>CM076572.1:616145062-616755775 GCA_034641835.2 Pinus albicaulis | reverse complement strand
ATGGTATCAGAGCTATATTGATCATTGGAGAAACTGCAAAGCATTGAAGCGGTTGAGTTTTGTGCTGGTGGAATTCGAATTTGCAGCAGTGTTTTCTTGGTGTCGAAGTTGAGATGTCTTTCAACAGATTGTGATTGGAGTATGCCCTTGAAGGCAGCTCGAATTATATTGCATGGAAGGATAAGATGGAGGTGGTGCTAGAGGATAATGGGTTGAAGGAGTTCATAGATGCAGAAATTCCAAAACCTGCTTCTAGCGATGCTGCCACACTTGACGCATGGCAAAATAAGACAACAAAATGTCGAAGGATTCTGTTGGAAGGTGTGAAGGATCACATAGTGTCTAGCCTTCATGGTAAATATTCTCCATTCTTGATGTGGAAAGATTTGATAGACTTGTTCCAAAGCAAGAGCAACCACAGGAAGTTGGCACTCAAAGACAAACTCAGGAAAATAAAATTGGAGAAGGGCGAAAGTATACCCAAGTACCTCACAAAGTTTTTCCAGTACAAGGATGAGCTGGGAAGTGTAGGGGTTACTGTAGATGAAGAGGACTTGGTGAGCTTGGCTCTCCTTGGGCTTCCAAAGAGTTGGCATTCCTACGAGGACTCTGTCAATGGTCGGGAGAAACTGCCAAGATGGGAGCGACTTTGGTCATATCTTGTGTGGGAGGAGATAAGGCGAAGTACCAGGGATGGATCTTCATCGAAGAATGAAGATGACAAAAATTGCGCTTTGGCTGCCAAAGCAAGGAAGGGGAAGAGCAAGAAAAATACTTCTCAATCCGGTGTGAAAGGCAAGAAGCAGGACATGTCCAAGGTGAAGTGCTTTCACTATCACCAACTCATACATTACGCCACTAATTGTCCACAGAAGAAGAAAAATAAGCAGGCTACTAGATCTGCAGCTGGAGAGGCCTTAGCCTCGCAGTTTGAGCTAGATTTTTCGTTGATCGCATGCTTGGTCTCAAATGTGATGGGTTTAGTGTGGTTTCTTGACAGTGATGTGTCTTTCCATATGACCAGAGACAAATATTTGTTTACTGATCTGGATGAGAAGGATCTTGGAGTGCACATCGAGATGGGCGATGATGGTAGATACAGTGCGACTGGTATCAGGACCATTTCCTTTGAGAGGGAGTTTGGTAAACCTTTCATATTGAAGGATGTCATGCATGTTCTAGGATTGAAGAAGAATCTGATCTCTGTGGCTATGTTAGAAGACAAGGGATATGATGTTGTCTTTAGCGAGGGAAAGGCTTTCCTGTGCAATAAGGCAACTGGTGAAACTTGGAGGATAGGGGTTCGAGTTAAGAACCTTTATCAATTGCAGGTAGATGGTTACGCAGCAATGGTAAGCAAGGTGGAAGGAGTGGTGAGCCGGGATGATGGCAAGCTATGGCACAGGAGATTGGGCCATCTTCACCATGGCGCTTTGAAAATTTTGCAGCAGATTTCTACCAAGCTTCCCAAAGGTACACTTGCGCAGTCAGATTAATGCAAGGGATGTACTTTGGGAAAATTTGTGAAATCCACCTTTCATGAGAAGGATAGTCGCGCCACGACAATCCTTGAGAGAATTCACACAGCTGTGTGTGGACCTTTCTCAGTAGCTTCGACAGCAAAGCACAGGTATTATGTGATATTTGTTGATGACTTTTCTCGTAAGTGTTGGATCTTCTTCATGCAGAAGAAGAGCAAGACATTCTCAAAGTTCTGTGAGTTCAAGGCACTGGTTGAGAAAGATTCAGGGAAGCAGGTGAAGGCTCTTAGGAGTGATAATGGTGGTGAATTCATCTCTGGTGAATTCAAATACTTTTGTAGCGCAAAAGGAATTTGAAGAGAGCTCATAGCGCCTCATAACCCACAGCAGAATGGGGTCGCAGAGCAAAAGAACAAAATGATTGTGGGTGCTCCACAGGCGATGTTGCATGATCAGGGCCTTCCCATACACTTGTGGGCTGAGGCATGCAATACTGCGGTTTATGTGCAAAACCATTTTCCTCATAGAGTACTTGGCATGAGTACACCCGAAGAGGCGTTTTTTGGTAAGAAGCCTGATATTTCTCATTTGAATATTTTTGGCTCACCTGTTTACATTCATGTGATGAAAGATGCCAGGAAGAAGGTGGAGTCGACCGCAGAGGTTGGGATATTTTTGGGGTACACTAATACACCCCACAACTATCGTGTGTATTTTCCTGTTAGATAAAGAGGGAAGATCACAAGAATGGATATCAAATTTTCAGAGGAGAAAGCCATGAAGTGTTCACTTGAGAGGGAGCCTGGCTGAATGAAGAGAGCCAGTTGTGCTCCCTTGGCCTGTGATGTGACTGCCCACAAGAGGAGGTTCATAGAGTGAAAGAAACCACTCATGCAGCACCAAACATCAAAGGGCAAAAGCGCACTACAGAAGTTGAGCGACTAAATCTTGATGCAGAGAAGATTCTAGGAGCACCTACATCACAGCGCAGACAGAGATAGTCACCTGACCAATATACTGGATACATGGCTATGATGAGCAAGTGTATCATGACAGAGCCATCCTCTTTCGAGGAAGCTGTGGAGGACCCTGCATGGGTAGATGCCATGGTGGAAGAGTATGATTCAATTGTCAGAAACAGTGCATGGGAGATTGTCCCAAGGCCAGAAGGGAAATCAGTGGTACGTTCAAGATGGATCTACAAAGTGAAGCAAGCTACTGACGGGAGCATCGAGAAGTACAAGGAAATATTTGTTGCCCAAGGCTTCTCACAGATTGAGGGGATCGACTATGAAGAAACCTTTGCACCTGTCGCAAGGTATTCTTCCATATGGAGTATCCTGGCTCTCTCAACATATATGTGTTAGCACATTCATCAGATGGATGTGAAGACTTCATTCCTCAATGGAGTCATTGAGGAGGAGGTGTACATAGAGTATCCTAAAGGTTTCGAAATATTTAGCAGCGAGTCACATGTGTTCAGGCTCAAAAGAGAATTGTATGGGTTGAAACAAGCACCTCATGCTTGGTACACATGGATAGACAGTTATTTCAACGAACTTGGTTTTACCAAGAGTGAGGCGGATCCCAACCTGTACCAGATAGTGGTTGAGGGTAAGTTGTTGATCATTTTACTTTATGTAGATGATTTGATACTGACCGGTGATGAACAATTCATACTCTCATGCAAGGCTGATCTTGCAAAGGAGTTTGGGATGAAGGACTTGGGCCTCCTTCATTATTTCTTGGGATTGGAAATTTGGCAGCATGATGATGGACTGTTTGTGTCTCAAGGCAAGTATCCCGAGAGATACTGGAGAAGTTCAACATGCAAGGCTGCAAGCCTATCGACACTCCTCTTCCTGGTGGTTGGAGGAAAGATGAGGCTACCTCGGCAAAGGTAGTGGATGCCACTGTTTATCGACATTTGGTTGGTTCGCTCATGTATCTAGTCAATACACGACAGGACATATGCTATGATATTAACCAGCTTTCACAAGCTATGGTTAAGCCTACCAAGCTCTTTTGGAAGGTGGGGAAGCATGTATTGAGATATATCAGAGGCACATCGGGATATGGACTTTGGTACAGATAGTCAGATGAGGTGAAGCTGCATGGCTTCACGGATGCAGATTGGGCAGGTAGCCCAACGGATAGAAAGAGCACATCTGGAGGGATTTTTCAGTATCGAGTCTACAGCAGTTTCTTGGTACAGAAGGAACAGATATCTGTGGCACTCAGTTCAGCGGAGGTCGAGTATATGGAAGCAATTTTGGCTGCATGCAAGGCTATATGGATGAGGAAGATCCTGGTCGGGTTGTTCAGTTCACACTTAGATCCTACTGTGATATATTGTGATAATCAGAGTTGCATTAAACTCTCGGTTAATCCAGTATTTCATGATAGATATAAACATCTTGACATCCGATACCATCATATCAGAGATATCTTGACGAAGGCGCTCATCAGGAGCAAATTTGAATACCATAGAGGCAGGATCAGGGTGGTAGATAATCCCTATCTTGTTGAGAGGGAGTATTGAGATTGCAACAAGATGATGAGCTTGGTGGAAAGAAGTCGCCTTCACTAAGTGGGCCCGCAGGCTATTTTTGGCGCAAAGTCTATTTTTAGACTATGTCTGTTTTTAGACATGTCAATCATATTCTATGAGTTGCAGGATGCTATTTGTGGATGGTTGGTCAAGTTGGAAAAATAGATGGACTTCTATTTTATACATATTGGGCGGAATCTATTTTTAGATTGCCAATCTAAAAATAGATATGTCGAATATTTTTAGCTCTTAATAATATTTGGACTCTAAACATTATCTTATTCTCTTGGAGCACTTCAGTTAAGTGCACAGATGTGGCACAGGAGCTGACAGAAGGAATTACGCTATTCTTGAGGGTTAAGTGGAGCTATTTCATGGAGACTTCAGTTAGAACTCATGTGACAGAGTTTGGTGGAGTTGTAGAAGTAGTTGGTGGAGTTATGTTCAGTTTAACTCAGTTAGACACAGTTGACCTAGTTGTATCTAGTCTAACTGATTGATACACTAGTTAGAGTGGTGTGAATTAATTATTAATTAATTCAATAATTAATAACTCATTAATCAACTGAATAATACATCAGTTAACTACAGTGCATGGATAGTTTCAGTGGAGACTAGTGGAGAGGTAGGTGAAAGAGCAAGTGTGACTATCAGCTGTGACTATAGTGTTGCATGATTTTTCACCACACATTGATGGAGATGCCAATGAGGATTGCGCAGTGCAAGCCAGGTGAATTCAAGTTCATTCAGATCCCATATTCAACAGGGATTTCGCAGTAGAGGCAGGCTAGCAGGTGGCAGAGGATCGGTGCATGGATTTGCTAGATCAGGAACTGATTAATGTGTAGCAATTGTATTGTACTGAGAGCTTGTGAGAAGCTTTGTATGAGGATTGTTACATGATCTCTATGAAATATATTATATACAAATATTTGGGGTTTTTCGCTTCATGCTTTCCCGTAAATCACTATGTTAATGTGTGTGAATTTTTATGGTTTTAATGTGTGCATGCAATTTATTTAATTTCCACATATGATGATCAATGGTAGAAGAAATTTTGTATTGTGCATGAAGTTAAAATAGTGTGTGATCAAGAGAATCTTGGATGTATAACGCATTAGTTATATAATTTCTACATCCTTCTTCCATCGATCCCTAACACTGATGATGCCCCCTGCTTCCTCTACCCTGCAACTCTCCCTCTGAAATTGAGTTCTATTCCTTTAGAATCGACTTCCTTCAGGTTATTGAGTGTATGCCTAGCTTGCTTTCCAAATAACCCTCAAGCCTTCTTTTATAATCTTCTCATTAAAGAATAAATAGCCAATATAGAAGTTTAATCAATGGCTGATATTAAAACATGACTTGATATTCTTTCTATAGAAGATTCATACTATGTTTTATTAATGCCCATTAGTTATTTAATTTAACTAAGTTTATACATAGGGTCTCCATTAAAATAATTAATTATTTTAATAACACATGAACCGAGTGAAATTTCCACAAACAGTTTCTAGGTTATTTGGAATACTGGTGTCTAAGCCTCCTCACCAAAGTTGAGACTTAGATCACTTTCTTATGCTATAAAAATCAACACTCCCTCTTCGTGAGGAAAATGTTCTAGAAATTTTCCTGTTGCATACTACTCTAAATCTGAAGCATCCTTTGCATTGTTGATGCTTGGTTGTTTTTTCCCCTCATATGTTGTGTTGCTTCCTTCTGTATTGCTACCCATGACACTTCCATTGTCACTGCCTCATATGTACTACAACTCCCTCTCAAAACTGCATAAGTCCATTTCTCTTATTGAAATGGATTCTTGATCATCCAGATATTCTCTCTGAAGTAGACAAACTTTGTCTTTCTGAGAGATTTAGTGAGGTTTCTGCCACCTGTTCTCCTATCGGAGTGTACTACAATTGTACAACTCCCCACTGGACACAGTATCTGATGAAATGACACTTGATGTCAATGTGCTTTGACCGATCATGAAACACGGGATTTTCAGGGAGCTTGATGCAACTCTAATTATCGTATAGAATGTTGGTCGCTTCCATCTCTTCCTTGAGTAGATTCACAAGAAGCTTCCTAAGCCATATGGCCTCGCACAAAGCAGTTCTTGCAGCCATATAGTCTGCCTCAACTAATCTTAGAGCCACGGTATTTTGTTTCCTGCTGCACCAAGAGGTAATTCTTGATACAGCATTGAAATAGTACCCACTGGTACTTTTCCGATCTACTCGGCTCCCATCCCAATCTACGTCAGTGAACCCACTCAATCTGATGTCATTGAATTGGGTGTATCTCAATCCAAGCTCGACTGTTCCCTGAAAATATATGAGAACATGCTTGGCTCCTACCCAATGTTCCCTCCTTGTTTCCACCATCAACTGACTGAGGGTTTTGACACCATAACAGATGTTTGGCCTAGTGTTAACTAGTTACATCAGGGACCCTATGAGCTGCCTATACAAGGTAGGATCAGCCTCATCATATTTGGAAGTATCAATATTCTTCCCGTTGGTGATCATTGGTGTAGACATGGGTCTACAATCCTCCATATTGAACCTCTTCAACAATTTTGTACCATATCTCCCTTGACCAAGGAATATCTCACCCTTCTGTTGCCAAACTTCCAACCCCAGAAAATAATGCATCAGCCCTAGATCCTTCATGCCGAATTCTGCAGTTAAATTCTCCTTGTAGTCCTTGATGAGCCTAGATGATCCTGTTAGGAATAGATCATATACGTACAACACCAGTATCAAAGGCTCATCCCCTACTCTTAGATAGTATAGCTTTGGATCTACATCACTCTAGGCGAATCCCATCTTCTGCAAGTAGCTTTCAATTCAACCATACCAAGCTCTAGGGGCTTGCTTAAGTCCATACAAGGTTTTCTAAAGCCTACACACAAGAGTCTTCAACTCATGTGTCTCAAATTCCTCTGGTTTTTTTTATATATACTTCTAATTCTATCACCCCCATTCAAGAACACGGTCTTGACGTCCATCTAGTGAATCTCCCATCCCATCTGTGCAGAAAGGGATATCACGGATATAATAGAAGTATATCTTGCAACTAGGGTGAAGGTCTCTTTATAGTCTGTCCCTTCCTTCTCAGCATACCCCTATGCCACAAACTTGGCTTTGAACTTTTCTATGCTGCCATCTTCGGCATATTTAATCTTGTAGATCCATCTCAAACACACAATTGATTTGTTCTGAGGCCTAGGAACAACCTCCCAGACATCATTTATCATGATGGAACTATACTCTTCCACCATTACATCAACCCATACCTGATGTTGAGCTACCTCCTAAAAACTAGAGGGTTCCCCAACTTGGAATACTAAGTCTTGGTGCTTGTCCGGTTTCTTATGCCACCTCTTCTCATTTCTAGGGGCCTCGAAAAAATCCACTACATCCTTCAGAATTTTTCGTAATTCCCTACTTTTCTTACCACTCGTAGTGGGTGGCTCTACATACTCCCCCTCCTACAAATATTCTGGAGATAAATCCCTTAGATATTTTTTCCTTGGAGAAGCACTCGGGCTAACCTCAGCTGGTCGTAGTGGTTGGACCAGTGGGTCATCTTCAGACTCCGTCACTAAAGGCATCTCTCAAGATTTTCTGAAAGCTCTTTCCTCCATGAAATTTATGTCTTGTCGCACTACAAACTTCCTACTTCCAAGAATGTAGATTTTGTAAGCCTTATCATTTTCATTGTATCCCACTAGATACCCCTTTTCAGTAGTCTTATCCAGTTTCTTCCTCTTTTCATTGGGTACATGGAAGTATGCCACACTACCAAAGATCCTGAAGTGGCTTACCTATGGCTTCCTGCCAGTAAAGACACTTTCTGGAGTGATCTTACCCAACACATTTTGAGGAACCATGTTTTGAACATATACAACTGTGATACAAGCTTCAACCCACAAAAAATTGGGAATGTCTTGATCATATAGCATTTCTCTTGTAGCCTCCACAATAGTTTTCTTCTTCCTTTTTGAAACTCCATAGTGCTCTAGATTATATGGAGCAATACACTCTCTTCTAATGACTTCCCTCACACAGAATTTTTTGAAGTCTTTATCAATGTATTCTCCACCATTATCTGATCGCAGAACCTTTCGCTTTCCTGTCGGATTCTCAACCAAATATTTAAACTCCTTGAATCAGTCAAAGACTTCGTCTTTGGTCTTCAGAAATTATATCCACATTTTCCTGGAATGGTCATCAATGAAGGTGAAGAAATACTCATCACCACCAAGAGCTCTAGTGGACATTGTCCCGCAGATGTCTAAGTGTGTCAACCCTAACACACTCTTAGCTCTATTACTACTTTTGGGGTCGGTTGCCTTAGCGTACTTCCCTAGTACACACCCTCTGCAAATGTCATATCATTTGGTGCCCAGATCTAGAACTCTTGTGACAGTCTTCTTGAGAATTTTCAAAGCCCCATGATGTAAGTTCCCCATTCTCCTGTGTCATAGCTCATTGAAATCATTCTCTTCACAACTGCCTATCAGTGCCATTGGAGATTCAATTTGTAACTTATACAGCTTATTGCTCCTAACTCTGATTTGTGCTTTCTTCTTCCAACTCGTGTGTTTGACATATACTCTTTTTTAAATGAGGTAGACTTCATAGCCCTTATTTTGTAGCTGAGACATTGATAGTAAGTTCATCCCCAAACCACACACATGTAGCACATTGGTGGCCTGGAGCTTATTTCTAGCTCCAGTTTGAAATACTATGGTACCTCTGCCAACAGCGTTATACTTTGCCTTAATTCCCATGGTGATATGGAAATTCATCTGCTCTTCTTGGTAGCTTGATGAGAATTATTGTACTCCCTTCATATGTGTAGAATCTCCACTATCAAAATACCAGACTTACAGAGAAGCAGAGCTTGATATGCAAGCAAATTATTCTTCCAGTCTAGATTCCAATACAGAGATATCGTCATCCCTCTGTTCTTCCATGTTTTCCCCTTTTCTCTGGAGAGCTACATGAACCCTTTCGAGTTGTTGCTGCAGCAGTTTCTAGACTTATTTCCAATGTAGAGTCTCCAATCCTGTTATTCACTCAGCTCTGATACCGTGTGAAAAATTCAAATCTAAATTGCAACTGCCATTATATATTTATTTCTCTTGCTTATTTCCACAATAAATTATTTGCAAAACCCTTGCAGAAAATTTCAAAATAAACACTACTACAATCATCACTTGTACATATAGATAAAAGAGCAGTAAGATGCAAGCATAAGAACCAATCACAATGACACAGTTATTTTTGGACAATTATCCCCAAAAAAACCCAATGTGGGAAAACTGGTGCAACAAATGAGGGTTTATATATTAATCTTCAACAGTAAATTATTTATAAAGAAATACTAGCAGTCTAACTGAGAAAATTCATTAGAAAACACATGATATAAATTCTCATCAACGCTCTGAAGAATTCCCAACACTCTGAGGACTCACTGCCCTAGTTTGTGTCACTTGTATGTGTCTCTTTGCACAGAGCCTACATGAGACTGCTTCACCCTGTGTGAGATCTCTATGCTACTACTATGTGTTTCCCTCTCCGGCCTTTTGCATCCTTCTTCCCTCAATCCCTGACATTGTTGATGCCCTCTGTTTCCTCTGCCCTACAACTCTCCCTCTGAAATCAAATTATATTCCTTCATAATCGACTTCCTTTGGGTTACTGAGCGTATTTTATGCCTGCCTTGCTTTCCAAATGACCCTCGAGCCTTCTTTTATAATATTCTCAATGAAGAATCAATGGCCCAGATTAATTCATTGTCTAGAAAATTCACACTTTCTTTTATTAATACCCATTAATTATTTAATATCACTAAGTTTATACTTACGGTCTCCATTAAAATAATTAATTATTTTAATAAAACTTGAACCGAGTGAAATTTCCACAAACAGTTTATGGGTTCTTTGGAATATTGGTGTGTCTAAGCCTCATCACCAAATTTGAGACTTAGATCACTTGTTTATGCTACAAAAATCCACATGTGTATGTCGTAAATATTGTAAGACTATTATTTGAATGTTTGTGATGTATGTTCTTTTCATTTATCCTAAGGAAATTGAACTATTTCGATGGCTTTGGTACTTATCTTGTTGAAGGAGTGTTGTACGTGTTTTAACAATCCTTTCTTCTAAGTGGCCTATTTCACCAGTTGTCCAACGATTCATTTATATGTCATTCTCATGTGTCATTTTTTAGGTCAATACTATTACTTGTCTTTAAAAGGATCACTTTCTCTTCCCCTTCGGTAGAAGAACCTTGATACATTTTGTAGTTTAACATCCACACGGCATATTCACTTGCTAATCCAAAAGCACTTGTACATTCCTCTCTTTTGTTGAACTTTGTAGCCAAGGAAAATCTATAATAATAAGAGGCAGTCGAGCCTTAGTTTCAGAAGGGCTCCCACACCAAACGTTGTGAATTCTAATTGGGACTTTTCATTAGGTTGATCCCCTTGGTTGACGGGTTTCTAGAACTGTCAAAAAATGGCACTAGATGGAGGGCCAGATGAAAATTTGTGCTTATTGAGTCTATTTTGAATCTTTTGTCTTAAATGGATCTTCCCGAAATCATAATCCCACAATGTTTCTCTAACTTACCCCCTGGGAAAATTGTCTTCTTCGTGGAGCAATATGATGACTTGTCACGATTTAAGTTTGATGGTGAGGGTGATACATCCATTACCGAGCATGCATCTATTTTTCTTAAGTTTTGTGAATACTATGAAATTGACTATGAATATGTGGATTCTATTATTTTCTCCCTCACACTTGAAGGTTGATTTAATCGATGGTGTCATACTCTACCACCTGCCTCCGTTTAGTCTTTTGAACACCTAATAAAAGAGATTCATTTAGAATTGTATAGGCATGATTAGAAGGATGTTCTTAAAAGAATCAGTCAACTAAGACTGAAATATAACGAACCAGTTGAGAAATTTTCTAATCGATTCCTTCTCCTTTGTTGTGAATTTCTGGAAGAATATATGGATTTAGATTTCTCAAAACAAAAGTTAGAGCATTTGGTTCATATATTTTTTCATAGTAAATTTGAATCACCAGATGCTTTTTCTTCCCCAACTCTCGTAAATCATGAGACACCTCTAATTTTAGAGGAGGAACCTACTATTCCTTCTATTCCTTTTCCTCCTCCTTTTTCAATTTCAATGTGCGTGCCTCCTTTCGATAATGTCGAAGTTGGGAAATATTAAAATTATATCGTCGATCTATCTCTTCAACCTTCATACATTTCTCATGATCTAGATCCAATGGAGGAAACCTTAGAATGGTTTTTGGAGCCTAAGGTGAAGGCTAACTCCTCCATTTCGCAAGATGGTATTACTGCTCATAACTTAAGTCTTGAATTTGATTTGGATACTTGTCATCCTCTACCATTTCTTTCTCATTGCCCTTATCCCTTGATCTTCCTAATTAATCTCTTCCAAATCCAAGAAGTGAACAGGTGCAAGGTAGTCACATTTCACCGGTAGAGGAGAAGGAAGGTGAAGATTCTTTCAATTTTTCTTCTCTTTTTCAAAGTTTTATGTTTGAAGATGGTGTTTCCTCATTCTTGGTTGATATTTAATTTGGTAATATTGGTAATCAATCAGATGTGATCAGTTTTCATAATCCATTTGAATTATTGGGAAACAATAATTTTGATGAGGATGACTCCATTGATATATATGATGATGAATTCCCAAGTGCAATAATTTATATTTCAATTTACCAAGAAGATTTTGTTTCAAAATATTTTTATCTTAAATATGTTTTGGTCAAATAATATTATTTTATGAACATCTCTACCTCTTCGCCTCCCTATCCATTGTGCTCTACCATTTGTAATGCATCAAATTGCGATGGAGATTCTCCATGCTCTTCAAGTTTTTTATCTCATGAGTTGAATATTTAAATGACACTAGATAGTGATATTATCTATGATGAAGAAAAAAACAGTGAAATTATAGAGCATCCATTCCATCCCATATCATCTCTTTTTTTGTATGGGGGAAACTCTTCGACTCGGTGTGATCAGATACTTTTCCAATCCATACATCCTTAGACTTAAGATCAGAAGAATGTTATGAATTTAGTAATATGTTTGTTGAAATTGAAAAATCTGATCAAACCAATGATATATATAGTCGTCATCCAAATAATTATGATCCTATTAACTTAACCGATAATAGTTGTTTGCATGAAATTTGAAATTTGACTCGGTATACAAAATTTTGTTATATGTCTTTTCAAAGTTACAGAATTTGTTAGGAATTCAAGGAACTTCAAATATCATTGATGGTTATGTTAGGTTCTCGTGATCGTAGTGAAATTACTCAAACATGTCAAATCTGGATTTTCTCACAAAATTATTTCATTCCTATTGTTTCGTTGGATTCAAACTCGTTCTTGATGGATTTCAGGATTTCTCATTACAATTTTTATATTTCTTGAAATCAGATTTCTGATCATACTATTGTAGTGAATTCATCCTCATGCAAATATCTTGTTTTTAATTCATTTTTGGAGTGTATACCTTTTGTGAATGTGTAGAATTGTGAAGCTAATAAATTTGAAGATTACCTTTGGTCGATTCATATCTTTTGAGTGCTATGGTGGATAATAAGCTTCTTGTATTTCTTGTGAATGTCTTGATGGAACCATAAATCCTCATGAGTGTTAAGAAGTGCTTGAGTTATCTGTTGAATCGGGATCGTATTTTAAATCCATTATATCCTTATTACGATGCTTGTTCAGTTTGTCGATAGTTACAGGAAAATGGTTTATCACATTCAGCGTGCAAGGAATTTGGTTCTATTATTCATAGCATTCGCAAAGATATTCAAATTGATTTATCTTTATTAAATACTAACTCATAATCTGATGCTTTAATCAGCCCATCTGATCATGATTTTGGCTCTTGTGATTGTCATTCAACTTACCATTTTCCCATCAAAAAATCTGATGAAAGTTGTTTTACATACTTTGATATTTATGGTTTAACATCTCACTATTTGGGTACTTGTCAAGTAGTTAAGGCACTTCAGCCTTCACTTATGGTTATGTTAGGTCCTCACTATCTTTGCAAGCCCTCTAAATATGATTTTATTCATTTTCCCTCATAATACTCTCATCTTTATCCTGTGGCTTTAATTGAAAATTCATCTTTTCAAGGATTTCAAGGTTTTCAAGAGGATTGTTTCGAATTTCACAATCCAATTGTAGAATGGTTGGAGCAATCTTACTTGGCAAGTTCCATCGCAAATAGAAAGTTCCATTATTTACTCATGCTTTCTAAGGAGTAAAGTGCATATCAAGATCTATTCACAAGAAGCTTTTGAGGTTTGTTTAATTATGGTTTCCATCGAAAAGATAATAATGTGAGCTAGTTAGAAGTAGTGGTTATGACATATCTTTATGCTGACATGAAATACCTTCAATTTTTATGCAAGTTATCCAAGATTTTATATTTTCCATTGCACATTATTTTATATGTGTTTTAATTTCTATATCTTTTGTATGCGGGTCAAGAGAAGCTATGGTGGCTTCATTGGAAATTTTGTTACATGTGACCCTAACCTTCTATCTTGTTTGGCTAGGAGTAGGTCTAGTTGCATTCTAGTTTTCCATCTCTTGCACTCATCCTGAATTTTCTCTTTCTTTCATTTTCTAACTTTTATCTCACATTCTATTTTTTTTTTAGTCTCCGATTTATTTTTCCTTTTGATTTTCTTTCCTTGTTTTATCTTGACTTTTCTTTTGTGATTTTTTTAATAATAATTTGTATTAAAGATGCTACGTTGGCTCAATAGAAATGTGAAAACACTTGAAAAGGAAAATTGTGATGATGAACAATGTTTGTCTTATCTATTTTCCTCTTCTCTATCTTGGGTTATATCTTTCTTTCAATTATGTTTCAACGAAAAATATGATCCTTGCGTAAGTAAATATTTGTGACAAACCATGATATATGCATCTATTCTAAAAACCACATGCTTAGACTTATTTCTTTATGTTTCAGTGTTTTTCATAATAATCCGATCTAGTAGAGAATGGCAAGGGGAAAATATAAATGAGAAAACCAATATTAGAGGGTTTACATATGCTTCTCTAAAATAACAACCTCTTTTTCTCTCAATAATTCAGGATCCATCTTTCGCCCATGAAATGAATAAGTGTCAATGCACAACCCTATATAAAATAAATAAATAAAGGGTGAAAGAAGAGAAATGCTTCCTCCGTAGTGAGGTGAGGAAAGCAACTTTGCTCGGGTATTGTTCAGGCTTGCTTGTAGAAGAGCAATTTTTTTTTCCCTTAAGTGACTCCGCCAGGGTAATGTCCAGGACTGCTCATAGTAGAGAAACACCAGAGATGAAAAAATATACTCTAAAAATCTAAAGCTCGCAAATAACACTACCCTTCTCCTAATTCGAAACATTTTGATATCGTTGGTATCATGTTTGTGTTCAAGTGAGAAAGGATGAAAGGGACTATGTTTTACACATGGGGTTAGTGGGGCAGCCAGAGTAATCCGAATGATGAATCAATACTTCTTGTGAAACTAGACCTTGTGCATAAAGCTAAATAAAGGTAGAGAAGTTGGAGTTATACCAGTGTGTCGCCAAGTGTTTTCATTGCAACAACAAACTCCAAGACATTTGCCTACACTTGAATTTTGGAGCCTATTGTGGATCTTGTGATTGATCGTTTTATAGTCGCTTCTACGTTGGTTGATGCTTTACTAAGTCTTTGAGATATATTCTTAAATTGTAAGTGTCAAAGTCAAATTCTCAAACATTCTCAGTCTGCAACAAGTTCATGAGTGCATTCTTTCATACAAGCTTGAACAAGCATATCACAATCCATCAAGACAATGCTTTTGTGATGGTAAACCTATGTTGACAATCATTATTCTTTCATTAATAGTTTCTCACTTTTGGCTGCGATTCTACTCCTATTTTGTTAATTTTTTAACACTATTTATTTTGTGTGCATTCACTCTCACAAGTATTTATATCATATTTTAGACTGTCGCTTTCACTTTATTTCAACTTAATTAATGTCGTCTTGTTCTTATCTTTTCTCTGGCATGTGTCTCTTTCACATTCAGTCGTATATCACAAGTGTCATTCGCATTTTTATTTTCATGTAACAAATGTCATCTTTTGGAATGTGAAGTGTCACTTATGATGTAAATTGGAGTTTTGGCTTGTTTCAAAGGGTAACTTTAGTATTGATGAGTCCTTTTAGTCATGTAGATGTGTTTTACACTCATTCCCAAATATTTATGCACTCTCACATAACTTTCATCACTTTCGTCACAAAGTGTACCTTTTATGTCACACTTGGAGAAGTATGTTGTATCACCGTCACATTAAGGTCATAATGTTGTTCTTGTTTTTTGAGTGATTAATATTTTGTCATCGATTTTTTTGAGTGTGTGATCGTAATGTAGTTTTTTCTTTGTTCACCAGAGCCTCATTGATCCCACACTTCGACTTATCTAGAAAATTTCACTCCCAAGCAACTTGACTTAACTCAACCTTCCTAAACTGCACACTGCACAGTCTCAACCCTTAATCCCCGATATTACCTCTTGGAACTATGCCCTGTGTATTCACATTGCCCAACCTTGACCCTTGAGCTCTAGAACTGTGCAATATCTGCCCCCTAGTTAGCATATATCTGCCCTGCGTATTCAAGCTTCCAACCTGACACCTTGATTTATGCAACTACACAATCCATGAGACGGTTCTCCTACCAGAAATACATATTGGGAAACTCCAATACTCAAGCCTCAAACTTGAGCTCTTGAGCCCCTAAATTGTGTAGTCACCTATCATGTCCTCTCAAAATTGTGCGTTGGGAAACTTCAACACTCAAGCCTCAAGCTTGACCTCATAAGTCCCTCAAATTTGTAGTCCCTTAAGTTTGCCCTTCTAGAACTGCGCATTAGGAAACCTTAAGCCTAGCCTTGAGCTCTTTAACCCCTCAATTGTGCAATCCTTTGACCCTGTCCATCCTAAAATGTGCATTGTGCAGTCTCAAGCCTCAGTCCCAGACCTTAGCCTCTCGAGCTCTGCAATCCCTGAGTCAAACACTCAACTAGTCACTTAGTTCTAGCCCAAACAAATAATTTCATGAAACATGTTAGATTAGGATTTTTCAGACTGATGTTGGCCTGTCATGATTTTTTTTCAGTTGCAGGTACTCTATCTTATCATGACATGATGGTGACGAAAGAAAAGGATAAGGAAACCTACTATAATACACCTATGGATTTGAAGATATAAGATGATCATCAGGAAAGAACATGAAGGAACACTAGAGTACAACAAAAGATCAAAGGCAGGACTGCATGAAGAATCCATACTGAATCACAACCCTTTGGAGGGTGGATATGAAGAAAAAAGCATATATCTCATTAAGATGAAGTATTAGATACATCTCTTATTGAAGACAAAATAGCAAGAGGAACAACTTGGCACTATCACCTTATCATCAAAACCATATTATCATTATTAACTTGTGATTTATGCAAGTGTTACCACAATATCCTACTTTTCTATGTATCTTTCCACATCTCTTATGGATGTAATGATGTAAATATCAAAATCAAAGGACAAAATGTAATGTAAAGCAGAAGCCCAAGAGTCATACATAGAATGTGAAAAGTCACGAAGGATTCAAAGAGTCATAGAGAAGACAAACAGTCACGAGGGTAGTCCAATAGTTACAATGGATGTGAATGGTAACCCAATTTTTTATATATACACCCTCATAGCTCATGTAAAGGAATTTCACCTTGGCTCCTCTGACGAGGCATTAGAGAGGAAAATAATTCTTTTGGAGGAGCAAGTGGTTTCTCGAGGCAACAAAATTTCATGTATATGCCGTAAATATTGTATGATTATTCTTTGAATGTTTGTGATGTATGTTGTTTTCATATGTACTAGGGAAATTCAACTATTTTGGTGACTTTAGTACTTATCTTGTTGAAGGTGTCTTGTATGTGTTTTAACAATCGTTTCTTCTAAGTGAACTATTTCACTAGTTTTCCAACGATTCATTTATATTTCATGCTCGTATGTATTTTTTTAGATCAGTACTATTACTTGTATTTAAAAGGTTGGATTTTCTCTTCCCCTTCGGTAGAAGAACCTTGATACAATCTGCAGTTGAACAACCACAAGTAATATTCACTTTTTAACCCAAAATAAATTGTACATTTCTCTCTTGTGCTTAACTCTGTAGCCAAGGAAAATCTGTAGGAACATATGGAAGTTGGACCTTAGTTCCAGAAGGGCTCCCACACCAAATGGTACGACATCTAATTGGGACTTCACATTGGGGAGACCCCCTTCGTTGACAGATTTCTAGAACTGTCAACACATTCACCAACTAAAAATGAAACCAGAGAATGAAATGGATAAACCATATGAATTGGATATGTAGATAATTACACAATTTTGAGAAAACCACTAGACCTGAACCTGCAAGGGCATGCAAATTGGATGAAGATTGTTTCCTCCTTCTCCTACAATGTCAAGCTCTGATGTTATCATCACTATCCTAAGATATGTTTCTCATTATTTCCCTATACCTTTTCCCTTTCAAATTCTAAGTGGCTATTGCATGAGATAAATACCTTCAACCTGTGAAGCTAGGTCACCCAAAATGAAGGTGCATGACAATTCATGTCCAAAGAAAAAAATCTAATGCCCGAACCAAGGAAAAATACCATAAAATATGCTCCAACTCTATGATTTTTCCATGGAATGAAATATTCCTACTATCAATCACCCGATGGAATTGTCCCATGTATGGAAAAGGAGAAGCCTAGACATAATAGAAAATTTGAAGAGCAAGGTCTCTCATTTGAGAGTGTTTGAGCACTAAAGTGTTGTATTTCATATGAATAAAGGGTGGTAAATGGGGAGGGTTGGCCATGCCAACCCCTGCCCTCCTAAATGTGACAGGAGGCGGTAGGATGGTGAGCTCCTTCCCATCCTCCAATGTCATGACTTCCAACAACCCAATCAAGGAATAAATAAAATATTTCAATACATAGGATTACGTAAAATATTTCAATGTCAACTATGTAGATATTATATATGATTTTAAAAAACATGTATATATATTATATAAAACAACTGTGGAAAACAAATGTTATGATTAAAACATTTTAAATATTATACATTTTTTTGTCAATTTTGTAAGATTTGTTGAAAAAAGTTTATTCTATGTAGTCTAAGCAATCCAAGCACCCAATGGAATTTTAAAGGGGTTGAATCCATTTATATATTCAAAATAAAATTTAAATAATGAAAAATTATACATAATGTGTAGATCCATTTTAGGCATGCACCTATCAAGTGCATGGAGGGTTGAATCTAATATTTTTTCCCAAGATTTACACTCTAAAGTAAATGTGTACCTTAAGAGAATTTATCTCTCTAAACTTGTTAGACCTATAATTAAGATGGATTTATATTACCTAGAATAACATCATTAATATACAATGCTTAAAAGAGTAATTAAAAAAAAAAAATAACATCCAAAAATAAGGTTTTGAATGGAAACAACATTTCTTATTTCTAAATGAAAAAAATATCTAGTGATTTTCGTTTATTACACAAACATGCCAATAACAATAAGATAAAAAAGACAAAAAATAAATAAAATGCTACTTCTAAAAAGCATGACTAGGCTTTTCATTAACCATCACAAAATCAATGTACCAAAATTGTCATATTGAAAAAAAAATAAAAATAAACAAATTTTGGAAAACTAATACTGAAATCCAAATTGAAACTTTTAGAGAAATCAAATGTTATTGCCACGTAAAATTTATTGTCAAATAATCAAATGTTGTTGTCACATAAATGTTGAAAATATTTTCATGTTGATGATTGTTGTAGTTGTGGTTGATAAGTCTAGTTGTAAAAAAGATGTTTCATTTATATAATTAATAGAATTTTTGTAGCATTTTACCAAAAACAAATGTTTTAGATATTGTGATGTATGTTACATATGATTTTTGTAGTAGTCTCGCTACAGTTACACTATCATGATATGTTGTTATATTAATTTTTATTTATACATATATAAAGTTTCATTTTATTTTTATATATAATATTTTCAATTATTTTCATTTTTTTTTGTTTGTAAGCTTGGGAGGACCTCTTTCATTAATTTACTTCAAAAATTCAGGTTACATACAGAATTCAAATCGTTAGGTGGCCTCAACCTACTCAGGGGAAACCAAACCCATTGGCCACCTAACAATATTATATGCCATCCAAAAGTAGAAAAGTTTAAGACTTTCAAGCAAAGTTATATATGTCTGAATATCATGTAGCCTTCTATATACTTAATAAATAAGATCAGAAACTACAAATTATAAGTACTTCATATAACAAAACTAAAGCCAAAATTTATCCAACCATGTTACTAATAATCTGAATAATCCACTCGGGTTGGATCCTTCACACTCGATCCTAGAAGTTCGGACTAAGGGATGCACAAAATGTGTCGCTCAATGTGGTTGAGGTGCCAATTTTGTTATTGGAGTTGAAACTAAATCAACAAGAGATCATTTTGTATATCAGCAGTTCCATAATCAGACTTGGAAGATTCAGCTAGAGGGATAGCCAAATATGTCACTACAACGTTCTTTATTATCCAAGAAAGACATATTGTTTGCTTGTATTGGGAGGACCTTCCTCTGGAGTGGCCCAAGTTAGGCACCAAATCCTGCCAAACACCCAAATCCACATCTGATTATGCTGCTTGAAGGTTCAATTCAACTTCCCAACTCGAGATAAATTGGTGAACCTGAACCTAAGTTCTAGTTTGAAATACCTGGGTTGCATCATGAATGAAGCGAGAGGTAGTTTTTTGGCCCCTCATTCTCGGTGGTCGAGGCTGGGGTTGGCTGACAACACAATACGACCCTTGCTTTCTGTCACATCCACAACCCCCCTAGACGAACAGCGAATGGTAGATGAAGAGCAAGACATAAGATTGATAACCAGAGGACCACTATAATGGCTAACCTCGGACCCAGGAGTGATAATTGCAATCGCTCGATTGGTGACAAATACAGGATCCGAAAACCCTCTCAACACATAAGGACCTATAGGAATATCCAGCCATACATACACATTATAGTGAGTTATGAGTCTAACATACCACCATATTTCAGGTAAAGAGCAGCGGGTATGGATTGGGAGGTGTAAGAATACCACCCAAGTCTCCCCAAGCTGAAGGAAACCAATATAATCAAACAAACAAAGGAGAACCATATTCATAAATACCCAGGACATATGAAGAATGAGAACTAGAGTATTTTCATGGTTTTTCCCACGGGCACACCTACATGCAAAGATAGAGAAATCCCACACCAAAATCCTCGAGTACAACCCGATGTGCAAAAGCATGATGCCCAAAATAAATAGAAACAAAAAATTGAGCAACAGACAATTCTTCATAGAAAACCACATTTTCCTTCCAACTTTCACGAGGTAGCTTCCAATTAACTCGAGATATCATAATGAACACACTTTGCCAACAGAAAAGAAAAGACACTAAGTGAACAGAGGGAGTTGTAACAAGTGAGTCTGCCATAAGTACATACCCATGAAAGAAGATGGGTGAGGGGACGAAACTAACTTCTCGCAGGTGGCAGGCCGCTTGGATCTCCAACACTTGTTGACCACTATCATCCAAGCCTCCAGATACCATTATCACTCTCGTAGTCTGAGGGTTATGAGATCGCGATAGAGGAAAACCTTTAAAAAACTTCAGAACACAAGTGTCCCTGTCACCTTCTCCCTCCCCATTAATACTAAGCATGTGTGATGCCACCTTTTCCATATGATCGAGTGTGTGAGGGATGAGGTACCTCCACCCTCCACCTTTACTACCCATCATATTAATCATCTCTATAGTTTTATCTCGCACTCCGATCGGGAACAATTAATTTTAAGTAAAAAAATAATATTTTATTAACTTAATTTATAATTAATTTTCTAAACTAAATTATAATTTAAACTTTAAATAGATATTTCAATTATTTAAAGTGGATTTAATTAATAATAATTAAATTTTTTTTCCCAAACATTTTCATACAAATACATAATATTTACAAAATTTCATATTAACATTTACATTAATTTACAGCTATCTTCAAATAAATTTATAATAATTAATTAACTTCCATACTCACTAGTAGTTATATAATATGATATATTTGATTCTACTTGGGGAAAATGTGAACGAATAATTTGAAGTTTTACAATATATAGAAAAATACAACATTTTCACTGAAAGTTAGAATTTTCATAATAAGATGTTTCTTATTTCATATTTATAGAGACATAAATTTACACATCAGCATTATATATAATATAATAATAAATTTTTGTCTCAAATGGCAACATTATTGGCATGTAAGACAGCTTTGTTCTTGCAACCTCTCAGCGAACGTCTAGATCTCAGAGATCGAGACATTTGTGTTTTACAAGTTTTATAAATTGAATGGACATTTATGCCAAAACTATGTGTCAAATTGCTCTACAGTGTTGGGAACAGGTTTAAAGAAATTTGCTTTCATATTAATCATGAGAAAACAACGTTGTTGGGTGGTTCAACACTCTAATAGTAAATTTTTTCACTCACATTGGTATGTGGTATTTTATTTTTAAAATGGAAGTTTTAGGTGTATTTTGATTTTGATTGCTTTGTTAATATTGTTTCTTTACAAAAGTTGTACTTAGATAAGATTTGTACTTTGGTAGAGGCAAAAGGTTGTTTTTCTCATTATATCTATAAATTCAAATTTTCTTGTAGCTATGGTTGCAATAAAGAAGCGATGTATATTTATGTAATATTTTTTTGTTTGCACAAATTTATGACATGTTTAAATAAAGCTTAATTTTTAATTAATAGAGAAAGAAAAAGCATTTGAAATAAAACATTTAAGCTAATACTATAATTAAAAAATATATATTACTATCCAAAAATTAAATGGTTACCTTATGGATAAGGGAAAATGGTATTAAAAAATATATATTATTATTCAAAAATTAAATGGTTACTTTATGGATAAGGAAAAATTACTGATATTGATATTGATATTGTTCCCAAAACTTGTACCCACAATGAGATGTCTTTTTATGTTTGACGGCCAATGTTTACTTTATATATACTTTATGTTCACTATGTAAAAAAATAAAATAATATATGAGTCATGAAATTTTATATATTTAGATGTAACAAAAAAATTCAAAAAAATACAACATCTTCAAGTGATATAAATTTTGCTTTTAAGGTTTGGACATAATAAAACATCTCATGATATACAGAAATAGTAAAACCTAGACATCTTTGGATGCATATAGTGACACAAGTTAATAACTTCAATCAATAATAAGAGAAGGTTTCTTATAAGCTCCAATACAATGTTCGATAAAATAGGCATTTCAACACATGACAAATACCTTAAGCAATTGCTCACACAACTAAATCAAAAATTAGTACATTGGTATATTATGTAGTTAAAACCCTTAAAGAGGGAAACAATAAACACTCCATGGCCCCAACCAATGTAGCCATTTGAGGCAATATATTAATGCAAAATAAATATTTGTACATAATAGTCTTACAAATTCAATCTTCTACAAATGACACTTGTTTCTCTTTAAATAGAGATAATGGACCAATTAGGTGTTAAGTCACAAATCAATATAGCCGTCACTATCAAGTAGAAAATGAACAGTCAGATCAATTTATGTCTAGAACACATTGTGACCATTGGATTACTAACTGCAAATTCTTATTAATCCATACTAAAGAAACACCTTTACCTAAAAACACATTAGACCAAGTTAAACTTAACTAACTCCTAAGTGTCTAAACAATTCTAACATTTTTCTCTCAAAAAAAAACTTCATAAGCAAATCTAAGAAATGATTTTGCATATTTATGGATGGCATACCTAATAAACTTGTAAACATGTACTAATGCATGTCAACTAGGAAAATTCACAATGGACTCCAACCAACATTAAACTATCAAAATTCAAACAATATTGACATTAATAATCAATTAAGCTAACTCGGTGGACCAAGTTAAATACAGCTACTAGCACTTGGTGTTTGGTATTTATTGGTTAAATACAACAATAATGATGTCGTATAAGACATTATTCATTTGATTTTTTTCATTCATGTCAAATGGAAATTATGTTACATAGTTTTTTGTATCTCTAAACAACTACTAGTTTATAGAGTTGTATCAATTATATTTTTTCAAAATATATTAAGCACAACCCTTTTGAGGACTCAACTAATCGGGCATTTATGATCCATAATTTTTATACTTTGAATATATATTATTATTGACTTTTACTATCTATTTGAGTATTAAATTTACACTATCAACTTGAGTTACTTTGCAACAAGTCACACATTTTACTCTATAGGGTACCTTAACTCGCTTCCCTTGGTTATTGATATAATGGATTATCCTAGCATTAGCATTGATGCTTCCAATAGTTAGAATGCTTCAATAAGACTCCTCACCTTTCGGTCAAGCGACCTATAGACTCCTTGCTAATGCTTAAAATAACTCGATAGGTCTCCTTGTTGGTACTCTGGCCTAGATGGTCATCAATCAGTAGGCACGATTGTGGCAGTTATGGAATTGCAAGCCATGCTTCCTATTTACAATGAAGAATCAAGGCCAACCAATTCCGAGATATATTTACTCCATTAAAATTCATTTCTTCATTTATATTTAATCTTGAGAGATGTAAGACGAGTTCAACTTCTCATATGATCCTAAAGTATTTTACATATAAAAATAGTTGCATAATTATTATTATTTATAAATCATGTTTCCTATTTACAATGAAGGAGCAAGGTCAACCAATTCCCATATATCTTTACTCCATTAAAATTTATTTCTTCATTTATCTTTAATCTTGAGAGATGTAAGCCGGGTTCAACTTCTCATATGATCCTAAAGTATTTGCATATAAAAATATTTGCATAATTATTATTATTTATAAATCATGCTTCCTATTTACAATGAAGGAACAAGGTCAGCCAATTCCCATATATCTTTATTCCATTAAAATTTATTTCTTCATTTATCTTTAATCTTGAGAAATGTAAGCCGAGTTCAACTTCTCATATGATCCTAAAGTATTTTACATATAAAAATAGTTACATAATTTTTATTATTTATAATTGCCACCAATTTTAACATTTATACACAACTATTTCAAAATTTGCTTTTAAAGATCACACTCATCTAAACTAGTTTGGAACTTCTTCCCCTCCACCAAACACTACATAAGTGAAATTCCTTACTTCCAATACGCAACCCTGCCTATGAAATCCTTCCCTTTCCATATTTCAATGTAAATGACAAAATATCTAATCCACTTCAAGAATCTTCAAGTGGTACAATATAGTCCACTTCACGTTCTCACTCACTTTTTGTGAGTCATTTTAACTTTACCGCAGATTATGAATATTGGTCGAAGGGACCGGCCTAAAGGAGATAATGGTGTCTTTTTAATATGGAAAGTAAAGGTTAGTTGCAAACTTGGTCAAAATATCTTTTGACAAAGTGGCATGTAGATCTTACAAATATATTCTCTTTTTCCTGCTTTTTGTTTGATGATAAACATGTTAATGTTATGGTCCACGATAATAAAGTTCATTCACATGTTCATCTCATTCATAGCCCCTGCTTTTTATAGGTTAACAAGAATTTTCAATTTTACAATCTCAAGGATTTTCATTTTTATAATCTCTAAGGAACTTTCTAGTCAACTTTTAATGGTCATGTTGTTTCAATCATTTTAACTTACTACCAAGAAAAAGTCTATATTTACTTACATGAAAAGATGTGTAACGTGCAAAAGGCTTAGTAAATTAATGGAATGTTGTAGTTGGGTATAATGAGGATCCATCTTTTCTGTCAATAGTGTATATGGATTTTAGATTTACACAAAATTATAACAAAAATAAATTTTATTTAGTAAAAAGAATAACTGTATATTATAATATTATATTTGTAATTTATTTAATATAAATTTTTAAAAAAATATTTTGTAAAAAAAAAATTGTATATTATAATATATTTGTCATTTTTTCAGTAGTGGATTATATATATTTTAATAATAAGGTAGTAATTTTTTACATAATTATATATAAAATTTTAAAGTGTTTAATATTTTATGTAGATATTACATTTATAATTATACATAAATGTATGAGATGTTATTATAAATATACAAATATTTAATGATGTATTATTATAGATAACAATAAAATATTGATAAAATTTAAAATGAATAAACATATCTTACTATTAATCATAAAAATTATACAATATATCAATTTTGATTTAATTTTGATTTAAAATAAATATATCATCATAAAAATTATATAATACATCAATTTTTATTTAATTTTTATTTAAAATAAATATATCATAATTAGTCAAAATTATATTCCATAAATATATCTAAATTATATTCTATAAATTTATTAATATGACCAAAACCAAATACAACACTATCCAAAATGCATCACTAAATAAGCAATGAAAGATAAAACTAAATAAGCAATGAAAGATAAAACTAAGCTCTACATTGACATAAAAAAAAACCTAATATGATTACACAAAATTCCATTTTTGCTCTAAACTAAATGACAACAATGAAAAACATATGATTACACAAAATTGCATTTTTTCTCTAAAATAAATGACAAGAATGAGAAACATTTATCTTGAGCTTCACATAGAATTAGAATGTTTAAGTATTATTTTGATAATAAATATTTTACTAAAATTGATATTATTTTTTTAAAAGAATTAAAAAAAAAATCAATTATAATCTTATAAATCATAAATAAGTATTATATTAATTATGATATAAATAATATTAACAATAATTTATTAATAATATTTTTATGTATTATATATCAATTTTATAGAATTCATGAATCCAAAGTTGTGATATTATTTCATCAAATTCCTATGATAAAACAAATTAACTATATAGTAATGGGCATTAAATATAGAATTTAATAAAATACATGAATCAAAGGTTTTGAAAAATTTTAATAATGTTTTGGACTTTAATTAACATCGATCACAACCATAAAATTTCGTAAGCTATTTCATTAATTTATGCATTAAAGGGCATTTTTCATTCATTGATGTCTACACTAGTAAAGGTGAATGCTATGATTATCAAATATTGATTTACATGTATTATAAAGTCATAATAATATTGATCACCTAACATTTAATATTAACTAATATATGTATTGTGTTCCAAAAGTTCAATAATGATTTTGTATTATTTAATTATGTTTTAATTAAATATATGTAATGTTAGAATATTGAAAATATGCATAAATATATAGTAATATAGAACACAATAAATATTTATTAATGTAGCCTCCTATGCATAATAGCAATATTTAATTAATAAAAGAGAGATAAAAATGAGGACTTGTTGTATTTACATGGTAAAACCCATGTTGACCTCTTATGCATAATATCAATATTTAATAAATAAAAGAGAGAGACAAAAAAAGAGAAGGCACATTGTATTTACATAATAAAACCTTGGACTTGTTGTATTTACATGGTAAAACCCATGTTGACCTCTTATGCATAATATCAATATTTAATAAATAAAAGAGGGAGACAAAAAAAGAGAAGGCACATTGTATTTACATAATCAAACCCTAGTTGTGGAAACATCCATAGGAAGGTAATAATATATTTATTATCTTTAGAGATATTCAATCTTACAAAGAGCACCACCACAAATGTTTCACCACTTTACAATGATAAGACTATCATATTTTTTCTTATGTATCTTATGGGACTCCCTAACCTATATTATGTACCAAGAGGTATTGAGAAATTACATTCTCAGAAGACATGTGGGATAATATAATTTCACTTCTTTATATAATAAAGTATTACAAAGGTATTTTTACTCCATGATGGATGTGGTATTTTTTACATAAAATTGGAATTTCTTCTAACATAACATAGACATTATTACCTTCCAAAATGACATATTCCAACACTCTCCCTTCATACTGACCAAGGAGATGGAACACTTATGGAGGAATATATCATTATATCAACACTCCCCCTTGATCACAACTTCCCACATTCCCAAAAATTGTCGAAGTCGTACAAAATTCACCTATGTCATGGATTTAGTGAAGATATTGATTGTTTGTCATTGAATGGGACAATACTCCAAAGAACTAATATTACCTGCAGAAAGATCTCAAATGTAGTGAGTATATAGGTCGATGTGTTTGGTTTTGGAGTGATAAACTAGATTATATCCAAGTTGAATGGCACTGTGATTTTCATATGTTAACTTGGTAGCTTATTTCTGAAGCAGGCCAAGCTTGGTAAGAACATGCTACAACCAAAATATTTCATTAGTTTCTTCCTTAGTTTCCCTATACTCAGATTCATGAGAAGAGAGAGAAAGAGTTCGCAACGTCAAACTAGACCATGAAATCAGACTTCAACCAAGCTTAATGATGTACCATGTAGTAGACCAACCATCTAAATTGTCACCTTCCCAATGAAAATCAGTATAACCAAGAAAAGAAATTGTGGCTCTGTTTGAATAGAAAAAATCATAATTCACTATCCCCCGTAAATAATTAAGAATTCTCTTTGTTGCTTCCCAATGAATTTCATGAGGCTTGTACATAAATTTTGAGACCATACTTACGTAAAAAGAGATATTAGACCTATTGTGTGTCAAATCAATCAAACTACCCACATGTTGATAGCAGAAAGTAGCATCAACAAGAGGAATAATATAATCAATAGTAAATTTTACATCGGACTGAAATGGTGTTGGTGAAGGCTTATAATAACTGAGACATAACTGAGAAAGTAAATGTGTTGCATAATTAGGCTATGAAATAAATATACCATCAGACATATGCCAAATTTGAAGACCCATAAATTAATGCAAGGTACCTAAATATTTCAAATTCATTCTGAAGTTAATTCTTCATTTCTTGTATAGATGCAAGTTGGATATTAGTAATAATAATATCATCCACATATAATAAAAAATGATTATTTCATCATCAAGGTATTTTACTTATGGATTCAGGTCATATCTACACTGCTTGAAACCACTTTCCAAGAAATAAGTATCATTTTTTTATACAAAGCCCTACGTGTTTGCTTAAGACCATATAAATAATTGTTTAATTTGCATACCAAACTTGAAATGTCATAAGTAAGAAAACCAGGCAGTTGTTGCATATAAATGTCTTCATGAATATCACCATTTAAAATGGAACTCTTAACATCCATTTGGTGTAGTTCCCATAGATAAAATATAGCATGAGAAAGAGTAATTGTTATAATGTTCCTTTTAGCAACAAGAGAAAAAGTTTCATTATAATTAATACCTTCTTGTTGATTAAAATTGTTTGCTACTAATCAAGATATATGCTTTTCAATCTATCCTTCTATTGTGAACTTTATTTTATATACCCATTTACATCTAATTACATTATGTCTAGGAGCAAGAGGAGCAAGGGTTCAAGTCTTTCTCTTCATTAAGGAGTCATACTCTGTAGTTATTACTTTTACCCATTCAGATTTTTCCTTAGCCTAAGCATAACTGGAAGGATTATATGTAGCCAAAACTTTAGTCATAAGAGAAAAATTAGATTTAGTTCCATGAGTATTGAATGGAATATCAATCTCAGAAACTACGGATTCAAGAGATGTTGGTGTAGGAGGATCACATAATTTAATTTTTTGTAATTATTTAATTTGGAAAATCTAGAATTTTCAAGAATTTATGAGTTATTCTAGAATCATTTGGGAGATTAGGAAGCTAGGATAGGTTCCTAATGTTGAGAGGATAATTCTCAACTTCCTCCAAATATCTAGGAGGAAGTTTCTCTTGAAGGAATTCAAGAGTTTTCTTCCTTAAGAATAAATATCCATATAATTTATTTGAAAATCCAAGTTTGGGAGTGATTTTATTTTAATAAAGTATATTGTATGTTTTATTTATTTGCTTGTTGCACCATTTTTGGTATCAGAGCGAATTTATGAAGTTTTACTCTTGATATGTTTTTTTCAGTTTTTTTGCGAATACGGTCTTCCTCTGTGATGTTTTGTGTTCCCTTGTTCTCATGCATATCAATTATGCTTATTGACTCTACATTCCTCTAGCACAAAGAAAGCACAATATGGATTGTAGTTGGGAGAAGTTTGTATCATCCATTGCCATTAGAAGAAACATTGCCATTAGAAGAAAGCGGGACAACAATGTTTCCTCCATTACGTTGTCATTCCAACACTACAAAGGTTGCAAGATGTGTTTTCTCTGCTATTTTTTTTGCAATTTGTTTGCTAACAGTCTATGTGCGCACAGAAAATTACGCAGGTTGCAGTAGTCTAATTGTAGATAGGCGGATTCTGGCAGCGTGCTACCTTAAAGCCATTTGAGAGCACTACCATTGATTTCGTATTAGTGCAGCCGTAACATCCGTACGGTAAACCATATTCGATTTATTGGGATGTGTGCATCATATTTTTTAATTATGTTCATAATATTAATTATGGTGATATCTCCAATTTGGTTGAATGTGCAAACTGCGCAGTAGAAGTGTGGTTGGGCTTTCACTTAACCTAGATTTTCTTTCCATATTGACAGAGTTCATGCTATATTGAAAGAACGCTATTGTTTTAAAGTTTACTGTATTTATTTTGTAGGAAATGTTTTATATATATTGCATAGTGGAAGAACATGGGAAATGTTTCATATAAATATCTAAAACATGTTCCATAGTAATGTTTCATATTAATAGAACATATTCCATAGCTTGCCATATTTTTATTTTGAATAAATTATTTTGGTGATTTATTTGGATATTCAATTAAGATGGCCAATAGAATTAGAGGAGCTAGAGGAGCCAAAGGAGCTGGAATTGGTCAAGGAAGATCGGCTGCAAATCATATCTTAATCGATGAAGTGAGACATATTCAAACAAGACTAGATGCATTGGAGACAACACGCCAAAGAGATGTCGACATTGGTGATATCACTGAAGCAGAAGAAAGCTCAGAAGAAGAAGATGAAGCTGAAGAAACTCTAGAAGAGAAAATGGAAAAGATGATCACGGGAATAAGTACCAAGCCAAGATTAGACGTACCTATGTATGAAGGAAATTTAAATCCTGAAGAATTGATTTACTGGATCAATGCTATGGATAAACATTTTTATTATGAAAATTTAGCTGATGAGAAGAAAGTTAAGTTCGCGGTGACCAGATTAAAGGGATATGTTGCACTATGGTGGGACAACATGCAAGTTTAACGAAGAAATAGAAACAAAGGTAAGATCACTAGTTGGGATCGAATGGTGGCCAAGCTCAAAGGTAAATTTCTTCCTCGAGATTATCAATTGAAACTTTTTCACCAAAGGAAAAATCTCAAGAAGAAATTTATATCTGTAAAAGAATACACAGAGGAATTTTATAGATTAAGTATAAGATCTGGTCATATGGAAGTAGATGAAGAAAAATTGGCTAGATATATTAATGGCCCGAGATTTGAAATAAAAAATGAATTGAATATTTTGTTTATAAAAAATTTTGAAGAAGCATACCAGATAGCCCTTAAGATTAAAGAAAAATTGGCAGGAAAGCAGAGTCAAAGAGGAAGAGGACAAAGCACGATAAGAAGCAAAGAATAATCAGATTAAGGACAATCAAGAAGAGGATACTCAAGTGGAATATTTCCCATTAAAAGAGAAGAAGGCAACAGTTCACAACAAGAAGAATCATTAAGAGGATATTTCAGACGACGAAGACAATATCAAAGAGGTAGAGGTTGATATTTTATGGTCAGATGTTATAGTTGTAACAAAATTGGCCATAAATCTAATGAATGTCTAGAAATATTTTCTAATCAAGGAGGCACATGTATAGCACAAACTAATACATAAAGTGTACGATTCTATACACATGAAAATGCACCTGAAACTGGTGAATCTTTTATAATGAAAATAACTTTATTAAATATTGTTGAAGAAGTAAAGGAACCCACACAAAGAAAAACATTGTTCAAATTTTTTTTTAAATCAGGTGGAAAATGTTGTAAAATAATTATTGATAGTGGGAGTACTGATAATTTATTATCCATAAAAATGATAGAAAATTTTAATTTAAAGAAAACTAAACATCCTACTCCCTATAAAGTTTCATGGTTGCAAAAGGGACATCAGATAGCAGTTAATGAACAATGTGAAATGGATATTTAAATAGGATTATATAAGGATAAAGTTCTTTGTGATGTTATGCCTATGGATGTATGTCATAGCTTGCTTGGAATACCATGGAAATATGACAGGAAAGAAATACATGATGGAAGCAACAACACCTACACTTTTTAAAAGGATGGAGAAAATAATGTACTTTTTCCTTTGAAGAATGAAAAATCCCGAGAAGAAGACCAATCCAAGGTAATGTTACTTAGTGGGAGATAATTTTTCAAGAAATCAAGCATGAGGAGATAAATTTTTCCTTAATTGGTAAGGCAAAAGTAATCCTCACAGGATAAATTTTGAATGATATTCCAGAAGAAATTAAAAATATGTTGAATGAATTTACTGATGTTGTAGTGGATGACTTGCCTCATGAGTTCCATCCCATTACAAGTATCATCCATCATATTTATCTCATTCTAGGTGCTAGCCTTCCAAACAAAGAAGCTTACAGAATGACTCAAAAGGAGAATGAAGAGATTAAAAATCAAGTGCGGGAATTGCTGGATAAAGGCCTCATTCGAGAAAGTTTAATTCTGTGTGTTGTTCCACCAGTATTAACCCCAAATAAGGATGGAAAATGGAGAATGTGCACATATTCTCAACCAATCAACAAAATCGCAATCAGGTATAGGTTTCCATTACCCCGTATTGATGATCTTATAGATTTTCTAAGGGGTGAAACATATTTTTCTAAAATAAATTTTAAAAGTGGATATCATCAAATTAGAATCAGAGAAGGTGATGAATGAAAAAAAAAAAACATTTAAACTAATAATGGTTTATATGAATGGTTGGTAATTCCCTTCGGACTTACCAATGCTCCCAAAACCTTTATGAGACTAATGAATGAATTCTTAAAAGAATTCATTGGAAAAATCGTTATAGTTTATCTTGATTATATCTTAATTTACAGTCAATCAAAAGAAGAGCACCTAATACATCTTAAGATGGTTTTGAAGAAACTACAACAAGAGAAACTGCTAATCAATCTAAAGAATTGTAGTTTCATGAAGATAGAACTATTGTACTTGGGTTTTGTAATTTCAAGAGAAGGATTAAATATAGATAAGGAGAAAGTGAATTCCATAATCAATTGGCCAAATCTAAGAAGCATTAGTTTTCATGGATTCGAAAGTTTTTATAGAAAAGCTATCAAAAAATTTAGTGGAATATGTGCTCCAATTGTAAAGAATATGAAAGAGAAAAATAAACCATTCCATTGAACAGAAGCAGCTAATAAGAGTTTCCAATTATTAAAGAAAAATATCATAGAACAACCTATTTTAGCACTTCCAGATTTCAATAATTTGTTTCAGGTTGAGACTGGTGCTAGTGGAACTGCAATAGGAGTTTTATTAAGTCAAGAAGGAAAACCAGTTTCCTAGTACAGTGAAAAACTTAATGAGGCCAAGAAAAAATAATCTTCTTATAATAAATGATTTTACTCCATTAAACAAACTTTAAGGAAATGGAGACATTATATTATGCCAAAAGAGTTCATCCTCGACTCAAATGTTCAAGATTTACAGCATATCAACAATCAAACAAAATTGAGTCAAAGACATGTTAAATGGATTTAATTCTTACAAAATTTCACATTTTCCATCAAGCATAAAAGTAGACAATCAAACAAAGTGGCAGATGCATTAATAAGAATCAATTTAATTTTGCAAGAATTCCACGTAAATGTATTAGGATTTGATGAGTTGAAAGATATGTATAAAGATGATCTAGATTTTAAAGAAGCTTATGAAACTTGTGAAAATCCTGTAAGTAGAGATAGAACTCCATGGTTAGACTACATGATATAGAAGGAACTTTTGTTCAAAGGAATAAAGTTATGCATTCCAAGATGTTCAATGAGGGAAAATTTGTTGAAAGAAAAACATAGTGGAGGTTTGGCACGTCATTTTGGCTAAGATAGAACTTTGGCACAGTTACAAGAATTTTATTATTGCCCTCACATGCAAACATATGTAATATAAAATAAGATTTTCCACCATTGTTATGATAATGTCAAGAGAATACATTCTAATAATGATGAATAATAATACAATTGGTATATACCTTCTTCAGATAGAATATAATGCTAATTTTAAGAATCAACCAGTTGAAGATACTACTCGGATTACAACAACAAAGATTTCAAAATATGGTACCAGTATTGAAGAACTTCAGAAGCAAACCATATGGTTGTATATTTTTCTTCCCCGATAGTATGATGCAGGAGCATCACATATTTCAATTTGTAATTATTTAATTTGGGAAATCTATAATTTTCTAGAATCTATGAGTCCTTCTAGAATTAATTAGGAGAATAGGAATTTAGGATAGGTTCCTAAATTTGAGAGGATAATTCTCAACTTCCTCGAAATATCTAGGAGGAAGTTTCTCTTGAAGGAATTAGAGATTTTTCTTCCTCAAGAATAAATAGCCATGTAATTTATTTGAAAATCCAATTTTGGGAGTGACTTGATTTTAATAAAGAATATGGTGTGTTTTAGTTATTTTCATGTTGCACCAAATTTTTGGGCCGAAACAGGAAGAGAGTGGGTGGTAGGAACTGTTACACCATTTTTTTGGTCATCTAACCTATTATCATTAGATGAACCCAAGTACACCATGTAAGACCAATTTTACCCTAAGTAAAATTGCTTTCACCATGTGAAATAACATTTTTTTATATTTCCTAGTCATATTTAACCCAAAACAAGGAAATTAATTAAATAAATCATTATTTATTTGATTATTTCCTAGGAATAAGTTATTTAAATCATTATTTAAATAATATTCCTAGTTAAATTTGACTAAATCATTTTTAAATAATTAAATAAATCACTATTTATTTAATTATATTCCCACCATCTCCCTAAAATAATAAATAAATCATTTATTTATTTATTGTTTATAAATAAAGGAATTGACCCAAGTCAAAATACCTTTTCCCTCCAACAAATATAATAAAATATTCCTAAAGGGTGGTTCTAGAATTTGATTAATAATATTTTATTCATGCACCAAGTTCTAGATAACTCTAATATTTTGTTATAAATAGAAGGGTTTTCCCCATTCATTAGTCACCTCCATTGCATTAGATCATTCTATATCTACTCTTGGTCACCATTTTCCATTTTTGTTTTGTGAGCTCCCATTGAGTTCTATGTTTGTCTGGGTTTTCTACGCCAATAAGAGAGAGGAATTTTAGATCTGAAACGCTGAGGACTTTCAAGAACCCATCCCATTGAGGAGAACCGGAAAACACCTTTCTTGTTTTCCTCTCAGGTGCCCCCTTTTAATATAATACAAAAAATTCTTTCAAATACACTGTTCTTGTCTTGTCTATTGGATGCATGGAGCCATATTTTACTTTATCTGCTTAATGTCTTTCATGCTTAGATCTGGATTTGTGCAATATTATTTGGATCATCTAATTGCAGATTTAAAGATGTTTTGCAGCCATAATTGATGTTAGGGCTATTTGTTATGCGTAGCTAAAGTGATATTTTACGACGAAATATTCATACTAACAATTGGCGACTCCACACGGGTTTTATTTTGCGACCGCTGTCATTTTATCTATTCCTGCATATCTAGTTGTTTCAGACCCTAGAGTTTCTCTTCAGTTTTCTATTTTTCCTATTTTTATGGTGCTTTTCACCTCTAAAACCCTCAAACATTCAAATTTTTAACTTCTGTGTGTTTCTGGCCTTATTGCGCAGGTGACAGACATCAGTCGCAGATGAGACGACCAATTTTTTTGAAATCTGCCGCTGAGAGACCCGGATCTGCAGGTCGCACTTATCGACCCAAAAACTATGACCTGGCCTTGAGGTCACACTTTTCTGCCCCAAACCTGCGACTTGGACTGAAAAAAGGTCAGAACCTGCGACCTGCACCTTTTTCTGCAATTTTCCAAAGACTTTTCCGGGTTTGTCCGGGGCTTCGTCGTGGTTTTCCAAATTTCGTTTCCACCCGTTTAGACCTGTTTCTAATCTGTTTCACTCAACTAAGTGGGAAAATTTTCCCTTAGGGCTCTAGTACCCTCCACTTTTTGTGGGAGAGTTTTTGATGTTTCAGAAGTCTGAATTTCCAGGGTTTCAGCCTTATTGCTTTCAGATATGATACCTCCTTTCTAGATCCCTTTAGATCAGCTCTTCTCCCTTTCAAATCACCTCATATAGTTTTTTTTGGGTTAATTGCTAGGGCCGCCTCCTTTTCCCTCCTATTTTAGCTAATCTACTCATTTTTAGCAGCAACCTTGCCTCTGCCTCTTTTCTGTTCTCTGCCCTTCTTTTCAGCAGATTTCTCCTTTAGATCCCCATCCCTTCCGACCTTAGATCTATTGGCCTCTTTTTAGTGTGCTTTGCTTATTTTTTTCCCTCTTATAGACTAGTTTTGAGAGACCCACCTTCAAGTTAGATCATTTAATATTAGTCGTTAATTTGTTCCTTTCAAACTTTATATATCAAAAGAGATTTATTTTCAAGCAGGTAGCACACTTTTTCTTTACTCTCAAAACGTTCGGGTTTAAAAAACAAATTAAATTAACGCATGCCACACTAACCCTAAGTAAAGAAGACCCTAGTTAACACCGCCTGGCAAAGACTTTAAAATCAATTGTCACTGCACCTCTCTGCCCTTGACCTCACTTGATTTTGTCCCTGCCCTTGTCGGTTTTTTCTTCTTCCCATCATCATTGTGCCCCCAAGGCGCCTTTCTCGAAGACTTCTTGGCCTTCACCCTCAGTTTCCGCTTGGTCGACTTCCTCCTTCCCGTCGTCATCGAGTAATTCTTTCCCCGAGTCCTCACTCCGACTCTTCCTTTGATTGTTCGGGTTCTCCCCCTCCTCCTGGTTCTCCCCCTGTCACTTTAACCATGTCTACTTCAGGGCCTACCACCAGCAGTAACCCCAGTACTACTGCTGGGTCTGTTTTCAGTGGAACCACCTCGGGACCTACCTTGACTACCCCATTACTCCCTTATATGGCTGGTCTCAGTCTCCCTGATTTCAATCAGTTGATCAATGACCCTATCCGCCATGATGTTGGTTGGCCTCCTATGCCCACCAAGCTCACCTCCAACATTCCCAAGTTCGAAGGCCCTGCTAGTGAAGATCCCTCTAACCATATTCACTCTTTCCACATGTGGTGTTCCTCCAATTCCATCACCGATGACTCCATCTATCTTCGATTATTCCAATGCATGCTTACCAGCGAAGCTTCTAAATGGTATGTTGATCAAGCCACCTCTTCCCATACCACCTTTGCAACCATTGCCCAAGCCTTTTTATCTTATTTCCAACTCCCTCTCCGATACGAAACTGGTACTAAACTCTTAACTTCTTTTCATCAATCCTCTTCGACCCACCTTTCCGCTCATGTCCAGGAATGGCGACGAAGATGGAGCTTGTGTCGCGCTCCCCCCTTTGAAGATCGGGTTTACATGGACTGGTTCCTTCGCTCTCTATTACCTCCCATTGGCAAAGATGTCGCATCCCATTTTCCCCAAACTGAAGAAGCCGCCCTCCAAAAAGCCTTGAAATATGACCTTATCTATGCTCAATCTGGTTATGTTTATACCGTCCTTCATGACCTTCCCAAGCCCGGTGGCCCTAATGCCTCGGGGGCATCCCACTCGCCGTGACTAGATCGCTTGAGCCCTCACATACCCCCGCTTCAACCTCTCGGGCTATGGTTCCCAGAGGGACCAAATTTCCCGAGGTCTTCCGTGTAGCATGTACCCGATATGGCATGCCTCCTTTTTCCCACACTCCTCAAGAATTTCAATGCCGCCCATCCTACCCTTATCCAGACTCAACCCAACCTACCCCCAAAGCATTTGGACTCCCACTCTTTGCTTCCACCAACCACACTTACTACCCCATCCAGGGCAAGTATTTTCACAGCAGGGGGAAACTAATCTTCTTCCTTCTCAAAGAAAGAGGAAAGGCAATCAACCCGCTTCGGGTAATCGTGGGTCCAATCCTTCAAGTCTTGACTCTACCACTGCCAACCAGCCGCCGGGCTCTCAGCCCAAGCTGGACAGGCCGCTTCACACCAATAAGCCATGTTCGTGTTGTGGTGTGTATGGTCATTACACTCACGATTGTCCATTCTTACCACAAATTTGGTAGATGTGGGAGTCTTAGGCCACCGTGCGAGGACAACACTCCTTCCCTACTGTCCCTCCCAATCCGAATACTTCTCAAACCACTGTGTTTACCGATCCTTTCCCTCAATAAGGATTCGTGGCCACTCAACCACCTCATGCCCCCATAACAACTCACCCTTCCCCTTCTGGTTCCTCCGATTACTAGATTCTCATGATGGCTTCTGACTAACCTCTCACCGTCGACCTCAACCTTCAAACTCAGTCCCGTTAGTATTCCACACCTCCCGTTCCATCTGTCTCTGATTCCCCATCTTCAGGTTCTACAGAGCCTCTATCGACACCCAATGGTCCCTTGCAACTCCCTCCGCCCAAAGATGAGGTTCATCCCAAGACTCCTAAGGGCCCATTATGCCGAAATGCTGCCTCTAGTCAGGCTGCCCATTCATACAGCATAGTAGATGATCTGGCACAATCTCCTGCTGCCATCTCAACACTGGAACTCCTCCAGTTGTGTCCTTCTCAAAAGAAGGCTCTACTATCTTCCATGGGTGTTGTAGATCCTGCAATGACCAATTGATTTTTTTCGACGCCCGTCAGTCAGACCATCCCCCTTCCTCCTTCCTCTAAGAGCCCAAATCCTGGGCCAGAACCAAATGCCAATGTCACTTCTGTATTATCGAGAAAGTATCTACTTCTGTGATGTCCGCTGCTTTGGAAACAACTTGGATCCCCGAAATGGCCCCTTCCACAATCACTCCTTCGTATGTAGGGATACATGCCTCCTGTTCCATTGGCCTATTCGTATTCTTGATATCAAATCTCGGCAAGTAAGATCAAGTAGGCCGAGCGTTGAAGCATCAATTTCGATTAAAGTCATTATTTTGGGGCATTTACACCTATTGTCCGTCCCATCCGTTTCCACCAACATTTTTTCCTCATAATGGAAATATTGTCGATGACCGCTTGACTTACCATGAACCAAAATCGTGAAGTATCCCAGTCCATCTACCGTCACCAATAAGCCAACTGTTGATTCTTTGACCAGTGTTTCCCCTGGCGTCTATAAAGACTCCTCCTTGCTTGGAACCTTTTTAGACCCTCCTCCCGTACTCGATCCTAGAATGGCGAACGTTTGCATGATGCAATCTTCTTGGTCTGACCTTGCACAGCCCACTTTGGCTAGCAAGTAAATGCACCCTCACCCAACCCCACCAGCTCCTAGCCCTTCGCCCCCGATATCTCACCTTCTCCCTTCGAAATCTCCTTCCCCGAACATTCCTCCTGGCCATTTCCCTGTTGGTCAGATTCCTTTCTTGCTCCTCCTCCTGGTGCTCATTCTGTCCCTATCTTGGCTACCCTATCCCTCCCCAACTTAACCTTGGGTATACCCGTCTGGTACCTAGACCCCTCAGTCACTACCCTACCTGGCCAACTCAAACCTTATCTTGCTTTGACCCCAGTTCAACCGATACCCATGGCTTCTCCCGCTGCACCTGTACCTCAGTCCCCTCATCAGGAACCACCCCCTGTGGCGACCATGTCAGGATCCACTAGCAAAGCTTGCAAGGGGGAATCTAAGGACAAAGCTGCCCTGACAACTTCTGCCCCTCCTCGACCTCCAAAGCATCCCATCCAATGTGACCTGTGCGATGTTGTTGGACATGCTACCCATACTTGCCCTGAATTACCACATCTCAAAACCATGGTCAATGAAATGTTTCCAGAATCTACTATTCCTGAAGTCTATGTCACCATACCCAATTATCTTCCTAAACTTAAACACTTGCGCACCAATCACCCTTGTTCTTTGTGTGATTTCCATGGACATTATACCCATCTTTGCCCCCGCCTTGATGAGTATCGCGATTCTTTAGCCGCATACTACCAATTCGAAGCCGCGCTTGCCCATCATCATTCTTCCCCAACACCATACCCCATGTCTCCCCCGATTTCCATTCCTCATCCTGATACTGACATGACCGAACCTTCAGCCACTCTTTTCTACCTTTCCTCATCCCCGCGTTTCCCGGCAACCGATCCCTTAGTGCCTTCCCCCGATGGTTCACCTACCCACTCATCTGTTCGCTCCGCTGTCACCCCTCATGCTGACACACATGTGAGCCTTCCCCCTAAAAATCAGGTGTCTCATATTTCTACCTCCTCAGATCCTCCTATTCCACCCACTCTTCCCATTTTTCAAACTGATGAAGACATCATGGAAGCCATGACCGCACCTGATTTCCCATGGGACGATATGCACCATCGTGCATACTTCCTACCACACCAATCTCATGACCAATATGCCCTCGAATCTAAAGACTTCATTCCCGATCAAGTTGATTGGTTCAAAAACCCCATCCCTGCACCTGACGCTTTCGAAGAAGGCAATATGGCTAATATCTCTCCTACTATCAAAATAGACATTTCTGTCAAACCAGGTATTGAAGAAAATATCACCATGGGTGCCCAATGCACTTCGGACGAAATTGAAGCCTACACCAAAATCTTCAAAGAATTCCGTGATATTTTCGCCTGGTCCTACTCAGAAATGCCCAGACTCGATCCTGCCATTGTCAAACATCACATCGACACATGGCCTGATGCCATTCCGGTCTGTCAAAAGTTGATACCCATTCATCCTTCTAGATGAGAAGCCATCAAAGCTGAAATCGATAAGCTCCGGCAGGCTGGTTTCATTTACCCCATCGAATATACCACTTGGGTGTCTAACCCAGTTCCCGTCCTCAAAAAACAAGGCACCATTCGTGTTTGCACTGACTTTCGTGATCTGAACAAAGCTTGTCCCAAAGACAACTTCCCCACACCATTTATTGACCAAATCATTGATGAGTGTGTGGGGCACGATATTCTCTCCTTTATGGATGGCTTCTCCAGATACAGCCAAATTGTTATCCGTCGTGTTGATCAACTTAAAACCGCGTTCATTAGTCCGTGGGGCACTTTTGCATACCGAGTCATGCCATTTGGCCTTAAAAACATCGGCGCCACCTTTCAACGAGCCATGTCTTATTGTTTCCATGACTTAGCTCATATTATCCTTGCCTATTTAGACGACCTTACTGCACGTTCCAAACATCGGGCGCAACACCTTCATGACCTGCGTACCATTTTTCTCCGATGTCACAAGTATAACATTCGCCTTAATCCATTGAAATGTGTCTTCTGTGTTCTCGCCGGTCATCTCCTCGGCTTCATCATGCCCAAAGATGGGATAACTCTCGACCCTTTGAAGGTTCAAGCCATTCTTGAACTTCCTATGCCTCGTACCCTACGCCAGCTACAAAGTCTCCAAGGCAAAGCTAATTTTCTTCGCCGATTCGTTCCTGACTATGCCACTACTGCACATGGATTCCTTAGACTTCTTCGCTCTCACACCCCATTTGTCTGGGATACATATGCTCAAGAGTCTTTTGATGCCCTCAAGCATGCTCTCACATCCTCTCCCTTGATCTGTCCCCCTGACTTTGACCGAGATTTCATCCTATAGATCTCTGCTTCCACCTATTCGGTTGCTGGTGTCCTTATTCAGGAAAATGATAACGGTATCAAACATGTGATCTATTATGTCAGTAAGAAACTTGCCGGGCCACCTGTGTCCTACTCGCATGAAGAAAAATTAGCACTAGTTGTCGTGTTCTCGGTCCAAAAACTGCGTCATTATATCCTCATGCATTCCACCAAGGTTGTGACTGATTCCAACCCCATGGCTTTCCTATTGAGTCGCTGCATCCTCAGTGGGAAGTATGCTCGTTGGGTCATTATCCTCTAAGAATTCGACCTTGAATTTGTCACCCCAAAAAGTAAGAAAGGTTTAGTCCTCGCTGAACTCATTTCTGATTTGCCTACAAGGATGCAAGATACTCCTATTAATGATGCTCTTCCCGATGAACATTTGTTTTCCATCACCACCGACGACCCTTGGTACGGTGACATCCTTACTTACTTGCGAACCCAAAAGTTCGCCCTTCATCTTGATCGCGATGCTCGACGACATATCCGACACCAAGCCTCTCGCTACCTTCTAATCAGCGATGACCTTTATCGTCGTGGAGTAGATAGTGTCCTTTTTCGTTGCCTCACACACGCTGAAACCGAGCAAGTCCTCAATGCCTGTCATAGCGGCGCCTATGGTGGCCACCTCTCCGGTCTCGCTACCGCCCAAAAAATCATGCGTGTTGGATATTTTTGGCCTTCTCTCTTCACTGATTGCATTGAAGCAGTCAAACACTGTTCCAATTGCCAACACTTCGCCCCCAAGGCGCGATCTCCTCTCGCTCCTCTCCATCCCGTCGTCACATCTGGTCCTTTTTGTAAATGGGCCATCGACTTTATGGAATGTCGACGACCCTCTGCTGGTAACCATAAATATATCATAGTGGCGATTGACTATTTCACTAAATGGGCCGAAGAAATGCCCACATTCAACAATACGGTAGCCACTGCAGCCCTCTTTTTCTTTAACCATGTCATTGCTCAATTCAGAGTTCCAAAACAGTTAGTCTCGGACCATGGTCGACATTTTGAAGATCAGATTTGGCATGAGCTATCCTCCTTATTGGGATTTGAGCACCACTATTCATCTTCCTATTACCCCCAAGGTAACGGCCAAGTTGAAGCGGTCAACAAAATTCTTAAGACTATGCTTCAACGAACGGTGAATAAGCACAAAACCAATTGGCATCTCATGCTCTTCCCTGCTTTGTGGGCTTATCGTACTTCTGCTAAACCGCCACTGGTTTCACTCCTTTCCACCTTGTCTTTGGCAAGGAGGCAGTCTTACCCATCGAGTGTGAAATCCCTTCCCTTCACTTGGCCGTCAAACTTCTCCCTGATACCCAACCTCTAGAGCAATGACTTATCATGCTCGAGCATGCCTCTTAAGACCGTTGTGTTGCATTACAAACCATTGAAGTGACCAAAAAGCGCACCAAAGCTCAGTATGACCGAAAAGTCCACCCTCGTACCTTCCATGAAGGTGACCTTGTACTAGTATATGACCAGGCCCACGATACCCTCGGTCATGGGAAATTCAACTCATTATGGCTAGGTCCTTACATTATCAGTAAAGACCTTGGTAAGGGGGCATATCTTTTAGAGGACTTTGAAGGCCACATCCTTCCTAATCCTCGCAATGCACTCTATCTTAAGAGATATTACCCTTATCATTTTCCATTCGAAATGCGTGTTTTATTTTATTCTAGATAGCCAGCATCTGTTTGTTTTTCATTTCGCTACTTCACCAGGACACCTATTGTCCACGAATCCTTACTTCACCCCCCCTCAAAATGGGATTTTCTCACTTCCAACACATGTCATTGGGGGCACCACCTTGCCTCTATACTCATTCTTGTTTGTGTCAATTTATGTCATGAGATACCACTTTGTACTCATGTTTTTTTTTATGATCCCCTTTGGATCATCCCCCATTTCATTATCATCATTAGTGTCTATCTGTTCATCGCTCTACTATTTTCCGTCGTGCCTTAGTAGGGGTTCCCTTATTGCCTCACCTATGGCGGACCTACTTCTGTCGACATCAGCTCATTTACTCCAGAAGCCAGATCTAGGGGGCAGTGTACCTTGGTTCGAGCTCTTCTCAGCATGATCGTGATCTATACACTTGATGGTCCAGTGACGCAATAACAGCTATTGGTGATTCCCGAGCGTGTGTGAGATGTCTCAACTCTGATGAGGGGGTGACCCTGCAGGTAGCCCCCCACATGCCCGGATGACTTCTTCATTTCCGCCCTTGATGCAGCTCCTCTCATTTGATGATATCGGCCTCAACCGCTTGCAGCACCTCTTCAATTTTCATGTATCAGTCAAATTTTGCGAGCCCTTCCCCGTGTGTAGGGGGCATTTGGGTGTATTTGTATCTCATGGACTAAAATATTCTTGTATAAGTCCTGACGGTTATTCCAAGCATCGCATGTATGTGGGATTCATCATTTTATTTATCTGGCTCATGTTTAGGCCAGCGCATGCTTCCTTATTGCATTATGTGGTTTTACGGGCGCCTTATTCTTTGTACTCTTGTCTCCGCGGGCATAGGTATGCCTCCCCCGCCGCCTTTAACACTGGTACCACTTCATCAACTAGAGACTTGTTGCACCTATAAGTCTCGTCTCCTCAGGGTCTAGTCTTTTAGCACATTAGACTACCTTACATTTCTCTCTCTCACTCCCCTCTTGATGCCTAGTGATTGAGTTCTTACAACGTACTTCGGTCATACGATTTTCTCCTAACACTCGTACGTTGGAGGGCAATCTGTTACACCATTTTTTTGGTCATCTAACCTATTATCATTAGATGAACCCAAGTACACCATGTAAGACCAATTTTACCCTAAGTAAAATTGCTTTCACCATGTGAAATAACATCTGTCTATATTTCCTAGTCATATTTAACCCAAAAAAAGGAAATTAATTAAATAAATCATTATTTATTTAACTATTTCCTAGGAATAAGTTATTTAAATCATTATTTAAATAATATTCCTAGTTAAATTTGACTAAATCATTTTTAAATAATTAAATAAATCATTATTTATTTAATTATATTCCCACCATCTCCCTAAAATAATAAATAAATCATTTATTTATTGTTTATAAATAAAGGAATTGATCCAATTCAAAAGACCTTTTCCCTCCAACAAATATAATAAAATATTCCTAAAGGGTGGTTCTAGAATTTGATTAATAATATTTTATTCATGCACCAAGTTCTAGATAACTCTAATATTTTGTTATAAATAGAAGGGTTTTCCCCATTCATTAGTCACCTCCATTGCATTAGATCACTCTAGTTCTACTCTTGGTCACCATTTTCCATTTTTGTTTTGTGAGCTCCCATTGAGTTCTATGTTTGTCTGGGTTTTCTACACCAATAAGAGAGAGAGGAATTTTAGACCTGAAACACTGAGGAATTTCAAGAACCCATCCCATTGAGGAGAACCAGAAAACACCTTTCTTGTTTTCCTCTCAGGTGCCCCCTTTTAATATAATACAAAAAATTCTTTCAAATACACTATTCTTGTCTCGTCTATTGGATGCATGGAGCCATATTTTACTTTATCTGCTTAATGTCTTTTATGCTTAGATCTGTATTTATGCAGCGTTATTTGGATCATCTAATTGCATATTTAAAGATGTTTGGCAGCCATAATTAATGTTAGGGCTATTTTCTATGCGTAGCTAAAGTGATCTTTTACGACGAAAGATTCATACTAACAGGAACCATTCTATTATTTCATAATATTTGGGAGGATCACTTGAAGAGGTAGATAAATTACGATCAATATTAGGCAAAAATATGGAAGAATGGGTAGTCGAGACAAATATGGGAGTAACAAGAGAGGAAGGTGAAGTCAAGGGAACATGAGGTTTTGAAGACTTAGGGGAAGGAGAAATTTCATTAAACTAAACATCTCGATGAATGATGAAACCTTGGGAAGATGGATAAAACAACCTATAAGATTTAGAATCCTCAATATAACCAAAAAAAATACATTTTTGGGACTTGGACTATAACATTTTATTTTTTTCATTAGTAACACGATCCCAACATTCACTGCCAAAAATCCTAAAGTTACTTATGTCATTTTTTCTTCCATTCCACTTTTATTTGGGAGTAACCTGAAAATTTTCCTTAGTAGGAACTCGATTTAAGATGTAGTTAGCAAAAAAATTGTATTCATCCCAAAAACTGGTATGTAATCCTTTAGAATACAACATACCTATATCCATTTCAACCATAGGCCCATTTTTTCTTTCATCTGCCCAATTTTGTTGAGGTGTATAACGAACAGTCTTAAGGTTTGATTTTGCCTTTCCCTTCTCATTTCTTTGATATCCATGGTGAGATCCTGCATAGATCTAAAGAGAAGTGTGGCAAAACTCAATCCTTCCGCCATTGTAGACTTCTTATTTTTCTGCTTCTTTTTCTTATTCCTCTGATTTCATGAAATGCCCACAAGCTGAGCCAAAGATCATGCTCTGATACCACTTTAATATCCCAAAATGGGAAAGACATGAATACAAAACATATGCACAATTCCAACTAAGAATAAAACATATAAAACTATAAAAATGTTGGAATACATCAAAACATTATACATATGAGCATAAACAACTGATCCATGTCATTATGTATCAACATCAAATGAATATACACAGTGCTCCAAAAAGGGATGCACTCAAGCCATCCAAATATAATTGAAACAACTCTACTAAAAACTAGCACTGGAAAGTAACAATTGTTGTTGTTGTTAGAAATTATTGTTGTTGAGAAGTCGATCTATGTGCAAGATGCTTCTAGATTGCTCAGAAAAATCTAGGATTTTAACCATGATCTCTACTCGAAAAACCTAGAAAAACCTAGAAATGGTTTGTCCAGATTTTGAGTTTGGAATTTCAGCCCTTTTTGGGTTGCACACTACACCCCTGTTGTCTGAGTTATGCACTCCCTGGAGACAGCTACTGATCTAGGGCTGAAAGAATAATTTATCTACTACAATATCACCCACTCACCTCACTAACTAAAGGGCTAGTCCCTTCTCCTGATACCAAGCTGAAAAATTTAGGATCTAGCTCCTCCGCTAAATATGCAGTTGTTGCATGCACAACTGCTGGGAAACACTGCGTTGTCTAGGAGGGTTGATGATGTAGCCTACTGATAGATAATGCAATTCTGATCCCAGACTACTGAATAGATCCCCAGAGTGAAGGATTAATCCCTCACATGATTCCAAGCTGAGTTGCTTGGAACTTCCTCTTATCCTCAAACCCTCACTGTAGAATTACGCAATTCCTGCAGGAAATGTTGCTGCATAGGAGAATAGATGGATGGCCTGATTCTGGATATGTCAATGAAACTCTTAGAAGACTAGAATGGATCCATAATGTGAAGGGTTGATCCCTCCACAGGTTTCTCAGCTGAAGTACTAAGAACAACCTTCCAACTCTCAAACCCAAGTTTAGGAATGCATAATTCCTAAGCTGGAAGTGCATATGAGATTGGTTGAATGTGGCACTAATTTTCATATGATTAATACTACCCAAGAAAACCTTCCTAGAGTAGGCACTCGAAGTCCCCCGTGGGTAAGGGTGGGATTCCTGCTCGAGAACATCTGGTGCTAAACAGCACAAAAAACTTAGCTAAACAGCTAAAGCATGTAAAAAAATGTCTTACGACACTCAATAATAAAAATCTAGACACCCCTTCCTTTGCTGCCCTCATCTTCCTTTTATGGTTGTGAGCCTTCCCTATCCTTGGCCCACCTCATAATTGCGTTGCACATGTGGCCCAACAAAGAATGCTTTTGTAACATAGAAAAAATTCGAGTATCATGGTCGTAAGTATGACATATTTCACAATATTCATGATCCATATTTTTTTCAGGAATGTAATAAAATATATAAATACACATAAATGTAGATATGCAACATAAATAAGACTTCATTTCATTAATATCACATAGTTGAAATATGCTTACAAACATAATGGAAATAAGCTAGCTAGGGCATTGGTAGCTTATCTCTGAGAAGAGATGTGGCGGCTACAAGCCTATGAAATGTGTTACAATGAGGCTCGAAGGCCTATTTATTATTTAGAAACAATGGAAAACCCTAAACATCCAAAAATCTGACCCTAGGAGATGAAACGCCAAACCATGGACCCCGTTGGGGTAAATTGGTACATCAATCTCCCCAGGTTGTAGCTTTAGCATACGATCTCCATTTGACGCACATAATACCTCGTTAGAAAGTTATATCTGAGGACTGCAAATAATGAAAATGAATGTCGAGTCGAAGACTAATAGAAAATGTTGAGTCAAATACTCCTCTTAATCGGAGGTGATTTTCCAAAAAAACGTCGTTTAGGGCTCAAAATGGCTTCGGAAGTTTAGGACCTGAAAAACTGCCAAAAACAAAAAAATTGTGCTAAAATTAAGGAAATTGAAAAAATAAAAGAAATAATGGTGGGGGTGCAACTGGAATAGGCGGGTAACCACCAATATCCACCTGGATCATTCCTCTTCCCTTAGGAATCGATGTTCCCCATTGCGTTGAGTTCCCCCATGAGATGAGGAAACTTCTGCTGAACTTGGTCCCTGGTGAGAAACTTTCCCTGGTGAAGGAGTTGGCCTACTTTAAAACTCGATATAGATGGATCCTCTACTGGAAAGTGTTCTTGATCTTTGTGTCCATGATACCATCAGTTGTGGCTTGTTCCATGCATTATGGGTTTAACTCTATTGGTGTGAGTTGTTCTGCCATGTAGGATGTGTCTAGTAGAGGTGTAAAGTAGGGCTGAAGGCAGTCCACATTGAATACTAGGTGCATACCAAGGAATGATGGAATACTAAGCTCGAAGGAATTGTCCCCTACATCCTTGGTGATGGTGTATGGCCCATATCAGTGTGAGCAAAGCTTGTGGTGGGGTCCAGCGAGGCGCTCCCTATGCAAATGTAGTCATGCTTTGTTGCCCACCTAGAAGTTGTGTGGCACTAGATGTTGATCATGTCACTCCTTGTACTTTGAATTGGATTTTTTCAATGTGTCATGAACATGTTGGCAGATATTCTGAAATCACTCAATGAAGTTGTTCACCTTGTCATCTTTTGACTGGACATGAGCCGAAACGGCCTAAGTAGTTGCAAATGGCATGGCTACACCAATGGTACATAGTAGCTGGAATCCCAAGCCCACTTGAAAGGGGTTGTGTCCGAATGAGTTGTGGAGATACCGATTATAGCTGTGTTGTACATAGGGGAGGCTCTCATCATAGGTGCATGGATTCTTTGAGTTGTACATGATCAGAATGTGTAGGATCATCCTATTGACGACCTATGTCTGGCCATCAATTTTGGGATGGAAATTTGTGGACTTGGTGAGCTTGGTGTCTAACATTGACCAGAGGCTAAACCAAAATTTACTAAGGAACCTATTGTCCCCATCTGTGATGATAGACTGTAGGATCCCAAAGTGTACCCACACTCATTCAAAGAATAGCTTAGCAATGGCTTCTGTTGTGATATTCTTCTTGCAGGCCACCATAATGGCCAACTTCGAGAATATGTTGATGACCAAGAAAACATAGTCATCGCCATGCTAAATAAAAGGAAGGCTCGACATGTAATCCATGGAGAGGGATTCAGAAGGTCAACTAGGGGTAGGAAACAGAGTATAGAGGCCTTTAGCAATGGTGTAGGCAGTGCAGGATCTGATGTACTTCCCCACATCCTGTCGAAGGTTCAGCCAGTATAAATACTTCTGCAATATTTCCAATGTTTTCTCGACCCAGAAATGCCCAGTGACCCGACTATAGTGTGCTTCCCAAATAATCTTGGAACGCTCGCTTGAAGGAACAGAAAGGTGTCCCAGGTGACATAGTAGTGCATCCTGGAGGTGAAAATTTGGAACTTGCTCACCCTCCAAGAGCATCTTCTATGTGTGGTTGAATTCTATATTTCTCTTGTAGAGAAGCGGCCAATCAGAAATCTTGTTCCCATAAGAGTTGAGCATGATGGTTAGCGCCACGATCGGTGGTTGACTGAGGTAATCTGCAACATTTTTGGTGTTTCCCTTCTTGTAATTGATGTTCAAATGAAACAGTTGCAAATATGTGGACCACTTCTGATGGCGATCATTCTGTTACTTCCCTTGTGTCTATATGAACTACAGGGTTCAGTGGTCTATATAGATGATTTTTTCCTTCCCCAAAATGTATTGCTTCCATTGTCGAAAAGCCTACACAATGGAATACATCTCTTTGTCGTAAGTGGGATACTTTCGAACTATGTTAAACAATGTCTCACTATGATACGCCACTAGATTCCCCTGTTGAGTAAGAACTACCCCAATAGCATAGTCAGAGGCATCTGTCTTGATCTCAAATGATTGTTGCAAGTCTGGTAATGTGAGCACTGGGGCAGAGTAGAGGAAATCTTTCAACTCTATGAATGCCTTCTGTTGATATTCAGACCAAAAGAATTTTTCTTTTGCTCCTCCCTTGGTGAATTGACTCAAGGGCCAAGTGATATGAGAGAATCCCAAAATGAACCTGCGGTAGAATTAGAAAGACCCAGAAAGCTGCGGAGCACTATTAGAGCCGTTTTGGTTGGGAAATTCCGAATGACTTGCATCTTGGATGGATCCACATGAACCACCCACTCATCAATAATGTATCCTAGATACTGAACCTAGGTCATGCCAAAATTTCACCTCTCCAAATTGGAACAAAACTTGTGTTGCCATAGTGTTTGGAGGCCTTATCGGATGTGGTGGAGGTTCTATTCACGAGTCTGGCTGAAGATGTTAAGTCCCTATATTAATAGTGTAGCCCCTTATTATGTTAGTGTAGCCCCCCTTATTGTTATTATTGTACCCCTGTAACCCCCATATTGTTATTATTGTGCCCTTACATTATTATTGTTAGGTCGGCTAGGATTACATTGTGGCCCACTAGGATTACATTATGGCCCCATGGACTCCTATATATAGAAGGAGTTTTTGTTCATTTGTATCATCCAAGAATTGTTCATTTATGTAATGTATTGGAGGTTGCCCCCTCGAAGTGGCTCATTTCTAAGGCGTTTATATCTCTTTTCTTCTCTTTTTGGAGCTGGTTACACAACATTTGGTATCAGAGCTTTGGATTCTAAGGTTTCGCTGCTCCAAACAGGTCATCGTGGCATTTTCGCTATAACTTTTTTTCTACGAAGTTTCAGAAGCTGAAATTTTTAGGGTGAGAAGCTGAAATCCTGAGGAAGATTGTCTAAAAATTTTAGAGCTTGGTTCGCAATATTGTCGGAGATATCATTTGTGGAAGTTAGGTCTTTTTTTAAGCTCCTAAACAGGTCATCGTGGCATTTTCGCTATAAATGTTTTTCTACGAAGGTTCAGAATCTGAAATTCATATGGTACGAAGCTGAAATCTTGAGGTAATTTTTCAAAAAATTTCATAGCTTGGTTCGCAATATTTTTGGAGATATGATCTGTGGAAGGTAGTGCTTTTTCAGGCTCCTGAATTGCATCTCAAAGAGGTGATCGTGGGAAAATTTCAATAACTCTCTCTCTGGGCAGTGGATTGAGTGCTGTGTGCCTGTCTACAAAACAAATTTCTTTTATTTCGGCTATCAATTTCAGAGACAAAGGACTAAACAGTGACACGTGGCAAGTCGTACAAGTTCGCTTTACTGAACCAGTCCATAATTAGGTCATTGTGGGAGATTGGACACAACTTTGTCTTGGAGAATCCAAATCAGGTCAGACCTGTGGCATTCAAAAGAGAATTCAGAGGGCTACTTCAGTGCTAAATTTCAGATATTGAAGATCTGCAATCACAGAGATAATCCAATTCCAATATCGAGCTCCTCAAAAGCAAGTAAAAGGTGTGTATTGTTTTTCCCGAATTGCATAAATCTTGCTTGAAAAATCAGTTTGAAGTGATTCCAAGGGCCTATTGAGCATATATTTCAAGATGAGTTTTGAAGTCTTGCGCATGAGATATCAAAAATATGGTACCAAGTGCAACAAATTTCGATCTTAGCCGAAGAGAAACCTAAGCCGATATATAGACCTTAAAAGCAGAAATGGAGGCTAAGTTGGATGGTTTTGAAGGATCAAATAATAGCTAATATGGATGATAAATTAGTGGAAGATCACATCGAGCATCAACAACAAGTTCTCCAACTCTCAAAGGATAACCTAACTTTGGTGCAGAATCTAATGAAACAACAGGAAGATCAACATCACATCGAAAGAAGTTATGAAGCAATCATAGAAACAAGAACTCGACAAGTACGATCAATTTCAGAGTATCTCAGCAAGTGGAAGAACTTTCCTGTAGAATATTTCACATGGGAGAATGAGAATTTTATACAGAAGCATCAAGAAATAATCAAGCGTTGAGGGCAACACTTGTTTGAAGGAGAGGGGCATGTTAAGTCCCTATATTAATAGTGTAGCCCCTTATTATGTTAGTGTAGCCCCCCTTATTGTTATTATTGTACCCCTGTAACCCCCATATTGTTATTATTGTGCCCTTACATTATTATTGTTAGTTCGGCTAGGATTACATTGTGGCCCACTAGGATTACATTATGGCCCCATGGACTCCTATATATAGAAGGAGGTTTTGTTCATTTGGATCATCGAAGAATTGTTCATTTATGTAATGTATTGGAGGTTCCCCCCCCGAAGTGGCTTATTTCTAAGGCGTTGATATCTCTTTTCTTCTATTTTTGAAGCTGGTTATCAAGATGTCATCCATGTACACTACTACAAATGAGTTGGTGAATGGCTACAATATTTCATCCATCAGCCTCATGAAGGTTGCGGGAGAATTCGTCAACCCAAAAGGCATAACCATCCATTCGAAAATGCCCTCTTGTCTTTGAAAGTAGTCTTCCACACATCAGAGGGTTTGATTTGTACCTCGTGATACCCGAACTTTAAGTAAATCTTGCTAAAATAGTTTTCCCCCTTGAGTTGGTCTATAAGGTCATCAATTCGTGGGATCGGGTACCTATTTTGAGCAGTGATCTTGTTCAACGCTCGATAATCAATACAGAGTCTCCAATTCCCATACTTCTTCTGCACCAACACGATCAGGCTCCCACAGGGGGGGTGAACTCAGTCGTATATGGCATTTCTGCAGCAGCTCCTAAATATACCTCTTTATTTCGTCATTCTCCAGAGTATAGCGCCGATAGATTGGTCCATTGGGTAGCGGCGCACCTGGGGTCATATTGATGGGGTGCTTGACCTAACATTGTAGAGGCACCCCTACAGGTGAGGTGAAGATGTCCTCGTACTCCTCCACGACCATGTCCATTTGTTTTTATCCTGCGGAGGAGCCCTCTTTGGAGGTCGTGGCCACAGTATTCTTCTTCCTCTGAGGGCGGATCATCAGAAAAAAAAACTCCTAGTTTTGGAAATGAGCTTACTACATTATTTTGCAATAACCAAAGAGATGGTAGAAGGAGGTGCCACCTCTGGTATTCTATAACATTAACAATAACATTGTGAATTCAGGACTCATACACAACATGTTGATTCCACAAGTATGGTTTTCCTAATAATACATCACAAACATTAAGAGGATCAATGTGACATAATAACTCATATGTGAAGGGCTTGATGTTGTAGGGAAGGCAGCACTGTTGGCTGATGCGTAGATCCCATCCTTGGTGAAGCCACCCGATGGTGTACGGTTGTGGGTGTGTTATGGTTGGTAAGCCTAGCCACTTTGTGACCCTTGCTCAAATGAGGTTCTTTTGGCTCCCGCGGTCGACAATGAACTACAGCGGGGAACCCTATACCAACATCTGTGAATGGAAGAGCTTCTCACCCTCCTCTAGATCTTATGGTTCCTCCTTATGGATCTTCGTGGTGGCAACGGTGGCATTGGGCTCTGCATCAATAATCTACTTCTATTTTTCATTCACCTTGTTAGGTTCTGATTCAGAGTTGGAGCATGCATCTGATTCAGAAGCCTTCAACTTGGCCACCAGTGACTACTTGGCCCGACACTCACTTGTGTTTTGAGTGGAGCTCTTATGAAACTCACACCATTTTCTCATGTCCTTCTTTGGCTTCATGGTGTTTTTATTTGCTCGTGTCTTTGGTGATTTATCCTAGGTCCCCTTTCCTTGGCTTTTTCCTTTGTTCTGCGGTTTGGGGGCACGTTTCCCTTGCTTTTGATTCACATATCCAAATTATTTCTTATTCTATTTGAACTTTTGCTCAATATTGGCAGCATACAAGTATGATGCACCAAGCGAGGAGATGTTGAGCAAATCCATTTACTCATAAAATTATCTTTGTAGACAGTTGCGGTACTTCAGCACCAAATGTTTCCCCGAATATTTGATACCCAATTTTGTGCGTGAGGTATGGAAGAGATTCGTCAGCTCATGCAAATCTTGATCCCTTTTTTGCCACAGCGTATTTCATTGTATGTACTTGTCCTCATAGCTCCCCATGGGATAGTATTTTTCCTTGATGGTGTCTCAGAAATAATCCCAAGTGGGTACGGTAGAAACAAATAGGGTTCCCTCTCATCCTTTTGCTCATAGTAGGTTTCCCACCAGTACTTGACATGGGGCGTAGCTTTGAGGAGTGAAAAAGTAATATTTTCCCGGTTGGAAAAGTCATGAACTGAGAAATACCCTTCTAATAGATTCAACCATCTATCTATGACATCTTCATCTATTTGGCCCTGAAATATGGGAATGTAAAATTTTACTTGTACCTTAAAGGGAGTTGTGCCTCCAAAGTCAGTGTTGGATGCAGATGCACCACTAGTGGGCAGTCGTTGAAGGATCTAGGAAAATTTATCCATCATCGCATTCATTTGTTTCTTGAGGGCCTCCTAAAGCAATATTTTGATAGGATATCCTACCCCATTTTCTTTCTTTTCATCTCCCATGGGCAGTCGTCGGGGTTTGCAAGGATGATCTTGTAAAGGTTCAACCAGATCGAGCCCTAACGCCTTATACCCTGACCTCGTTGGGGACATGCAAAGAAGGATCGTGAAAGAGCATACCGCTCTGATACCATTGATCCATACTTATGCAAGAACACAATAAAATACATAAATAAACATAAACACAGAGATGTATCAGAAATATGACTTCATTTCATTCATATCACATAACTGAAATATGCTTACAGACCGAATGGAAATAAACTAGCTAGGGCGCTGGTAGCTTATCTTTGAGAAGAGATGTGGCGATAGGCCTTTGAATTGTGTTAAAATGAGGCTCGAAGTCCTATTTATTATTTAGAAACAATGGAAAACCCTAAACATCCAAAAACCTAACCATAGGAGATGAAACACCAAACTATGGGCCCCGTTGGGGTAAATTGGTACATCAATTTCCTGGGGTCGTAACTTTGGGATACGATCTTCATTTGACACACATCATACCTCGCTAAAAATATATATCTAAGGATTAAAACTATTGACAACGAATTTTGAGTTAAAAAATCCCCTTCGCCAGAGGTTATTTTCCAAAAAAAACATCGTTTGGGGCCTCAAAACGGCTCTGGAAGTTCAGGACCCAAAAAACTGCAAAAAATAGTAAATTGTGCTACAATTAAGAAAACTAAGAAACTAAAGAAACAATGGTGGGGGTCCAAGTGGGATAGGTAGGTGGCCACCAATATCCACCTGCATCAATTTGTTAGCAGACATACCTTTTTTATTAGGGAATGCATGGTACTGGGTATGCCCCTAGAAAGGAACACTTGATGAAACTTGTGTGACCCCTCTCGAAGGTCCTAATTGTGGAAGTCATGGCCACATAGGTATAGTAAGAGGTCCTGCACTCCACAACCTTGGTAAAATAGTAGCATGATGCCCTTCATTATGATATATGGTACACAAAACTTATGAACAACTTGGTCTAGTAGCATTCATATCCTTCATTCTTTTAGTTAGATTAGTGATTTCATGTCGTACATCTATGATAACATGGTCACTTGAACTAAAAACCTACTCCATATTCATGAGGAAACCACACCATTTCCTCTATTTTCATGGCATTATCCAATGCATCTTATATAGTGTCAGTGTTATGTTGTGTCAGGGTAATTGTAGTCTGTGATAACAATGCCTTAATGAACCAATATTTTTGGTGATGCAAATGAATAGGATAAGTCAATTTCCTTATTGTATCATTAAACCATTTCATACATACGTAATAAATTTAACCCTCTCATTGTTTAATATCGCATAATTCAACTAATCCATGCTACTATATTTGAGGAAGTTTAAGCTCCTTAATGAATCCTTGTTTAACTATATCTAGAGTTGGATTTTTATTTTTTCCATACCACCTAACGAACCATCAGGGAGAACCATCCCTAAAAGTAATTTGAAACTCAATTATTTTAGAATCATTTGGATTTTGTATAGCCCTATAAACATCTCTGCACAGGTACCAATGTTATTCTGCATATTTGTCTCCTTAGGCTGAAAAATCAAGGTATCGAGTAAATGATCTTGTCACATTCTTGGCCATAGAAGTATGTTTAGGTGGAACTAAAATGAATCCTCTTGAACCAGGTTTCAAAAAAGTTGTAGAATTCGCCTAACCACTATTAATATAACTACTAGAACTACCAGCTACATACACCTTATGAACTTTCGAAACTTCAATGTTTTGACTAACTTTGAAATAAAAATGATAGGATTTTGATAAAGTACCAGGGGAAGGTCAAAGAGAGAGCCAAACATGTTTCTACCTTGTGGATATCTATTTATAGGAGAGGAATAATCCTCATGAAAAATCCATCTCATAACGAAATGAATTTCCTCATCCCCGGGAGTATTCAGATCATTTATCCCAATTTCTTGTCGTGGCATTTTTGGAGTTTTAATTCCATCTGATTCCTTGTGGACTCCACTATCCCAATTCTACTTTCCTATATCATCACTTCTAGCTCCTCCTACTGTGCTAGAATTCAATACTTCACCTATTGTCTCATTCCACAACTCTGGTATGCTCATCCCTCCTATCTGCAACCTCAAACTACTCAACACTTCACCTATTTACTATAACTATATTTTTCTTCTCCTAATATCACATAGCTTACATTCCCGCCACTCGTTAGAAATATGTGCCCTACTAATCACTTTAAAATTTCATGCCTAATGCAACTCCTCCCAATCCATTGCAACTTCCTCTCATATTTTCAAACTAGATATCATCTCTCCCACAAACCCTACCCCCGGTACAAGGGTTATACGTTTCCATATGGGATCGTTGAAATTAAAAAAGTATGTCTTCCACCATAAGAACCTTAATCCACAAAGGAATTTCTTTTAGCGGCATGCCTCTCACGCCATACTTAAACATTGTTTCAAATTTAAAGAATGATTGATGGTTCTCTATATCAAACTCAATAATATATCCTTACAACGTGGCTGTAATATTCCCACTTAGCCCAAGCTAATGGGAATATTCTATTTTGCCTTGTTTTATTTTTCATTTCATGTTGATGAATAAAATGTAAAGGAGGACATGTAAAACTCCTGAAAATAACAAAATAAATCAATGCCCAATGTGAACATGGCTAAATCTGGGCCATTTTATAAAACACACTTGAGTGTGAAAGAGGTTGATCACTTGACCAAGTCAACCATGACCATATCTACAACGCATTCTAGATGCATTTAACCTCCTTGAGGCACAGCGCAGTCTAGATGCATTGAACCTCCTTGAGGCACAGCGCAGTTCTAGATGGAGGCTCTACATGTGAAAGGAGCTAAATTGATGAAGTGGTTTAGGGTTTGGCAAGACTCCTAACTTATAAAAGAAAGTGGAGGGTAGCATTAAGGGGGTTTTTGAAGATATTTTTTTAGAAGAATTTGTCTACTAAGACATTTCTCATTCTATAGCTATTTAGTTGAGAATAGTGTTGCTTAGCACTTGGGTGTTCCTGGTCGGGAATCCCACCTCCTTCCTAGAGCAGCTCTTGGAGGAGTTTTTCTTGTCTTTTCCACTATCAGGCTTGGGCCAAGCTTCACCTTACACCTACAGCGTTGATCCTGTTGAGGGTTGGGTTGTCCTTGTGAGTTGCAGCAAGTGGGAGATAGATCTTCTCATATCTATGCATATCTAGCCTCTCTTTTCACTAGGAAAGTATGCTATCCCATTGGCAAGAGTTTCCTAGATCATTGGAGCTTCAGATCCAGAAATTGGCATCAGGAAAAATCATTCTCAGAGCCTACAGCGCAGTTTCTATCCCTGAACTGAATTATTTGCAAGTTTACAGTTGCAGGGTGTTTTGTCTGCATTTTGGAGGAGAGATCTCCAGTGTTAGGATTCTTCCTCTCACTGTGGTGATCCATGGATTGGCCATCCAATCCATGTTTGTTTTAGATATGATCTACTGTTATATTATATGATTCAGGAATTTCTGAATATTTCTGCAGATCTAAACTCTAGATCTCAGATCTACTCACTGTGCTTCATGTTTTGCACAAAACCCCAAGGGAAATGTATAGATGAATTTTTCTTGTACACAGATCTGAATTAGATCTATATTTTTATGTACAGATCTACTCTAGATCTGAGTTATAATATACTACTACTTCAGCCCCAATAAAATAACGTTGTTAAGTTTATGCAGACTTTTCTATGGCTGTAGCACCTCCTTTCTGAGGGTTTATTTTTGTTTAAGTATTCTACTTTCCTTGTACACTGTATGGGCTGTAATATGAATCTGATTTACTGTTGTACATATGATATGTGAGCCTCCATACTGATCTACTACAAGTACTAGACTGAACTGCATTTTTTTCCAGCAGTGTTTTTTGTATTGTTGCAGCCCCCTCTTTAGGCAGTTTTCAAGCCTTCCTAGGTGTGGGAGATATTTTTAAACCACCTAGAAAGATTTTTTTATGATCTCCTCTTGGATTTAGGTCTTAGATACTCAGATATAAGGGATCCAATGGCTTATTTCATATTCTATAGTAGCCATTCCTGGAAAATGCGTTTTCTATTCATGCCTTGCTGACAGTTCTCATTTTGGGATATTACAGTGGTATCAAAGCATCTTTCTTATCTCAGCCTATGAGCTTAAAGCATTATGGAGTCTTCTCATGGGGAGGAGGATATCTGTAAGAGAAACCAAAGCAAACCCTTGTTGTCTGGAGAAAATAGGTTCACAAAAATTCTATCTCAAGCTCTGCAAGGTATCATAAAAGACATCAAAGAAATGAGGAGGGAAAAGCATGAAGATCCCTCAACAATATCTACAAGATCTATACATGAGGAAGGTTCTAAGTCCTCATCTCATGGATATGAGCACTTAGCCATATCATCTAATCTATAATGTTCTATCAGCAACTTCTTCATGAAGAGGAAGGGAGGAGATGTGCCAAATAGATATAATCACTTGAACTTCCAAGGGTCTTGCAAGATCAAGGAAGAGGAGGCTAAGGATATCAGCGCAGTCAAGACAAGGGCACACCTAGATTCTCATGGAGAGGAAGAAGGGGCAATGGCTCCAAGGAGAGGGACTCTTGCACTACTGCAAGAAGTTCCAAAGGATCTCACATATGGAGATTGTGGCACAATCCATGTGCAGCATGTGCCATCACCATCAAATGGTGAGATCTTGAAGATGGAAGAAGGACAAGAGGAGGGAAAGCATTACATGATGAGGAGCATATACCCCTCTCTATTTCCAGAATATCATGCACAAAGAAGGCAAGAGGATCTATGCAATGAAGGCAAGGACAAACCAGTCCATACATCTATGTATCCTGCTTTATGACTTGATGTCTATCTGCATGGAGGCATCCCACCAGGGAGACCCCCTGATTGGAAGGAAGCTAAAGTGTTCTCTCAACTTTATGCAACACCAACATATTTTTCTAAATAGAGAACCTTGAGAGGAGCTACTACAGCGCTGAGAATCATTGATGAGGAGCCAAGAAATTTCCTGAAATTGACTTTGCTATCTTCCATCCATATGTCTGTGCTTGAAAGAAGAGATTCAGAAATCTGTGTTGATATAAGCATGGTATCACAAGGCCACTCCATAGCCTTGGAGTAGCAAAAGATACTCCAATATATGATGAGAATTTCTGAATATAACAAGAATGTATTTCCATTCTTGTATGCAAGAGCAAAACTGTGGGGGTTTTGGAGGAGGAGAACCTTTCAGAAGGAGGATGACTCTCATAAACTTCAATCTTGTCCTGAGAAAGATCAGCTACAATAGGGGCAGCAAAAGAAAGTTTGGAATACGCCAACATGTGACTTTGACATCAAGCATTTCAAGGAGGATAGCCATCATGTGACAGATACTTCATTTCAGACTTCTATAGTGTTGTCAATGTTGGGAAGCCTAGATCCTTATTGGGAGTCCCAACTCTTGATGGAATATTCCAAGGACCTCTTCACATGTAAGGTTCTTGATGAGAAAATGACAGATAGGAGGTATAAAGTAGTTAATGGAGTCATTTTTTTCTATGATCAGATCTACTTATCTAAAAACTCCAAACTCAAGGATAAACTACTTCATGCAACCTATGAGATCTTGATTTCTAGACCCACTAGTTTCATTAAAACATGTCATACTATATTGGAAGGATTCATGTGGGAAGATTTCAATAATGAAATGCACTCTCATATGAGGATGTGCATGGATCATTTTTTGATTGAGGAGGAACATAGCTCTTGGAAAAAGACATCCTCAACACTTCCTTATTCATTGAGTGTGAGAAGTAAATCATCCATGAGTTACCTCACTAATGTAAAACAAGTATATGGAGGAACTTGTATCTCTAAATATTCTGATGTGTTTACTATATGCTTGTATTTTTCTAACACTCATGTGTCGGGCTTTGCTCCAAGAGGGAGCATTATTTCTGATGGGTTTCATAGGCCACTTGGGGCTATGAACAATGGTGATTATGGCCATTCCTTGAAGGGTCTTGGAGGGATGATATAATCTTCATGGTGTAATTCCTTTACACCAAATATCATGCACTTTCTCCAAGCATGCAAGAAGGATGGGCAGCAAACAAGTGTTGGGGAGAGCACTTGTCATATCACATTCCAAGGCAGTTAAGAGTAAAACTGCGTTGGTTCCACTTGAGGGACCATTGTCCTTCTCCATTATTGCATATGGTAGCTAGCATGACCTTAATTATGATCCCATATGCTGAAGATTTTATTATCTTTTTTGGGGGCATGTTTGAAGGAGAGGCACATATGTTGGATGTGTCCATGGGGAAATAAATTTCCTACATTTTCTGCACTACATGTTCTAAGGGGAGCATGGGATATTATATTGCCACTATGATAGACCACTTGTTTCTTTGTAAAGTGAGGCATATGATTGTTGGGGACATGCCTCTCATAAGTATTGGGGAGGAGTTTTTCTATGGATTGCCACGCTGGGAGGTGATCCACTTTATTTGGATGATAGCATGGAGATGGGAGTCTTTCATTGGTTATGAAATTCCCCATGATTGTCATCACTTCTATCTTGAGGAGGCCATGGATTAGCAAGGAGGTTTCCATATAGACCTTCCAGTCCTTCATGATGAGAGCCATTGGTTTTATTCACCAAAGGCCAACTTTCACATTGGGGAGGGACCATTGGAAGACAGAACTATTGCAGAAAATCTGAAGCAATGGTGGAGACTATTGGATGAGGGGGCCACAAGAGAAGAAGGGGAGATTTTGCAGCACTCACCTTATCAGTTGCTTGAGGACAAGCAACATCTTGGAGGGGAGGACTGTAATATTCCCACTTAGCCCAAGCTAATGGGAATATTCTATTTTGCCTTGTTTTATTTTTCATTTCATGTTGATGAATAAAATGTAAAGAAGGACATATAAAACTCCTGAAAATAACAAAATAAAACAATGCCCAATATGAACATGGCTAAATCTGGGCCATTTTATAAAACACACTTGAGTGTGAAAGATGTTGATCACTTGACCAAGTCAACCATGACCATATCTATAGCACAGTCTAGATGCATTGAAACTCCTTGAGGCACAGCGCAGGTCTAGATGGAGGCTCTACATGTGAAAAGAGCTAAATTGATGAAGTGGTTTAGGGTTTGACAAGACTCCTAACTTATAAAAGGAAGAGGAGGGCAGCATGAAGGGGGTTGTTGAAGATATTGTTTTAGAATAATTTGTCTGCTTAGACGTTTCTCATTCTCTAGCTGTTTAGCTGAGAATAGTGCTGCTTAGCACTTGGGTGTTCCTGGTTGCGAATCCCACCTCCTTCCTAGAGAAGCTCTTGGAGGATTTTTGCTTGTCTTGTCCACTACCAGGCTTGGGCCAAGCTTCACCTTACACCTACAGTGTTGATCCTGTTGAGGGTTGGGTTGTCCTTGTGAGTTGCATCAAGTGGGAGATAGATCTTCTCAGATCTATGCATATCTGGCCTCTCTTTTCAATGGGAAAGTTTGATATCCCATTAGAAAGAGTGTCCTAGATCATTGGAGCTTCATATCCAGACATTGGCATCAGGAAAAATCATTCTCAGAGCCTACAGCACAATTTCTATCCCTAAACTACGTTATTTTCAATTTTGCAGTTGCAGGGTGTTTTCTCTGCATTTTGGAGGAGAGATCTCCGATGTTAGGATTCTTCCTCTCACTATGGTGATCCATGGATTGGCCATCCAATCCATGTTTTTTTAAAATATGATATGTTTTTCTGTTATATGATTCAGGAATTTCTGAATATTACTGCAAATCTGCAACTGTAGATCTCAGATCTACTCATGTACTCTCATGTTTTGGACAAAACCCCAAGGGGAATGTATAGATGAGATTTTCTTGTACACGGATCTTAATCAGATCTATATTTTTATGTATAGACCTTCTCTATATCTGAGTGTTAATAAACTACTGCTTCAGCCCATTAAAATAACGCTGTTGGGTTTATGCATATTTTTCTTGTGGTTGTAGCACCTCGTTTCTGAGGATTTTTCCTGTATAGTATTCTACTTTCTCTTGTACAATGTATGGGCTGTAATGTAAATCTAATTTGCTGATATAAATCTTACATTTGAGCCTCCATATTTGCCTACTGCTTTGCTTCAGTGGAACTACGTTATTTCTGAAGCAGTTTGTGCTTATTGCTGCAGTCCCTTCTTTGGGCAGTTTTCAAGCCTTCCTAGGTGTGGGAGATTTGTTTAACCCACCTAGAGAGATTTGTTTCTGATATTCTCTTGGATTTAGGTCTTAGATACTCAAATCTAAGGGATCCAAGGTCTGATTTCAAGAGATATAGCATCCATTCCTAAAAAATGCATTTTTCAGGCATGTCTTGCTAGCATTCCCGGTTTTGGGATATTACAGTGGCTTGTACCCATAAATCAACATCCCTAGTTATTTTATTATCCATCCAATGTAAGGCATCCAAGTCGTTTGTGGTCCATGTCCTAAATATTTGCATAATGCTCCAAGTTCTCTTAATATGTTCCAATATTCTCAACCAATGATACAGTTCATCATGGAATTTACACCAGAACATTTCATATTGATCATATGCATGATTTGCAAAAAAATTATTATCCCTGACCCAATCTAGGTTTTTTCTCTACAAATCATCCTGTTAATGAACAAATAAGTCAATTTTATCTTCCCATCATGCCCAAATACTTCTCATAAGAATATTTATCACCATTATCTAGAAACTTGAATTAATCTTTGTGTCTCAGAAAGAAACCGTTTTTGGGTGAAATTTTTTATTATGTTGACCTAGGGTTCGACTGCAGGGTGTCAACAAAGGGCTTGTGGTATTCTAGCATGTATTAGGCATTATCAATCCTCCACGAGGGAATAAGGTCTCACCCAAGATGTGCCTACATTTACAAGTGATGTGTTGTGGTTTTAGAAAGAAAAAGTATTTGTTCCCTTAATGAAAATACACATTAATCACATAAACACTCATAGATATCAAAAATCATCATTGCGCAAAACTAAATTGATGTATACGAAGAGTTAACTAAAGACATTAAAAATTTAAAAGGGTCATTCAACATAATCCCAATCATTCATAAGTACAATAGATGGATCCTCGCAACAATATCCATTAGATATATATATATATATATATATATATATATATATATATATATATATATATATATATATATATATATATATATATATATATATATATATATATCTTTCATATGGGTGTGTGAGTTGATTACATTCGAGTAAACATCTAGAAATACTATGTAGGATCTCTAGAGAACTTAATTCAAACTCTCATTAGATGCCCAAAAGATAATAAAAAATAAAATATCGTATCACCATAGAGATCAAGTCTCATTCCAATAGCATGATGGACCTTCTATGATCTCTCTCTCTCTCTCACAGCTTGTTATGTGCAGTTATATATATTTTCAGCCTCTTGGATCTTGTCCATCCTTGCTTAATATGGTCCAAATTAACCAGCTTGACGATATCTCTCTAGTTGGTTCAAATTTGGTTGATTTGTTTATCCTTATCATATTAATCCTCCTTTCACAACTTTGATGAGTTATAATGTAACTTCTTACTTACTTATTTATTCCTTTTTATGTTATTTTATGGCTAGTTTAACCATTTTATTTTCCACTTGTGCTTCTTGTTTCTACAGTTCTTTTCTTTCAAAATTGGCCACAAAAATGGAGGACCCAACACCTCATCCTTATACATTCTACTTATCATTAGGGACACTCCACTATTATTTAGGTGCATCCTCCCCATAGACTTTAAGAGCTATTGTTTCACTTAACTTCCTTGGTGATATATATTCTTTTAAAACCCTTCTTTGGACTTCCTTATTTGGAAATGGTGTCTTTACTGGATTTTTTGTAGACTACCCAAGATCTATGACTGTCCCTAATGGATTAATTATGTCCTTATTCTTTTATATTCCTCAACTAAAGGCTACAAATTGAACTTTCTAACACTCTCTCACTCTACAATCCTTAACCATTTTAACTTCCTCAAGTCGCTCTTTATTCTCCATTCCTCGTAGACACAATTAATTCATTCAAATTCTTCTCTAATATTTATAAATTTGTTTCCATGTTGTGGTATAATTTGAAATATTTCCAATCCAATTCAAGTTGTCATCGCATTTAATTTTCCCGATGTGTATTTCCTTGGCATGCATCCTTGAACCTATAGACATCCTATTGAAAGCTATTTCCATCAGATATGTTGGTTTTCCTAGATCATGTTCATCTTCATTCACATATTTGGTCATTAATTAAGTGGATTTTGACTTATTCCACGGCCATGGTGTGTGTCAAATGTGGCTAATTGTGACGTTTTCTTATCCCATTTTTCGTTTCATGCTTCCCATTTCTTATTATCACTTTTCAACTATCTATCCAAAACTGGTAAGATAAATTTTGCTTCAGCGCGTCTAGTAAGATAATATATCACCGCTACTATGTATATGGCTCTTGATCCTTTTGTTTGTTGGTTAATCAATCTGATGAAGTCTATTTCTCATTTTTTCAAATATAAATTGTGCACCTATTTTTTCAAATATAAATCTTGTACATGTATCTGCATTGTAGTCGTAGATAAGTTCTAGTTCAGCTCATCTAGTAAGATAATATATCATCGCTAATTTGTATATAGATCTTGATCTTTTTGTTTGTTGGTTAATCAATCTGATGAAGTATATTTTTAATGTTTTAAAATATAAATCATGCACATGTCTCTACATTGTGGTCGTAGATAAGTTCTGCTTCAGCCCATCTAGTAAGATAATTTATCACCGCCACTATGTATATAGATTTTAATATATTTTTTTTCTTGGTTAATTAATCTGATGAAGTCTGTTTCTCATTTTTTCAATGTTGGAAATGTTACATATGGACATAATGGCATCTCAACCCTCATAGATTATTTTCCAAATCTATAATATAGTTTCAATTTGGCATAAATCCTTAGCATCCTTGTGGAAAGTGGGCCACCAAAGTCCTGCGTGTTTGATATTCTACATGGTACCATTCCCCACATAATGATCTCCTACAACTCCGCCATGTGGTTGCGATAGTATTTATTTCCTCTCATGTTCCAACACACATCTCTGATGTATGCCATCTACACCAAGCTTGTATAAGAATCATGATATTAGTTGGTAATATGCAACCTTCACCACTAGTTGTTTCTTTTGCACAAGTGTATATTCCATTTGCGCTACTCATGTATTAATAAATTAAACAATGTCTGAAAAATTAATCTTCAACCAAGTATACTATCAATAATTTTTCATATGGTACATTTTCATCAAGGTTTGTTGCATCTTCTCTGATCAAAATGCACGATAAATGATCAAGTCTTGCATTGATTCTTCCTAGTTTTACAATGACCTTGAAGTCATATTCCTAAAAAACAAAACCCATCTACATATTCTCCCCCAAATACTAGTTTATTCACCAAATATCTTAGCTTGGAATGGTCTGTATACATTTTGAAATTTGATCCTAAGAGGTAATGATCAGAGGCTCAGTGTATAAGCTCAAAAATGAAAGTGCTTAGAATTGATTAGAAACTAAATTACCGCGACCGGCCCGTCACTAGGAATCCAAAACAACTTGTTTCGTTGAAAACCGACTTCGGATGAAGAATTTATAGCCTGCTGACAGTCGTTCAAAACAAGAAATTTTTTTTTTAAATTGCATAACAGTGACAAGTTGATGACATGGAAGCCCAGTCAGCATGCAGGGAATATTCTTCATTTTATGCCAGTGGCACTATGAAAAGTGTCACAACAGGATTCACCAGTTTGGTTTGAAGGTGAAATATTTTTATGGTTTCTTTCCTAAGGTTGAATTCAAATTTTTTTTCATTTATGGATGGGTAGCCAACAAGAGGCTGACACGTGGTGCAGTCAGGAGCCGCCACGTGCCCCCTCTAGTGGACCTTATCCAAAGTCTGAAGTTCAAATTTCATTTTATGTGATATGGTCAAATTGCAACTTTAGGATATGGAGTCTGAATTTATACATATTCCAAAGTCGGATTTTTATATGGTGGGACTTTATTTATATATCGTCAGATTATATTACTAAATTTCGAACTATGGTGGCATATTACTTATAAACAAAGTCCAAAGAATACATCAGAGGTTTGATATATATATTGGTATGGCGCAAACCAAAGGTTTCAAACCTTAGGGATTGGACAGAGCATTTTGTAATGTATTTCCAAAGGTTTTTGGCACGTATATTATGGAAAAATATATGTATAGGGGTGGAGGTTAGGGTCGAACCCGTGACCCCCCCCCAAAAAACATTACCACATCTTACCAAAAGACCACAGGGTCGGGATTGTAAAACCTCTGCACCCAACGTATATTTGAACTTCATGCGGATCTCTGATGGCGGAAGGGAGGGAGCCAACCCTCCTCCCCACGTGACCCTTCCACATGACCGTCGAACAAGAACACAAATTAATTGTGCTTGGCATGCCCATTATCCCTCTTAATACACCATTAAATTAATTAAACTCGTAGATTAAAATGGCGTAGTTTTAGGAGGTGCCCCCATTTTCGGCGGACTTTCTATTTTGGCGGGGTTATCTGGAGTCTTCTCCGGATTTGGAGGAGGATTCTAAGGAAAAATTGAATGAACCATATCTTGAAAAAATTTCGACCAGTTCTGGCTCATGAAGGGTCATTCCTAGAATATTGGCATGATCTGAACACATTGAAATAGGTTGCATAGGAAAAGGATAAATTCTACAGGTGTTTTTTTTCACTTTGAAGAAAATTGAAGCCTAGGGCCACTAGGAAGGAAGGCCATACCTAGATCAGCTGAAGGCCAAATTGAGTGAATGAATAGTCATTTTTGATAGATTTCAACATTTTGAATTGATTGGAGTATGTTTTAGGATAATTTGATTCATTTAAACATCAATTTTGCACTATTGAGCTAATATAGAGGCCTAAGCCATGGAAGCTGGGCTAACAAGATGTAGCTCAGGAGGGGTGAACTCCTTCATCAAAACTATGTTTCGATGGATCAATTATGATGGTTTGCTATGTATATTGTTTTTTTTGTTTAGCATTTGATTTTCATACTTTATGCTCTTGAATTCACTCATTAAACTCAGTTATTTTACATGCTTGACACACATAAGAAACAAGGAAACCTTGTAAAACAAGCATAAGATCATCAAATAAATTATAAATCTGAAATTGTAATTAGCACATAAAAACTAACATACATATTAATATCAAGTTGGTATCAGAGCTTGGTTGAAAGGCAAGGTTATTTTCTTGATAGTTGCTTGAGTTTTGTGCAAGTTTAATGGTTTCAAATTTGTGATGCTCAAGAGGTTAAAGTTACAGAAATGTTAAGGGAAATTGTTGGTTGCAAGTCCTGATACTAGGACTAGAATAAGGAGAGCTAAAAGAGAACCATCTTCACTCAAATTTCCACTCATAGCTGCACTTGAAGAACCTCAAGCTTTTTCTCAAGAAGCTGATATTGAGGAGGTACAAGTTGTACAAGAAGATGAGTTGATTGAAGAGGTACAAGCACCAAAAGCTAAGCTTGAATCAATAGCCATCATGTCAGGTGTTGGAGAAAATGAAGGTCATTCAGAAGAGGATGATCTCAAGAGAGACTTCAATGACATAAAGAGGATGGTTAAAATTATGTTTGATGCATTTACTTCTAGGATGGGACAAGAAGGTTCTAAGCCTCCACATGGAGAAGGAACTTCAGATGATAAGAAGGATGAAGAGAAGATTTCAAAGGGAGGTGGAGGAAAGCCAAATCCATATCCACCATCTTCATCATCCTCATCATCTCCATCAACATCATCTTCCACTTCCACCACAAAAACCACTCACACTCACTCAAAATCCACAAAAGGAAAGACACCCTTACTCAAACTTGATGTCAAATTTGAGCTTCCAATGTATAATGGTGACATAAATGTAGAAATATTGGAAAATTGGATACGTCAATTGGAGGTGTATTGCATAATTCATAACCTTCATGAAGAAGACATTAAGATTCAATTGGATTCTTTGAGGATGGAAGGATATGCAATTGTATGGTGGCAAGCAAGGACTCAGGAAGAGATTAAAAAATATGGTAAGATATATATTTCTTGGTTAAGTTTTATTGATTCCATTAAAAGACAATTCTATCCCTTAGCTTACATGCGAAAGGAAATTATGGATTGGAAAAATTTTAGACAGTTGAAAGGGAAAATTGCGCAACATTATACTCATGAATTTAGGAGAAGAGCTCTTATTTTAGGTATTAATTTATATTCTCAAGAAACTTTGTTGAAGTATGTTGGGTGTTTGCACAGTTATCTTGGCCAAACTATTCTCATATTTAAAACGACAAAAATAGATGAATTTTGTGTTCAAGCCACACACTTAGAAGCAAGAGGGAAACAAAACATAGATGAGAAAAGTAAAAGTGAGGGTAAAGGAAAGGTAAAGTTTTATGGAAGAGGAAAAAGAAATAGCTTTGTAAAAAGAGAGAGGGAAAAACTTACATGCAAAAACTGTTCAAATATTGGCCATGATGAAGACCAATGTTGGCAACTTCATCCAGAGTTGAAGCCAAATAAATTTAAAGCCAAAGAAAATGGGAATTTTGTTGCTATAGTTGAACATGACTTAGGGTCAGATTCAGGAGATGAGGCAAAGATTACAGCCATGGGTTTGAAAGGTAAACATATTACAAGCACTAGTTCTTCAAATTGTTCAATGTCACTCAAGATTAAGATACAATAATAGAAATTTTCCATATTATAGTTATCTCTAAACATACCAAGATTGATAAAAAAATTTATAGTGGTTCACAAGCTAACTTGATTTCCAAGGATTTGGTTAAGCAACTAGACCTTGAAACTATTAGACATCCAAGACCTTATCCTTTAGGTTGGATATGCAATAAGGCAAACTTGTAGGTTACAAGGAAGTGCATACTAAGGTTCGCCATCAATTCAAACTTTCTTGATCAAGTTGAACTTGATGTGGTGTCGCTTGAGATATCAAGTATTGTATTGGGAATTCCTTATATGTATGAGAGGAAACCAGTATTTCATCACCATGAGAATAAGTATCACTTGTTTAAATATTGTACTGACTACATAGTTAGATCGCATAAGAAGAAGACAAGTTTTCCTCTTATACATGCAGGATAAATGAAGAGGATAGTGAATGCAAGTTAGAATTTGACATTTTTAATGATCAAACAAAGAGATGTTTTGAATCAAACTTTTCAAAAATATGTGTATTCTTATAATGAGATGTTTCAGGATTCTAACAGGTTGCCTTTGAAAGGAGGTGAATAAAATGTATAACATTTGCAACAATCAACATCAGTGGTGAGCAGTATTGGAAACAAGATGTCGGTGCAAGAGAGTGCAAAGGTCAAAGAGAAAGTAACAAACTAGCTAGGAAAAGAATGCATGGGTTCCACAAATTCTTATTATTGGTTTCCAAAACGTACATGGAAATGGAAAAGATACTTGGTCAAGAGACGATGCAAGTACAAATCAATAGCAACTAAGAATCGCCATGGTGACAGTGTGCAAGGTGAGAAAATTTTTAAGTTTCCTTTGATTGATGACCAAGGTAGGAACAAGATGGTTTCTAAAATAATATCTTACTTCTCTAAAAATTCAGAAAAATTATAGCATGACAGTGTCAATGACAACAAGAGAAGGTCGTAAGAATCAAGGAAAAAGTTAACTTTTGTGAAAAGCTATAATTGATGAAAATGGGACATTTTCAGTGGATAGAGACTGGAAGGGTGACAGAACAGTACCCTCATCCACATGATCAGTAATCAAAGATCTTTTGGGGTCCAAAAGTCTTCTAGCGGGGAGGAATGATCAGAGGCTCAGTGTATAATCTTAAAACTAAAAGTGCACAAAATTGATTGGAAACTGAACGATCGTGATCGGACCATCACTGGGAATCCAATGCAACTCGTTTCATCGAAAGTCAACTTTGTATGAAGAATTTATAACCTATTGACTACCATTCAGAACAGGAAAATTTTTAAAAAAAATGCAGAAAAGTGACAGGTTGATGACATGGCAGCCCAGTTAGCATGCAAGGAATATTCTTCAGTTTATACCTTGTGGCACTGTGACAGGTGTCACAACAAGATTCGCCAGTTTAGTTTAAAGGTGAAATATTTTATGGTTTCTCTCCTAAGGTTGAATTTGAATTATATATATATGGATGGGTAGCCAACCAAAGGCTGACACATGGTGCAGCCAAGGGCCGCCATGTGCCCCCTCTAGTGGACCCTATCTGAATTCTAAAGTTCGAATTTCATTTTATGTGATATGGTCAAATTGCAACTTTAGGATATGGGGTCTAAATTTATACATATTCCAAAGTCAGATTTTTATATAGTGGAACTTTATTTATATATGGTCGGATTATATTATTAAAGTCCGAACTATGGTGGCATATTACTTATAACCAAAGTCCAAAGTATACACCGTAGGTTTGATATATTATTGGTATGGCACGAACCAAAGGTTTAAAACCTTAGGGATTGGACATAGCATTGTGTAATGTATTTCCAAAGGTTTTGGGCGCGTATACCATGGCAAACTATATGTATACCAGCAAAGTTCAGGGTCGAACCCGTGACCTCCCCCCAAATGTTACCACATTTTACCAATAGACCATGGGGCAAAGCTTATAAATCCTTCGCACCCAACGTATATTTAAACTTCATGTGGTTCTCGGATGGTGGAAGGGAGAGGGGGGCAGCCCTCCTCTCCACATGACCCTTCCACATGACTATCGACCAAGTGCCAAAACTAATTGTGCTTAGCGCACCCATTATCCATCTTAATCCACCATTAAATTAATTAAAATCCTAGATTAAACAGAGGAGTTTTAAGAGGCGCCCCCGTTTTCAGCGTACTTTCTATTTTGGCAGGGTTATCTGGAGTCTTCTCCAGATTTGGAGGAGGATTCTAGGGAAAAATTGAATGAACCATATCTTGAACAATTTTCGACCAATTTTGGCTCAAAAAGAGTAATTCCTAGCAAATTGGCACGCTATGAACACATTGGAATAGGTTGTAGAGGCAGATGAAAAATTATATAGGTGTTTTTGTCACTTTGAAGAAAATTGAAGATGAGGGCCACTAGGAAGGAAGGTCATGCCTAGATCAGTTGAAGGCCAAATTGAGTGAATGAATAGTCATTTCTGATAGATTTCGACATTCTGAAATCATTGGAGTGTGTTTTAGGATCATTTGATGCATGTAAACAACCATTTTTTCACTATTTATCTAATTCAGAGGCCCAAGCCATGGAATTTGGTCCAAGGAGATGTAGCCCAGAAGGGGTGAACTCCTTCATCAAAGCTCAGTGTTGATGGATCAATTGTGATGGTTTGTTGTGCATATTGTTGTTGTTATTCAACATTTGATTTTCATACTTTATGCTCTTGAATTCACTCATAAAACTCGGTTATTTTACATTTTTGACACACATAAGCAACAAGGAAACCTTGTACAACAAGCATAAGATCATCAAATAAATTATAAATCTGAAATTGTAATTAGCACATAAAAACTAACATACATGTTCAAATCAGGTAATGTCTAAATTGTAGTAGTATATATACCTTTTCCAACCCTTCTCATTCTGTCATGGTGTAATTTTTTTCATTTTTCGATAGTTTTTTACTAGAAAACACAATAGGTTGTTCTATAAACCCCTATTTTGGAATGGCTAATACTATTCCAAATCTATGGACGAGGCACCCACATGAACATGGAAATCCTTTCTCAATTCTAGAAATACCAAAATTGACATAGTAACCAGTTTCTCCTTCAAAGTGTCCATAGCCCATTGAAATTATTTATTACATTGAAACCTTACTTATTTTTTCAACATATTATCCAAGGGGGTTTTAATATTTACATATCCCCATATGAACTTTCTATAGTAGCTATTATGTCCAAAATTCACGTTCAACTATCATATTGATGTTGGTGGAGGTAAATCTACTATGACATCCATCTTCGATCAACTACTATACCTTGTTTGCAAAACACATGGCCCAACAAAATACCAAATGGAAAACTAAAAATGTGCTTCTTCAAATTTAAGAATATTTGAAATTGTTGATATCTATCAAGCATGAGAAATAGGATTTCGATGTGTTTCTTTAGTAGGCTAAACATTGTCCAATTGTCAAGATATACTTCTAAGGGATATGGATAAACTCTTTGGAAGCTTCTACAACCACCCTAGAAAATATTGTAAGTGAATTTTTTAATCCAGAAAGCATCACAGTATACTAGAATGATCCCCATTATGTCAAAAATGTGGTATTTTTCCTATCTTCTGAGGAAATATTGATCTGATGGTACCCTGAAAATGCATATATAAATTAGTAGGCCTCACGTCCTCATATAATTTCCAGTACATCATCTGTGAACAAGGTGGGGGAATGGTTCATGTTCACAAGCATCATTTAGTTTCCTCTAGTCTACATATATCTTGATTGTTCCTAACTTCTTATCTTCCACTACCATCATACTTAACCATTCATATTCTTCTATCAGTTTAATAATCTTTGATTCCAACATTTTTTCTAATTATTTGTGCAATTTCTTCTCGTAGAATGGGTTCAACCTCTAAGGTATCTATTTGACTTGCTTTTTGTTTGTCCTCAAGGGTAACTTCATTTCTTCAGGCTCTCCTATTATGCCTTTCATCTTTGTGAAAGTGGTGGGAAACAAATATTAATACTCGTGGAGTAAATCAATAATATTTTTTATGGTTTCCTCATTCCAATAATTTTCAATAACGGTAAACTTGGGATTTTGTTGAGTCCCAATACTTATTTTGTGCATCTTGATAGACTTGGCATAATCTGAATATTCAAATTATGGGCCTGATACTATGTGATCCCCTTCTGTATCTAGTATCTACAAATTTTTCAAGTCATCTTCTTCTCTGTATTCCTCTGTTATGTTCTAATATTCCATAAGTCGTCTGACGGGATGGGATTGTTGATGAACGAGACATAATAGTACTTATTTATGTGAAAATGTATCTTTGATGTAAAAATATCTCTTTTAAAAATATTTAATGTTGTGTCTACAGATGGATTGTTATATTAAAATCTAAAAGTCATCTTGAAATTCTAATTCATCTAGTTCCAATCCATTATTCCCCTATGCACTTCTAGTTATGTATACCAATTCTTGGGGATATTTTACTGTGTATGTATGAATATGTGTACCAACTCTTATTCTAGTATTATTTTCTTGTTCCACAGTATGAAACACCCTTTAGTATGAGTGTTTAGACACTCCAAGCTAGCATATTTAGATCCTCCGGTGCCTATGTTTAGTATAAATAATATTTACAGTAAATTCCTACATGTTTGCCAGGTTTCTATCATCTCCTTGTGTATTTCCCACCATCATGAAGTAGTGCTTTCAGCACTACATCCAAGTCTATAAATTTGAGCTACTCTAGTATATGTGACTCACAATGTTCCATAAGGGCACCTACATTTGTCATTCTGTCATATTTTAGGGTATCACGTACGTCTATTTCGATCCAGTGCACTACACAAGTAATATGGGTGCATCTTCTAGTCGATACTTTGTGCAACCTGTGCTGCTAATTCTCAAAGGCTTTGTCTAAATATAATGTGTATGAATTGACACTTTTCGAGCTAAACACCCCATCAACGGTCGAATTAACGTAATAATTCCTGCATGTAGTCATATTGTAAATGTTTTTGATATTTTCTATGTTGAATCCATCTCTAACCGACTACACATATCGCTCTCCTTCCACTGGAGCTAGTGGTTTTTTCACCCCTAGGTTGCCTTATTTGAAGATCATCTGCCTTCTCTTAAGGTTGATTATAACTTATTTTTCAAAGTCCTAATTAATCCCAAGTAATGGTGGATAAGGATTAGTGTCATCCACAATCTCAATTACCTCAAAATTAGAAACTTTGACTTTGTCAATATTAACCTATATTCCCACCAACCTGACAATAGGAAATATTCTTAATTGATTGGCCAATCTTAACCAAATTTATGACCAAGTCAACTTCAGTTTTCCCATCACATCCCGTGTCTACTTAAGAATAATTTTGATATGCAAGCCTAGGTCTAGGATAATATAGTCCATATCATATGCTCTGATATTTTATTTAAGTCATAATTCTCAGTTTTCTCTCCTCTTGTGCATAATATACTCAATTGCACACTTGGGGTTCTGTGTTATAGGTGATCCATGTCCTTGCATACTATTGTCACTACGAAAAACACCCTCCAAAATTTTGTTTACATTTGAATTTTGGAGCCTACTTGTGATCATATGATCTGTCGTTCCTCGATTTCTCATAGTCCCTTCATGGTCGGTTGATGTTTCTTAACTGTTAGAGTCACTTTCTTAAACATTCCTAGTTTTTTATGCAGCCACAAGTGCTCCTCTTACAAGCAATCTATGTGTATATTAGAGAGAAAAACCTTGTGAAATCATAGCTAATAGTGATTGTGCAAAGGCAGAAAATAGTGATTGCGCAAATGTTAATGATATTATCTGCACAAATGTTGAAAACAATCATTGCGCAATTCTCTTTGGTTGATGGTTTCGAAATCCCAAGAGGCAGTGCTTGTGAAGTCTCAGAGGACACTAATTTTGCAGTTCCTAGAGACAGAGAGTACACAGTCCTTGTTGACATTCAGTGCACAATCCAAAGATTGAAATTTCCCTCATTGTTGGTTGCACTCGTATCATCTCTCAAGTAAGTATTCTCAACTATCGTTTTTGTGTGCTTTGGTTTTCATTAGTGTCATTTTCATTTTTGTGACTATCATTTTTTCTTTCTTTCACTTCCACAAGTCGTGCTTTTGTGTTCTCTTCGCTATAGCATGTGTCACTTTCACTTTGCCTCGCTTTTTCAAGTGTCGTTTTCATATTTTCTTATTTTCGCAGTTGTTTCTTTGATTATTTTCACTCCTTTATATGTCGCATATTATTGCACCTATAAAGGTTGTTCTATTGCATTCATCTACAGTGGTAGATCATAAATATCATAATAATATGTGCTAGACACTCTCCCATAACTTAGCACATATTTTTATTGTTGTTCTCACTTATATCGTTACTTGTATTCTAAGTGTCACAAAGTGATGTTTCAACTGTCACACATAGAAATAAGTTTTGATTTGTTGTTGTTTCAAGGTGTGCATGTGAATTTTCAGTTCTTTGGCATGTGCTAATGTTATCTGAGTGAGATGTCACCATTCCATGACTTGATTGCATGTCTCATTCTCTCTTGCCTCATTTGTCCCACACTTAGTCATTTCAAAGCCTTTATTACCTATGCAACTTTCTTAATATTCATAAATTATTTATCCCTCCTATAATTTTGTGTTGCACATTCACAGGTCACAGTGAAGCATCTTTGTCTCTTGAAACTATGTACTTTTCAGTCCTAGAAGACAACCTCCCTCCTCCATCAGCACATTAAGAAACCTTGAAACATAAGTCATAAATTAAATTTCCTGACTCTATCAATTGCGCAATTCTTGTCCTCTCACACCCAGAATTGAAAATTGCATAGTTTCAATGGGAAATCATACCTCCCTAAGTCACTAAATTATCCAAGTGCATATTTTCCTAAGCCTCCCCTCCAGGGACTGTGCATTTTGTAGTTCTAGTGAACAACCTTGCCTCCTTTCCTCTCTGACTTTCCCAACTACACAGTTCCCTTCACCAGTTGAGATTTCTACTTTGTATTGTGCAGTTCTAGTAAGAAAGGGGTCATTTTTTATTCACTAAGCTCCTCAACTGTGAAATTCAACGATCCTTCTCCAAATAATTACACATTGAGCAATTATAGTGAATAGTCCTAATACCTGAGATATGTCACTGCAAAATCATTTTCCTTAGATTGATCCATACCATGCATTGCACATTTCTAGTCAACAGCGAGGCATTATTCATTCCCTCTGAAACCCAACTACGCAATCCCAGACTCCTCATTTCTTGGGCACTCCTCATTTTACTTCAAAAGTCAGCAAGTTGAGTACCTTACCATTTGGATTCCCTCACTGCATAAGAAGCTTTTTCAAGCCCTCCTACACTATGCATTGCAAAATTATGGTTAGTAGTGTGGCTTTCCTGACTTCCTACATCCCTCAACTACGAAATTCCAAGCCTCCTGCTCTCAACACCCTTTCATGTTGCCTCACTTCAACCAAAATCTTCCATGACTAAGAAGAGATAGAATAGATGGTTTTTAAACTAATCTTAGCTTGTTATGAGTGGTCTCCATCTGTAGATATCATCATTACAACATGATAGTGTAGTTCTTAAGAGATACCATCAAGCAGAAGCTACATGAGAGAACTTGTGAAGAAGGACCAAAGGAGAACCATCCTGAAGAACACAAAGGAATCTTGGATCAAGAAAAAGAAGCTAACTTTGAAAGTTCTAACCTTCACCTAGACCCTTTGGAGGGTGATGAAGAAGAAGTAGTAGAGATCTATCACAAATAATTCAAATTAAAAATAGAAAAGAGATCAGGTTGTAATTGCCACATCACCATGAAGTGTCATATTGTCATTGCCAAGTCATGGCTTGTACAAGTGTCATCACAATGTCATGTGTGTTAATGAGTCTTGTCACATCATTTGTGGATGTAATAATGTAATTTAAAATAATAAAATGTAAATTTGTGAAATTCCAAGAATCACATGTGGAATATGGAAAGTCACATGTGCACTAAAGAGTCTCTATGAAAAGTCCAATATTCTTATAAAAACTCAAAAGTCACTTGGAAGTCCAAGAGTCATGAGGGTAACTCAAGATTCACATCGGAGGTGGATATTCACCTCATTTTTTATAAATACACCCTCATAAATCAAGAAAATGGCTTTTGGAGGCTTAGTCCTTGGAAAGCTAGCCTAGGCTTCTCTATCATGGCATAGGAGAGAATATCATTCTTTGGAGAAGCAAGTAGTGACTCAATGTTCCACTATTGGACTTAGTGGATTTTCATTGTAACTGTGTACTTATATTTGTCACCTAATAATCAAAAACTCGTTAATCCAACAAATTTTCATGCATATATTATGAATATTTTAATACTATTCTTTGGATGTTTGTGGTATATGTTATGTTCATATGTACTAAAGAAATTGAACCACTTCATTGGCTTTGGTACTCATCTTGTTGAATGTGTGTTGTATTTGCTTTAATGATCATTGTGTCTATGTGAACTATTTTTCTAGATAACTAACGAATGTTTCCTTTCTATCATGTGCCTCTCTTAGGATAGTAATATTACTTTCCTTCTAGAGACTCACTCTTATTTCCCTGTCGTGAAGGTCTCCTTTTACACATTGCAATTTGTTGTTCACAGTGTCAAATTACTTGCTGATTTCATAGGATATGTGTGTAATATATTATGTTATTCATTGCATCTAAGAAAAACCTTAGAGTTATGGTGGTTGGTATGATGCTCTGGATGGGGATCCTACTCCAAATGGTGTGATGTCTAATTGGGAATTCATATCGGGGAAACCCCCTTAGTTTAAAAATTTCCAACATCATCAACAGTTGGTGCTAGAATGAGGGCCAGATGAAAATATGTGCCCATTGATTATGTTTTGAATCTCTTATCTTAAATGGCTCAATCACAAATCATACTCTCGGGGTGTTTTTCCATAATACTTAAACATCAACTTTTAATCCTTGATGAACCTCTTTATGACTTGTCTCAATTAAAATTTGATGGTGAGGGTGATACATCCATAGCTAAGCATGCATCTCCTTTATCAAGTTTTGTGAACTTTATGAAATTGATTGTGAATATGTAGCTTGTGTTGTTTTATGCCTCACACTTTAAGGTTGAGTTAACCTATGGTGTCATACCTTACCACTCGCTTCCATTCACTCTCTTCAACACTTCATCCACTTCATCAAGGAGTTTCTTTTAGCCTTCGATAAGTATGATTACCAGGATGTTTTTATCTATATTTTCAAATTTTTGGAACTTGTCAGGAAGTCGAGGCACTTCAACTCTTGTTGATGGTTATGTTGGGTTCTTGCAAACCCAATAAGATCCTCGAACCATGTCAGATATGGATTTCCTCACAAAAATATCTACTTCGTATTATTGCACTGGATGTAAACCTTTCCTTGATGGATTTTAGGATTTCTCGACACAATTTTTTTATCTCTAAAGATCGGCTTTCAGATTAGACAGAGGATACTGCTATAGTTAATTCATATTCATGTAGAACTATTGTATATAGATTTGGATTGGAATATATATTTTTCATAGAAACATAGAGTTTTCAAGTTGATCAATTTAAAGATTATTTTTGGCCAAAGAATTCATATTTTTTTAGTGGTTTACTAAACAATCAACTCCTAATCTCCATCATGAATTTTATTAAACTAATATTTTTTGTTATTTCCCAATCAATCCTTTTGAATATCATTCAAGTATTGAACCATTTAGTGGATCAAAACCCCCATGTTGATATGGATTCTAGGTTTGATTTGATATATCCTTCTAACCTTTTGTCAACATGTTATTTTAAATGGTTCCCTGGATTTACAAGGAAATAAATTGTTTCTACTTCCTAAAGATTTTTTATTTCCAGTCTGGTATGGAATTGGACACAAAGGGAACTAGTCGAGAATCAAGAATTTCATGTGCTAATTCATCAACCTGAACTTCCTAACAATTTTCATTCAATGAATCATTTTCCCACTAATACATCTCATGATAGTTCTCCTACATCGGTTGATATTGAATATTCTCATTATAATTTGAGTACACTAATTGAAATTTCATCTTTCCTAGAGTTTTAGGGTTTTAAAATGGATTGTTTTATATTTCATGATCAAATTTTTGACTGGCTAGAAACATCTTACTTATTAGGCCCTTTTGCTAGTAACAAGCTTCGATCTTTCTTAATGCTTGTTAAGAAGGGAAACACCGATGAAGATACAAAAAGCCTTAGAGGTTTGTATGACTTTTTTTGCATTGAAAATGTAAGGTTCTTGGTTGGTTAAGATTAGTTGTTATGGAACATCTTTCTTCCTTTAACAAATACCTTCAATATTTTGTGCAAGCTATCCAAGTTATTTTATTCTCTTATGCACATTATTATATATCAGTTTTAATTTTTGGTATCTTTGTGTTTGCAAGTCGGGAGTAGTTATGGTTGTTACCTTGGAAATATCATTACACTTGAACTTAACCTTCTAGTTGGTTAGGTTAGGAGTAGGTCTAGCTGCATCCTAGTTTCCTTTTACACTCATCTTGCACTTTCTCTTCATTAGTCTTTCCCTTGTTTTCTTAATTTTGTCTCTCATGTTTCTTTTAATTTTAGCCTAAGTTTGATTTTTCCTTTTTATTTTGTTTCCGTGTTTTGTTATGTCTTTTCCTTCATGTTTTGTTTAATAATACTTTTCATGAAAAATTCCCCTGTTTGGCTCAAAAGATGATGCGGCAAAGATTGAAAAGGGACATTTTGATGATAAAAATTCATGGCTTATTTGTTACCATCTTCTCTATTTAGGTTTACATATATTTAAAGTAAATGATGTTTGAATGGAAAATATCATCCATTCAAATGGAAAACTGTAAGAAAACACATTATGCTTGCATATATTTTGGAATTCTCATCCCTTGACTCAGTATTGTAATTGAATAGTGTTTTCCTTGTTGATCCAATCAAGTAGAGAAGGGAAAGAGGAAAATAAATAGTGAGAAAACCAATATCAGAGGTATATATATACATGTATATGAAGAAACAACCTCTCCTACTCTCAATAATTCTGGATCCCTCTTCCACCCCAGTAAAATAAATAAGTTTCTAAGCATATTTCTACAATTAAATAAATAAAGGGTGAAACAAGAGAAAGGCTTCCTGTACGGAGAGGTGAAGCAAGTAATTTAGCCAAGGTACTGTCCAGGCTCACTAGAAGTGAAGCAATGCTTGAGTTCATGTAGTGACTTTGTCAGGGTACCGTCCAAGCTTACTGGTGGTGGAGTAACACTAGAGATGAAAAATCACACTCTGATCATCTTAAACTCGCAATTTCATATTACCCTTCTCCTAGATGGAAACAGTTTTGATTTGGAAAGCTTGGATAGTGTGTTTAACCAAGAAATTAATAGAGAATAATATATATGTAACCAAGTCAAATAGGGAATCCAAGGTAATCCATGCAATGAATCAATACTTCCTGAGACACTGAGACCTTGCACTTAAGCATGAAACCTAAACAAAAAAGTTGGAGTTATACCAGTGTGTTTCCAAGTGTTTTTTCTATGAAAAACACCCTCCAAAATTTTGTTTACATTTGAAGTTTGGAGCCTAATTGTGATCCTATAATTTTTCATTCCTCGATTTCTCATAGCCCTTCATGGCCGGTTGATGTTTCTTAACTGTTAGATTTATTTGCTTACACATTCCTAACTTTTGATGCATTCACAAACACTCTTCTTACAAGATTACAAGAAATCCTATTAGTGTATGTGTATATTAGAGATTCAAACATTGCGTAATACTACCTGACAATCAATTCACGAAGGCAGAAAATAGTGATTTTATAGATGCTAATGAGAGTGATTGTGAATATGCTAATGACAATGACTGCACAGAGGCTGAAAATAGTTATTGCACAGTTCTTTTTGGTTGATGACTGTATAGTCCCAAGAAGCAGTGCTTACGTAGTCTTTGAGGACAGTAATTTTATAGTTCCTAGAGATATATATTATGTATTCATTGTTGATATTCATTTCACAATCCCAATATTGACAGTTCCCTCATTTTTGGTTACACTAGTATCATCTCTTGGGTGAGTTTTCTCAACTTTCACTTTTGTGCGCTTTCGTTTTCATCAGTGTCATTTTCATTTTTTTTACTATAATTTTTTATTTATTTCACTTCCTCAAGTGGCACTTTTGTGTTCTCTTTTATATAGCATGTGTCACTTTCAATATCCCTAGCTTTTGTAAGTTTCATTTTCATATTGTCTTACCCTCGCAGTTTTCGCTTTGATGATTTTCAATCCTATCTATGTCACATATTATTTCACTACTAGAGGTTGTTCTAGTGCATTATTTTGTGGTGGTAGATAATATATATCATAAGAATACATGTTATATAATCTCCCATAGCTTGGTGAATTTTTTGGCTTCCATCGTCACTCTTGTCGTTACTTGTATTCTAAGAGTCACAAAGTGACGTTTGAACTATCACACTTAGAAATAAGTGTTTCTATGTTGTCGTTTCAAGGTATGAATGTTAATTTTGTGTTCTATGGTGCTTTTTGATGTTATATAGGTGTGATATCACTATTTTATGACTTGATTGCATGTCTTGTTCTCTCTTGACACACTAGTCCCATGCTTAGGCATTTCGGGCCTTCACTGTCTGGCAACTTGCTCAAACTTCATACAATCTTTCTCCCTCCTATAATTTTTTCTTTCACATTACCAAGTCATAGTGAAGCCTCTCTTTCTCTTTAAATTTTTCATTCTGCAATCCTAGAAGTTATCCTCCCTCCTCCATCAGCACAATGAGCAACCTTGAAACTTAAGCCATCAATTCAGCTGCCTCACTCTAGAAACTACACATTTTGTATCCTCTCTTGCCAAAAATTTCAGATTGCATAGTTGAAGTGGGAATCCAGGCCTCCCTAAGACACTAAATTTCCCAACTACATAGTTTCCTAATCCTCCCCTTTAGGGACCACGCATTGCGTAGTTCTAGTGAAAAACCCTGCCTCCTTGCCTCTTTCACTTTCCCAGCTGCATAGTTCCATTCACCAATTAAGCCTCATATTGTGCATTTCATAGCTCTAGTAATAAATGGTTCATTTCTTAGTCATTGAGCTCCTCAACTGTGTAATTTACTAATACTTCCCTAAATCATTATGCATTTCAAAGTTACATTGACTAGTCCTGCTTACTGAGATCCCTCACTGTGAAATCATTTTCCCTAGCTTGCTCCATACTACACATTACATAGTTCCAATAAAAAATGAGGCCTTATTTATTCCCTCTAATGCCAAATCACACAATCCTAGTCTCCTTCTTTCTTGGGCACTCCTCACTATACTTCATCACTCAGCAAGTTGAGTACCTTGGCTCCTGGATTCCCTCACTATGCAAGAATATTTGTCAAGCCCTTATGTATTGTGCATTGCATATTTCTAGTCATCAATGTGGATTTCCTAAGTTCCTACATCCCTCAAATATGAAATTAACACCTTCCTACTCTCAACACCCTTGCATGTTGCCTCATTTCAACCAACATCTTCCATGAGTAAGAAGAGCTATAATAGATTTCTTTTTAACTGATTTTGGCTTGTCATGAGTGGTCTCCATCTGTAGGTGTCATCATTACAACATGATAGGGTAATTCTAAAGATAGCAAATCAACTGAAATCTATAGGAGAGAAATTATGGAGAAGGAGCAGAGGAAGAACCATCATGAAGAACACAAAGGAATCTTGGATCAAGATAAATAATTTAAATTGGAAGGTTCCAACCTTCACCTAGACCCTCTGTAGGGTGATTAATAAGAAGAAGCAGAGATCTATCACAAAGAATTCAAAGTCAAAGAAGCAAAGGGAGCAGTTTGGAATTTCCACATCACCATGAAGTGTCATAATGTCATTTCAAAGTCCTGGCTTGTATAAGTTTCATCACAAAGGCATGTGTGTAATTAGTGTGTCTTGTCACATCGTTTGTGGAAGTAAGATGTAATTTCAAATAATAAAATGTAATTGTGAAGAATTACAAGAGTCACATGTAGAATATGGAAAGTCACATGTGCACTAAAGAGTCACTATGAAAATTCCAAGAGTCTTATAGAAACTCAAAATTCACTTGGAAGTCCAAGAGTCATGAGGGTAACTCAAGACTCACATGGGAGGTGGAGAGTCACCTAATTTGTTATAAATACACCCTCATAGCTCAAGAAAATGGACTTTGGAGGCTTAGTATTTGGGGAGCTATCCTTGGCTTCTCTAGCTTGGAATAGGAGATAATATCATTCTTTGGAGAAGCAAGTAGTGACTCAATGTTCCACTATTGGAGCTATTGGCTCGCCATTGTAACTGTGTACTAGGATCTTTCACCTAATAATCAGAATCTCGTTGAGGTAACACTTTTTCATGCATATATCATGAATATTATAAGACTATTCTTTGGATGTTTATGGTATATGTTATTTTCATATATACTAAAGAAATTGAACTACTTAATTGGCTTTGGTACTCATCTTGTTGAATGTGTGTTTTATTTTCTTTAATGTTCGGTGTGTCTAAGTTAGCTATTTCTCTAGATAAATAATGAATATTTTCTGGCCCTCATTTGTCTCTCTTAGGATAGTACTATTACTTTCCTTCTAGGGACTCACTCTTATTTCCCTCTAGTGAAGGTCTCCTTTTACACATTGCAATTGGTGTTTCACAATGTCAACTTACTTGCTAATTTCAAAGGATATGTGTGTAATATTTTATGTTATTAATTGCAACAAAGGAAAACCTTAGAGTGATGGTGGTCAAGTTGATACTCTAGATGGGGCTCCTACTCTAAATGGTGTGAGGTCTAATTGGGACTTCATACCGAGTAGATCCCCTTGTTTGATGTTTTTCCAACATCCTCAACACAGACTTGGTCAATCATTTTGTGTAGTTTATCTAAAGCCAGTCTATCCTTTATTAATTCTAAAAAAAAATCCAAGAAATTCTTGTTGGGGCTTCCCCTTCTCTTTACATGTACTTCTAATATACATGAGGCATGTTGTATATAGGTAATGCTTGTTGTGAAGTCCAACTTGGTGAACCCCATTCTATCGCAACAAACTCTCTTCTAGATTCCTTATATTTTTCTTTTTACCTCACTAGATCAATCCTTGGAGGTGACTTTATCAGTTTACTCACCCATTGGTATGTCTATCTCCCTAGTCTACTAGCATCCACTCTTAGCCTTACTCCTCTATGCGTAATTTCTCCTACTTTTGGTAGGTTTTCGTGCTCTTCGGTAGCTATCATTTGCACATTTTTCCCATTTTTCTCCTACCACTTCACAATAAGTTGAGGATAGTCTTCAATAGAATGGTCCAAATATTTATATTTGGTACATTCATGCAGGGTTATGGGAAATCTCATGTGAAACGTCACGGTTGCCCGCAGATATCACAAATGATCAGACCCCTGCCTCTTCCAAATCCTCCTCTACGTCTACCGTGAAATCTCTTACCTCTTCCCTACATCCCTTGACCTCTTCTTAGATTGTATCCTATGGGTGTGTTATATATTTTCACAACTTTAAAACCCTCTACCTCCTACACCATGTATGTATCAACAATGCATTCTCTCATCAAATAAAATGTGCAACAAGTATGTATGAAATGTCCTAGTGACTTGAAAAAGTCACAGAACAAATTTTTAACCCAGCTTTGATATTTTTACATCATTGGGAAATATTTTTGTATATTTCCGAAAACTCTACACACCTCACATAATAATCCTCTACCCTAGCTAATGGATTCACAGCTCCTGTAGCCATGTATGACGTGACAGTTGGGTATTTGTTCCTATGGTGACCTTCCTTTTTGCATATAGTTCACCAAAAGTATTCATGTTTATCCTTACCTTTGGCTAAGTCTTGCATCTTTATTGTCAAATTTTCTAGTTGTGACTCGACTTATTCCATCCCTGCACTACTTTCACTACCTAAAAGGATGCTTCTAGCTTCATGGAAATTTCTAAAGCTTCAGACTGTGTGGAAAATTTATGTTTAGTTAACGGAACATGTATATACGGAAATAAAAATGCAATAGATCACTCTCTATGTTTCACATATATAATTGGAAATGATATCCAATCTAGAAAAACTTTAAATCTATAGTTGTAATCCCACAGTAAATTTCCAACGATTTTCTTAATCTCCTTGACCCTTGTAATACACTAAGACCCTAACTTTGGTTTCTAGAATTCCTTTAGAAGCACTTTTTTTATTTCTCCCAATGCTCTACCTTGTCCCCCTTGAGAAATATTCTTTAATTTCCTATACCAAGTTAATACATGATCCCTGAAATTAGTCTCAATATGCGCCACATTTTTCTATTCTTTTTGTACCTGGTTGATAGTTTAAATTGTCTTACACACAAAACGATACTACTTATGATCCTTTAATCTAGTGTTCTAAATTATTTTCATTCACATGGAAGGATCAACATCTTTCATGGTTCTCTAGAAAAATTGTGCTTTGTGATACTTTTGGTTGACTCGAAGGTACCTTGGGTCTTTTCTAACTAATTTCACTATCTTGAATACCTTTACTATTCTCCTCACTAACTAAAACTAACTGCAACAACTTACTGGGTGATCTTACTTCTTAGCTTGGCGATGTGCGCGGGGTCGTCGGTTCGAAAAATGGTATGCCCTGAGAAAGGTCCTTGGGATACACTGGTCCTTGTTTCTCTAATTTGAGTTGAGAGTTTCCTTCCTTGGTCCTTCCTCTTTTGGCGTGTGATTCTTTGTCATCCTCTATATATGACACTTTGTCAAATAGGTGATCTACACTAATTCCTTATTGCCAATATTCATTATGCTTCCTTCTTATTCCTTCTTTGTTCCTCCCTACTATCCTTATTTTTTTTGCAGGATCCATTGAATATCTCTCTCTTATCTCACTTCTACATCAAAATCTCACTCCACTACGCAGAAATATAGTAACGTCTTACATCGTGTTCTCCTCATGTGATGATGTATGTGCTTTGTCCTTTCTCGTATATTATGCACTTTTATCTCTATAATTCCATGGAATTATATGTCCTCATTCATTCTCCTATATCCATTGCCTATATTCCCTTAGGCCATTCATTGGCCAACCCCCAGTCTCCCCACTATGCACAAATATATTCAGATTCTCATGGTATCATATTCTAGTGACATCACTCCTTTTTCACGCAACATCATCAATATCCAAGTAGATGGTGATTTGATAAATTTTCCTTGTGGCCCTTTAAAAAATATCTTTCGATTGCATTATATTATTGTGTAGCTTCTATCATAAACTAAACAATGTAGCCCTCCAATATATTATTCATCCATAAATATACTACTCATGATACTTTGTTACATATTGAATTTACTCTTCAGAACAATTCTAGATTCCAAACAGGGGGTACCACAATGCACCATTTTATGATGTTCTTTGATAGTATTGGAAACCATTCAGCTAGAATAATAGGGAACTCAATAAAGAAAATCTCATGCAAGTCTTTAAATATATAGCTTTGAAGCCACTTCATAGGATAGATTTATTGTTTTCTGGTTTTTCTGTTGCAAATTCACATTCCTTCATGTGTACACATTGTTGTATAAATTCCTTAGTTATTCTACATGTTCCATTCAATCCTATATCCCAATCCCAGAAACAGAACCATTTATTGGTTCATAGAGGGAAAACCCAAGTTTGAAGTGAAATAGTCAAAAAAACCCCTCAAACATCAACCCTTTTGACATCACCCAGAACCAAGTGAAGTGTCACCTGATGCATCTTATGAGGGATTTCGGGAACCTAGACAGTTTTGTAGTGGTGAAGAAGACATAGAGCCTATGCTATGGTTTTCATTCTCAACATAAAATAAATTTTAAGTATACCCTTAATTTTTCTGGTAAATCAGCCATTATAAATTATAACAGATAAATCATATCATCGAAGCCTTATCATGAAAAATAATAGACAATGAACCCAAATAGATATTTTTATTAATTTTAATAATTCTTCATTGTATTGTAATTGTCGCAACTCATCACCCTAATCCATAAATTTTATAGCATGAATATTTTATATAAAATCGTCTACATCAAAATATTATAAGTATCTATGTCTAGAACCATATTCTCTCCCTATATTACATTTTAGTGTTATCTATTTATAGGTTTACATTAAGGGAAAAAGTTGAGAAGAAACCTAATTTTACTATCGAAAATCATGGTTACCATGGGAAAAAACTCCTAATCTAATCCTAATAGTTTTCCCTATTTTCTATGTTTCTCACATCGACCCTTAGCCAACTCCCCTTGCACAATATCCTTCTACACAGTGCTCCTCTATGTAGATTCCAAACAACTTCCATCAAAATACTTCTCCAACAAATGGCCATGGAAACCATGTGCTTTTTGGGTGGGGTATTAGAAATAGATTATCATATTTTCATAGTAGACTACAATGGTAGCCATGTTCCATTGGAGATCTTCAAGGAGTCCTAAGACTTGTGAATTTATTATATTATAATATCATTCGACACCACACATCATTTGAAGACATTATACATTGTTATTTATGTTCCATTCAAGAAAATTTGCATATGTCAAAGGGTGTTTTTAATGAATAAAAACCCATTAATACATGTCAATGGCAGTGAATTGTAATTTCCATAGTAACTATTGCAACATGATACACCTTAAAGTTTAATTTTGGTTTAGGAGGATAAATTTCTTTCTTTCAATTGTGATGTATTTAATTTAACTCCATAATAATAATGGTTGTAACATTCACTACCTTGAAGTTGAATTGGGTTTTGAAGAATAGGTATGTGTCCATTCAATCCCAATGTGCTTAATTAAAATTGAAGATGGAGAGAAAAGCATAATACAAAAAAAGAGGTGATGGGACTCTCTTGAGAGAGAACCTATATGATGCAAGCATAAAAGGAAAATGGAGAGAATGAAGAAAATTCACCCTACGAGAGGGGAGAAGGAAACAAAATGGAATGTAGTTTCGTGCAAGTATAATGAAATTTCCAAGATAGTAGGGAATTAATGAGAATGAGGATGAGTTTCAAGGGGTAAAGGGTGGAGACACACCCACCATGCAAACAATAATTGTGATATAAATATTAACCATGCCAACTATGGCTATAGTGCCAACATGTTTGAATTAAATCTAATCCAACCTAACCATAAGGAAGATCCCTAAGCTTGGTAGAAAGTTTGTAATACTGTAAGTTAACTTAAATCTAATTCTAGTTTGAGATTATATTTTCAAAGAACTAGAGAGGATCTTTCTAAATGTGGGTTTGGAGAAAATCAAGACATATATATGGTTCTAAACACACATATAAAATATGTAGAGAAACTTTGTTTCTACACCACATTGGATGGTGAGGATTTTCACTTTGTTACTTCTCATGTCATGGACAAAGCATTAGTTCACTCTCCAAATTTTGGAAATTCATAAAAGGAGAGTGAAATAAAAATCCGCTAGTAAAACATATTTTAGAATTCATAACTATGTAATATTGATTTTGATGAATTGCAAATAAGTTATTGAAGTTGCAATTAAAAAGATACAACAACATGTTGAAGAGAAATTTTCATAGATAACACATCTTTTATAATGCACAAATATGTAATATTTATTTTGACTAAGTGTTAAGAATTTATTGAAGTTCTAATTAAAATAAGACAACAACTTGTTGAAGAGAAATGAAGGGAAAAAGTGTGCTCATGTAGTACATAAATGGGAGGTTGGCAGTATTATAGCTAAGAAGGATAATGAGAGGGATAAAATTTTGAAAGAGGTTGAGAGATGGACAAAATAGAAACAAACATGTTAGAGAAGGACAAGAAAGAAAATAAGAGGTTGATGAAATAAAGGGGAAAATAACAAGAATGTGTATAGAGACAACATGAAAAGAAAATAAGAAAATGGGAAAGGGAGCATGACAAAAGGGCAAGAGAAGTTATTAGGTAAATTATTTGAGAAGACGAAGGAATATTGACAAAAGTTTGAGTAGAGCAGTGTTTGATACATTGCCCCATAATTCACAAACTCCTGACTCCAAAAGGTCTTTGAATTATTTGGGCAACCTACTATGTAATATAAAGGGAATTTAAATCAAAACAATTCATACATACTAAGACAATATTTCTTCTCTAATCTTGCAACAGAAAGATATCAACTTTGTGAACTAAAATTATATTGATGACAAGGTGTGATGTTTTAGGCATTGTGCCTTTTGTGTTTTTTTTTTTTTTTTTTTTAATATTGGAAGACTCAAAAATTTATATTTTGTTTTTTAATGACATACATTGTAAAATTTTGAAGATATTTAAATGGTTTGTCTCAATAAATAAATGGTGTCTTTTGCATACTTTTTTACATATGATTTATGAATATGGGGATAGCACAGAACATGATCAACCAACTTACACACACACACACACACGGATATATATATATATATATATATATCTTTGGATAAGCCACTACACTATTAGGGGCATATCCATGTCATCAAAGTCACTCGAGACTTTCATTTGGAATCTAAAATGCTCCCTTCCACCCCCTTGGACTTCCAAAGTTGAATAGAATGTGTTACTTTGTCCAAAGCCTATCTCCATGGTCTCATTGTGGAAATGGGGCTAAAAACATTTCCCCTTCTCCCAAATTTAGTGGAATTAATATTTTGATACACAAACAGATTCATATCATCAATATATTTCTGACGATATAAAGCTTATCGAAATATGACTCCAAGATCACAAGTTATGTCCATTTAGAGTATGGACAATAGACCCTCACAATAATAGAAAGAAACTCCACGTGGAATTTCTGCTTGAAAAAACTATGTGGTGTTCAAACTTCATTAGTGATCCCCACTATGTCCCCTACCACATCACTACGCCACCATGCCTTACATGGATATTAAAGGTTTACGACTATGGCCGCCTGTGGCACAATAAAAATTTCTATGTTTGATGCTGGGAGAAATTCTCATTCCTCAGCCTCCATTAAATTTGTGGCACATATTGTCAAAACCACCCACAGTCTGAAAACTATGATGATGTCGCATCGATTTCATGTTGATACGTGGCCTCCCCAAAGCTACCACATGTCATACAATTACAGGCCACAAGACCCTCCAAAAGGGGTCTCACCGCTTGCCACATGGAAAATTGTTTTTAGTTCATGTCACTCTTCCATACACATCACCTAGACATGTAGACTTTGTCCTGGGTCCCACCTGACCTAAACCCATTGTGAAACACGTAAATTTCTGTTATAATGATTTTTTTGTGTTTTGTGGAGTCTAACCTATTGTTAGGGCCCCATATTACTAGTGTAGTCCCTTATTTTGTTAGTGTAGCCCCATTATTGTTATTTTTGTGCCCATGTAGTGCCCATATTGTTATTATTGTGCCCTATAATAGCCCATTATTGTTATTGTTGTGCCCTTACATTATTATTGCTAGGTCATCTAGGATTATATTGTGACCCCATGGACTCCTATATATAGAAAGGAGGTTTTGTCATTTGTATCATCCAAGAATTGTTCATTTATGTAATGTAAAGGTTTCCCCCTCAAAGAGGCTAATTTCTAAGGCATTTATCTATCTTTTCTTCTATTTTGTGAGCTGGTTTCATAGCATTTGGAATCAGAGTTTGGATTATAGGGTTTTGCTACTTCAAATAGGTCATCGTGGAATTTTCGCTATAAATTTTTTTCTACGAAGGTTCAGAAGCTAAAAAAACCCCATTTGTGAATAAATACTGAGGAAATTTTTATAAAAGTTTCAAATCTTGGTTCGCAATATTTTCAGCGATTTAAGCTTTGGAAGTTAGGATTTTTGCAAGCTCTCGACTTTCATCTCAAAAAGGTGACCTTGGAAAAATCGTCATAACTCTCTCTCTGAGCATCAGATTGGAATTATGTAAAAAGTGGCTGAAAGTGCCCGAACTTTAGTTTCTTGTGTATCAATTTCAGATCCGAAGGATAACAAAGTGACACGTGGCATGTCATACATGTTCACTCTACTGAACTATTCCATAATTAGGTCATTGTGGGAGATTGGGCATAACTTTGTCTTGAAGAATCCAAACCAGATCAAACTTGTGGCATTGGAAATAATATTCAGAGGGATAATAAAGGATTGAAGATAAAAACGTGGGGATCCAAAATCACAGAGATACATCAGTTTCAATATCAAGCTCCTCAAAAGCAAGAAAAAAGTGTGTATTTCTTTAAAATTGCATAAGTCTTGTTTGAAAAATCCGTTTGAAGTGATTCCAAGGGAATATTGAAGCATAGATATCAGTATTGGATTCTAAAATGGCCCCTAAAAATAATTTAACGCCCATTAATCCCTCATAAGTCTCTACAATGACTCATGTAGACGAATAAGTGTGACATGATATATCAAAATTACAATACCAAGTGCAACAAATTTCGCTCTCGCAAAAAGTAACAAAAAATGAAATGGAAGAAAATATTAATGGTTTGATGAAAGGCATGCAAGCTAATATGGATGGTTTGAAGAATGGCATGGATGGTGTGGAAGCTAATTTGGATGGCATGGAAGCTAAGATGGATGGTATAGAAGCAAACATGCAAGTTAAGATGGATGGTTTGAAGAAAGGCATGGAAGCTAAGATGGATGGTTTAAAGAATGGCATGGAAGCTACGATGGATGGTATAGAAGGAAACATGGAATATTTTAAGAAATACATGGAAGGTTTGAAGGAAGGTTTAGAAAATTTGTTTCAAGAAAAGATTCCTAATGGCGAAAAAGTAGTAGAGGAAACTCATGATGAGAACAAAATAAATGTTAATCATGATTTCATAGACTCTAATGTTGGATTTAAGACCCACCATATTCCAAAGATAGATATGAGGAATTTTTATGGCAAGGATCTGATAACATGGATACTACAAATGGAGCAATACTTTGAGCTCCATAATACACAAAAGACACAAAAGGTACGCATTGGAATTTTACATTTAGAACAAAATCAGGTTGTATGGTATCGATGGCTTTGTTCTTGTAAACCACTGGTCACTTGGTCAATTTTTACAGAGGAAATGATAGCACATTTTGAGGATACAAAGAGCAACACCTTCTTTAGCCAATTCATAAATCTCAAACAAAAGGGTTCAATGATGGAGCATATTGAGGACTTCTAAAAATTGAATATACAAGTAAATAATATTCCAGAGGAACATAGGATTTATGTCTTCATAGGGACTCTAAAGGATCACATCAAAAATGAGGTTCACCTTTGGGAACCTAATACATTGGAGAAGGCATTTAGGTTGGCAAGGAAAATTGAAATCAAAATTATGGCGTCAATGAAGCCTACCAATCACAACTATAAATATGGAAGTGTTTCTACTCCTAGAATTCCACAACCTACAAGGTTGACACCACAACAATGGAAGAAAAAGAGAAAAAGGGATTTGTTATAATTGTGATAGAAAATACACTAAAGGTCATAAGTGTGCTGAGAAGAAATAATTGTTCATAGATTGTAAAGAGGAGGAATAAAAGGAACAAGAAACTTCAAAAGAAGAGGATATAAACCAAGAACAAACCCTAGAGAAAGAATAAATGAATCTGACCATATCCTGTAATGCATTGGCAAGAATTACCACTCCTCAAACTCTCAATATAGAAGGACATATCAACAAGAAAAATGTAATAGTGCTTATTGATTCGGGTAGTACCCATAATTTTATTCATTGTAAGGTAGCCAAGGAATTGAATTTCCTCCTATCCCCAGCGCGAAACTGTCAAGTGATGGTGGAAAATGGAGGAACTATAAATTTCTCTGGAAAGTGCCATAATATCAAGCTAACAATGGGGTAATATGTATCGAATATTACAATGCTTTCCATTCCAATGGGTGGTGTTTATGTTGTACTAGGAGTATAATGGTTACAATCTTTGGGGACAGTAGCTTTTAATTTTCAAGAACTTTTCTTGAAATTTTTTTCAGAAGGAAAGGAATTTGAATTATGGGGTATCGTAGGGAAGTCAGGAAAGATAATAAGCTCTAATTTCATGACAAATATTCTGAAGAAATAACAATGAGGCATCATTTCATAATTATGCTCACTATAAGTTCCAACATCAAAATCATATATTTCTCCAGATCTCCAAAACGCCTTGGAAAATCATTCCAAGGTGTTTGAAACTCCCAAAGGACTTCCACCTATTCGTGATAATGGTCATGCTATTCATTTGATTCCAGGAATTTTTCCTCCAAATATCAAGCCTTACAGACATCCTTATGTCCAAAAGAGCGAAATTGAACGTATGATTGTAGAAAATGCTAGAGGTTGGTATAATTCAACTTACTCAAAGTTCCTTTTCTGTTCTAGTAGTATTGGTGCACAAGAAGGATGGATCATGTATCTGGATTATAGGGAGCTCAATAAGTTCAATATTAAAGATAAATTTTCTATTATTGTGATTGATGAATTATTGGATGAATTACATGGAGCAATTTATTTCACCAAGTTGGATCTTTGTTCAGGATATCATCAAATTAGAATGAAGACTGAAGACATTCCGAAAACAACATTTCGAACTCATGAGGGTCATTATGAATTTTTGGTCATGCCTTTTGGCCTTACCAATGCACCTTCTACATTTCTAAACCCTTCCTTAGAAAATTTGTATTAGTATTTTTTTATGATATACTAATCTATAGCATGTCTTGGAAGGATCATGTTCAACATGTTGATAGGGTGCTCAAACTATTGGAGGAGAAACAATTATAAACCTCCAAATGTTTCTTTGGAGTAGAAGAGTTGGAATATTTGGGTCATATTGTATCTCAGGAGGGTGTTAAGGTAGACCCTAACAAAATTAAATCCATTAAGGAATGGAAAGTCCCCACAACCATAAAGAAGTTGCGAGGATTTCTCCCGTTAATAGGGTATTATTGCAAATTTGTTAAGAATTATGGGATAACAGTAGCACCTCTAACAAAATTATTGAAGAAAGATGCATTTTCATGGACTCTTGAAGACACTGAGGCCTTTGAACACCTTAAAGAGGCAATGCACGAAGCATCAGTATTAGCTACGCCAAACTTCACAAAAACATTTATTGTGTAATGTGATACCTCGGGAAATGGAATTAGTGTTGTTTTAATGCAAGAAGGAAGACCCAATGCTTTCGAAAGTCGTCCAATCAAAGGAAAGTATTTACAGAAAGATATTTATGAGAAGGAAATGTTGGTAATATTGCATGCACTAAATAAATGGAAACCTTACCTAATGGGAAGACACTTCAAGGTAAAAACTAATAATGATAGTCTTAAATACTTTTTGGAACAAAGACTATCTTCAGAAGAGCAGCAAAAAAAGGTCACAAATATGTTGGGTTGTGACTTTAAAATCATGTACTAAAAAGGGAAGCTAAATGTTGTTGTAGATGCACTCTCAAGAAAGGATGAGGATGTGGAAGCATTGATTTGTGCCATTTCTATTATCTAGCCCGATTGGATAACCGCAGCAATGGAGGAATGGAAGAATGAAGAAGAAGTATGGACACTCATTCAAAATTTGCAACAATATCCCAGTACATCTGATACATTTAGTTGGAAAAATGATTCCTTATGGTACAAATATCGCTTATACCTTTGTAAGAATTCCCAACTAAAACAAAAGTTTATTTTTGAATTGCACACCTCTCCCTTAGGCGGACACCCGGAATTTTTAAAAACTTACCACAGGGTGAGGAAAGAATTTTTTTGGGATGGCCTTAAATATGATATTCAAAATTTTATGGTGGAATGTTTGGTTTTCCAGCAAAATAAAGTTGAGACAATTAAGATACCAGGTCTTCTACAACCTTTATCCATTCCAAATCAATGTTGGGAGGAGGTTTCAATGGATTTTATCATAGGTTTACCTAAGTCTGAAGGAAAAAGTGTCATCATGGTGGTATTTGATAGACTTACCAAGTATGCACAATTTTGTGCATTATCTTGTCCATTTAAAGTGAGTACAATTGCTATTGCATTTATGGAAACAAATCAAAAGCTACATGGAAACCCAAAGATTATTGTAAGCGATAGAGATACCATTTTCACTGGAAATTTTTGGACAGAATTATTTTCTTGTTTGGGTACTCAACTAGCTCATAGCTCATCTTATCATCCTCAATCCAATGGGAAAACCGAGATAGTGAAAAAAAAATTGAAGGATATCTTCATTTTCTTTGTATCTAATAAACAAGTACAATGGGTCAATTGGTTACCTCTGGCTGAATGGTGGTATAACACTTCCTTCCACACTGCAACAAAAATGACCCCATTTATGGCACTGTATGGATATCATATGTTGTCCATAACATCATATTTAAGAGAAAATTCTAAGGTTAAATCAGTGGTAGATCATTGAGCATCAACAACGAGTTCTCCAACTCTTAAAGGATAACCTAAATTTGGCATAAAATCGAATGAAACAACAAGCAGATCAACATCGCAGCGAGAGAAGTTTTCGTGTAGGTGACTAGGTATTTTTACGGCTACAACCCTACAAACAAATGTCCCTCAAGCAAGCTAAGAAGAATAATAAATTATTTCTAAAGTACTATGGTCCTTACAAGGTGTTGTAAAATATTGGTACTATGGCATACAAACTGGAGCTTCCTGAATCTTCCTGAGTGCACCTAGTTTTCCATGTTTCATGCTTAAAGAAGGTTATAGGTGACAAAATTTTGGTTCAAAAAATATTGCCATAACTTTATGAGGAAGGAAAAATCATATTGGAACCTGAAGCAGTCATAGAAATAAGAACTAGAAAGCTACGAAATCTATCAATTTCAAATTATCTCATCAAGTGGAAGAAATTACCCACTGAATATTCCACATGGGACAATGAGAATTTTATACACAAGCATCCAGAACTACTCAAGTGTTGAGGACAACACTTTTTTTAAGGAGAGCGGCATATTAGGGCCCTATATTACTAGTGTAGTCCCGTATTGTGTTAGTGTAGCTCCCTTATTATTATTGTTGTACCCATGTAGTTCCCATATTGTTATTATTGTGCCCCATAATAGCTCACCATTTTTATTGTTGTGCCCTTACATTATTATTGTTAGGTCAGCTAGGATTATATTGTGACCCTATGGACTCCTATATATAAAAAGGAGGTTTTTTCATTTGTATCATCCAAGAATTGTTCATTTATGTAATTTAAATGAGGTTTCCCCCTAAAAGAGTTTGATTTGTAAGGCATTTATCTATCTTTTCTTCTATTTTGTGAGGTTTTTTCATAGCACCTATGGAGCCTCCATGTTCTTTCACCATAACCCAACACTACAACACAATACTTCCAATGAACCCATGACTACGACATGTAATTCCTCATTCTCTGATGGAAGACTCTCCATCTCATGACTCTCGTCTATCGGGACCATTATGGGATGACACACCTACTTGGCTCTTGGTTTGTGATGAGAGTTTATATCTGTTAAGTAACTGGTGAACTATATTCATCAAATTCCCTTCAATACTTAGAGAAATTTCACTTTTATTCCTCTTGAGTTTTAGCATCGGTAAATTTTGATGACTCTCTTACTTAGATGTCATGAATACATGTCCTTTTGTTCACAGAGTTCATATACTATTAATCCCAAGGGGACTTCATTCAGAATTTCCCAATGTTATTCTCAAGCCTATCCGGCCTCTATATATTGGGTCAATCAAACACACATATTGGCTCATAAAAGAATTGCACATATGTTTATCCCGTTGGTCCGTTATCCATCAACATAAACATGCTCTTATGTGACCAATTATGAGTGTAAATAAATAAACGATACAGAGACACTTCAACATTACCAAGTTTAGATTTCCCTTACAATCATATAAACAACCCACAACACATTGAGTTTCATCACATCGAAATTCACATTTCCTCTTAGAAAACCAATCAACCAATACATTTCAACATCATGATAAATATTCACATTACAAAATAAAATATGACTTGCAAAAGATCATTTAACTTAATGTTAGATGGCTGGAAACTAGGAGAGGAATTTCAACTATCTCCCAACTAACGGCTAATTGAATTGTTATTCTTTATTGTAGTTGACAACCCCCAAGCCAAATTCAATACTTTTGGAGTGAATTACTCAAGGGATTAACACCATTCACATGAACAAACACCTGGGAATCCAAATTCCATTGTTCCTCCACCATGTCTCCAATAATATAGATAACATAGTGTCTCCACCCAAACATATCCAAATAAGGGAATCCACAACATTTAGGACTCCACCCCATAACATGTTCATGGAATCCAAAACTCCTACAGTTCCACCCCAAAGCCAATTCAAGGAATCCATAGCAACTAAAGCCCCACCCAACACATAGGAGGATTCCATAGATCTAAGCACCTCTGCCCACTTTGAACTTCAGGAATCCAAAATCATAGTGCCTCCCATGTCTCCTGGAGGAATCCATAGCACACTATGCATTCGACTTGATATTCTCCAAGGGAGTTCAAAGATCCTGTCCTCCACTTGTTAAACAATACATAGGGATCCAAATAGCTAGTCTTTTCTTGATTTAGAACACGGGAATCCAAAGCACACCACTCCACATGTTTTTCACGTCTCCTCCACCTTCATTATTTCATATGTTGTTTGTGCATTTACCTCTCATTTGTATCCATGAAGGTATGAATCGTGAATAATTTTGGTGCCTTGAATGCGTGAATCCCTTTTATGTCTTATTTTTTGGTGGCCCATCAATCTTTGTCTAATGTAATATTCCTAAATTAGCATGCAGTTAATTGGAATATTAAAATCTAATTTTGTTTTCTTGTCTAATGAATAAGTGGGTAGGGAGACCCATAAATCTCTTTATTAGGAATAAAACCACTTCTCATGTGAAAGTGGATCATATTTTCAGCTTAATAAAGCACCCTAAGGTGTGAACAGGGACTAGAGCATGTGGACTGGGTCAACTTTGACCAAATCAATAGCGCTGTCATGGAGGAGTGGACATTTATGGAGAGACAATGCAGTTTTAGATGGAGACACATTGTATGGAAGTGGTGTCATTAATAGATGGGGCTTAGGGTTTGGAAGCTCATTTCTTATATAAGTAAGATGATGGCAGCCATATTATTCATGTTATGATATGTTTATGTTTTGATTATATGGTCTGTTTAGACATATATCTTTCTCTAGCTGTTTAGCTGAGATTGAGTGTTGTTTAGCATAAGGTGTTCCTGATCGGGAATCCCACCTCTATCCTTGAGAAGCCTCATAGGAAGAGATTTTGCACTATATTTCCACATTCAAGATTTAGGCCAAGCTTTATTCTTGTGGTACAGCATAGTTTCTATTGAGTGATGTGTTGAGTTGCAGGGTGCAGCAGTGGAAGATTGTATTGGGTGTTTTCTGAGCTAGTTTTGCAGTGGAGGAAGGTTTCCTTCCATTGGGAGGCCAGTAAAGGAGCCCCTTGGGCTTATTTGATATACTTGGCATCAAACCAAGGTGATTTTATCCCCTAAAGAGAATTTCTAGTCCATATTTGCGTTATTTTAGTGAGTTGCTGCAGTGTGCAACCCAAAAATGGCCGAAAATCCAAAATTATAATCTGGCCAAACTATTTATGGGTTTTTCTAGTTTTTTTTAGTAGAATCATAGGTTAAAATCTTTGATCATTTGGGGCATTATACAGCCCTCCGCACATGGTTATTCTCCTCAGAAGTAACAGTTTCCAACAGTAGTAGTTTCCTCAACAGCATTAGTTTGCTTTCCATTGAAGGGATCAACCCTTCATTGAGAGAGTCTTTTTGGGGGAGTTCTTTCAGATCTACATCAAATTCAGCCACCTCCTTCTATGTGCTTCAGTTGTAGTGTATATTCAGCCCTAGGGCTTTAGATCCACCATTCATATTTAGCGTACTTCCAGAAACCCATCCTGGTTTGTCTTGGAAAAGTGTTGAGGAGCATAGATCTCCATATTTTGCCCTGTATGAGAATGATCTTATCATATCCATTTATATATGTTCCATCTGTAGTATTATTCACTAAAATTGTGTTGTGCTTGCTTCAGTACTTTGTGTAGCAGTGTATTACATGTTTTTGGGTGCATTTTGGCATTGGAGGTTCCTTTTGCCTATCTTGAGGGGATTAATCCCGAAGATATTGTACTTATTTATTGTTGTTATACATAATTTCATGGATCTATCATTTGGCTCACATGTAAGGTGTTAATACTTGATTTTATTCTCATATTCATGCACTATATTCTTTCTTTCCCCATTTTGGAATATTACAGTGGTATCAAAGCATAATCTTGGCTCAGCCTATGAATACATCGCATCTATGTTCTCAAAAAAAAAAAAAGCTTCTCATAGAAAGGAGAAGGCTTACAGACGAGACAAAGGCAAGCCTCCATTATTTGGAGAAATGGAGGGAAAGAAGTTTTCAAAACTTCTTCTCCAAAATATGCATGAGCTTAAAACAGAAATCAAGGGAATGAGGAGGGAAATACATGAAGGTCCCTCAAGAATATTTTCACATGAGGAAAGCTCTAGTTCCTCATATTATGGGTGCGAGCATTCAACCACACAATTAGATCTACAATGTGGTACGATGCCTACATTCTTTGCAAGAGAAGAAGAAAAAGGAGAAACACCAAAGGATGAGACTCTTGGTGACTATCTCCAAGAATATGAATCTCAGTATAGAAGATTCAAGGAGCATCTAAGCTTCCAAGGGTTTTATCAAATCAAAGGAGATAGAAGAATCAGTAACTACAATAGAAGAAGAGGGTGCATGTAGCACAATTTGGGTAGATTCTTTCTACCTACTTTTGATGGGTCACCCAAGAGCATAGCCAAGGCTTGGGTAAAGGATCTAGACACATATTTCCAGCAGCATCAAGTTTCAGAAGAGGAAACCATTAGAGTAGCAACGCTGCATCTTGAAGGTAAGGCTTATGCCTAGTGGTTATTTGAATCTTATTCATTGAATAATGAAAATATATCTACTTATGAAAAGTTCACTAGGAGGTTAGTGAAAAGATTTGATCAAATACATTTTGAAACTTCTTTGGGTAAGCTATCTAAACCTAAGAAATCAGAACCTTTGCATGAGTTGGAAGGATCCATGAAACCAATTCCATTTTAGAACATTTTTGAGGGGGTTGAAGATCTCCAACATACTTTTCCAAGGGCAAAGGCCCCACTTCAGCAAGAAATTTTTTCTCAAGAAGAAGACCTGAGGATTCCTTTTTAAAAAGGAGATCAAGACAAGGGATCTCTTAATGATGAAGTATTCTACATTGATGAGGAGAAGGAAGAAGAAGAGCTGGAAAGATCCTCCAGCGCTGTGACAACAGGAGGAGATCTACTTCTATTTGGGAATGGAGATGAAGCAATTGCTTCAACTAGAGGAGATATTATATCTTTGCAAGAAGTTCCAAAGGATCTTACATATGAATATCATGAGCAGCATGTGTCTATGTTGATAGGCAATGAGACAAAACAATTGAGGAAGTGTGTTCCAACATTGAATACCATTTTGGGGACACACACTATGATAGATCATTCTTTTTTTTTATTGAGACTTTTGACACCAATGAGATGTTGGGTGTACATAGATTGATTACAATTGAAAAAGATACCCTAGACTGTGATATCTTACAGAAGGTAGGAGGAAATGAGAAGGAGGGCCAGCACCAAATTATTGGGAACATATACACTCATCCCTTTCAGGAGGTTTATGTACAGAAGCAGGAGGATGATTTTCACAGTGAGAGCAGGGACAAATCAGTCCACTCACATTTACAACCTTCTCTAGGCCTTGATGTTTCATTACATGGAGGCATTCCACCAAGGAGACCCCCTGATTGGAAGAGGATCAAAGAGTTCTCTCAACATTTTTCACCACTCATAGATCCAGGAGGAGTGGGAATAGTGGGAGGTCATTGTACAACACTGAGAATCTTGGGTAGACTCAAGGAGGAGATAGACACTCTCCCAACATCATCATTACCCACTCTCATTTCAGATTCTGCGTTGTGGGAGGAGCGACATGGGAAGGATAGCAACATTCCAATATGTACCTTTGGCATGGGAGATGTCAAAGAGGAGGAAAACTATATGACAAATTTTCTTTGTGATATATCATCAGCGTTGTCACTATGGAGGATAGATCCATATTGGAAATCCCATCTATTGGTGGATTATTCCAAGGATCTTTTCACATGCATGATACTTTATGACTAGCTACATGAAGAGGGTTATTTATTCCAAGATGAAGTCATCTATTATTATGGAAGGATCTTCTTATATAGAGCCTCCAAGCTCAAGGAGAAGTTGTTACAAAGAGAACATAAATATTTTCTTTTCGGCCATACTTATTCCATGAGAGCCTACAACACTATCATGGAGAGCTACACTTGGGAAGGCTTTGAAGAGGAACTATATAAGCATTTGAAAAGATGCATGGACCATGTGGAGATGGGAGAGACACATAACTCAATGAAGGAGTTATTACAGCCACCTCTTTCCTCTTTTGGAGTGAGAGTGGATCTATCTATGGACCACTCCATTTGTATGAGCAAGAATTTTGGTAACGAACATGCTTATGTACATGATGTTTCATTTAATGATTATTTGCATTCCTTTACCATGTATATGTAGGCAACTGCTCCAAGGAGGATAATTCTTCCATATAAACTTCATGGCCAACTTTGGGCTATAAACATTTCTAAACATGGCCACTCCCTTGGAGGATATAGGGAGATGTTGTATCACTGTGGGTGCACTCCATAAACACCAAAAATTTCTCACCTTTTCAGCCATTGTGAGAAGACTTGGGCAGCAAGTAAGTGGTGGGGAAACCACTTACCATATCACTATCGAATGCAGTCAGGAGATATACTGCGCTGGTTCCACATGTGGGACTATGATCCACCTCCATTATTTCATTTTACTGTTTATATATCACTGTTTTTTATCCCATATGTTGATGATGTTCTTATTATTGTTGGGGACATGATTGGAGGGATGACACATTGGTTGGATGTGTCCATTGGGAATGAAACTTCCCACATTTCTTCATGCTTCAAGGGGAGCATGGGACATTATATGGCTGCTACATTACATCACTTGTTTCCTTATGAAGGGATCCATATGATTGACTTATGTCTTTAGGAGGAGCCTCTCACATGGGAGGAGTTTTTCTATGAATTACCATTATGGAGGGTGATTCATTTCATATGGATGATAGCTTGGAGGATGGAGCTTCACATGGGGATGAAGGTTCCCTATATTTTGCATATCTATCCTTGCAGTTTCTTGAGGACAAGGAACATTTGGGGGGGGGAGTATTGTAATATTCCTAAATTAGCATGCAGCTAATTGGAATATTAAAATCTAATTTTGCTTTATTGTCTCATGAATAAGTGGGTAGGGAGACCCATAAATCTCTTTATTAGGAATAAAACCACTTCTCATGTGAAATTGGATCATATTTTTAGCTTAATAAAGCACCCTAAGGTGTGAATGGGGGCTAGAGCATGTGGATTGGGTCAAATTTTACCAAATCAACAACGTTGTCATGGAGGAGTGGACATTTATGGAGAGACAACACAGTTTTAGATGGAGACACATTGCATGGAAGTAGTGTCATTAATAAATGGGGCTTAGGGTTTGGAAGCTCATTTATTATATAAGGAAGAGGATGGAATCCATATTATTCATGTTATGATATGTTTATGTTTTGATTATATGGTTTGTTTAGACATATATCTTTCTCTAGATGTTTAGCTCAGATTGAGTGTTGTTTAGCACAAGGTGTTCCTGATCGGGAATCCCACCTCTATCCTTGAGAAGCCTCATAGGTAGAGCTTTTGCACTATATTTCCACATTCAGGTTTTAGGCCAAGCTTTAGTCTTGTGTTACAGTGCAGTTTTTTTTGAGAGATGTGCTGAGTTGCAGGGTGTAGCAGTGGAAGATTGTATTGGGTGTTTTCTGAGCTAGTTTTGCAGTGGAGGAAGGTTTCCTTCCATTGGGAGGCCAGTAAAGGGGCCCCTTGGGATTATTTGATATACTTTGCATCAGGCCAAGGTGATTTTATCCCCTACAGAGCAGTTCTATTCCAGATCTGCGTTATTTTAGTGAGTTGTTGCAGCGAGCAACGCAAAAATGGCCGAAAATCCAAAGTTAGAATCTAGCCAAACCATGTCTAGGTTTTTCTGGGTTTTTTGAGTAGAATCTAAGGTTAAAATATCATATCATTCTTAGCACTCTACAACCCTCTGCACATGTTTCTTCTCCTCAGAAGTAGCAGTTTCCAACAGCAACAGTTTCCTCAGTAGAGTAGTTTGCTTTCCATTGAAGGGATCAGCCCTTCATTGAGAGAGTCCTTTTGGAGGAGTTCTTTCAAATCTACATCAGATTCAGCCACCTCCTTCTATGTGCTTTAGTTGCAGTGCATCTTCAGCCCTAGGGCTTTAGATCCACCATTCATATTTAGTGTATTTCTGGAAACCCATCCTGGGTTATCTTGGAAAAGTGTTGAGGAGCATAGATCTCCATTTTTTTCCCTGTATGAGCATGATCTTATCAGATCCATTTATATATGTTCCATCTGCAGTATTAGTCACTAAAACTAGATTTGTGCTTTCTTCAGTACTTTGTGTAGCAGTGTATTACATGTTTTTGGGTGCATTTTGGCATTGGAGGTTCCTTTTTCCTATCTTGAGGGGCTTGATCCCCAAGATCGTGTACTTATTTCTTGATGTTATACATAATATCATGGATATATCATTTGGCTCACATGTAAGGTGTTAATACTTGCTTCTATTCTCATATTCATGCACTATATTCCTGCTTTTCCCATTTGGGAATATTACATCTAATCTCAACCCATTCATAATTCATAATTTTACATTAGTTTAATTAATTAGTGTAAAACAATATATTTACAAGAGGGTAACAAAAGATTTGTTACAGACCCCACCCCCTTAGAGGAACATTATCCTCGATGTTCTACATTCAATCACACACACAATTTATAGTGATATTTATATGTATATATATCAATTCACAATTACATTTATAGTTTCTTACTTAAAAAACATAAATGGGTATGATACCCTCATGTAATCAACCATCTCCCACGTGGTTTCCTCTAGTCAATGTATCTCCACTACACCTTGACCTGCACTATGATGTGATTCTAGAGTGCAATTTTTCTTTGTTCTAAAATGAAAAAGGTTCTAGCTAGAACTCTTCCTATGGTTCTACCTATAGAACTCACCAATCAATCACATGGTTAGGATCATGTAAATATGTTTTAATTAAATAAACATGGAAAACATCATGAACCTTTACTATAGGTGGAAATGTCAATTTGCAAGCCATTGGGCCCTCTCTTTCCATAATTTTAAATGGCCCACAAAACTATGGTGCCAACCTTCCATAAGACGCAATACTTAAGGAACTCTTTTTTGGTTCATATGGAGATACACATGGTCTCCCATTATGAATTATTTGTGCACTCTATTTTGGTATGCATAGCTCTTCTGCCTTTCTTGAGCTGTGTTTAATTTATGCCTTGTGGCTATCATTTTTTATTCCATCTACTTTAACGTATCAGGCCTAACATGGACCCTATTCACTAGGTTAGTCCAGATGATAGAAGAATTTCACGTCCTACCGTAAAGAGACTCAAATGGACTCATCTTTAGTGATTCTTGGTATCCATTGTTATAAGAAAACTCTACCAAACGTAAATACTCTTCCTACATATATATATATATATATATATATATATATATATATATATATATATATATATATATGTTGGCTTTATTGAGTTGCTTGTATTTTGCGCATAGCGTTAGTGTGTCATCTTTCATTTTCAGAAATAAGAGTGGTGCTTCCCATGGCGATACACTTGGCCTAATGTGCCCCTTATCCAACATCTCATTTAGTTGTACCTTCATCTATATCATTTCTAGTGTGCACATTCGATAAGGGGACTTAGATGCCAGTTATTTTTCAAGTAAAAATTGATGGATAAAGCAACCCCCCTATGTGGTGGCAATCCCAGAGTCTCCTTAGGAAAGACATCCTCAAATTTCTTTATAATTGGGTGCTCTTTTAAGATGTTATTGTTATAGTCATACTCACTGGTTATGTGAATATAAAATAGTCTGCCTATTGTATATTATTACATTGATATGTGGCATACTCCAAGCCATGTTGTTTATATTCTTGGCTTCCTACACATTGTATGCTCTTGGGACATCTCGTTGTCATCGTGGGAAGTCATTCTATTTGTGGTTCTCTCCACACGCTCAGCACTATATAGGTCATGATTTGAACCTCTCTTCCCTATATTAAATGGGATTTGAGAATCAATCCTTATTTGAAATGGTATACTTATGTTGATACTCTTCCTTAACATCAGTAATTGACCCATTGTTTTCTCCTACAAGATTTTTCCTCTTCCCTTAAAGCCAAGCTTGCCGTTATCATTCCAATTGGTTATGAACTCTAACTTATGTTTTTATTTTTCATAAAATTTCTTCATTTTCTTGATGGCTTCCTTCAATTTCCTTGGTTCAATGGATTATATTTTTTCCCTAAATTTCTGAGGTAACCCACTAATATATCTTTGAATATTTTCCTTCTCCTCTTTTATGCAAGGCACATATCTCAACAACTATAAGAACCTGGTAGTATATTCTTCATCTATCAGTTGCCCAAGTTTGATCTTGTGGAACTCATTGTCCTTTGTATCATAATATTCCTCAAATAGGTTCTTCTTCCTGAATTATATCTAAAAACTTTCCCAAAACAACTCCTTCTCTTTGAAATCATTCACATTCCTTAACACTTCCCACCAGATATTATCCTTTCCCTTCAAATTGAATATGGCCACTCTTGCTTTCATATTATCAAAGTAATTGTGAACTCTAATCAAGTACATCTTCATCTCTAGAAGTCATGCATATGATTCCTCAACCTTCTTCACCCCTCCATCAAATGTAGGAGTCTTTTTCTTCTTGAACTCTTCTAGCACAAATTCATTTCCCTTCCTTGTTTATTGGTGTTGCATTCTAGTTTTAGCACTAGAAAATTTCTTATGATTGTCCATCCTCCTCTATGGAGTACTTAGAGGAGTTCCACCTCTTACTATCTCCAAACTTGACTGTTATGCTTCTTTTTAGACCTGTTAACTTTTGCACCATATGTTTCTCATCTCTTTTTATTTATTATCCTTGGTGTCCTCTTATATATTTTCATACACACACACTGTTAGACAATCCAAAACATGGATACATATTCTTACCCATCCTCTTGTCTCAATCACCATAGTCCTGAGGTTTAAATTTATTTGAAAAATCACACTACAAGTTAGTATGTATGTTATAAACATTAATCATTTTAAAAGAAATTTGCACACCACATATGATTCACAACCACATGCTACAAGAAATACATAGCATAAATCAAATGAGTTCTATACTTTGAGATAGATCCTAATGCACTATCACATGGTGTTAGAGTACCAGCTTATATACATAGGTCTAGTGTTGAGCCCATGGATCTTCATTTCCTCTGTTTGGAGCCCATCCAATCCAATTCTTGAACTTTCAACTCTGATACCACACTTTAACGCTCCCTTCCACCCCCTTAGGCTTCCCAAGCTGATTGGAAGGTGTTACTTTTTCCTAACATGAACCCCATGTTCTCTTATGGAAATGGGACTACAAAATTTTCCCCTTCTCCCAAAGTTAGTGGAATTATCCTTGGGCTATACCAACATATTCAGCTCATTAAGAGAATTCCAACAATATAAATTTTATCGAAATATGACATCCAGATCACAAGTTATTTCCATTTAGAGTCTAGCCAATAAACCCTTGACATGTTAATGAGAAATTCCACATGGAATTTCCAATTGAAAAATCTATGTCGCATGTCCACCTCATTAGTGATCCCTACCATGTCCCCTACCACATCACCATGTCAGTGCACCTTTCCTAGTTGCTAAAGGTTTATGGCCTCAACTACCCATTGTGTGACAAACATTTCTACGTTTGTTGTCGAGAGAAATTATCATTCCCTAGCCTTCATTAACATTGTGGCACATATTTTCAAAAGCACCTGAAGTCTGAAAAACATGAATGTGTCACACTAACATCATGTTGATACGCGGCCTCCCCCAAAGGGGCCACATCTCATCCAATTAAAAGTCACGAGTCCCTCCAAAAGTGGTCTTGTCACCTGCCATGTGTCACGCTATTTACGTGCCATGTCACCATTTCATCCATGTTGCATGGCCACGTGTATTTTATCCTGGGTCCCACATGAGAGAGACCCATTTTTCAATGATTCAATTTCCATTATAATTATTTTTGGTTCTACAGTGGAACCCATCCTATGGATCCTCCATTTTCTTGCGCCCTAACCCAACTCTATGACATGCCTCCCCCAGGACCTGTGACAAAGACATGTAATTTCCCATTATTTGACTAAAGAGTATTCATCTTGCATCCCACATCTACTGGGATCGCTATGGGGTGGAACACCCACTCAGTGCTTGAGGCGCGATAGGACTTTTTATCTATTAAGTAATGGGTGAACTCTCTCCATCAAATTCCCTTTAAAGTGATTTTTTTCTTCTATTCCTCCCGGGTTGTAGAATTGGTGAAGTTCGAGGACTCTCTTACTTAGAGTTCATGACTACATGACTTTCTATTAACATATTTCATATGTTATCATTCTCAAGGAGACTTCATTCATAATTTCCCAACATTATTCTCAAGCCTATCTAGCCTCTATATAGTGGGACAATCAAACATACATATCGACTCATAAAGGAAGCACACATAAAGTTATCCCACTGAGTCATTAGCCATTAACATAAACATGGTCTTACATGACCAATTATGAGTGTAAATAGATAAACCATCCATAATAATTTCAACATTACCAGGTTTATCTTTCCCTTACAAGAATATAAAAAACTCACATCACATTGAGTTACATCACATAGAAATTCACATTTCCTCTTAGAAAACTAGTCAACCAATCAATTTCAACAACATGAGAAATATTCGAATTACAGATTAAATTATGAATTGCAAAAGATAAATTATCTTAATGTTAGATGACCGGAAACTAAGAGAGGGAATTCAACTCTCGTCCCAACCATAGGCTAACTGAATTATTGTTTTTTCTTACAGTTAACCACTCCTGAGCCATATTTAGAGACTATGGAGTAAATTACTCAAGGTATTAACACCAATCACATGAACAATCACCTGGGAATATAGAGTCCATTATGCCTCCACCTATTCTCCAGTAATACAAAGAACATAGTGTGTCCACCCAAACACAAGTAGATCGTGGAATCCAAAGCATTTAGGAGTCCACCCCACAACCAATTTATGGAATCCAGAACTACTACACTTCCATCGCACAACTAGTTCGAGGAATATAGAACAACCAAAGCCCCACCCAACACATAATAGGATTTTGTAGATCCAAGAACTTCCACCCACTTTGAGCTTTAGGAATCCATAATCATAGTGCCTCCACCTGTATCCTACAGGAATCTAGTTCACATTGTGAATTCCACCTTATAGTCTCCATGGGATTCCAAAGAGCTTTTCCTCCACCTGTTAACCAATACTCATGGATATAGAGATCTAGTCTCCACCCGATTGAGAACGCAGGAGTCAAGAGAAAATTGCTTCACTTGTTTTTTGTGTCTCCTCCACCTTTGTTTCTTTCCCCATTGTCTATGCATTTCCCTCTCTCATGTATGCATGAAGTTATGAATCATGAATAATCCTAATGGATTAAATCCATGAATCCCATTTCATTTCTCTGCATCCATTTTCCATCTTGTTGTTCCATGTCATGTTGACAAAGTTCACATATGTCTTGGCAGTGGAACAACTTGTCCTCTTCCTTCATGCCCATATGATGTCTTTACTTTCTTGTGTCCTTCCATGCCTGCGTTCATCGAGGAACCCATATGAAGGATCAATTTATTCCTTTAATTCAACAGAAGGAAATGTGACTCATTAATGGAGACTTTAAATATTGTGTATTCCTTAAGAAAGCTTCCACACAACTTCCCCTCCTCCACGGGCTCATGAATCCATGTCCACTCTCATCCCAGTCATCATTCATAATTTTACATTAGTTTACATAATCATTGTACAAAGAAATATTTACAAGAGGTTAATAAAACATGTGTTACAGCATCATCCATTACCACATAGGGAGTTTTGAGCCTAAGTCTCTACACTAATACAAATTGATTACTATAAAAATGTAGGCCATTAGATTTAGCATCAAATTGTTGTGCACTTTCTTTTAACTTGGAAATTTTTTTTGGTGCAAAAATTAGTATTAAGTTTTTTTTTTTGTATTTAGCACTAAGTTTAGCATTGACTTTAGAACAAGATTTAGCATTAAATTTAGTGTTAAATTTAGCGGCAAATTCAACACCAAATTTTTTGCCTACTATTCCCATATTAAAATTTATAGCGATAAAAATGAAAAATGGGAATGGAAAGTTAGGATTTTAATCCATATCACTTGGAATAAGACAAGAGCTCTATTTGAGCTACATTTCCATGAAATTTTGTCATTAAAAGTGCATATTTTAACTGAAACTAGACAAACCCAATAAAAATAAAAATTTATAGAAACATAGATGAAAATGTTAAAAAGTGAAAACAAAAATGAAAATTGTAAAGGAATATTGGGAATTAAACATGGATCACTTACCAAAAATAAAGAAATCTACATAATGCAAATTCAACATAGCCTTATCTCTGTATGAAAACAAGTGAATAATGCAAATTTGAGATAAATATCGTAATTTAATACCAATGGGAAAGTAAGTATTGAGAGATATGTGGGTGCCAAAATTTAAATTCAAATTTCCTTATAAGGATGCAAGGGCCTTCCTTATTCCATACTCATGAATTATATATGTGCATTATATAGATCCCCTAAGATTCCATTTTTAAAAATTGTCCTTTGTTGACCTTTGAACAATTAACCTATAATACACATTTGAAAATAAATAAAGGACAAATAAAAATTGAAAAAAGTAATAATGGAGGAGAAGGGAAGGGAAAACTAATTACCTTCCTCATAGAGGTTACTCCATGAAAACTTAGCATCCATGTATGAAACCCTAAACTTACAACAAAATATTAATTAAAATCAGAAAATTAATAAAAGAAAAGAAAAATAAAATAGTAAGGAAGGAGGATAAGGGGAGGAGTCATTACCTTCATCATGGAGGTTCCTCCATGAGATATTAGAATCCGTCCATGAAACTTTAAATATGAAACAACAAAACAACATTACACATTAATAAATAAATAAAGGAAAAGTAAAGTAAAGCGGAAGGAAATAGGAGAAAGGAAGGGAGACCCCATTTCCTTCCTTATAGAGGTTCTTCCATGAATCTAAAACCCTAGAGGAAATCCTAAGGGATAAAGGAGAGAGGAGAAGAGAAGAGATAGAGAGGAAATGAGAAAATAATTAAAGAGTAATTTTGATAGGTTTCTATAAATTAAAATAAGAGGATTAAATTAAAATGACATAGATACCCTCACACTTATAAGGAATGAATTAAATAACATAGATTTTCATAAAACCACCAAAAAAATCACCAGAAAGTAAATGGAGAAAACTTAGGAAGTTGATTTCATAGTTTAGTTAAAGGGGGTCATCGTGTTGCTAAACCACACCTCTAATGAAATAACTAAACTTTTATTATTAACATATTTTATTTTTTGAGTTCTAGTGTGAAACACTTCATTTTAAGGATTTTTTTTGTTTTTTATTTAAATTTCCTGAATATTATGAGAAAAAATGTGATAATCAAAGTTACTTAACAAATGTCACCCAAATATTCATTAAAACCATCTTTAATTTACATGGAAACAACAAAGGACACACTACAAGTACAAAATCCTAGCAATACCAAACCATTAAAAAAGATCAATTTGAGTGTATTTAGGCCTGATAAGCAATACAAGATTTAGAATTTTAGCTTATAAATTGGAGGCTTGGAAAAAACAATCCAAATATCATGAAATTGCATGAAAAATAATTCCATTGCATCAACAAAAAGTATCAATGAGCAAAGAATGAGAACAAAATTATTATAATCAAAGTTACTTAACAAATGGCACACAAATATGCATTAAAACCATCTTTAATTTACACAGCAACAACAAAGTACACATTAGAAGTACAAAATCCTAGCAATGCCAAACCATTAAAAAGGCCTTTTTAGTGTATTCAGGCCTAATGAGCAATACAATATTCAGAATTTTAGCTTAGAAATTTGATGCTTGGAAAACACAAGTCATTTCATTTCCATGTTAAATATTAAACAACCTAAAAAATTGTGGTCCCCAAGAGGTGCCATTACTCACCCTAAACACCATAAAAGTATGTAAGGGTGTGTAAAGGATACATATTGATACATGGGAGGAAATTTTCTTATATTGTAATGTCAATGCTCCAAATGGTGTATTTAAAATTTTTTACAATGCATGTTGCTTAAATTTCCATATATGATTCTTAAGAAATTTAGAAATATCACCTCTTACTATATGTTTTCAAGATCTAATTCATAAGATATTTCAACCATAGGGATGATCTAGCATATATAATTACAACAATGAATAATGGTATATACTTCACTTATCTTCAATCTTAGAACACTAGGAAACTTAAAAGAAAATATGCCAAGTAAACGTACTTCAATGTCAACAAGTTATCATCCCTTAGGTAATAGTTTTCCATGCATATAACAAAATTATGGAAGTTTATTAGAGAAAATTTTACAATAGTAAATATACCCCCTATCTTCAAGATATATTGTAAATAAATTACCAATTTTATCCCTATTTTATGTCAAATAAAGATGAACAAAAAACACTAAAAATTTCCAACCAGGAGGACAATGCAAGCTAAAAAAATAAATCTACAAGTATAGAATTATGAAACAACTAAAAAATTCAATTTATATGTAAGAGATGAAGTGCATGTACGTACACATAACTTATCATAAGTTGGTACAATATCAACCTCCTTGAACCCTAACAAGGGAAACCAAGAAAACCCTAACGACTAGCTTCTCCTACCTAGGAATCACTCCTAGCTATATATTGTCACTCCACCAGAAATCCTCAAAAATTCCTCCTTAGCTTCAATCTCAATGATTCCTTCTCTCCTCATCACTAGCATAGCAAGTAGCACTAGTGTTTCTCAAACCCTTGTCTTCTTATCTCACAAGATCAATAAGATACAACATTATCTATATCCCTCAAGGGTTTATGACAAACCATATATTATTTTCCACCTTTTGGTGAATTTGTAACCCTATAGTATCCCTTAAACCTCTCCAAGAAACATAGTCCACTAAGGGAAAAAAAATATATAATCAAAAATTTAGTACACAAGGGAGAGTATCGGTGCACTCCACACCTCACATCTCTCATATCAGTGTGTGACTAATGAACTGATAAGAGGGGCTAGGGAATTCAACAATATGAAGTCATCCTAGTCCATTACAAGCCACATATCCATAATAATATAGGCTTGCATGTGAATCACTCTCTCCACAAGTGACACATTTCAAGCCCCAGGGCGTAGACATCCAATGAGTAATGCTCCAAGGCATGAATGTTCCTTAAGAGTGTACAATACGCAATCTTCAAAAGAATCCAAAACTCTAATATTCCTCCTACACCACGTGCTACTTTGGTTCCACCACACCTACATGATCACTCCCTCAACCAAATCATCCTTGGGTCAAGCATGAGCCTCCTTTCAAGAAACTACTTGACCTTGTCCCATCTATGGCTCAATATCACTCCTAGTACTCCAATGTGAGTCATCCTCTAAGAAAACCACCAAATACCCATCTTTGCATGATGAATAAGCCCATAATGTTATCTAGGTCTCAAATGATGGAAGGAAGAAAGAAACATAAGCACCCACATAATTTATAGCAATGAAAGAGAAATCCACCTCACATGTTTAAGTCCAGGGCCATCCATATGATATGCACCCCATGTCACATGAAGCACCTCCAAGCATGGTGTAAATAATTTTAAAGTAACCTTAAAATGTAACCTATGCAACCAATACCACATCACAAGGTCCATATGGATTCCTATTGATTGTGCTAACATGAAAAGACTTGGTCGCAATGTACCTTAGAGCTATGATGACCCATTATTGGGAATCCTACTCTAAGGGAAGTGAGAGTGGTTCAAATTGCATGGAAATGCAACATAAAGTGGTGTCATGGAAATACCATCACATGAATGTGGGTATAATTTATCATTTATCTATATGCATTTTCCTCTTTATGTTGACATGCAAAAGTATTTTCTCCATAATGAAAATTCATAGCAATCAATTCAATACTTGAATGTTAGTTGTGAAATGCATGAGATGGGTAGCTTAAAGTTACTAGGAACTTGGACTGAGAAGATATGTTGTCTGAAACACCATGATACTATAGCTACAAAATTTAGGGCAACATCAGAGAGAGTCTAATAAGTGGAGGGAAGAATTCACACCCTCATGTAACTCGTGTATGCAAAGTGTGAGCCACTAATGTTGAAATCTATTAAATTTGATCAAATTGGAGAATTTTTTTTAACAATGGTTCTCTTTTAGAAGGTTTCAAGACAAGTAAATCAATGCAATACTATGGATCATTTTCTTAAATGCACATGCACCTTCATTGTTGAATTACCTCAATCAAATGCAAATTGGAGGCTGATTTATTGATTTCCTTGGTGATTTGAATTGGACCATTGTATAATTTGTCACCCACCTTGATCCTTTCTATGAGGAAAAATTGGAAGGATTGGTTTGTACGGTCTATTTTAGAGGCATGTCCCAATTTGGTGATATAGGGTCTAAAAAAATTCATAGCCCAATAGAGCCATAAAATGACACTTTTTGGGGTCAAAAATTTACTAACTTAGACCTTATTACCTCAATGTTATTCTTCACATGATAATATTTCCAATAGTGTAAAAAATACCTCAATTGAATATCATATGTGGAATTTATTCCTCTTGAAAGTGAACCTACCATACTGACCACAATGGTACTAAGTGGGTACCATGTCAACCCTTTTAATCACACATGTTGAGCTAATCATGTGTTGAATTTAAGAAATATTATATAAGGTCCAAACCCCTAACACTAGTTGATGGTTAATGCATGAAAAACCCTAACCCTAACCCTAGATGATTATTAGTCTAATTCAAATATTGGGCCACTAGGAAAGGAAGGGCTTACATTCTTTTAATATTGTTATTATTTCATAGTGGAGCAAGGCATCTAGGAGTGTGATATTGAAGTATAATAGAGGAGTTGGAATATTTTGTTTACATGGATTTTGGGTTTGGGTTAGGATTCAATTGGGTACCCACCCATTTTCTCCAGATGTACTGCAAGTCACCTTACCTATTTCTTTTACAACTCTCATTATATCAACTATTTTGGGTGGTACCTCTTTTCCATTTGTTGGAGTTATAGTGCCTTATCTCACATGTATATTCAGCAAATACTTTATTTCTTCTCTTGATCTCCTAATTTATGTTTCAGGGAGGCATCTTCAAAATTTATGGCTCCTTGATAGTGTCAAGTTAGTCATAGGGGTGGGATGTCAACATCCTCTTCATCAACTCGCAGGCTCTTTGGATGGGATTAAGTACAAAATTTATTTGACTCCATCCTTCCGGAGGTCAAAAGAGAGATCCTACTATTAGATTCGAAAGAGTTTGGAGGAAAATATTATTTCTCAAATTCTGAAGTCTCAGGAAATAGATGCAATTGGTTCCAGATCCAGGGCATTTCAGGAAATGTCATCTCGATTTCCTACACGTTATCAGTATACACCGGCAACTTGACATCCTTCTACGCGTGGTTATAGGGACAAACAAGTCAATAATTATTGTTTGTTTGTTGGAAAGGAATACATAAAAGGACTCCAAAGGAATCTTTGCTTCATCCACGATGATATTGACACCAATTTGGCTAGATTGGAGAAATATGTTGTCTCTACCTCTGATACTGAATCAGTGGAGGACCATGTGGAGGACCATGAGGGTCCAATAGTTATTAAAGATGTGCCTCTAGCTGTGGCACCCCTCATCGATCCATCTCTTCAACGGAAACCAACACCCTCCTTACCAGTCCTCATTTATAACTAGTCTCTTGGCATCGGTATTTTCCTGAAAATGATGTGATGGCGTAGTTTCATTGGGTTTCTTCCTCATGCACTCTTTTCTTTTGTTCTACTCGGTCATGAAGACTTCCTGGCTATTGTTTTGGTTGTAATCCTGGCATGGCTTTCTCTAGTGTTTTCTTTGGTTGCTTAAATTTCATAGTTTCCTTATCTCCTTTTTGAAGTTTATTCATATGGAATGTAATGCTTTATGCCATATAAGGTGTGTTAATTTTTTCAACTAGAGTAAAATTCCACTATGGGAAGCTCATATGGTTAATATTATAATTGCAATCGAGAGGACCAAAATTGACCTATAGATCACCCCAATCGGTTAAGAAGAAGTTAAGCTATCAATTATTTTATTTATTAATGAAATGGAATGGGTCAGCCTCAACACATGTGGATTTGGTCAAATCCCCAAGCGGTCCCTCACAAAGGCTATAAATAGAAGCAACCTCAAGCTCATTCTCACACATTCGCTCATAAGATTTTCTTCTTGCACCTTTTTTTGTGGATTGTCTTTTCTGTTTTTTCTCGCACAGGTTTGATGGGAGAGGCTCGCGCAAGGTTTGGGATCACGGGCGAGAAGCTCTCTCTAATTTGGGCCTTCTGGGCTAGGGCTGCAGACATAGAGCTGCAGATTTCGAGCCAGGGTCGTGGGCTGAGCGCAGCAAGGTAGCGGCTAAGATGTTGCAGACGTGGGCTGAGTGTGTTGAGGTCGTGGCTAGGTTTTCTGGGCCACATCAGGCTGAGCAGGACCAGGGTCGTAGGCACAGAGTGTCTAGGTCGCGGCCAAGGAAGCTTCAGCTGCGAGCTGAACATGTTGAGGTCGTGGCTAAGGAATTTTCAGGATAGATCTGAGTTGGGTCACATTCAATGGCTTGCGCAGTGCCTTCATACTTTTTTCGTTCAGTCACTGCTGCTTCAGATCAGTCTTTGACAGCATCCTGGATTTAGATCTAGGACCTGGAAGTTGATATCACTTGGTTTTAGTGATCTATTAGATTCGTTCTCTTGATGTTATAGATCTAAAAATCTATAGATATGATCTATTTATTTTTCGTTACATATTTATTTGGCTCATTGTACTCTCTACTGAAAACTTTTTATGAATAACTATTGAAGAAGAAGATTTAAAGCAGTTTCCCCCATAGTGGGGTTTTTCCCTGGTCTTGGACCAATCTACTGTCTCTTATGGTTGTGTTGTTCTCTTATTTGTCTCTGCATGTATTGTTCTATCTTTAGTTACATTTTATGAGTATTTTCACTGCTAATAATTGGATACATTGTTTATGAAGAAGTAATTTTGGTTAAAGTAATTAATACAACATAGAAAAATCTCAAAATTTAACAAGGTAACCTCGGATTTTTTGAACTATAACAAAGATAGATATGCCTCAACAAATGAAATACAAGATTGTTGGCTAGTTTTTTGTTTCAAGTCTAGAATGGTTGGGTTAGCGTAAGCCAATAATTGTTTTTTACTAGATATCAATGTAATCTTTGCTTCTATAATAGAAATCATTTGCAGGAATTCACAAAAAAAAAAAAATCTTTCAATATTTAACGAAAAGTAATATCTAAAAAATAAGAAAATTTTGTGGCAGATGCATTGGAAAATAAAGGAGTTTATAAATTTATTTTTATATAACATTGATAAATTAGTTATTCATATATTAATTATATTAGTTTAGTTAATTAGAATTTAGTTTTTTTTAATTATTTTTATGTTTATATAAATAAATTGTTGAAATGAATGTTTTTATGTTTATATAAATATTTTGTTAAAATGAATGAAATATAGAACAAGATGAAATACATACACTGTCCACAATAGACACAATTTTTTCTTATGAATTTCTTACGAGTGAAAACCAAGCTAGAAGGTAAATCTACTCTGCTCTCTTTTTCTTTGGTATGGAAAATATGCAAGTACCGAGAAAAAGGTACTCTCTATGGAGTTGCCTAAGACGTGTGGCTTGCATAACTGCTATAAATCTTAACCCCATTTGTTATACTACTTAACTTCCCACTCGTAGTTTCTTTGTTCAACTATGGAACAACATACAATAGAATAAAATGGGACACTTATGCCTCCTAGTGGCATGCTCATCAAGATGATAAATCAACTTGTGGGAGGCATAAAATTTGCTTATGAACTCTATTGAATGTGATTATTGCACAATTGGAAAATTATTTGATTCTAGAATAGCGTCAAGGGATTTGGTATGATAAAGAATTTCTTTTACCCCAAAAAACACCATTTACTGTCTCAAAGCAACTATGTAAGGTTTCAAAATCCAACTCTCCAAACTAGGCTTTATTGATAAAAATGTCCCTGCAAACTTATTCTTCTAATTTTTTCACTCTAAAAATATCAAAATAAACGACAAATATTATAATATTCCAATCTAAATCACGTTCGCATACATAATTAGAGAGAGGTCTAGTTTTCAAAATATCATATAACACCATTAGTGAAATTTGAATAGTTAATGAAAACAATGAAACCACATAGAAGATTTTTATATTGATATATAACCAATTGAACCAAGTTTTCACTTTCCATGGTCAAAGTAATATTTTATTATAGTTACTCTAATATGATATGTGTTTCTGTCTCGGATGCAGGTGGCATGTAAAAGGAAGAAGGGCCACGAGGCCACCATGAGGATGGACACATGGCTGCTCCACGTGCTCCATCCTTGGAAGGGGCACCATCTTAAAGCTTGGCGTGAGGGCGTCATTACTCCACCCTCCACCACCCTACCATCGACATACCAGGTCTGCGTCTTTTTAATGTTGCTTATCATGGGCTTTAAACCCACCGCCCTGGATCTCCATTGTGCATTCGGCTCTGCTTGCTCGTTCTTCCTTCGGCTCTCTGTCTCTGCTTCTCCAGCTCTAGCACAGTGCCCTGGTTCTTCTAGGACGGAGGCTCCCTCTGGTCTTCTCCCCTCCTAGAAACCTGTTCCCGCATCCCTCTGGTCTGAAGGCTCACCCCTGGATTGTCATGCCGTGGCGACACAGGCAGCGATGTCAAAGAGCTGGTGGGCATGGCTTGCCTTCTTTCCCTCCCTACCCTCCCATCTTTCCCTACCTCTGTCGCGACCTGAACTTCTCCATTGATTGGAATGAATTTGACAATCCTCAGCCTTCTGAGCAGCTCGTTGCTTTAGCTCCACCTCCCTCTCCCCTTCGCAGCAAAAAATGAGCTCGCAATTCCGCCATCTCCCTAGAGCCCGCCTTCACCCCTCGCAAGCTGAAAGCTCTTCCGGTTCGCAATGCTACCAGTGGTAGCAATGGTTCAAGTGATTATGACGGCAACAATGAAGGTAGCCTGGAGCTAGATGTGGGTGGCAGCTTGGAGTTGAACATTGACGACTACCCTCAGCACCATGTAGCTCCTCCGACTACTGATGATGCGGCGACCCTGAGCGACCCCACCTCACCACGCTCTCCACAAGATGAACACGCGTTGGACACAGGCATGATGGATGTGGGCTACATGTGCAAGATCTTCAAAGAGCCTCCAGCCTCCTGTGACAAGCATGCAGGTCTCCCTTAGTTTTATCTATTTAACTCTTTGCAGCATTAGCCTGTGCAATCATGTTTATCCTAGGTTTTTTTGTACATCTCTGCTATCTGTTTTTGTTGGTTTCCTGCCATGGGCAGCAATATTTTTTGAACTTCTAAGGACTGGTTTCCCCTTTAGAGGCAGTCCAATACTTGACAAAACTCTTTGGTACTTTCCCTATGGATTGAATCTGTTCTTTCCACAGGATGCGACCTGTAACTTCTTGTTTCTTATGATCTAATAGAATTAGCCTAAATTAGAAAAAAAAAAAAAAAAGATATGTGTTTGTGAAGATGCATAGTGTTGGTAAATCTTACTATTCATCTTTCTTTAGGAATTGGGGATCCAAAGAAGTGGGGATCTTGAAACCATGTTAAAGGATCAATAATGGAATTCTTGAATAACTAATTTTCAACATAATAATATAAAGTAGTGTGTTTTTATTTACCTAGAGATACATCTACAAAAGTGTTCATAGTTAGAAAGTTCCCTCAACATAAGTATTAATTTTAGAATGGTTGGGTTAGTGTATGCCATTACTTGTTTTGTACTAGATATCAATGTAATCTTTGCTTCTATAATAAAAATCATTTGCAAGAATTCACAAAAAAAAAAAAAAAAAAAAAAAAAATCTTTCAATATTTAATGAAAAGTAATATCTAAAAAATAAGAAAATTTTGTAGCAGATGCATTGGAAAATAAAGGAATATATAAATTTATTTTTATATAACATTGATAAATTAGTTATTGATATATTAGTTATATTATTTTAGTTAATTAGAATTTAGTTTTTTTAATTATTTTTATGTTTATATGAATAAATTTGTTGAAATTAATGTTTTTATGTTTATATAAATAATTTTGTTAAAATGAATGAAATATAGAACAAGAGGAAATACATACACCGTCCACAATAGACACATTTTTTTCTTATGAATTTCTTACGAGTGAAAACCAAGCTAGAAGGTAAATCTACTCCGCTAGATTTTTCTTTGGTATGGAAAATATGCAAGTACTGATCTGGATTTATGCAGGAACGCAACAAAATATAGAAATAACCATAAACATAGAAATACAGCGGAAATAATGCTTCATTTCATTAATATCAAATCACAGAAATATGCTTACAAACATGATGGAAATAAAATAGCTAGGGTGTTGGTAGTGAATCTCTTAGAAGAGATGTGACGGCTACAGACCTCTAAACTGTGTTATAATGAGGCTCGAGGGCCTATTTATTATGGATAAACAATGGAGAACTCTAAACGTCCAAAAACCTAACCCTGGGAGATGAAGCGCCAAAAATATGGGCCCCGTTTGGGTAAATTGGTGTTTCAACTTCCTAGGACGTAACTTCGGCATACTATCTCCATTTGGGGCTTCAAAATGGCTCCGGAAGTTCAAGACCCGAAAAACTGCTAAAAATAGTAAATTGTGAAAAAACTGAAAGAGACAATGGTGGGGCCCCAAGTGGAATAGGCGGGTGGCCACCAATATCCACTTGGATCATTCCTCCCCCCTTAGGAAGCAATGGTCCCCATTGCGTTGAGTCCTCCATGAGATGAGGAAACTTCTGTTGAACTAGATCCCTGGTGAACCACTTACCTTGGTGCAGGAGTCGGCCAGCTTTGACAACCCGATACAGTTGGATCTTCTGTCGATGAGTATTATTGATTTGCATGTCCATGATATATTCTGTGGTGACCTGTTCCATGAAGTCTAGGTTTAACTCTTTTGGTGTGAGTTCTTCTGCAATGTCATAGGTGTCCAATAGAGGTGGGAAGTAGGGACGAAGGCGGTCTACATTGAATACTAGGTGCAGACCAAGGAATGGTGGAATAATGAGCTCGAAGGCATTGTTCCCTACAGCCTTGGTGATGGTGTACGGCCCATATCGGAGTGGGAAAATCTTGCGGTGGGGTCTAGTGAGATGCTCCTTCTACAAATGTAGCCACACTTTTTCGCCCACCTGGAATTTGTGTGGCACCCGATGTTGATCATGTCGTTGCTTGTAATTAGCATTGGCTCTGTCCAATATGTGATGAACCTGTTGGCAGATGTGCTGAATGCACTCAATGAAGTTGTTTGCTTTGTCAGCTTCAGACTGGACATGAGCCAAATTGGCCTGAGTAGCTGCAAATGGCATGGCTACGTCAATGGGACATAGTGGCTGGAATCCCAAGCCCACCTGAAAGGGGCTATGGCCGGTTGAGCTGTGGAGAGCCCAGTTATAACTGTGTTGTACATAGGGAAGGCTCTCATCCCATGTGTGTGGATGCTTTGAATTGTACATGCGCAGAATGTGTACAATCATACTGTTGACGACCTCTGTCTGGCCTTCAGTTTGGGGATGGAAAGCTGTGGACTTGGTGAGCTTGGTGTCCAACATTGACCAGAGGCTGGACCAAAATGTGCTAAGGAACCTGCTGTCGCGATCTAATATGATAGACTGTGGGATTCCAAAGTGCACCCACACTCATTCAAAGAATATTTTAGCAGTGGCTTCTGCTATGATATTCTTCTTGTAGACCGCCATAATGGCCATCTTTGAAAATTTGTCGACGACCACGAAAACACAGTCATTTCCATGCTTAGTAGAAGGAAGGCCTAACATGTAATCCATGGAGATGGATTCCCAAGGTCGACTAGGGGTAGGTAGCGAAGTATAGAGCCCTTGCTTCTTGATGGTCGGTTTTCCAATGGCATAAGAAGTGCATGATCTAATGTACTTCTTGACATCTTGTCGAAGGTTCGGCCAATAGAAATACTTTTGCAGTACTGCCACTATTTTCTCGACCCCAAAATTCCCAGCGACTCGACTGTAGTGTGCTTCCCATATCATCTTGGCACGCTCACTTGAAGGAACACAAAGGTGTCCCGGGTGACATAATAGTGCATCTTGGAGGTGAAATTATGGAACTTGCATACCCCCCAAGAGTGCCTTGTATGTGTAGCTGAATTCTGGATCGCTCTTGTAGAGAAGTGGCCAAACAGAAGTCTCATGCCCACAAGAGTTGAGAATGGTGGTTATAGCCACGATCGATGGTTGGCTAAGGCAATCTGCAACATTATTGGTGCTACCCTTCTTGTACTTGATGTTCAAATGAAATTGTTGCAGATATGTGGACCACTTCTGATGGAAATCATTCTGCAACTTCCCTTGTGTCTGTATGAACTGCAAGGGTCGGTGGTCTGTGTGGATGATTATCTCCTTCCCCAAAATGTAATGCTTCCATTGTCGACAAGCCTTGACAATGAAATACATTTTTTTTTCATAAGTGGGATACTTTCTAATTGTGTCGGACAATGTCTCACTGTGATATTCCACTGGATGCCCCTGTTGAGTAAGAACTTTCCCAATAGCATAATCAGAGGCATCTGTCTCGATCTCAAATGGTTGTTGCAAGTCTGATAATGTGAGCATTGGGCAGAACAGAGGCAATGTTTCAATTCTACAAACGCCTTCTATTGAGATTCCGACCAAAAAAAAATTTCTTTCGCTCCTCCCTTGGTGACTTGACTCAAGGGCCAAGTGATATGAGAGAATCCCAACACGAACCTCCGGTAGAAATTAGCAAGACCCAGAAAGCTGCGAAGCTCTGTTATAGTGGTTGGGGCTGGCCAATCCCGAATGACTTGGATCTTGGCTGGATCCACATGCACCCCCCCTTCATCAATAATGTATCCCAGATATTGAACCTGGGTCATGCCAAAAGTGCACTTCTCCAAATTGGCACACAACTTGTGTTGCCGCAGTGTTTGGAGGACTTCTCGGATGTGGTGGAGGTGCTCTTCCCAAGTCTGGATGAAGATTAGAATGTCATCCAAGTATACCACTACAAATGAGTTGGTGAATGGACGCAAGATGTCATCCATCAACCTCATGAAGGTTGTGGGAGCATTTGTCAATCAGAAAGGCATGACAAGCCATTCGAAAAGGCCCTCCTTGGCTTTGAAGGCAATCTTCCACACATCAGAGGGTTCGATTGGTACCTGGTGATACCCAGACTTCAAGTCGATCATGCTGAAATATTTTTCCCCTTTGAGTTGGTCCAGAAGGTCATCAATCCGTGGGATCAGGTACCTATTCTGGACAGTGATCTTGTTCAGTGCTTGATAATCAATACAGAGTCTTCAAGTCCCATCCTTCTTCTGTAACAACACGATCGGGCTCCCACAGGGCGATGAACTTGGCCGGATGTGACCTTTCTGCAACAACTCCTGAAGCTGCCTCTTGATTTCATCATTCTCCGGAAAAAAGTGCCTATAGATCGGTCCATTGGGTAGCGGTGCACCTGGGGTCAAGTCAATGGGGTGCTTGGCCTAACAGTGTAGAGGCACCCCTGTGGGTGAGGTGAAGATGTCCCCGTACTCCTCCACAACCTTGTCCATTTTTTTTTGTCATGCAGAGGAGCCATGTCTGGATATTGGTGGCCACCCGCCTATTCCACTTAGGGCCCCACCATTGTCTCTTTCAATTTTTTCACAACTTACTATTTTTAGCATTTTTTTGGTTCTGAACTTCCGGAGCCGTTTTGAAGCCCCAAACGAGATAGTATGCTGAATTTGTGCCCTTGGGAAGTTGAAACACCAGTTTACCCAAACGGGGCCCATAGTTTTGGTGCTTCATCTTCTAGGGTTAGGTTTTTGGACATTTAGAGTTCTCCATTGTTTCTCCATAATAAATAGGCCCTCGAGCCTCATTATAACATAGTTTAGAGGTCTGTAGCCGCCACATCTCTTCTCAAATATTCACTACTAGCACCCTAGCTATTTTATTTCCATCATGTTTGTAAGCATATTTCTGTGATTTGATCATTTAATGAAATGAAGCCTTATTTCCGCTATATTTCTATGTTTATGGTTATTTCTGTATTCTGTTGCATTCCTGCATAAATCCGAATCACCACAGTCTTCTTCTTACCCTGGGGGCGGATCATCAGGAAAACAAATTTCCTGGTTTGGGAAATGAGTTTATTGCATTGTTTTGCAGTAACCAAAAATATAGTGGGAGGCAGTGGTACCTCTGGTATCCTGTACAATTTAATTCCCAAAGTAACAATAACAATGCGAGGTCAGGACTCATACACAGCATGTTGCTTCCACAAGTATGGTTGGCCTAATAGTACATCAGAAACATCAATAGGAGCAATGTCACACTATACCTCATCTGTGAAGGGCTTGATGCTATAGGGAAGGCGGCACTGCTAGCTGACGCGGAGATCTTGTCCTTGATGAAGCCACCCGACGGTGTATGGTTGTGGGTGCGTTGTGGTCAGCAAGCCCAACCGCTTCATGACATCTGCTGAAATGAGGTTCTTTTGGCTCCCATTGTTGACAATGAACCGTATTGGGGAACCCTTTATCCACATCTGGGAGTGGAAGAGACGCTCTGCCTCCTCTGGATCTTCTGGTTCCTCCTTATGGATCTTCGTAGTGGCAACAGTGGCTTTGGGCTCCGCATCAATAATCTGCTTCCCTTTATAATTCAGCTTGTCAGGTTCTTATTCAGAGTCGGAACATGCATCTGATTCAGAAGCCCTCATCTCGGCCACCAGCGACTGCTTGGCCCAACACTCACTTGTGTTGTGAGTGGAGCTCTTATGGAACTCACACCACTTTCTCGTGTCCTTCTTTGGCTTTGTGGTGTTGTTCTTTTCTTGTGTCTTTGGCAGGTTGTCTTGGGCCGCCATGCCTTGGCTTTGTCCTTTGTTATGCGATTTGGGGGCGCCTTTCCCTTGCTTTTGATTCGCAAATCCAAAGTCTCGCTTCTTCTGTTTGAATTTCTGCTCAATCTTGGTAGCATACCAGTATGCCGTACCAAGCAAGGATATGTCGAGGAACTCCATTTCCTCCTGAATGTATCTATGCAGACAACCGCGATACTATAGCACCAAATGTTTCTCTGAATCTTTGATACCCAACTTTGTGCGCAGGGTATGGAATAGATTCATTAGCTCATGCACATCCTGATCCCTTTGTTGCCGCAACGTGGTCCATTGTATGTACTTGTCCTCATAGATCCCCACAGGATAGTATTGTTCCTTAATGGCATCTCAAAAAGAATTCCAAGTGGGTACGGTTGAGAACAGAGAGGGTTTTGTCTCGTCCTTTTTCTCACAGTAGGTTTCCCACCAGTCCTTGACATGGGGGGTAGCTTTGAGGAGTGCAAAAATAATCTTCTCCCGGTCGAAAAAGTCATGAACCGAGAAATATCCTTCTAATAGATTCAACCATCTATCTACGGTAATCTCTTTTGATCTATTCAACCCTCAAATATCTCAAATAAGGGAATGTTAAATTTTACCAGACTTAAAAGGGAGCTTGCGTCTGCAGTGGCTACTGGATGCAGATGCGCCGCCGGTGGGCAATCGTTGAAGGATCTGGGCAAAGTTATCCATCATCGTTTTCCTTTGTTTTTCGAGGGCCTCCTCGAGCAATATTTTGATAGGATCTCCTGCTTTTTCATCTTTCTTTTTGTCCCCCATGGGCGTTCGTCGGGGTTTGCAAGGCTGATCTTGCAAAGGTTCCACCAGATCGAGCCATAACTCCTTATACCCTGACCTCGTTGGGGACATGCAAATAAGGATCGAGAAAAAGTAGACCCCTCTGATACCATTGATCCAGATTTATGCAGGAACGCAACATAATACAAAAATAACCATAAACATAGAAATACAGTGGAAATAATGCTTCATTTCATTAATATCAAATAACAGAATATGCTTACAAACATGATGGAAATAAAATATCTAAGGTGCTGGTAGCGAATCTCTGAGAAGAGATGTGGCGGCTACAAACCTCTGAACTATGTTACAATGAGGCTGGAGGGCCTATTTATTATGGAGAAACAATGGAGAACTCTAAACGTCCAAAAACCTAACCCTAGGAGATGAAGCGCCAAAACTATGGGCCCCGTTTGGGTAAATTGGTGTTTCAACTTCCCAGGGACGTAACTTCAGCATACTATCTCCATTTGGGGCTTCAAAACGGCTCCGGAAGTTTAGGACCCGAAAAACTGCTAAAAATAGTAAGTTGTGAAAAAACTGAAAGAGACAATGGTGTGGCCCCAAGTGGAATAGGTGGGTGGCCACCAATATCCACCTGGATCAAGTACCGAGAAAAAGGTACTCTCTATGGAGTTTCCTAAGACGTGTGGCTTGCATAACTGCTATAATCTTAACCCCATTTGTTATACTACTTAACTTCCCACTCGTAGTTGCTTTGTTCAACTATGGAACAACATACAATAGAATAAAATGGGACACTTACTCCTCCTAGTGGCATGGTCATCAAGATGATAAATCAACTTGTGGGAGGCATAAAATTTTCTTATGAACTCTATTGAATGTGATTATTGCACAATTGGAAAGTTATTTGATTCTAGAATAACGTCAAGGGATTTGGTATGAGTAAGAATTTCTTTTACCCCAAAAAACATCATTCACTATCTCAAAGAAACCATGTAAGGTTTCAAAATCCAACTCTCCAAACTAGGCTTTATTGATAAAAATGTCCCTGCAAACTGATTTTTCTAATTTTTTCACTTTATAAATATCAAAATAAATGAAAAATATTATAATAATCCAAGCAAAATCACTTTCTCATACACAATTAGAGAGAGGTCCGGTTTTCAAAATATCATATAACACCATTAGTGAAATTTGAATAGTTAATGAAAACAATGAAACCAAATAGAAGATTTTTATATTGATATATAACCAATTGAACCAAATTTTTACTTTCCATGGTCGAAGTAATATTTTATTATAGTTACTCTAATATGATATGTGTTTGTGAAGATGCATAATGTTTGTAAATCTTACTATTCATCTTTCTTCAGGAATTCGGGATCCAAAGAAGTGGGGATCTTGAAACCATGTTAAAGGATCAATTTGGGGATCCAAAGAAGTGGGGATCTTGAAATCATGTTAAAGGATCAATAATGGAATTGTTGAATAACTAATTTTCAACATAATAATATGAAGTTGTGCGTTTTTTTTTACGTAGAGATACATCTACAAAAGTGTTCATAGTTAGAAAGTTCCTCTACAAGTATCCAAAAGTAAGGTTTAAAAAAACGGTCTAAAGGTAAAAGTAAGGAGTAATGAGTAATCTCTAGAAAAAAAACAGCATTCAAAAGTAAGGTTTAAATGAATATCTAAATTTAGTAGAGTTTTTAAATGAAAATAATATTAGAAATATTGTTTTTTTTTGTTTCTAAATGAAAAATAATTAAGGTATTTTATATTAAGAGGCGCTCTCAGTTTAGTATTATAGAGATGTTGTAATCTAGTGTCTTGTTTAACATTTTGACTTTGATCAAATTATATAAAAATAATTAATAATTATAATTATTGATAAAACATTTTGACTCGATCAAATTATATTAAAAAAATAACCAAAATAAATTAATAAAATAAAAAAACATAAAATAATTAATTATAATTATAATTAATAATTAAGGCTTAGTCTAACTTATGGACGAAATGGCATTTTTCAAAACATGCTTTCTAGTTAATTTTAATCAAAATCCAACAGAGATTTTTAAAAACTTGAGTTTAAGTTGTTTAATATGTAAAATTGGAGTGCTTTTGGGGTTTCTCAGTGTTGAATCCATTTATGCATTCAAAAATTCTTTCTAAACAACAAACAATCACATTCTTTCTTAAAAAAAAAATCTATAAGTTAGACTAAGCCAATAATTAAACCAGCCTAGATTCATCTTAACAACACATCTACCAAGCGCCAAAAAAGATCAAATCTATTTTCACTCTAAAAGAAGTTTGCATCTTAAAATATTTGATCCCTCTTGAAATTTGATAGATCCAAAATTAAGATCCACAAAAACTATTTCTAAATAACATAAATATAATGAGTAAGATTTTCAATATCCATACCAAAATGCCTCTTTAATAAATAAATAACTTTAAAAAACTAAAACTAAAAACCATTTAAAACTTTTTGAAAAAATCAAATATTATTGCCACATAAAATTTATTGTTACTACAATGTATATTAAATATGATCCAATATTATTGTTAATATTGTTGTTGTCGTATTAGTGTTGCAAATATTTTAATGTATGTTGAATATGATTTCTCAATATAAATTTTTATTTTATATTTAATATAATTTATTTATTTAAATTTATATATAAAACTAAATTTAATAAATGCTAACTAATTTATAAAAATAAATTTTGAATAAAGGAAATCTAAAATATCTAAACTAAATTCAATCAACATTAATTAATAAAATAAATTTTCCAAACATCTTCACAGGAGTTTATAATATTTATGTAAGTTCATACTAACATTTCCATTAATTTACAACCATCTTCAAATAAACTCATAATATTTAAATTAACTTATAATATTATAAGTAACTTCCATGTTCCCTTTTTACATTAATAAATATATAAAATGTGATCTTTTCTTCTAGCGACACCAAATGTGGAAATGAATGATTTGAGATTTTTTAATAAATAGAAAATACAATATTTTTATATAGGAATTTATTTCAATACTGACACGTTTCTTATTTTATATTTATAAAGACATAAATTTGCACATTTACATTATATATAATAGATTTTCATATCAAAAAGCTTGTGTGGTGTGAATCTCTCATAGTAGCACTATTGGCATGTAACACTGCTTTGTCTCGGCAACCTTTAGAACTCAAAGGTCCATCCAAAGAGGCATTTCCCTTTAGCCAGTTACAAGTCTTTTTATGAATAGGCATATAACAGAGCTTTGTTCCAACAACCTTTAGATCTCATAGGTCCCTTCAAAGGTACATTTGTTTTTTCCAAGTTTTTGTATGAATGGTGATTATGAGGAGTTTCCCACAAAAGGAAGAATTGTCATGAGTGTATTTATATGTAGGAAGATAAAGAAGTGTCTAATTTATGCCAAAGCTAATTAACTTAGTCAATTAAACATATTTTAAACATGTTTTTATGAGAGTGATAATTTTCTATACTTGTTTGAAATAAGTTTATTGGAAATTTCTTTTCATTTTTTAAGGATATTAATCATTAGAAAGCAACTTTGATTGTTGATTCAATACTCTCAATTTAATTTTTTCACCTCAGTTGGCATGTGGCATTGCATTAGTAGAACAATTATATTTTCTCTTTGGAATGGGAGTTCTAAGTGTATTTTGATTGCTTTATTAGTATTGTATTTTCCCAAAACTTATAGTTGGATGAGGTATGTATCCTCGTCAAGGCAAAAGGTTAATTTTCTTGTCAGTGCCTACAATAAATAAGCTAGTATATTCTTCTATCTTCTTATACATAGTATGTTTTATTTGTTCAAATTTATGTGTTTAAATGAAACAATCAAACTAATACCATAATTAAAATGACATTGCTATCAAATAATTAAATTGTCACCATGTGTATAAGGGAAAATCACGCATACAAATTGTTAATATCAAAACAATATCAGAAGAATAATGAGAACAATCACACATAATATAGCAACACATATAAATCGTGATTTACCCTGGTTTTTCCATACCACTTTTTAGTATTTAGAACAATATAAAAGGAATAATGAGAACAATCACACATAAAATAGCAACACACATAGGTTGTGATTTGGCCTATAAAACCCCAATCAGGGAAAAACTAACAAATAATAGATCTATTATTATCCTTGACTAAAACATAACCAACCGAGCCAACGTCATGGCCTTGGTCAGGTGAGCATGCACCACTCAACTCTGACACATTACAATGGAAGATCCCTGGGCCTTTTAAAGGCTTTGTCACATGTAATACCATGGATTCAATACCATAGGCCATTAATACCAGGTGTTTGAAACCGCAATTATTAACCTAACTACCTTAACTCCTTCACTGAATCAATTTTACCTAACACAAATTTTGCTCCCTGACTTGTATCCACTATCACATGCATTTTTATGTCTCATGGCCAATGTTCACTAACTATGCTTCAAAACATAGATTGCATGTTCAATTATTTTTTCATTCTCTTTAAACTGTCTCGTCGATGAGGTTTGTCTCCCACATATGATATATAAAATTCACAACTATTGCTACATATTTTTTCCATGCTCGGAAGAATCAAAGACATATTTATTTGATTGAATAGTTGATCATGTCTACAACAAACTGGAAAGAAAAACGAAAGTGAATTTTCAAGGCTAGTTAACTTTACATTTGTCCTTGCTTGTGTTGCTAAATTAAGAAGTTTTCCATGTTTTGTAGAAAGTCGTAATCATCTTGTAAGAAATATTAGTCACTCTAGTAATCTAAGTATGCATGTGGCCCTCCTTTGCAGGGTAATTAATCACTTGGAACAATTAGAAGGAAACGACTTTCTATCCTTGTAATTAGGTTTTTCATTGCTCCAATATAATACTAACTCATAATGAACTACTAAATCTTTTATTTTATGTTTTGACCACATATTTCTCCTTGTTTTGCAACTACTTGTACCACTAGTACAATAGGTGAAGGTTTTGCCACCTAGCAATTTCATTCTAGGGCCTCAAAAATGGAGCCGAAAGATTAGAGAATTTTCAATGGAACTAGAAAATATTTTGATCGTCTCACTCCATTGAACCAATCAAATATTTTTTTTATTTTTTCCTATAATTGTATTATGAAATATAGACTTCCCTTGTGTGTCTTTGCTTCATTGGAAGGTAACTCCTTATACCAATTTAGTTTTCTTAGTTCACATTGGACACGAACTAGCTTGCTTTACTTCCCCTAAACACCTTGCATGCATGCAGTCTTCCTTATTTATATTTCTATCCCAATTTGGGCCCCAACAGTAACATGGGTCCTTCCACATGGAGGTGACTGAGTGGACATAGCTACATGTGGGGTCCACTTCTACCTTCCACTACAATGGTGGCTTTTCCCCCTTCTAATTCCAATGATCGATCTTGAGGTAGATCGACGACCCGAATTATCATCGGTTGAAACATGCATGTGATCTGATGGCCCAAATTTGTATCACACTAGAAAATGCACACAAGTTTACAGGGTGCCACCCACCTGAGAGATCTAACGGTTTCAATTTCACTAATCCAATGGCCTATATCTTGCAACACGTTGAAGCGTGCATGAAGGTTTACAATGAGTTTTGTGCATGGTAGATATAATGGTTTTTCTCTCCCTTCATCAACTTCCCATAATCCACATCATGCTCCAACTTGTATAAGGGTTAAAACAAACTTGTGCCCTCAACAAATCCAATAGATAGGATCAAGTGAGATCAATGGCTCAAATCACACATCGGGCTTCAACTTGTTCGGAAGATCAAACTGACTTAAACCTACAATATATCTAACAGCTAAGATCAAGCAAGATTGACGATCCAAATCACACACCATGCACTAACTTGCTCAGAAAATAAATTAGGCTTACACCTTTGGTAGACCTAATGACTATGATCAAGCAGGATTAACGGCCCATATCACACATCGAGCTCCAAATTTCTTGGAGGATAAAATAGCCTTACATATCTAATAGATCTAACAACTATGATCAAGTAGGATCGACATCCAATTCACCCGTCAAACTCCAACTTGTTGGTTATTTAACAGGGAAAAAAGTAGTCGATGGATCCAACAGATCGCATTGTTTGTGATCAACATCCATGGTGTGCATTGTGTGTTGAAAGGCACAATATTTTAGCACATCACAACTACTCAATGGTGCCTAATTACACCAGGTCCTGCCACTTGGCCTCCTCACCTACCATCTCATATGCCACCTAGCACTTTCATGTGGAACTACCACCTCAATATTGATGTCACCATATATGTTATTTTATTTATTTCTTGTCAATAATACTTGTTTTCTTGAATTTCTTTTTTGTGTGAATGTATCACTTATGTTAGTAAAATTCATATGTTTCTCCACGAATTTTGAGCTTACGATCACCATTTGATCCTTTTATGTTTATTTCCCTCATGAATCTTATCTCAAATTGAGGATTTCATCCACCTCCATTTTATGTGAGTTATGTCAAATAATTATTCAACCACCTATGACTTTTCCTGAGATAATGTTTCAGCCCATATGGTCTAAGTGTTGAAACCAATAGCTCTAATACCATATGTAATGTCCCTGCCCCTTTTTTAGCCTTGCTTATAACACGTCTAGCCCACGGCTGGGTCATTTTAGCCATCAACTAGGTTAAATCGTACCTAGTGGTCCTCCATAACTAAGGAGTATACAATTTCTCATTATTTTTCTAGTTTCAACAATGCCTCAACATCTGGCCAAGGCATAATTTTGTTCCAACCATGGTGTACCATGTCACCTGGTTTATTGCCTTTATTCTTATTTATAGTATGGATATATGCATGCCTAAATGCATTTTTATGCAGATTCCTAGCATATTAATTTCTACACACACAAAATTAAATTTTACATGTGACAATTTAAATTCATCATAGCATAGAAAAAGGGTAGAGAGAAATTGAAACATAAATTACTTGATTGTTATAGAAGAACTTATCTATAAGAAAAACAACTAGCTGTAGACTTTTGGCATTCCTCCTAGCCATAGACCACATTGTTCATATTATTCTCTCAATAGTGGGTCACCTCTAAGTTGGGGCTTTGACTCCATGGGGCATTTTCTTTCCCATATTTGGGTATATGCCTAGTATCATTAACCAGCCAATGTACCAAACACCAACAGCCTTCGGTCTACGAAATCATGGCCCCCATCAGCCTACACCCAAACCATTCACACCCTTCTCTACACTCACAGACCCTTGGGCTATGCCACCACCTCCAAGGTGCCTAACTAGGTTGGAAATCCCTTGGTCTATGACATCACCACTAGTGTATCTTATTTATATGGATAGGGACGTTCTTAGAGTCTCGTGGCTCCAAGAGTTGTTGTTTCTATTTCGGGGTCTCTTGGTACCCTCTCGGGCCTCGTTTCAAACCTTGGGAACCTCCAAACTACAGGATCACATCCCCCATCATCCTGCACCCAAACCATGAACAACCTTCTTTGCACCCACAATCTCTCAGGCTATGCCACCACCTCCAATATGCCCAACAAGGTTGAACAAGGATGTTCTTAACACCAAGGCTCCAAGAGTTCTTGTTCCCAACCCCTGGGTTTCCACATTCATTTCCTCTTACTTGCCCTCTCTTCATAAGGAAACATCTCCCTTTTTATGTGCATCCCCTTTTTTTGACATTTTGGCACTTTCTAAAGTCAATTAAGTGACTTTAGTTACCTTCTCATGCTCTTTTCCAAAAAAATAATTAGTAAATCACATGAGGCCCCTTTATATTCCCATGGATTCTTGGCCCCCCATACTCTTTCATTGAATTCAGCCTACAGTCGTTATGTGTTTATTAATGTGCAAAAATTAAACACATTTAAAACATCAAGCTTTCTAGCTTCACATCATATAAAATCATATTGACACAGGCACAGTAGCCCTAAAACATATGCACACAGGCGTACCACCCCAAAAGAAATTCTTGGCTCACCAATATAATTTATATGTTTTGGAACACCAGCTTAAGTTCGACATAAACATGGTATTTACAATAAAGGGATCAGGTAGGGGTGTTATAACTCATCCTTGGGAAATAATTTCCATGGACTTTGTCGAAGGTTTACAAATAGCCAAGAAGGGACATGACTACATCTTCATGGTAGGAGACAGGTTCATAAAGATGTATGTTTTGACGCCCTGTAAAAATACCATCAATGGGAAAGAAGCAGCAAAGTTGTTCTTTGGACAAGTTTGGGTGCATTTTGGGATACCAAGGAACATTGTTTCAGATAGGGACATGATATTTCTCATTTCCTTTTGGACTACATTATGGGAGAAGATGAACACGAATTTTAAGAGGTATACAACATTCCATCCACAAACATATGGGCATATAGAAGTAGTTGATGGGACTTTGGTTCCACATTTGAGGGGTTGTAATCAGAAGCATCTAAAGACCTGGTATGAAAATTTGGTATATATACAACACTCTTATAACATAGTAGACCATACTTCTACTGCTAAGTCCCCATTTGAAGCTTGTTTTAGATATTTTACACCTTCACGTTCGGATATTTCATATGGTAAATAAGGAGGAGTAACTCGAGATCTTACAAGGGGTGCCTTGAGGGCTGAAAAAATTGTTCATAATATTAGGCATATTCATATACAGGTACATGAGACATTGTAGAAGTCATGGGAAAATATAATGTCAGGCATGGTTGGCACAGAACAAACAAGTCATTCAAGGTGGGAGACAAAGTATGGTTACAATTAAACAAGGAGAGGTTATAGGGTCCTGTCAAGAAAAAAAGGATTTGCAATATGGATCCCTTTGAGATACTATAAAATTTTGGAGATAACTCCTATATACTAGGTCTTCCCCCATTCATGTGTATTTACTCAATTGTAAATGTAGATAATCTAAAACTCTATGAGCCTTCCATGTTAGATTAGGAAGAGAAATAGGTCCTACCTTATGTAGCGTATTTGACACTTGATGCTCAGACAAAGTTGATAAAATATACAATTTAATAGAATATGTATGGAACTATGAGAAAAGAGAAACTTGAACTTTAGAAAATTGGGTTGAAAGGAAAACTTCCAAGGAAAGTTCAATGGTACCATCGAGAGAAGGTGGAGGAAAATTTTCCACACCTCATTTAGTAGAACCTTTTGGGGACCAAAATTCTCCCAAAATGGGGAGGTGTGATCTAGATTGGATCACTATATAGTTTTCCATCATACTGATGATTCAGAGTGGAAAACATATAACTCACAAGCCCATTTTTATTGGTGAGGCCCAATTTGACAAATTGGGGTCTAAACCTTTTGAAAGCATTTTTTGGCATCAAATCAAATTTTTGGGGGGTAAATTTTTGCCACTTTAATGTGCACATTTTTTTCCTATTCTCCACACGGAGACATTTCCAATGGCATAAGAATCACATCAAACAAAATCTGTATGCAAAATTTAATCCACTCAAAATTTTACCTTCTTGTTTTATCCTCCATAATTTGAGAGGATGCCATACCAGTCTCGTTACTCATGGAAAGGGGGCTAATCACGTGGTCATGATGAAAAGGAATCTATAATATTCAATGTTGTAACTCCAATTAATAGTTGAAGGAGTCAAATCTAACCACTAGTAGGCTAGCAGATTGTCTTATAATCGATCTATTGGGAGGAAAAAGGGTTACATTTGTTTCGAGTGCATTTTTCTCCATAAACAAACAGAGTAGCCAAGAGGGATAGGGAGACAACAAACACAGAGGATTTGTGCATAGTAGTATCCCAAGGACCACAAACCATACTTCTTTGTACTTGCAGTCATTTTCAATTCAAAGAAATATAACAGAGTGACCTCACCTTCCAGTTGGGTTTTCTCCCAAAATGGTTGACCAGGATATATCTTTTGTTAATCATTGTTTGTGAGTTTTTATTACATTGTTCTCTATTTTATACATAATTATAATTTGCATGCATACACAATAAAAAAATAAGTTACAAATTTATAACTATAAAAGAAAAAATCCCTCATAGTGTAAATTATGGATTTTTAAGTATAATTTATCGAATGTGTTGTGACGAACTTTTCAATGGAATATCGACAATGGTTTACAAATTAGTAGTGTATTTCAATATCAACTCCATATATATATATATATATATATATATATATATATATATATATATATAGAGAGAGAGAGAGAGAGAGAGAGAGAGAGAGTTATAATAACAATGTTGACCATAATAAACTATTTCATCACTCAAAGAGAATAAGTAATTGAAAATAATATTTCCTAATAAAAGTAATAAGAGGGATGCTTAATTCATTCAATTATTTATATAAAATTAATATCTATCATTTATGAACCGTAAACTACCATGAATATTCCACTTGATAGTTTGTCACAACATATCCAATAAAACTATATTTAAGAATATGAAATATACACTATTAAGGTTTTATTTCTCTTTAGATTTTTGGGTTTGTAGATTGTTGTTAATTGCATATGCATGAAGATTAAATTATGGAGAAAATAAATAAAAACTCGTAAACCACGATTTGACACAATATATAACCTCGGAAACCCTTTCAGGAGAAAACCTAGCGAGAAGGTGAGGTCATTGTCCTCTCTTTCGCTGAATAGAAAATGACTGTGAATACAAAGAAGTATGGCTCGTGGTTTGTGGGATAATAAAGTGCACAAATCCTCTATGTGTGCTATATCTCCTATCCCTCTCGGCTATTTTTTCTCATAAATGGAATAAATGCACTCGAAAGAATGGAACCCCTTTTCCTCTTAATGTTTTGGTTATAACATATCTCGATAGCCTACTAGTGGTTAGGTTTGACTACCTAAAATCTTAACTAGGGTCACAATATATACTTATTTAGATTCTTCTTCTTCATAATCATGTGGGTATCCATTTTTTCCATGAGTTATTGGCGTTGTGTTGTAGCCGCTACAACACCCTCCAAAATTTTGCCCCTTTAAAATTTTTGAGCCCCTAACCTTTTGAAAAATAGAGTCAAGCCTAAGTTCACTCTTTCAAAATCTCAAGTCGCTAAGTCGCATAATTGGACAACTCATATAATTTGCGACCCTGCGACCCTCACTTATTGTCCACACGTGCGACCCCTTTATATATAGAAGGGTCGCATAGGTCGCATTCGACCTGCGCGACAGAGAAAGAAAACGCCTCTGACAAGCTAGCTGGAGCGTGTTTTTCCCGGGTAAGTTGCCTAATCCTCCTGTTGTTTCCTTTTGATTGATTGTTGCCTCCATTACCCTCACCTTAGCCTATTTAAAACTCAAACTACCTTCTGTTTAAACCCTCCATCAATCCTGTTGTTATAGCTTGCCCCTCCCCATAGCTGGACTTCCCTGTGTACCTCCTCTAGGAAGCCTCCCTTGCATCAGTCTATTCAAGTTCCCTTTCCAGCCCTTTCCAATGAGGAACTTCATGCATGCTTTCCACTTGATGTGTCGCCTTAGCTCCCTTTTTGATTAAAAGCAAGTTGAAGGTCTTCGTCGCCGCGTAACCCGTCTACCAAGCCCTAGAGCGACCCAGCGACTCCGCGACCTCGCGACCTCAGTCGCAAGGTCGCTTGGTCGCATATCTGTGAAAGTTTAAAGTGACGCGGCTTCGCTACTCAACGACCTTGCGCCCTGGTGGCGAGTCGCTAAGTCGCCAGGTCGCATTTCTGTGAAGATTTGAACCGGCGCAACTCCACGATTCAGCGACCTTGCGACCTAGTCACAAGGTCGCTAGGTCGCTTTTCTGTGAAAGTTTAAACCAACGCGACCTAGCGAGCCAGTCACAAGGTCGCTAGGTCGCAGGTTCATCCAGTTCCTTGAAAACAGTTGAGCAGAGGTAGGAGCATCCCAAGTATTTATAAATATGCCATCTGTCTTATCATAAGATTGTTTTATGAACATGCTAGGGAACGTTGAAGCCGAGATAGAGTGCGTATCCATCTCATCGGCCTTAAGTGATATGGGGCCTCCAGCAGTTCGCAAAAGGAACAAAAGCCCTGAGATAGAAATCTTGGAGGAGGAAATGCCTCTGTCTCTTCCCCCTATCTATGGAGACACCGCCTGCATATTCAGCAAAGGGGACAGTATGAGTTGTTATCAGGTGTACCAAGAATTCACAAAACCTGAATTTCCAGAGGACCTCCCAGACCGACAGGTGTATATTCAGGTTAAAAGATCCAAGCTCCACTACACGGGGGCCCATTCGCCTATATTCCCATGTGCAAAGCTGATCGAGTGGATCCTGCAAAAAGTCGACCCAAAGATCTGGGTTATTCAGAATCATGCCGGGAAATCATTCGCAAATATGAAGGGACAAGATGCAGAATTCTATTATGCACTTCATGCCCGAGAACAGACCTTCACCAAGGAGTGGGCCACCACTCATGCAATTCCCATACCCGAGACCTTAAGAGGATGGTGGGAAGAACCAGAAAAGTTCAAGCTCAACAAGGACCAGGAATATCAGACCGCAGGTCTCAAGAAGGTCTACAAGCTTGTAGCTGCAATGTTATGTAGGATGTATGGTCGTCCAGATGCAACCACTTTCAACGGCGCTTGGGTTTCTCTAATGTATGTTGTCACTGTGTACGGCACTCGCTTTAATTGGGCCAACTTGATAGTGGCGGCCCTCAAATCAAACATATCTTTGACACTAGCACCTGATGAAGGGTATGCATCGGAATTTTATATGGTGTCTTATCTTTTGGATGCAGTATGTGCAAGGTGCCATTTTGAGGGGTGGGCACACAATTGGGATCCGGAGCACAACGGTCCAATTCACAAAGATTTACTGGTGTTTTGGGACTCCAAATATAAGCAAGACATGGAGTCAATCTCGCACAACTTCATCCCCGCTCTCCACGGGAAACTATTTGGAAAAGACACCCCGTGCATGTCCAGGCGAGCCATGGAGACGATAACCCAAGTGGCCAACTGGTTTCCTGTCACGGATAGCACTTTCATCCGAGTCTTCAGGTCACTCAAGGCCCCCCACGCCTTACCCCAGTTCGTCACCGACAAACTGCTCCTCCAAGAAACATGTTACCAGATGTCGGGCGATTTTTCAAAGGTTCTCACTAAGGGCAAGAAGAAGCCATGGCCCATTCTGCCACTCACTATCAGCGCCTACACAGTGAAAGATTTCAGGGAAGTAGAGGCAAAGGCCAAGCAAGTCAAAGGATTTTGTCTACTTCCCGTGTCACACCGAACATATGATCCTGAGAGAATCATCCCCGCCCACTGCAAGCGAGCCAAATTTAAATGCAGTTACCAGCATACTGATTGCCCAGCTAAAGATAGAATCAAGAACTGGTACAACAAAGACAGGGAGGCCACTCCAAAGGAATCAACCGAGCAGGAAGATTAGGATAACCAGACTTTAGAAGAAAGAACCATACATTGGGAGGAGCCTCCTCTTCCAAAGCCAAGAAGCAAAGGACCAATACAGGCCATAACTCTTCTGCCCAGTGAAGAGAAAAGGAGGCCAAAGCTCAACAAGACACTGAGGAGAAGGCAGAGGAGGAGGAGGATAAACAAAAGAAACAACTGAAAGAAGAACAAAGAAAGAAGCGGGCGGAGGAAACCCGCAAGAAAAGGGAAGAGGAACAACGGAGGAAAGAAGAGGAAGAAAAGGCAGAAGCTGAGCGCCAGCTAAAGATAAAGCAGGATAAAGCAGAAGCTGAGCGCCAGCTAAAGGAAGATCAAGCTAGAGCAGAAGTTGAGCACCAGCTAAAGGAAGATCAAGCTAAAGTAGAAGTTGAGTGCCAGCTAAAGGAAGAACAAGATAGAGCAGAAGCAGAGCAAAAGAGGAGGGAGGAAGAAAGTCAGAAGTCAAGGGAAGATTCCTTCAAGGGAACCGAAGGCAACAAGACACCTCCTCCAGATACAAAAAAACAAATGGAGCTGCCACACATCAAGGTCCCCCAAACAACTCCTGCAACTAATGTGCATTTTGCTCTCTCGAAATTGGGTACCTTCAAGGATCAAGATGAGGGAGTGCTTGATCTGATAAGACTTGCCTATGATCAGTTCACACACAAGATTAGGCACGAGAAGAGAAGATGCTTGGCACGGAACCCTACTGCACCCCTTACAGCCACCACAGAGAAGGATATAGTCTTGGATACCAGGACCAATCTGGTTATGATCGCATCAGGTGGCACTGCTTTTGCAGCAGCCACCAAGGAGAACGTAAGCAGAATGAGTAGAGAAATTTTGTCCCTGCAGAATAGACTATAGGCCTCCGAACAAAAGACAGCTAAGTCAGAACAGGAAAAGAAGGCGCTACAAGAAGAAGTCCAACAACTTCAGGTTAAGAATGCCCCTACTAATGAAGTGCCACTAATTATTCAAGGAGAGCTTGTCACTTTGGAGGCCACCATGAAGCAGGTATATGAAGAATTGTTCACGATAAAACAAACCGTCGCACCACTATTGAAAGCACAGGCAAAAACAAGAGGAGGAACACACAACTAAAGGAAGCCTCTACTGCCTTGGACAGAATACTGGAATGGTCGAACATGTATTCACAAGCTCCGACTACCTTGCCTAGAAAAGATTGGATTGGCACCCAGAATGACAAGGTTCAAATTTGGATAAAGGTACAATCCAAGGAGAAACTCATCAAGGATTTGGAGAAAGTAATGTCCGCATATGAACATCTAATTAGCGGCATTGACTCAATGGCCAAAGTACACCACATTCTGTCTCTGGGTGCACTGGGCGAAGAGAAAACGTGGGAAGAAGTCACCAAATATATTCAAGCATTTCTAAAGCCCATAAGGCAAGCAGCCGCCTCCCCATTAGGGGAATTTTGAGATCTAAAATGGGCCTCCTAAGGAAAATGTACAATCAAAATTCACTTTATGAGAACCAATCACATTTTATGGGATGACATCATCCCTAATGGTTGAGGTGGCATTACTTGAGTTAAAGGTACTTACTTGGCATATTTTCAATGGTGGATAAAAACTCATGGTTAACCATGGTAGTGTTCTAAGTACTTTTAAAGTCAAATTAAAGTACTCATAATAAATGTCATTTCACACTTTTTGAATAAAATAATATTATTGTCATTTCATATTTCTTAAACGAAACAATGCATATCCCTTTACATTTATTATATTATATTATTTTTATATAGTATATTGATTACATGTTATTATACAATTTAAATAATATGAATTTTAATTAATAGCATATAAATAAATTAAGAATTTATAATTTATATTTAATTTTAATCTTAATTTATTTAAGTACAAAGGACAAATGCATTATTTCTTCAATGATAATGATTTTTTCTTGAAAAACTCATTCTTATTTATAGTCATATCAATACAATTTTTTTATTAATTTTATTTGGTACAACTTTTAAATTGAATTTAACTATGGTTACATGGATTGTGGTGCAAAAATTGAATTGCAAATTCATAAATATTATTTTATTGGTTTAGCTATTATTTTTTTATTTCCTTAGAAGGCCCATTTTAGACCTCAAAATTCCCCTAATGAAGACCTGTCAGCATCACAAGAAAACTTGGTTCAATTCATCGTGACACCAATCCAAATCTATACCAAACTGGCCTCCCTGTCAAACCAGATCACAATCAAGACAGACACTTTGATTCCAAATGCTCTCGAGTGTCTTCACAGGTTGAGAGAAGATACACCTCACGTTTCCCTAGTGGATGAAGATTATCGGGCATGGCAAGGTTACCTCAGGGAATAGCAACAGGTAGATGTCCCTGATCTCGCAATCACCCAACTGCTCCCATGACCAAGTCATATACTGCAGCAAATAGAAGAGGTCGCAGGTCGCAATAGACAAGGGGTCGCAGGTCGCATTCAAAGCTAAGGTCGCAAGTCGTGAATTCCCTCAAGTTGCAGGGCATGTCAACGGTTAGAAAGGTGAAAAGTCAGGGATACCCAAGGGTAAATTTTTTCCTATAAATACTCCCTTCGAGAAATTGTAAAGGATATTTTTTTGGGACTCCAAAGGAGCAAAGAGAGTTGTATAGCATTGAATACACTTTTCTGAGAATGAATACAAGCACTTGTTTTGATTCCACTCATGGATCTGATGAGGATTGATGTGTTAACACTATTAATATTTTTTGTCTTATGTATCTGATATCTTTATGATTAAGTAATCTGTGTTTTCTGCTTATATCATTTATACATGGCAGCTCACTAAATGTGTTAATGATGTTAGGTTTTTTACTTAGGAGATGTTAGCAACTCCGTTGCTAACATTTATCTTATCTTTGAGACCGCTTAAGGAATTGAAGGGTGCTCTAACCATACAGAACTGTTTCTCTTGTGGTTTGAACAGATTTTACAAGCATGACCCTAATGACATGTTGCTAATAGCATTTCCTTTGGCTACATGCTTTAACTCATCTCTCTATTTGTAGTGTTATATGTTCATTGAGACTCATCAACCATTTGTCTTATACCATCTGAATAATCGTGTGTTCATAGGTCTGCAGGGCTCGTTTGTGTCCGAGAGAAAGGATTATTCAATAGTAGCCGGACCCACACCCCGGACGGGATCCCTATCACAAACGGTTTAGAGTCTAATTGGGACTCTTTACCAGGGACATCCCTTACTTTTGGTCGGATTTTTCTTCCCATCAACAGATTTTGCACTAGAAGGAGGGCTTGAATGGCAGGCTCCCAGCACACAAGCAACATTTCGTTGCAAACCCCGCAGGGGGAGATCATGTATGAGAACACTGGTCCTCCACCTCCTGAACATTCTCTTGAAGAAGGACTCCCTTACTATGAGGTCACCTCGGACCAGCTTAGGGTCCTACGCCCAATAGCTCGTGAGCTCATCAGAGGCTTGCAAAGCGTCCCGGCCACAAGCTCCCTGGAAAATCCTCAAACCTCTGTGGCTAACCAAACTCACCAGGGAGCCCTTTTCAATTCCTACCTCAACTGATAGGTCTTATGATCGAAGATTATGCAAACGCAGTTGAGAATAATTCAGTAGAACCCCCTGACAGTCCCCGTGGGGCGGAGGGAGAGGGATCTGAAATCACTAAACCCCAACCCAACACCGGCCCTCAACCCAACCAGTATCTAAATGATAATACTCAAGCAAATAACCCACCTGGGGGAGGAGCCTGGAGGGGCCGGGGAAACAGAGGCTGAGGAGACAAAGGCCGAGGACAAGGCCGAAATGTTGGCCACCACCATCACAACCGAAACCAAAACAGATTCCCTTTCCTTTATAACTAGAGAAACATCATAAATGTAGGGAACCGTGGGGGAAACCAAGACATGCAATCTCACCATGAGGGGGAGGCATCCGGGTCTGGCATAGGAAGTGAATATGAAAGCGAAATGGGACATGTATACATACCACGCCACCAGCAGTCCAGACATGTACAACTATTGGCTTGGATGGCTCAGTTCCCCCTAGGTATCCAAGGTCCCCTCCATGACATGCCCCAACACCCTGAGAAGCATCTCCCTAAGTTTGAACCCGAGAAAGGTACTATGGCCGAAGATCACATTAGCAACTTCTACCTGGCTTTGCAGATCATGAGAGTACAGTATGATGATGTATCATGTCGGCTTTTTCCTCATACTCTAGAAAATAAAGTTGCTACATGGTACCAGTCTCTCCCAGTTGCTTCCATTTCTTCTTGGGAGCGCTTCCGTCGTACTTTCCTACAAAATTTTTCAGAAGATAAAACTCCCTCGATGCTCCTTACAAAGCTCAGTGCTTTGAAATGTCAGAAGAAGGAGAAATTCAAAGACTTCAATCAGCGCTTCGCTACTATATTAAACAAGTTCCCGCCAAACATGGCCCTAGATGATTCCATTACCATTGAATACTACATAAGGGCTCTCTCGCAGGACATTGCCATGTTTGTGAAAAGCGAAGCCAAAGCTACCCTGGCAGCAAACTACACCACTACCCTTGCTGTCAAAAAGGACATGTTGTCTATAGGGGCTGTTGACCATGATAGCCGGGATGATCCAAAGCCGGTCATGAAGAAAACCCAATCCTCAACTCATAAGGCCGGAGACAAAGACAAAGACCCGTTCAACTTCGAAAGTATCACCAAGTCTCTCAAGCTGTTAACAAACGAAGTCTCCGACTTAAAGAGGAAAAACAATGACTCTACCTCGGGCACCAAAACGCAGAAACCCTTCTTTAGAAAGACTAACCCCACTAACCGCCGACCTCCATCAAATTCAAGTGCTGACCTCAACGTCGAGGAAATTGGCAAAGACAACTTCTGTTCTTTCCATCAGGCCTCCCACTCAGAGAAAACTTGCCCCCAGTGGATAAATAGTATGACCATCATGGTGAATCAACTCTTATAAGACCATACCCCTGGGGATTTGGAGGAGGAGGCTATTTTAGATGACGAGGACACATCTCCCCCAGATGAGGATGCGGGCTCCGTCGTCCTTGCCTTTGCAGTGATCTGCGGAGAAAACCCCCTTTCCACAACTGAAATAAACCTGGAAGATGAAGCTAAAACCAAACCTCCTCGAAACTACAGCTTAAGGAGAAAAGGCCCGGTCCTGGAACAGTCTTTCGAGGAGAAACGAAAATATTTCTTATGGAAACTCCTACCACCCAACAAAGAAAACCTAACTGCAACTCCATAAAATTCTAGCCCAACCAATGCCCGAGCAAACCAGAAGGCTAGGGTATCATCAAGATCTCCAAAAGCCTTCAGTGAACCTATCTCACACCCAGATTCCAGGTATAACATTATTTAATACATGAAGAAAACGTGGGCGAACATCTCCCTCTATGAACTCGCTCGCATTGCAAATCAGCGAGATCTTATCCTCAAAGAATTTTCCAACCCAACAACGTCCAAACCCGTAAGTATCACGTCTTCCCAAGGTGCTGCCAGTCCCCAGTCTATCGTGAATGTCATTAATACAAACTCTAGGGGATCCGCACCACCTTTCCTTCTATCCTTCGAGATCTTCAACTTCAATGTCCATAATTGCCTCGTAGATTCTAGTGCATCTACGAATGTTATGCCCTTGTCTTTATGCAAGAAGTTGAACATCTGCCCTGAGAAAACTGACGCCAGGATCATTCAACTCCATAGATCTCAAGTTCCTGCAGTAGGGGAATTAAATAATGTCATTATCCGCTTATCCTCGGATTCTAGGGTGCATCAGTGCATTTACATAGTAATCGTGGATATCCCTGAGGCTTATGGCCTTCTTTTGAGCAGATATTGGTCTAGCAAGCTACAAGGATACTTTTCCACTGATTGGTCCCACATGTGGCTCGCTTACAAGCGCAGGAACAATCAAATCCGAGTCGAAAGCGAACCTTACATGAAACACACAATGACCGACTTGGACACAACAAACGAACCAATCAGTTTCACGCAAGAGGAGCTCGGTATGTGCTTCTTCGAATCCATTTTTGGGTGCTACCAAACCCCCCAATCTCCGGTCACCCAAGACGTCCAATCTGAACTATTGTTGGTCACTGACAACCACTCTGCCTCAACGAAAGACTCGTTAGAAATCGTTGCCCCGAGTGTGTCTCCTATGTGCTCAGATAGCCTTGTTAGATCAGAAGATGAAATTTGGACCTTGTACTACGACGGTTGAAAAACCCATGATGGGGCTGGCGCGGGTTGTATCTTGCTGGACCCTCAGAAGAACAATTTTCTAATTTCCTTCCAACTAGAGTTCCAATGCACTAATAATACAACAGAGTATGAAGAATTGCTTATTGGGCTCAAAAAATCCATAGATATCAAAGTTCTTTGTTTAAAGGTAACTGGAGACTCTGAGATTATCACCCGTCAAGTACGTAACACCATCCATTGCTTGTCTCCACATTTGAAAGGTTACCAGCAAGAGGTATGGCGTTTAATTTCCTCTTTTGACACGTTCAGTATTAAATCTGTACTTAGAATGCACAATGCAGCAGTTGATACACTTGCAAATGCTGCTGCTAGGTTCACCCCACTTAGAGATGGATTTTATATTGAAATTGTTTACAAGCCATCCGTACCAGACAATGTCACTAATTTGCGCGTTTTTAATGATGATCAACAGGTACTGAATTTCATGCTCAATAAGGATGTGTTCAAAGATGCAGTTATAGAAGAAGAGTATCATGATCAGGCCTTAAAAAAGCAACAAGGGTATCTTAAGGAAAATCCCATACCCAAAGGGATCGTGTCGCTCGAGAAGTTGTTTGACTTACAGAACCGTTTTCGAGGCCCTCCCAACATAAAAGTGCAAAGTTCCACGTTAGCACACTGACAAATAAACCTCGGGATGGACAAGGAGCCCAAGTTCATCAATATCGGTAATGAATGCACCCCTCAGGAGAGGCAATCTTTCACTGAGTTATTTAAGAAATACCGAGATGTGTTTGACTGGACGTATGATGAGCTACGAACCTATGACACGCGTATCATCCAGCACGTGATACCCATGAAGGAAGGAGTGAAACGATTCTAGCAGATACTGAGGAAAGTACACCCCACCTTAGAGTCGATGATCCAAAAGGAGCTGAAGAAACTCTTGGATGCGCGTATAATTTTCAAAGTTCGGCATTCAACCTGGGTGTCAAACTTGATCCCAGTTCGTAAGAAATCTAGCGAAATCCGTTTATGCGTAGACTTCCGAAATTTGAACAGAGCTTCGGACAAGGACAACTACCCGGTGCCCCCTATGGAGCAAATCCTTCAAGTTGTATCAGGATCGGAAATGTTCTCTTTATTGGATGGTTTTTCAAGTTATAACCAAGTACTAGTGGTTGAACCCAACCGGCTGAAAACCACATTCAGAACTAAATGGGGAACTTTCGCATTCAGACGCATGCCCTTTGGCTTGATCAATGTTGGCGCGACCTTCCAGAGAACCATGGGCATTGCCTTCAGAGGGCTCATAGGGAAAAGCGTGGTAGTATACCTCGACGACATCACCGTGTTTTCAAAATGTAGGTCTGACCACCTACATCACCTTAAGCATATTTTTTAAAGGTGTCAAAAATACGGGATCTCACTAAAACCGAAGAAAAGCATTTTCACCGTCTCCAAAGGAAACCTATTGGGGCACATCATAACTCGGGACGGCATAGTAGGGGATCCAGAACGTGCGAAAGTCATCGCCCAAATTCCTCCCCCAAGTGGCAAGAAGGCCATGCAGTCATTCCTCGAGAAAATCAACTTTGTGCGAAAATTTATATCAGATTTCGCCCAAATTGTGAAACCGTTGCAAGGTATGATCAAGAAGAACGCTAACTTCAAATGGAATTCTCCCAAGAAAGAAGCATTCAATAACATCAAGCGAACCATCGCAGAAGCACCTGCTCTTCATAGTCTGGATTTCAGCAAAGGCTTTATCTTGTACACCTTTGCCTCAGATTCATCTCTGGCAGCTGTCCTCACTCAGAAAGATGACAACAATGATGAGCGGCCCATATCATTCATGAGCACTAGGTTACAAGGTGTTGAGCTGAATTATCCAAATATTGACAAGCAAGCTTACGTGGTGTACAAGGCGTTCAAACACTTCAGGCCATATATTCTGAAGAGTCACGTCACAGTATTCGTACCTCATCCAGCTATTCGCTCACTTTTCGTACAGCAAGAGCTAGGTGAGAGACGAGGCAACTGGATGACGTGCCTTCAAGAGTATGACTTGGAATTCAAGCCAACACACACTATAAAAGGCCAAGGACTACGCCGAATGGCCGCGAAAGCCACAGACTCGCGAAGCAGTGAAGAAGAGAGTTGGGAACACGAAATCGACATGTATCAAACCGATAGTGTATCTCGACAGAATACCTCCTCCTGATACGTTGATCTCCAGCAATATCTAAGCCACGGTACCATGGGCCCCACTTTAACGGCTAAGCAGAAATGTGCATTAAGACTGAAAGCTACATCCTACCAACTAGTGCAAGGTAAGTTGTTCTGCAAACACCACTGCGGAGTCCTGCTACGTTGTTTGGAGTATGATGAGGCACAGAAAGTTTTGATGGAGCTCCATGATGGTCCAGCGGGTGGGCACTATGCGGGGGATACCACTGCTCACAAGATCATGCGTGCCAGTTTCTATTGGCCTACTTTGTTCAAAGATGCACACGCTTATGTCCGGAAATGCCCACAATGCCAAAATTTCGCCAGTAGGGAAATATGGCCATCCGCCCCATTGCACTCCATCGCAGTGGAAGAGTCTTTTCAGCAATGGGGGCTTGACGTGATCGGGGAAATCTTGCCACACTCTTCCAAGCAACATAGATACATCCTCACAGCCACGGACTACTTCACAAGGTGGGTTGAAGCAATACCGTTGCGTCAAATCAATGATCAAGAGGTAATAGCTTTCATCACCCAACACATCATGATCAGGTTTGGCGTTCCAACCTCCCTTGTTTTTGATAATGCAACATATTTTTCATCATTTAAATTATATGAGTTTGCTCTAGAAAACGGTATAGTACTGAAACACTCTGCCAACTATTACCCCCAAGGAAATGGGTTAGCCGAGTCAACTAATAAGAACCTCATCCGCATCATCAAGAAGACTCTGCTGTCCCAACAACGAAATTGGCATAACGGACTCCATAATGCCCTATGGGCTGATCGGGTCACACCTAAATCATTTTGGGCACATCCCCATTTTTTCTTGTGTAGGGCAAAGAGGCTATTCTTCCTCCCAACTTGTCTCTCCCAACCCTTCAATTATCTCAAGAAACTTATGGCACTCCTTGCCCTGCCTTACAAGCCCGAATAGACACATTGTTGAAGCTGGAGGAGGAAAGGCTAAAAACCCAGGAAAAATTCGCCATCCACCAAAGTCGAATAAAACGATGGTTTGACAAGAAGTCTGCCGGAAACAAATCTTTCGAAGTAAGTGACCTTGTCCTCAAATGGGACAAAGCTTACGAGGATAAAGGGAAACACTCCAAATTCCAAGCCCTGTGGACAGGTCCCTTCCAAATTAACGAAAAGGTCGGCTCCCATACTTACAGGCTACAGACGCTTGAAGGGAGGATTGAGGTCCTCCCGGTAAATGAGCACGACCTTAAACAATATTTTACCTGACAACCCCAGGGGGCTGTCACCATACCCTGTACCATAGTTTTTTTTTTGTTGTGGTTCTCATTTTTATTTTGTTTTCAATAAATTGCTTGTTTCAAGTAGGCTCTCACTGACCCTTTCCCTTTGGCATCTCAAGTCGAAGGAGAGATGTAGAATTTACTTAATTGGCATGCTGTGTCGGAATCTATGTTGGTGAAGAATCACACCTGAAATGAAAAAATTGCGCGAGCTTGCCTGTGATATGCACCCAATGGGGAAACGTGGCCAAGTCCCAGGAACCAAGAGCAGGTAGCTTACCTAGTATGCTAGCCCAAGGGACTGATGTAAAAAAGAAAATCTCAGTGTAATTGGTCACCAAACAGAAAAGGGACAGGGTAGGCCTCAGGAGACGAAAGGATATCCTAGAAAACCCGAAATTCCTCATATAGACCAGGAGCAACCTCTCTTGCAAGCAAAATAAGTCGGGATCCCTCATCTACCCAGGCAATAAATTCCACGGTTAAATAATTTCCTTGAGCATAGTCAATTAAGTGCCCCGAGCACAGTTAAAATAAGTGCAAATTAGCACATGAATAAAGGGTAAAGGATTGATAAAGGCTTCCTGCGCAGAGAGGCAATACGATGACTCCGCCGAGGTACTGACCAGGCTCGCTGGCAGCGGAGCAATGTCTGTGACTCCGCTGGGACCACCAGGTTCGCTGGCAGTGGAGCAACACGATGAGGACAAAATAACTATACCGGATCCTGGAAATCCCGAAGGTTACTCCAACCTTTTCCATCTGATCTCTGGGAATGAAAATATGGTGGGCCAGCACCCTGGGACATGCAGATAGGTGGAGAAAACACGCAAGGCCCAGGGATGAAAGTACTGAGACCCATGGAGTGAAAGGATTAGCATGCTAAGCCCCCCCACCCCCCACAAGATGAAGCACCGGCATAGATCCTGGGTCCTACCAGTGAATTGCCAATTGTTGTAGCTGCTACAACACCCTCCAAAAATTTTCCCCTTTAAAATTTTTGAGCCCCTAACCTTTTGAAAAATAGAGTCAAGCCTAAGTTCACTCTTTCAAAATCTCAAGTCGCTAAGTCGCAGAATTGGACAACTCATCTAATTTGCGACCCTGCTACCTTGCGACCCCTCAGGTTGCGAAGTCGCAAGGTTGCATATCATCTCGAAACCAAATAATTGCGACCTTGCAATCTTGCGACCCCGCGACCCTGCCCAGGTCGCAAGGTTGCAGAGTCATGAGGTCACATATCTCATCAACTCAATTCATTTACGACCTTGAGACCCTCACTTATGTCCACACGTGTGACCCCTTTATATATAGAAGGGTCGCATAGGTCGCATTCAACCTGCGTGGCAGAGAAAGAAAAAGCCTTTGACAAGCTAATTGGAGCGCGTTTTTCTCGGGTAAGTTTCCTAATCCTCCTGCTATTTCCTTTTGATTGATTGTTGCCTCCTTTACCCTCACCTTAGCCTATTTAAAACACAACCTAGCTTCTGTTTAAACCTTCCATGAATCTTGTGGTTGTAGCTTGCCCCTCCCAATAGCTTGATTTCCCTGTGTTCCTCCCCAAGGAAGCCTCCCTTGCATCAGTCTATTCAGGTCCCCTTTCCAGCCCTTCCCAATGAGGAACTTCATGCATGCCTTCCACTTGATGTGTCACCTTACCTCCCTTTTTTGATTAAAAGCAAGCTGAAGGTCTTCGTCGCCGCCTAGACCGTCTGCCAAGCCCTAGCGCGACCCCGTGACTCCACGACCTCGAGACCTCGCGACCTCGGTCGCCAAGTCGCAGGGTTGCTAGGTCGCATATCTGTGAAAATTTAAAGTGACACAACTTCGCGACTCAACAACCTTGCAACCTGGCCACGAGTCGCTAAGTTGCTAGGTCGCATCTCTAGGAAGATCTAAACCGGTGCGACTTAGCGACCTTGCGACCTAGTCGCAAGTCGCTAAGTCGTCAGGTTGTTGTTCTATGAAAGTTTAAACCAACGCAACCTAGCGACCCAGCGACCCAGTCACGAGGTCGCTAGTTCGTAGGTTCATCCATCTCCTTGAAATAATTGAGCAGAGGTAGGAGCAGCCCAAGTATTTATAAGTATGACATTCGTTTTATCGTGGGATTGGTTTATGAACATGTCAGGGAACCTTGAAGCCAAGCTAGAGTGCGTATCCATCTCGTCGGCCTCGAGTGATATGGGGCCTCCAGCGATTCGCAAAAGGAACAAAAGCCCTGCAATAGAAATCTTGGAGGAGGAAATACCTCTTTCTCTTCCCCCTATTTATGGAGACACCACCTGCACATTCGACAAAGGGGACAGTATGAGTTGGTATCAGGTGTACCAAGAATTTACAAAGCCTGAATTTCTGGAGGACCTCCCAAACTGACAAGTATATATTCAGGTGAAAATATCCAAGCTACACTATGTGGGGACCCATCTTCCTATATTCCCATGTGCAGAGTTGATAGAGTGGATCCTACAAAAGGTCGACCCCAAGATCTAGGTTATTTGAGATCATGCCAGGAAGTCATTCGCAAATCTAAAGGGACAAGATGCAGAATTCTATTATGTACTTCCCGCCCGGGAACAGACCTTCACCGAGGAGTGGGCCACTACTCATGCAGTTCCCATACCTGAGACCTTAAGAGGATGGTGGGAGGACCCAGAGAAGTTCAAGCTCAAGAAAGACCAGGAATATCAGACAACAGGTCTCAAGAAGGTCTACAAGCTTGTAGTTGCAATGTTATGTAGGATGTGTGGTCGTCCAGATGCAACCACTTTCAACGGCACTTGGGTTTCTCTGATGTATGTTGTCACTGCGTACGGCACCCGCTTCAATTGGGCCAACTTAATAGTGGCGGCCCTCAAATCAAAGATATTTGCGGCACTAGCACCTGATGAAGGTTATGCATCAGACTTTTATATGGCGTCTTATCTATTGGATGCAGTATGTGCAAGGTGCCATTTTGAGGGGTGGGCACACAACTGGGATCAGGAGCACGGTGGTCCAATTAACAAGGATTTGTGGGTGTTCTGGGACTCCAGATATAAGCAGGATATGTAGTCAATTTCGCACAGCTTCATCCCCGCACTATACGGGAAGCTATTTGGCAAGGACACCCTGTGCATGTCCAGACGAGCCATGGAGATAATAACTCAAGTGGCCAACTGGTTTCCTGTCGCGGATATCACTTTCATCCGGGTTTTCGAGTCACTCAAGGCTCCCCACGCCCTGCCCCAGTTCGTCACCAACAAACTACTCCTCCAAGAAACATGTTACCAAATGTCGGGTGGTTTTTCAAAGGTGCTCACTAAGGGCAAGAAGAAGCCATGGCCCACTCTGCCACTCACTATAGGTGCCTACACAGTCAAATATTTCATGGAAGTAGAGGTTGAGGCTGAGCAAGTCAAGGGATTTTGTCTACCTCTCGTATCACACCGGACGTATGATCCCGAGAGAATCATCCCCGCCCACTACAAACGGGCCAAATTTAAATGGAGTTACCAGCATACTTAATCCTCAGCTGAAGATAGAATCAAGAACTGGTATAACAAAGACAGAGGGGCCGCTCCGGAGGAATTAACTGATCAAGAAGATCATGACAATCAAACCTTAGAGGAAAGGATTCATACGTTGGGAGGAGCATACTCTTCCAAAGCCAAGAAGCAAAGGACCGGTACGGGCCATAACTCTTCTGCCCAGCGAAGAGAAAAGGAGGCCAAAGCTAAACAAGAAGTTGAGGAGAAGGAAAAGGAGGAGGAGGATAAACGAAAGAAACAACTGAAAGAAGAATAAAGAAAGAAGCGAGCGGAGGAGACCCGTAAGAAAATAGAAGAGGAACAAAGGAGGAAAGAAGAGGAAGAAAAGACAGAAGTTGAGCATCAGCTAAAGATAAAGCAGGATAAAGCATAAGCTGAGCGCCAGCTAAAGGAAGAACAAGATAGAGCAGAAGCAGAGCAAAGGAGGAGGGAGGAAGAGAGTCGGAAGTCAAGGAAAGATTCCTCCAAGGGAACCAAAGGTAGCAAAACACCTCCTCCTGAGACAGAGAAACAAAACGGAGCTGCCACACATCGAAGTGCCCCAAACAACTCCTACAACCAACGTGGGTTTTGCTCTCTCGGAATTGAGTACCTTCGAGGATCTAGATGAGGGAGTGCTTGATCTAACGAGACTTACCTATGATCAGTTCATACACAAGATCAGGCAGGAGAAGAGAAGATGCTTGGCATGGAACCTCGTTGCACCCCTTACAGCCACCAAAGAGAAGGATATAGTCTTGGATACCATGACCAATCTAGTTATGATCGCATCAGCTGGTACCAATTTTGCAACAGCCATCGAGGAGAATGTAAGCAGAATGAGTAGAGAAATTATGTCCCTGCAGAATAGACTACAGGCCTCCAAACAAAAGATAGCTAATTCTGAACAGGAAAAGAAGGTGCTACAAGAAGAAGTCCAACAGCTTCAGGTTAGGAATACCCCTACTAATGAAGTGCCACTCACTATTCAAGGAGAGCTGGTCACTTTGGAGGCCACCATGAAGCAAGTATATGAAGAATTGTTCACAATAAAACAAACCGTCGTGCCACTACTAAAATCACAGGCAGAAACCAAGAGGAGAAACGCACTGTTAAAGGAAGCCTCGATTGCCTTGGACAGGATATTAGAGTGGTCAATCATGTATCCACAAGCTTCAGACACCTTGCCTAGAAAAGACTGGATTGGCACCCAAAATGACAAGGTTCAAATCCGGATAAAAGTGCAATCCAAGGAGAAACTCATCAAGGATTTGGAGAAATTGATGTCCGCATATGAGCATTTGATAAGCGACATTGACTCAATGGCCGAAGTACACCACATTCCTACTTTGGGCACACTGGGCGAAGCGAAAACATGGGACGAAGTCACCAAAGATATTCAAGCATTTCTACAACCCATGAGGCAAGTGGCCGCCTCCCAAGACCTGTTGGCATCACAAGAAAACCTGGTTCAATTCATCGTGACACCAGTACGGATCTATACCAAACTGGCCTCCCTGTCAAACCAAATCACGATCAAGAGAGACACTTTGATTCCAAATTCTCTCGAGTGTCTTCACAGGTTGAGAGAAGATACACCTCAGGTTTTCCCAATGGCTGCAGATTATTGGGCATGGCAAGGTTACCTCAGGGAACAACAACAGGTATATGTCCCTGATCTTGCAATCACCCAATTGCTCCCATGACCAAGTCATATATTGCAGCAAACAGAAGAGGTCGCAAGTTGCAACAGACAAGGGGTCGCAGGTCGCAAGTCGCGAATTCACTCAAGTCACGGGGCATGTCAATGGTCACGAAGGCGAAAAGTCAGGGATACCCAAGGGTCAATTTTGTCCTATAAATACTCCCTTCGGAAAATTGTAAAGGATCTTTTTTTGGGACTCCAAAGGAGAAAAGAGAGTTGTATAGCATTGAATACACTTTTCTGAGAATGAACACAAGCACTTGTTTTGATTCCACTTATGGATTTGATGAGGATTGATGTGTTAACACTATGAATATTTTTTGTCTTATGTATCTGATATCTTTATGATTAAGTAATCTGTGTTTTCTGTTTATATCATTTATACATGGCAGCTCACTAAATGTGTTAATGATATTAGGTTGTTTACTTAGGAGATGTTAGCAACTTCGTTGATAACATTTATCTTATCTTTGAGACCGCTTAAGGAAGTGAAGGGTGCTCTAACCATACAAAACTGTTTCTCCTGTGGTTTGAACATCTTTTACAAGCATGACCCTAATGATGTGTTGCTAACAGCATTTCCTTTGGCTGCATGCTTTAACTCATCTTGTTATTTGTAGTGTTATATGTTCATTGAGACTCATCAACCATTTGTCTTGTACCATCCGAATAATCGTGTGTTCATAGGTCTGCAGGGCTCGTTTGTGTCCGAGAGAAAGGAGTATTCAACGGTAGTCAGACCCACACCCCGGATGGGATCCCTATCACAAACGGTTTAGAGTCTAATTGGGACTCTTTACCGTGGATATCCCTTACTATTGGTCGGACTTTTCTTCCTGTCAACACGTTGATATGGCATCCTCTCAAATTATGATGGTGAAAACAAGAACATCAACTTTCGGATGGCAAAACTTTTGCATACAAACTCCAATATAGATGATCTTTGCATCGTTGGAAAGGTCTTTGTGTGTACAATATGATATAAAAAAAATTGTCGCTAAAGCTATAGAATTTTACCCCCAAAAAACGTTGTTGAGAATATCTCAAAATGCTCACAGAAGGTTTTATAACCCAATCTTCCAAACCAGGTCATGCTAGTAAAAATGGCATTTTGAGTTGATTCATCCACTTTTTCCACTATGAAAGCATTGAAATGGATAACAAACAATATAATGATCCAATCGAGATCAATTTAAAATAATAATAATTATATAATTCAATGCCATAAATAAAATATTTCAATATACATGATTAAGTAATATTGACTTGTATTTAAAAATATCTTAATAATGTGAAAAAAATGGTTGATAAATAAAATATGTGAAAGTCAACTATGTATATATTATATATGATTTAACAAAACATGTATATATTATATAAAACAATTGAGAAAAAAATTCTTATAGTTAAAACATTTTAAGTAGTATACATTTTTTGTCACTTTCGTAAGATTCGTTAGAATTACAAGTTTATTCTATGTAATCTAAGCAATCCAAGTGTCCAATGAAATTTTGAAGGAGTTGAATTCATTTATACATTCAAAAATACAATTTAAATAATAAAAATTTATACATAGTGTGTGTGTTCCTTTATATATATATATATATATCAAGGACCTATCGAGAGATTAATTCTTTGGAGGTCTAATATTTCTTTAAGTTTTGCATTTTAAAAAATGTTTGCTCATGAAGAGATTTGGTCTCTCTGCACTTATTAAATCTATGATTAAAATGGATCTATACTGGTTATAATAATTGCCCTTGTTATAATAAACAACACTCACTTTAAAAAAAACTAGTATCCAAAAGTAAGGTTTTGAAACTGATACAATATTATAAATGTTGTTTCTTATTTCTTAATTAAAGAAAAATAAATAAATAAATAAATATGATTAAAATGGATCTATATTGGTTATAATAATTACCTTGGTTACAATGAACAACACTCACTTTAAAAAAAAACTAGTATCCAAAGGTTTTGAAATGGATACAATATTAGAAATGTTGTTTCTTATTTCTTAATAAAAAAACATCTTAGGTTTTTTGTTAATTACACTTAGTAACAACACCAAAATTGTCAAAAAGAAAAAAGGAAAAAAAAAAAAACTTTTGGAAAACTAGAATTGAAATCCAGCTTGTAACTCTTGTAACTATTTGAGAAAATCAAATGTTGTTGCCACCTAAAATTAGTTGTTAAATGGTCAACTAAGTAAATGGATACATCCTCCCCCCCCCCCACGTGTCCCGAATCTCGTGTGTCGGACATGATTCTCGAGGGACATGTGTCCAATTCATGGGTCGAGCGTCTCCGAACACGAGGGATTCATGGACCTAGCGAATCTAATTCTCCCGAGCAGCGTATCATGATTTTGGGACACATGTCCCTCTCGAAAAGCATATCGCAGTTCTTTAAAAGCCTAATTTGGGCCTCTTTCTCTTTAATGTAATGTGTGTCTCTTGTTGTGGGTGTGTGGGAGCGAGTAGCAAAGGGTTTATGAGCGTGTTTTCTGATGATATGGTTTGAACAAAAGTGTTGAGATGGCATTCGCCAACTTGAATCTTAATGAGCCAGTGCTAGAGTTTGTCACTTTTGGTGATGGTGATACTCTTGAGGGGTCATTCTCCACACCAGTAGATGTAGAGATTACATTGGATACAAGGGATGCATAGGAGAGTAGTGGTGACGGTGACGGTGACAGTGATGTTGATTTTGATGATGAGGATTGATGAGCTACCTACTACCTTGTAGTTGTTTTGTATTTTCCATTGGCATTCCTATTCAGGAATCCACATGGCTCAGTACCTATGTAACACATTTTGATTTTGATGACTTGATGAGAAAATTGCAGTTTATTGTTAATTTCTTGTCTTTCTCGTTTTGGATCATTAATGAATCTGTGACAATTGTATTTGTATGCATAATGTTACAAAATTGGAATGAAGAATCTAGATGTATCTCTAAATTTATACCATCATGAGAATTTGTATATATGTATATATAACGTGTCCTACGTGTCCAGTTCCGGGGGTCTACATGCCCCGTGTCAAATTTTGCTTGTCCTATGTGTCTCGTGTCCCCATGTCTAATGAATTAGATGATCAAATGTTGTAAATATTATAATATATGTTACAATGTGATTTCTGAATTGTCTCATTACAATATTATAATATGTTATAATGAAGATATTGTAATGTATCTTACATATGATTTCTCTAATAATCAGATGATGTGTTAGTAATCTCATTACAATGTTATAATGTGTTATTACTGTACATAAATTTTTATTGTATTTTTAAATATAATTTATTTATTTAAATTAATAATAAAAATAAAATTTATTTTTTTATTAATTTAATTATAATTAATTTATAAAAAAATATAATTAAAATGTAAACAAAAATTTTAATTATCTAAACTAAATCTAATTAATATTAATTAATTAAAAAATTAATATTCCTAAACATCTTCATATAATTATATAACATTTCCATTAATTTACAACTTAGTTTATAATATTTAAGTAACTTCCATACTCACTCATAATAACATAATCTGATATCTTTGATTCTGCTGAGAGAAATGTGAATGAATGATTTGAAGTTTTATAATTTCCATATTGAGACGTTTCTTATGATTCTTATTTCATAATCATAGAAACCTAAATTTGCGCATCCGCGTTATATATAATAAATTTTCATCTCAAAAAGCTTGGGTGCTGTTTGAGTCTCTAATAGCAGCACCATTGGCATGTAACATAGTTTTATTTCGTCAATCTCTAATAGCAGCACCATTGGCATGTAACATAGTTTTATTTCGTCAATCTCTAGGTCTCAAAGGTTCCTTTAAAGGGGCATTTCCCTTTGACAAGTTACAAGTCTTTTTATGAATGGGCACATAACAAAGCTGTGCTTCAGCAAATCACTAGATCTCAGAGATTTCTCCAACGGCACATCTGCATTTTACTAGTCTTTGTATGAATGATGATTATAAGGAGTTGCCCACTAAAGGCAGATTTGTCATGAGTGGATTTACATGTAAGAAGATAAAGAAGTGCCCAATTTATACCAAAGCTGAGTGATTTAGTCCATTAATGTTTCCTTATGAGAGTTTTGTAATAGAGTGGAATAACTTGTTGAAGAGTGAAATAACTTGTTGAAGAATAATATAGATCAAAAAATTTGAATTATTTTAATGAATTTAATATATTAAACATTCTCTTTTACCTTCTCATATATTTATATACTATAATTTTAGCTTTTCGAAACATATCAATCTTTTCAAGAAAAATGGCATTCCCTTGAAAATAGACTTATTTTTTGAAACACATCAAGAAAGATGACATTCCCTTGAAAATAGACTCATTTCAGTAGTCCAAAGCGTCTAATTAAATAAAAAAACTAAAACTTCTCAACAGATTATTCCACTCTATTACAAAGCTATTCTATCTATATAGACTCTTTGATTAAAAATATTACAAAACTATTCTACCTGTATAGACTCTCGATTAAAATAAAAATATTATAAGTGTCAATTTTCTCTAAGGTTTTTGAGTGACTTAGTCAATTAAACATATTATGAGAATGTCAATTTGCCCTACGGTTTTGGGAACAGGTTCAGTAGAAATTTTCTTCTTTCGTTTTTACTTAAAAAATATTAATCATTAGACAGCAACGCTTTTTGGTGATTCAGAATTCGGATAGTAAATTTTTCACTCACGTTGGCATGCGGTATTGCATAAGTAGAACAGCAAATGTTTTCTCTTTGATATCGGAGTTCTAAATATATTTTGATTGCTTTGTAATGGTTAGTACTGTCTCCTCCCAAAAGTTGCAGCTGGAAGGGGTCTGTACCCTGATGAAGGCAAAAGGTTGTTTTGCTCATCAGTGCCTATATATTCAAATCATATATATATATATATATATATATATATATTCTCCCATTTACTTGTACATAGTATCTTTTGTGTATACATCTTTATATGTATATAACTTAGTTCTTAATTAAGAGAAACAAGAAAGCTATGTATATTCTTCCATTTGCTTCTATATAGTATCTTTTGTTTATACATCTTTATATGTTTAAATAGAACTTAGTTCTTAATTAATAGAGAAACAAGAAGCTCTTGAAATAGAAAAATCAAACTCATATCATAATTAAAAAGATATTACTGTCCAATAATTTAATTGCCACCTTGTATACAAGGAAAAATCACTCACACAAATAATGTTCCCTGACTTGTATCCACTATCACTTGCCTTTTTATGTTTGATGGCCAATGTTCATGATCTATATTTTAAAACATAGATTGCATCTACAATTATTTTTTTGTTCTCTTTACACTATCTTGTCGATGAGGCTTGTCTCCCACATATGACATCTGTTAGTCACAACAGCTATTGCTACATATTCTCTCCATGCTCAGAAGACTCGGACACATTTATTTGATTGAATAGATGCTATTGTCTACAACAAACTAGAAAGAAAAACTAAAGTGAATTTTCAAGGCTAGTTAAAGTGATGCTATTCTCTCCCTGCTTGTGTGACTAAATTAAGAAGGTTGCCATGTTCTGTAGAAGGTTCTAACCAGCTTGTAAGCAATAGCACTCGCTCCAAGCTAAGTATGTTCATGACCCTCCTTTGCAGGGTAATTAATCACTTAGAACCACTTTTTGTCCTTCAAATTAGGTTGTTCATTGCTCCAATCTAATACTAAGTCAGACTCAACTGGTAAATTTGTTATTTTATATATGAAATGTGTAATTAGGCTGAGCCTAAGCCAGACGAGATCCACCTTGGTCGAGTTTGAATATCTATAATTTATTTTCCTTGTAAGTGGCTTCTATCCTCTACCCCTCCCTATGAGGTTTGAACCCGAGACCTGGGACTAAACCCCACTCAAACTAGCTAGTCTACACTTCATGGGTTTCATCTATTAAATGTGTTAATTTATGTTTTGACCATATCGTTTTAAAAGTAACCTGGTTCCAAAACCAAATTCCTTTCACATATTTGGCTGCTGCTAAATTTGCAGCTTCAAGATAACTTTGAACTTTTGCCAATCATGCTGATAATAAGCAAATTATAACCACAGATGCGAAAACCCATGACTTCTCAGGGCCCTTTTTATACTAAAAACCAAAGACATAGGGTTCCATATGGCTCCACAGGTTATTTGAAATTGAATCATTTAATACTAATTTCCTTGATATGTTAGAATAATTCTTCTTAAACATGTTGCTAAGAATTCCTACAATGCAGCAATTGGTTAATAACTGTTTGAACCGTTCAGTGTTCTTTGAGTAATGCACGTCATTTACATTTAGAGCGTTTCACTGCTACTGTTTCGCTAATACAAAGGAAGTTCAAGAGCTATTGCAACCTGAAATCATGCCCTTACCAACTATAAAATAATCAAATAGCCCTTACAAGAACAGTGTGTGATGTTGACACATCTTCATGATGCTAATATATTTTACACCAGAAAGAAATCTATTCACCACCCTGGTTCTTCCTTGAGAGAGGAGATACCACAAATAACTGGATTCACAGCGAAACATTAGTACCTATTTTGTATAAAACAACAATGCTTTATGCTAATCGTGATTTTTTGCAGTTGCATGATGGTCTTTTTCAAGAACTGAACTGTACAACTTTTGCATGAGGAGCTCTGTTAATGAACATACAAGTTGGAATGTTGAGGGCTTACCACTATACAAATAGTGCCTCCCTTTACTGGTTTCATGGTTAACAAATGAGTTGCCCTTCTGATACAACCAAGTAGTGTGGCTTGATCCAACCTGTTGCTTTAGACCTGATATGACTTCCATCCTCTGAATATGAAAACTGCAGAAAATTTTGATTTGCTAGTCAATAATCACATTTTTGACAATTAGCATTTCCGAAATGCAGGCTCCTTGAATATCTTTAACTCTATGAAAAACTTAGCTTTATGGCTGGCGCCCTCTGATTCCCCCTAAAAATATTTGGACCACCTTCAAAATCAACCAAATGAAATAAAATTGCTGATCAACTCCATTTACTCGTCTATGCTAGGATCCATGTCTTTTATAAGACCCACAATCTGCTGCATTGTTGGTCGCTTTGATGGAGAATCTGCGGTGCAAAGATATCCTATCCTCAAAGCTTCTTGCATTTGAGTTACAGGTCCTGTTCTTGACAACTTTGGATCAATGGCACTGTCCGCACGGTTTGTCTTTACCAGATATCTCACCCACCCAACAAGGGTGGTTTCCTTGCTATCTGGATAATAGTCAGAAACAGGTCTCTTCCCTGTGATGAGTTCGAAAAGCACTACTCCAAAGCTGTATATGTCACCCTTTGTGGTTGCTGTCCATGTTTGCCCATATTCAGGAGGAACATATCCAGGAGTTCCTGGTAGAGAAACACCGCGGGAGCCAGACGATATGTTTGATAAACCGAAATCTGCTAGATGTGACTGCAATGTTGAATCCAAATATATACTGCTTGATCTCACGTCGCTGTGCACGATTTGGGGTGAGCAACCATGATGCAAAAAGGCAAGAGCCCTAGCAGTCCCCAATGCAATTCTATGGCGTACTCTCCATTCCATAGTCATCTCTTCGGAGTATTGACCTTCATTTTCCTCCCATGTATCTGAACTCCAATCCTCTGTGGCTTGTGTACCCAGCGGAAGATCATGAAGCCAATGATGAAGAGTGCCATTCTCCATAAAATCATAAATTGCTATTCTCTGATCACCTGCTAAACAATAACCAACTAGAGGAACCAGATTAGGGTGCTTTATCTTACCCAAAAATTCAAGCTCTGTTGCTGCCTCCTGGTCATTGTGTTTTTTTTCATGAACCAGGACCTTAACAGCCACGTGGAGACCACCTGCCAAAACAGCCCTATAGACAGGTCCATATTTTCCCTCTGCCAGCAATGTTTCCTTGTTGAAATGAGAAGTCGCATTCAATAAATCAGCAAATGTAATATTCAAAAGGGGTTTCTCAAACATCACAACTGGAACTGAGTTAGCAAGCTTCACATCTGCAACCCATTTAAATGAATCTGTCTCAAATGAAAAAGGACCAGATATATGTTTCTCTTCTCTGCAGGACATTTGCTTCACAAGCCATTTTGTTTTTCTTCTGCATGCAAATGCTATACCACACAAACCTGCTAGAAAACATCCGAAGGAAATCCCCAGTGCCAAACCAAGATGGCTTCTCCTGTGTTGTCTGCCTTGAACAAAGTTTGGATTTACAGCTATAGGGCATGAGTATGATGCACCTTTAAATGCTGTTGGAAGTCTAGCTGTAAAATCTTTGGGTATGCATATCGTCAGATTGTTGTAAGAAAAATTAAAATATGACATGGTCTCTAAATGCATTAGCAGTACCATGGGGATATCACCAATCAGATTGTTTACTGAGAGATCCAAGTAGGTAAGGTCATTCAGACTACCAACTGCAGCAGAAGGAATGTGGTCAATTAAAACGTTATGCGAGATATCCAATACTCTCAGACTCTCAAGGTTGAATATTTCTACAGGAATGGGTCCAGTAAGATTGCATGCAGAGAGATTTAAATATTCAAGCTGCTGCATAGAACTTATGTTTGGAAAAGGGTTCATGTAGAAAATGTTCCCTGCCAGATTCAGATGCTGTAAAGATGTCAAGTTGTCCAAATTTTCAGGGATTCTTCCACTGAATCTATTGGCAGACATATCTAAAAATGTCAAACCAGGCCAGCTGAAGAACCCCTGTGGTATTTTCCCTCCAAACAAGTTTTTGCTCACATCAAGCTCCCTCAGAGTGGAACTTAAAACCACGGGCAGGTTGCCTGATAAACTGTTCAAGCTTAGTCTCAGTACTGATATATCAGGAAGAGCCCACAATTTGCGATTTACAGGCCCAGTGAATGTATTATTGCTGAGGTCTACTACCCTCAAAGAAGTTAATTTAGACAACGAATGCAGAGGACCTCCGAACTTATTGCTTGAGATATTCAGAAAGGTTATCGATGGTACCTGGGAAAAATGAAAATCCTCGATTTGACCTTCCAGTTGATTTTCCGCAAGACTCAATGTCCTGACTTTTGGAAGAAATTCGTTCAATACCTGAGGAATCCTGCCTGTCAACTGGTTGGAAGAAAGATCCAACCGAACAAGAGATTCCAGAGAAAATATTTCTTGAGGAATGCTGCCATCGAACAAATTGTGGCTGAGATTCAGAGAATCAAGAACTTTTAGAGACCCAAGGGCCTGCGGAATAGAACCCGATAGCCTGTTCCGTGACAGATCAAGCCTTGATAGTGCACCAAAATTGCCAATGTTATTTGACAGAACTCCTGAAAGATTGTTGTTGGACAAGCTGAGGTAAGTTAGGTTAGACAATCCCCAGATGTCTGATGCGAGCTCTGTGATAAAGTTGTCATCGAGATCTAGAAACTCAAGACTCATTAATTTGCCTAAAGAGTTCTCCGGAATGGGACCAGTAAGTCCAGCTCCTGTAATAGTCAAATTCAGTATATGAACCTGCTGAATGTCGCAACGAACTCCTGGCCATGAACACACTGGCGATGCAAAATTATAGGTCCCTGGTTTGACTCCAGCTGCCTGCAGGAAACTCTTAAGGTAATCACCATCTGTATTTAACAGCTGAGAAAGGCCCGAGTTTGATAGCAACAGGATCAGAAAACCTACAAACTGAAACGCCTCCATTCACAACGCGTAAAATTTTTCTCAAGATAACAAATATACCCTTCAATTAATAAAACAATCTGAGAAAAATGACTTCCACGGCTGAAATATTGATATGCGCCTTGAACAATTACAGAGGCAGGCATTAATGATAATTTCCATTAATCCGTCCTCCCCATATGTTTCAAACATTTTAAAGTTCTGAAATCATGCTTATATGACAGTCAAAACCATCCAAACTGCAGAGGCACAGGATAAAAGTGGAAACCTTTAGTGGCCTTATGAATGGGTATTCGCAAAAAAATCAAAGAGAAAGAGCCCTTGTTCGAAGGAAAACAGAACCGGTCCTCTCAACTTTCAGCCTTGCGAAGCAAAGGGTCTTTGGAAGCTTTCAATAGCCCTAATCAGAAGGGCTGCAAGGGAAGCTGCCCTAAAAGTCTTCTATTCCAGGAGAGGGGAAGCTCAGACTGAGGCGATGTGACAGAAAAACATTCAAATTTTTTTGAAAACTTCAATGTACTCACTTCAAATATTGCTGCAAGCCTCCAACGATTTAAAAAACTGTCATTAAAATTTTTGGGTTTGTGTAGAACGAGAGGGACTGAAAATCTTCCAGTTTCCGATGCAAGATGAGTTCTTTTTCTGCTCTTCAAATTTGATTCCTTCACAGGCAGGCAAGGTGGACATGACGTGGTCATAAAATACCCGTGTTAATGTCAGGAGCATGTGGGCATGATTTGTTCAAACCAAAGTGAGGCAGAGCTGAACTCAGGCCGAGCTGCTGTGACAGTTACAAAAGGAAGACTGCACGCACATATAGAGAGCATGCATACAGTACGGTGCCCTGGAAATGATGCTACAGGAATGAGAAGACTCCCAAATTCCACCTTACGAGACAAACACATGTGGGTGGGCAATGGACTCCTTTTACCATCAATTTCTAGGTTATTTTAATAGATTTACCAGAATGGTCCCCACTCCCAATCCGACCTTAACTGATATAAAGAATGAGACAGCCATCTGCCCATGACTCAGACGGTCATGAATGATCATTAACAATATATATGTTCTCGTTAATTGTCAACCATTTCCACCTAAATTTTACTGTTTATAAGATCTAGTAGTAGTGTCTACAGTGCATATAGGACAGGATACATATGGGACAGGCTCGATTAATGGGCTTTGGCACATTGTCTCAGAAAATGTTTAGAATTTCTATGAAATGAATATCCATGAGCGTGTTAAGGGCTTTTAAGGCTCGATTAATGGGCTTTGGCACATTGTCTCAGAAAATGTTTAGAATTTCTATGAAATGAATATCCATGAGCGTGTTAAGGGCTTTTAATGGAGTAAATATAAGAGGGTGTTAAGGGCTTTATAAGGGTTTTAATAGAGTAGTTTTTAAGTGTAATATTTTGGAGTTTTAGGTGGATTTTTGGTTGGGAAAGGCTAAATTTTGATTTGTGTTTGTTTAAATTGGTTTTTACTATTTTTAAAAAAATTGGAATATTTTCATTATGAAGAGTTCACATGTCAAACTTATGATTTAATGAATCTCTGTCCAATTATAAACCAATTAAATTTTCAGTGCAATATTTTGGAGTTTATGTCGAACTTATGATTTAATGAATTCTTGTTCGATTATAAACAAATTAAATTTACGTGCAATATTTTGGAGTTTTAAGTAGATTTTTGGTCAAATTTTGATTTGTGTTGTTTAAACTTGTTTTTTAATTGCATATATGGATTTAGCACTTTCAAAAATTCTTAGGGTTTGTGAAAAGTTCACCTGTCAAACTTATGATTTGATGAATCCTCCATATTATAAACAAATTAAATCACCCAAAATTTTCCAAAAAATCGCATTTAAAGGCTAAGTTTTTTTGTTTTTTTAATTTAGTTGGCTTTGATGTACTCTATAGAAAAATAATTTATTTAATAATTAAATTTTATTCAATAATTTTTATTTGGTTGATTATGGACACTTTATAGATTAACTTTTTCTCTTAATATAAAAAATAAAAAAAAGCATTAAAAACTAAATTTCATGTTAATTATTTTTTTTGGGTCAAGTAATATGAGTCCTTCGAGCAAGTCTCACTGGCGATGACATCTCACCTGGGCCATAGCAGTCTTGAGCAAATCTCACTAGGGATGACACCTCACCTGGGCCATAGTAGTGTTTAGCATGGCTGATTTTTTCCCATAGTGTTTCAATTTCAAATGGATGACCTTTTCACCATGGAATGCCTTCGAAGCACCTCTTGATCTTCTATTCTAAGCATTGTGGGCATATCAACTAACTCTTTTACATCTATAAATATCATAAAAAATATTTTATATAAATATATCGAATATATTGGTGTTTTGAATTTTAAAAATCCAAATATGGCATGGTATTTCTTGCGACTCAAGATAGAAAAGTATGTTATAGGAAAATCTGAATAAAAAATTATAACTTCCATTGGTGAATGCTAAATTAATACAACCTTATAGTCTCTCTTTGGTAGGATTTAGTCAATTAAGATGTGAAGTGGGTAAATCAACTCAATGTATACTTAGTGTGAGCTATTTTAAAGATTTTATTTTTGCAAAGCTTTATAATAAAATTCACTATGCAAATATTTAAAAATCAAGCATGAATATCCCAATGATATCCATAAATTATGGCATAAAACATGTGAGCTAGTTATCCACATGACATTATAATGTGCAAAGGCTGCAATAAGACTTTCAAGTTATTGTCCAATCAAATGTTTGAAAATGAGTTTTTATAATAATATTGAAATATAGATATTTATTTTTCTGAGTTAAACATTATAAATTGTATTGTTCAATGCTAAATTGATAGTGACCAATAAGTAGAGCCATTACTAAAGTGTTGCCTTGACAAAAACAAATAATAAAGCTGAATTTTTATGAGTTGTCTTTAATGCGACATTTTGGAGTTTTGGTGGAATTTCTAGTGGAAATTAGATGGAAAGCACTTCGATTATGCGAAGTTTACCCATCAAACTTGTGATTCAATAAGTTACTGTATGATTTTAAACAAATTAGATGGAACAATAAATAGGAAAACTTTTCAAAAAGTTGCATTAAAGACTACTAGTTTTAATAATGGTTATAAAAAAATAAGAAACTTAAAATGTTTGGAATAATCAATTTTCAATAAATGAAATTCAATGTTATAAATTATAATTTGATTATATTTAAAATTTTATTAAATTTAATTAAAAAAAAAAACTAAAATATAATATCAAATATGTTATTAAAAATGATAATTAAAATTATATTTAATATACACCTTAAAGAGTTAATTGGGTGGTAGCACAATTGACAAAAAACATGTTGGCAAGCCCTTCTGTATCAAAGTGATTGGAAGTTCAATTTGTTGAAAAGTCAACAAGAAATGTGTGTCTAATTTAATTTTCCCCTAATTAAATTGGACAATAAAATGTAATCTTATCTCATAATCACTTGTAATAGTTAACTGAGTGTGATAAACTCAGTTAGCTCATGAATTTCGAGTTGAGGGTGGTTGGTGAGGCATGCAGAGTGATTCTATTAGTTATGGAGTTCGAATTGCAGTTAGTGCATTAGTTTAATGCATGAGAAATCAGTTAACTCAATTTATTGAGTTAAAGTGAGTTGAACTAGTTGTAATTGTTTGTTGCATTAGTGAGAGATCAAGCGAATTAAATAAAATTTAATTCACATGTAGTGATCTGCCATGCAACTGATGATTTACTATTAATAGTTGCATGCATGTACGTTCTAGTGGAGACCCAGTTAAGACAAAGGTTAAAGGAATGTTAACTATCAGTTGTATCATTAGTAGGTTGCCCACATGTAGCAAGACATCCATTGGATTTCCCATGAGCATTGCGCAGTTTTGGAACACTGAAATTCCTAAAGAATAGGAATTTCATTCCACATTAATTGCGTAAGCAAGGCAGGTTGATTAGAGGCAGTAAATTGGCTAAGTGTTGGTTGATCTTGTCTGGGTCGGTGCGAGATAGTTGTGAGAGTGCAGGAGACTCTTGTGAGAAGAGTGCATTGTACTTGTTTCATGATTCCATGGTGAATATATAATAGAAGATAGAGGGGTTTTGAGCAACAAGCTTTCCCCGGGAAATATCTATGTTGTGGTTTGATTTGCTTCTTTCTTTCCTTGTTGTGATTGGCGATCGTGTTTATTTTCCGCAATTGATTTGTAGAAGGATTCAGTATCTAGATTTAGTACATTTCTTGATCGGATTGAATCCATTGATACACATATGTTTGTATAATTTCTACATGGTACCAAAGCACATGAAATCACTACAGTGAAGAAGAAATTGAGTTTGTGACTGAATAGAATTCAAATTTGTAAAAGTATTCTTGGTGCGACATGCGGATCAGGATCGAAATGGCTTTCAATGGCTTGATATTGGAGTATGCACTCGAGGGCAGTTCCAATTATGTTGTGTGGAAAGACATGATGGAGGCAGTATTGGAGGACAAAGTGTTGAAAGAATTCATTGATAATGACATTCCCAAACCCACTGCAGCAGATGCCGGAAATCTCGATGCTTGGCGAAAGAAGGTTGCAAAGGTGAGGAGGATCTTACTAGAGGGAGTACGAGACCACATTGTCTCAAGTATCCATGGCAAAGTAACACCATATGCAATGTGGAAAGCTTTGAAAAATCTGTTTCAGAGCAACAATGATTATAGAAAACTGGCACTGAAGGACAAGCTCAGGAAAATCAAAATGGAGAAAGGTGACACCATTCCAAAATATTTAACCAAGTTTGTCCAATGTAGAGATGAGCTTGGGAGTGTCGGAATTAATATCGCAGATGATGACTTGGTGAGCCTAGCTCTTCTAGGCCTTCCCAAGAGTTGGCATAGTTATCAAGACTCTGTCAATGGGAGGGAGAAGCTGCTAGATTGGGAAGGACTTTACTCGGATTTGGTGCAAGAATAATTCAGGCAGAATACCAGGGATGGATCTTCATTTAAGACATATGATGAAGAAAATTGTGCTTTGGCTGTTAAGGCGAAGAAATGGAAAGGAAAGAAATCTTATTCCAAATCTGTTTCCGGAAAAGAAGGCAAGAAGCGCGACATGTCCAAAGTGAAGTGTTTTCACTATCACGAGCATGGACATTATGTCACTAATTGTCCGCAAAAGAAGAAGAACAAGAAGGCTTCAGGATCTGCAGCTAGTGAGGCTTTGGTCTGGAAATTTGAGTTGGACTTCTCGCTCATTGCATGCATGGTATCAAGTGCAATGGGATCAGTGTGTGTAGTATACCTAGGGGGGATAATAAAGGGTACAAAGGGAGGTACCCAAAGGAATAATATGATTTTAAATGTAAGAATGATAAATAAATGGGTCATAGTTAATAAATAAAGTGGTTAACCCACATTATGCAAGGGACCACATGTAGCTAGGGAATAAAGTAATAAGCCCATCGTATTGGATGCATGGTATTGAGAGACCCATGGTAACTACCCATGGTATTGCATGTATGAAACCTATATAGAGGCTAGAGACTCTCCATGGAGAGAGGTCAAGGATTATTGTATTGGCAAGCATATGGCTTGTGGAGTGATCTCCTTCCTTAAGGAGTGAATTTATGGTGTTTCCCTACCTCAAGGGTTTTGATATTAATGAAGATCTGAAGTTTAATCTTCTATGGTGTTATTTCTTGGGCATATTTTCCATTTTTATACATTTTCTTATCAGATCACTCCACAAGCCATATTTTTTCCAATACTATAATCCTTGACCTCTCTCATACATGCATTACCATGGGTAGTTACCATAAGTCTCTCAATACCATGCATCCAATACAATGGGCTTATCACTTTATTTCCTAGCTACATGTGGTCCCTTGCATAATGTGGGTTAACCACTTTATTTATTAACTATGACCCATTTATTTATCATTATTACATTATTACATCATATTATTCCTTTGGGTACCTCCCTTTGTACCATTTATTATCCACCTAGGTATACTACAGTGTGATACTTGGATAGTGGTGCATCTTTCCACATGACGAGAGACAAAGAACTTTTCAGTAGCTTGGAGGAGAAGGACCTCCAGATGCATATCGAAATGGGTGATGACAGGCGGTAGGTATAGTGCTACCGGGATTGGTACAGTTACCTTCCAGAGACAGTGAGGTAAACCCTTCTTATTAAAAGATGTAATGCATGTACCACGCTTGAAGAAAAATTTAGTTTCAGTCACAATGTTGGAGGATAGAGGCTATGATGTGGTTTTCAATGAAGGGAAAGCTTTCCCTCAACACAAAGCCACAGGAGAAGCCAAGAAGATTGGGATTCGTGTGAAGAATCTCTATAAACTTGATGTAGATGGTTGCGCAACATTGATGGGTAAGGCAGACAAAGTGGTGAGTCGGGATGAGGGTGACTTATGGCACAGTAGATTGGGCCATCTACACCACGGAGCCTTGAAGTTCATGTAACATATTTCCATGGGTCTTCCCAAGGGTACTCTTGCACAGATAAACACATGCAAGGGATGTACTATGGGGAAGTATGCAAAGGCCACTTTTTACGAGAAGTAGAACCGATCTTCAGACATCCTTGAGAGATTTCACTCAAACGTGTGTGGACCATTCTCTACAACTTTGACAACAAAGCACATGTACTATGTGATCTTTGTTGATGATTTTTCTAGAAAGTGTTGGATCAACTTCATGCAGAAGAAAGATCAGGCATTCTCAAGATTTCTTGAGTTCAAAGCACTGGTGGAGAAAGATATGGGGAAGCATGTGAAGGATCTTAGGAGCAACAATGGTGGTGAGTACATGTCTAATGAATTTGAGAACTTCTGTAGCAAAGAAGAAATTCAGAGAGAGTTGATTGCGCCTCATAACCCACAACAGAATGGGGTCGCAGAAAGAAAGAACAGAACAATTTTGGGTGCGACATGAGTGATGTTGCATGATCAGGGCCTACCATTTCATCTGTGGGCGAAGGCATGCAACACAGACATATTTGTGCAAAACCGTAATCCTCATCGAATACTTGGCATGAGTACACCAGAGGAGGCTTTTTCTAATAAGAAACCTAATGTTTCATCTATTTATGTGCATGTGACCAAAGACTCCTAGAAGAAGCTCAAACCAACAACTGAGATTGGAATATTTGTGGGGTACACTAATAATTCCCACAACTGTCGGGTGTGTTTGCCAAATAGCGAGATGATTGTTGTGAGATGGGATATAAAATTTGATGAGGAGAAAGCCATGCAATTGTCCCTTGAGAGGGAGTTGGATTTGCATGCAGATGAGGAACTCTTGGTTCCAAAGAATGAACCTCAAGATGTGGAGCAACCACATGCAGAGGATCATGGAGTGGTAGAAAACACTCATGTAGAGCCATCCACCAGAAATGGTAGAAGGTGCACCATGGAAGTTGATAGATTGAGACTTGATGCGGTAAAGCATGTAGGAGCACCTACTTCACTGTGCAGACAGAGACAGTCTCCAGGCAGGTTTACTGGATACATGGCTCTTATGAGCAAGTGTATTATGAAAGAACCATCCTCCTTTGAGGAAGCAGTGCAACAACCAATTTGGGTTGACGCTATGGTTGAGGAGTATGACTCCTTTGTCAAGAAAAGTGCATGGGAAGTTGTCCCAAGCCTAGTCGGAAAATTAGTGGTCGAATCTAGATGGATCTATAAGGTGAAGCAGGCGGCAAATGGGAGTGTGGAGAAGTACACGACCATATTTGTGGCCCGGGGATTCTCACAAGTTGAAGGGATTGACTATGAGGAGACTTTCACACCAGTTGCGAGATATTCATCGATTAGATCTATCCTTGCAATCTCATCATAGATGGGATGGTAGATACATCAGATTGATGTGAAAAATGTGTTTAATGATGGAGTTATTGAGGAAGAAGTGTACATACAAAAGTCAAAAGGTTTTGAGATCTTTGACAGTGAGTTGCATGTGTGCTGACTCAAGAGAGCATTGTATGGGCTGAAGCAAACACCTCGTGCTTGGTACACTTGGATTGACAGCTATTTCACCAGGTTGGGCTTCACCAAAATTGAAGCGGATGCGAACCTGTACCATATTGTGGTTGATGGTAAGCTCTTGATTATCGTACTTTATGTTGATGATCTAATTTTGACAGGTGATGAGCAGTTGATAACTTCTTGCAAGGAGGATCTTGCAAGGGAGTTCGAAATGAAGGGCATGGGACTCTTTCATTATTTCCTTGGTTTGGAAATATGGCAGTGGGATGTTGAGCTATTTGTTTCTCAAGGCAAGTATGCCAAAGAGATTCTGGATAAATTTCACATGGAAAGCTTTAAACCCACAAAGACTCCTCTTCGAGGAAATTGGAGGAAAGTGGATGCTACTTTAGGAGAAATAGTGGACACTACTATTTACAGGCAGCTAGTGGGTTCATTGATGTACTTGGTGAACACTAGACCAAACATTTGCTACACAGTTAACCAGTTGAGTCAAGCTATGGTTAAGCCAACCAAGCTCTTTTGGAAGGCGGGGAAGCATTTCTTGAGATATCTCAGGGGCACTACAGAGTATTGATTATGTTACAGATAGACAAAGGGAGTGAAGCTGCAAGGCTTCATGGATGAAGATTGGGTAGGCAGTCCATCAAACAGAAAGAGAAAATCAGGAGGGATCTTCAGCATAGGGTTGACAACGGTTTCTTGGTACAGCAGGAAGCAATGATCTATGGCACTCAGTTCAGCCGAGGTAGAGTACATGGCAGAAAGTCAAGCTACATGTGAGGCCATTTGGATGAGAAAGATCCTGGTTGGTTTGTTGGTTCTCAGATGGATCTGACAGTGATACATTGTGATAAACAGAGTTGCATTAAACTCTCAGTTAATCTGGTATTCCATGATAGGTCCAAGCACATAGACATTCGGTACCACCATCTCAGAGATTGTGTTCATAGGTGCATTATGTTACTTCAGTACATTCCCATGGAAGATCAGGATGCAGATATTCTGAAGAAGGCGCTCGCCAGGAGAAAATTCAAATACCATAGAGGTAGGATCGGGGTGGCATATAATCCCTTTCTTGTTGAGAGGCAGTGTTGACAATTTAACAAGAATTGTGTGTCTAATTTAATTTTCCCTTAATTAAATTGGACAATAAAATGTAATCTTATCTCATAATCACTTGTAATAGTTAACTGAGTGTGATAAACTCAGTTAGCTCATGAATTTCGAGTTGAGGGTGGTTGGTGAGGCATGTAGAGTGATTCTATTAGTTATGGAGTTCGAATTGTAGTTAGTGCATTAGTTTAATGCATGAGAAATCAGTTAACTCAATTTATTGAGTTAAATTCAGTTGAACTAGTTGCAACTGTTTGTTGCACTAGTAAGAGTTCACGTGAATTAAATCAGATTTAATTCACATGCAGTGATCTGCAATGCAACTGATGATTTACTATTAATAGCTTCATGCATGTCAGCTCCATTCGAGACCTAGTTGAGAACAAAGGTTAATGTAACATTCAAAAGTTAAAAAAAAAAAAAAAACGAATTACCACATAATTTTTTTTTTTAATGTCGATGTTTACCATCCGTTAAACCATGCCATTTCCATAACGTATTCATTGAATTTTTAACTGAGATGTGACAAATTGACACCTAGAATTTATGGTTTGGTTACTTCTCATGGCTTGTATATTTATGGCAACTATGTACTGCATAATGGTTGAGTTAATTGTTTTTGTACGAGAACCCATAGCCAGCTCCACGATCCGGCTAGTCACGTTTACACTGTTTTACAACGTGTACCCGGCGCTTAAGTGTTGGTTTCCACGGCATCACCTTATTTAATGAGTTTTGGTTCTCCCGCTTATTGAAATTTGGAACTGTGTGCGATGTTTATTACGCCCTTGATGTTTCTGCTGAAGTTCTGGTTGGCAATCTCTCGATCCCTACATTTTACATCCGGCAGTCTCTACACCCTTGATCAATTCCACGATCCATCGGTGCGCATTCTTCAAGGCGGGATAATGACCTCGGGGTCATATCTGCTTTCCTGTTCATTTGCTGCTTTTCTCGACGGAGGGCTGGAGCAACCTCGGCCTAAGCGGGTCTTGGGACAGAACTCAACGACTGGTCCAAGGCTGAAGTCGGAATGGTTTCCTGTTTCTCATTTTACCAGTATACTACTCCTTCTTTTCTCCCAATTCTTACTGTGCTTATGCGATTTGTGAATTTTCGACTAGTTTATTTCCGAGTTTGGTGTTTACAGTCATTCATTTCAGAGGTTACGATTTATCTGTCAATGGCTCCCCTCGGAATAAACGTAGCTGTCCTGGTTGGTACGCTTGTTCTCATGAAGTCTGTGGGTAACTGCAGGTTGGATTTCCTCGCTCAGATTTCCATCAATTTCTCCTCAGGTATCTCTAGCTTCGTTTACAGTGGTCCGATTTTCTTTTCTGTGTAATGCTGATGCGGAAATTTTCTTGTTCTTCTCTTCCCTAATAATTGTTCTGTTTGACTGGCAGGTATACTATGTTTACTTCCCTTATCCCAATTCGAGATGCTTGAGTTAGCACCATTGTTTCGGCCTGCAATAGAATTCTAACTCGACGTCCACTTACAGGTACACCTCGAGTCGACGGGTCCAATACCTCAGGATTCACTTCAAGTGGTTTTTTCTTTAATTAAGTGGAATGTCACTACTGGATAGCCAGACTCTCGAAAATCTGTGGTCACAGTCATTATGTCTAATGTCAATAGCGCGGAAGCCTTTACGGCTTAGGGTTTCTGTGTAATGGACTTAAATCTTAGGGTTTTGGGTCTTTTAATTTATCATTGTTGTAGATAAATCCCTACCTTTGTGACTGATCGGGTTTGCACACCCGCTATCTGTGCATCACCTCATTTTGTTATTCTAACCCTCGATAGAGGGATTTATTCTTTAAGGATAGACATCTCCGTCTTTTACTCATACAATTTTTGTACAGTCATATTGGCAGATGGAAGTGTAAAATGCGTATGGTTTTCTCGTGGTTGAAACAACAAGATTTAATTTCCCTTTTCCTAAACTGATAAATGAATTTGGTTATGGTATATTCATGAATTCCTCTGTTGCGTTATATATATATATATATATATATATATATATATATATATATATATATTGATAAATTTTCATATAAATCTATGTTTCGCCGTTTCTCATTGAAAGCAGACCCCTCGGGTTTCACCTTGATGTCTTCTGCAAGAACTTGTTATGTATATTTCCTACACCGCGAGGGTTTCCATTCGATAGCATATTTGTTATTGCCATGAATCTTTTGTTACTGTGTTTTCTCAACACGCCCATGTATTTTGCATCTGCTTGAATACTGTTCCTATCAGGTACCGCTCCTTGTTTTCTTTATTAATACCAGGCAACGGGGTGACCGGACCACCATCTTTGTCCGTGCATTATCATAGTTAAGGAGCGATTTACCCAGAAGCGGGAAAGTCTGGCTTTCCAGCCATATGGGTTAACGGCCTTCTTACACAGTAGTATGGGGCCTTTTCCTCTAAAGAAATTTATTCTATGTATTATTTTCCTTTCTTAGACCAGTAAGAAGTAGGACTACGCTAAATACTACTGTTATCGTGGTACTCTGTGCTTGATTTACTTTATTTCTGCAAGAGTTTCAGTCCTCCTTCTAAGAAGATATGTATTCAGTTTATTTTTAATTATTTCAAGAGACAATGTTAACTATTTGTTCTACAGTAATAAAGTATGGAAGAAAAATTAAATAAAAACTGTCATACCATCGCAAATCCTACCTTTCCACAGAAATAAGGATCTACTTACTATGACCTGGTAATATAACATAAATATCAGAAATGACAGTTGCAATCTTTCTTCTGCCATTCCTTCAAAAAAAAAACATAACTAAACAAAATATTGTTGTTTATACTCATCTGAGTCCAAGCCAACTGTTAGTATTCGTTGCCTCCCATCCACGAACTGGGGCAATTACATCCCACGGCTCTCCCCCGAGCCTCAAGTCTGGAGTGTTATACACCGAGATTCTGGAGGAGAGATTCGGGACAATCTGGTCCAACTCTCCAACTCCAGTGGAACAGAATTCTGGGGAGAACTCGGGATAATCCGATCCAAATCTCCAACCCAGCAGACAATCTGTTCTGGAAATTTCTTTCCAAAACCACAAAGTCCTTTTTCCTCACAACCATGAAGAACCCCAAACTCTCCTTGGAATTCTTTCTTTATTCCAGAGTTTCTTTGGGTAACTGTGGAACTATTTTTATGTTCAACTAACTCCAGATCCTGATTTACTTTTACCATCAATTTTACTCAAGAAAACTAATTTCACAGTAAATCTTTTATTCAATACCAAAATTAATTTTGTTCAGATATTCCAATTAAAATAACAGCAGTCATAATTAATCCTTAACTAATAAAAAGAACTTAACCATTTGTTAGTGGCTAAGAGGGTGGTTACAGTTTTCCCCCTCTGGAAGAGAACATCGTCCCTGGTGTTCTTATTCTAGTTCAGTAAAAAGCTCAGGATAAGCTTCACGAACAAAACTCTCGTCTTCCCAGGTAGCTTCCTCCGGTCCAAAGTGCTTCCATTGCACTTTGACCTGGGCGATGGCTCGTTTCTGGAGCATGATTTCCCTCCGGTCGATTATATTGTGTGGCTTGACCAGAAATTCTCCGTCTGGTTCTACCTGCACACAGTAGACTTACGTTAATTAAATAAATCTTTAATATCGCATTATTATTTTAATAATTATGCTTATCCACTACCTGTATGTTCTGCCAATGAATTATGTGTCTTGGATCATGAATATATCGTTTTAATAACGATACATGAAAGACATTATGCACCCGAATATGACTAGGAAGAGCTAAACGATATGCTACTGGTCCTACTCTTTCCAATATTTGGAAAGGGCCACAGAACCGGGGTGCTAATTTTGCACAAGACGCCCATCTTAATGTGCTTTTCTTTGGTTTAATCCTGACATATACATGATCTCCAACTTCATATTCACGGTATGATCTCTTTTTATCCGCATACACTTTCTGCCTGTCTTGTGCCGCCTTCAAATTCTGTCGAATTTTCCTCACCTCTGCTTCCATTTCTGCTAGCATGTCTGGTCCCAGCATGATTCTATTCTCGGGACTGCTCCAATTAATGGGAGTTCTGCACTGCCGCCCGTATAGCGCCTCAAACGGACTCATCTTTAATGATTCTTAGTAGCCATTGTTATAGGAAAACTCTATCAAGTGAAGATACTCCTCCCATTTAACTGGTTGCTGCATGACATACATTCGCAGCATGTCTTCCAGCACCTGATTCACTCACTCGGTTTGACCGTCTGTTTGCGGGTGGTATGCAGTACTAAAATGTACTTGCATTCCTAATCCTGTAAACAGGGTCTTCCAAAAAGCTGATGTGAATTTTACATCTCTATCCGAGATAACGGTCTTAGGAATGCCATGCAGTCTGAAGATCTCACGCATAAATAAATCTGCTATCTGTACCGTCTTATAGGTGGATTGGACAGGTATGAAATGTGCCGACTTACTTAGTCGATCTACAACTACCATTATGGAATCATTACCTCGTTTTGATTTTGGTAATCCGGTGATAAAGTCCAATGAGATCACCTCCCATTTCCATTCGGGAATAGGTATAGGCTGCATTAATCCAGCCGGATGCCGATGCTCTACCTTCACCTGCTGGCACTCTAAACACCTGTTTAGATACTTCGCTATATCCTTCCTCATGCCTGGCCAACAATAGTCTTTTCTTATAGCTGTCATCATTTTTTGATATCCCGGGTGTCTCGCATAATTGCTTCTATGATACTCATCCAGTATCATAGTTTTTAATTCCACTTTGTTTGGAATGACTATCCTTTTTTTGAAAATTAGCAACCCATCCTGGTTAATCTCATATTCCCCTTGTCCACCTTGTTCTCCAGATTCTTGTGTTTGCTGCCACAAATATTTATACTCAGGATCCTTGTCTGCTTCTTCTCTGACTTGTTCTAGGAATCTGGTTTCAATTTGATTAACATATAACTCATAAATGTTATGCAGTTTTCTGCTTAATGCATCCGCAACCTTGTTCTCTTTTCCTTTTACATGCTGTAGATCAATATCAAACTCGCTCAAAAAAGCATTCCATCTTGCTTGTTGGGAGTTTAAGTCAGCTTGTTTAAAGTAGCTGGTTAGACTACTATGATCAGTTTTTAATACAAATCTCTTCCCAAGTAAGTAATGTCTCCATACTCGGAGAGCGTGCACAACTGCAATTAGCTCTAAATCATAAGCCGAGTATCGCTGCTCATGATCTTTCATCTTGTGGGATTCATATGCAATTACCTTCCTTTCTTGTGATAACATAGCCCCAACACCTTCCTTACATGCATCCGTACAAACCTCGAATTCCTTATTCGGATCTGCTACACTTAACACAGGTGCTGTTGTCAATAACTGCTTCAATCTTTCAAAACTGTCCTGACATTCCTTTGTCCATTTAAAAATTTTCCCCTTCCTTTGCAAAGAGGTAATGGGAAAGGCTATCTTTGAAATCCTTTTATAAATCGCCGGTAATAGCCAGCAAGACCCATAAAAGACCGTATATCTGCCACATTCTGTGGCACCTTCCATTCCATAATAGTTTTGATTTTCTCCGGGTCTACTGCTATACCTTTTTCAGATATTACATGTCCAAGATACTGTATTTCTCCTTTGAAAAAGTCACATTTACTAAATTTTGCATACAGCTGGTGCTTCCTTAGCATCTCCAGTACCATTCGCAAATGTTCCTTGTGTTCTTCCACATTCTTAGAATAAATCAGTATGTCATCAATGAAAATCAACACAAATTTGTCCAAATAAGGGTGAAAAATACTATGCATCAGTCTCATAAAAGTGGCTGGTGCATTAGTTAACCCAAAAGCTAATACCACGAATTCATAGTGGCCATACCTTGTGCGAAAAGCAGTTTTATATATATCTTCATCCTTAATTCTGATCTGGTGATAACCGGACCGCAAATCAATCTTTGAGAACACAGTAGCTCCCCTTACTTGGTCAAACAGGTCATCAATACGGGGTAGGGGATACCTGTTCTTAACAGTCAGCTTATTTAACTGTCGGTAATCCATGCACATGCGCATGGTTCCATCCTTCTTTTTAACAAACAACACTGGTGCTCCCCAAGGTGACACACTGGGTCGTATATACCCCTTATCTATTAATTCTTGAAGCTGCATCTTCAGTTCAGTTAGTTCTGGCACACTCATTCGGTAAGGAGTCCGTGAAACTGGCGAAGCTCCTGGTAGTAGTTCTATTGTAAAATCAACATCTCTTTTAGGTGGTAATCCTGGTATTTCTTCAGGAAACACATCCTTAAATTCCTGTACTACAGGTATATTCTCTAGCAGGGCAGCTTTATCCTTAGACTCAGGTAATCCAACTTGTATAGCATACAGCCGGCATCCCTTTCTTATACATTTTCCCATTTGGGAAGCTGTAATTGGGCGCAGATGTATAGGCTTCTTTATGCCTTGAATTTCTTGGCGATTACCATTCTGATCTCTGTAATAAACTATCTTTTCCTTACAATCTATGAGAGTCCAATGCTTTTCCAACCAATCCATTCCCAACAACACATCATAGGATCCCAAGGGCAGAATATTTAAGTCTACTATTAATTGTTGTTCGCCGATTTGTAGTGCACAATCTGGTATTTTGGCACTAACTCTTCTTTTAGCTCCTGTAGCTAACTGAACCAACCAGGTCTTCTTAAATTTTTGACTTGGCAACTTACATATTTCTACTAATTTAGGACTTATATAACTTAGACTTGCTCCCGGATCTATCAAAACAGAAACAGTTTGGGATAACAATTTACCTTCCAGCTCTATCATGGTAGGTTGAAAATCAGCTTGCCGGTCCTCCAATGCTGCGTTAATTCTGGGTATGCTTCGGGCAACATCTCCCACAGTAGAGGCCTCCTGTAAATTGGTTACTGCTTCGGTTTTACCCCGCTGTGGGCAATCTCGATAGTAGTGCGCTGCTTCGCAGCCCCAACACTACAGAGGTGGCCTCTGACTTTGAGGTTGCTCAGGTTTACTAGAAGCCTCAACAGTTTTGTCCTCCCCAGGCCATCTTATCCTCTGATGGTTCCTACCAAACTGCTTGTTAATTGAATTCCTGGCTGAGCTTCTGAAATTACTGGTTTTGCCTCTTTTAAAACCAGCACTGTTTCTATTTTCTTTCCTTGGTTGACACCCTTTCCCTTGGTCTATCTTGGTTTTTGCTTGCTGATAACACAACCTCGCCTTTCTAATGGCCTCATCCATTGTCTTAGGATTTACAAACTCGATACGCTCCTTCATATGGGCGGGTAAACTGCTCAGAAATCTTTGGACTTTGGCTTTCTCGTCTCTTAAGTACGGTACATAGCGCAGTAATGATGTAAACTTAGTGATGAACTCGTCCATGGTCAATTGTCCTAGCCTCAAATCATGGAATTCTCGAGCCTTTTCATCATAAAAACGCTCAGTCAAGTACTTGTCCTTGAAGTACTGTTGAAACTTATCCCATGTCACATCCTGATCCTCTATCCCCCGCACGTTCTTCACTTCTTCCCACCATAAGGTGGCTTTATCTTTCAGCTGGTAAATGGCTAACCGTGCTTTAAGACCACTGTCATAGTCATACACCTGAAAGTACTTATTCATGTTAATCAACCATGCTTCTGCCACTTCCTCTTTTTCTCCATCGAACGTAGGTGGCTTTATCTTTCTGAATTCTCCATGTAATTCCACCCTCTGCCTTTTACCTGCCTTCCTTTCGGTTTCATTTTCAGATTCAGCGTCATTAAAATTCCTGTTTGGATTACTTCTCTGTGACAGACTTCTTTCTTTTCGGCTTATATCTTGTTCATCTGTTTGCTGTTCATTCCCTTCTTGGAATTCTCTGCCAGCACTTGGGTTTTCATTCCTTTGATTCTGTTTATTGGAGAGGCTCTTTAAGATCCTCTCCTGATCCTGCATCATTCTTGCGTTTTCCCTTCGTACTCTCTCCATTTCTTCCTGCAACTGTTGTACTGTGTGTAATAAAATGCGAGTCTGATGTTGTTGCTCTTCAATCAGTCTGTTCGGCCACTGATGCTGCTCTATCCCCAACTGAACCCACATTTCGGGGTTACCCTCTGGTGGAGGCTGCATTTCTCCACCATTTCGCGGTGGCAGTTGCGAAGGTGTCCGCCTCATTTGTCTTTCCATCTAATTACTGGACTGTGCATGAGTAACATACAATTTAACGTCAGTTGACCCAATAGGGCCCAGCGTTGTAACGCCGACTCCGATACCACTTGTAACATTCAAAAGTTAAAAAAAAATAAACGAATTACCACATATTTTTTTTTTTTTAATGTCGATGTTTACCATCCGTTAAACCATGCCATTTCCATAACGTATTCATTGAATTTTTAACTGAGATGTGACAAATTGACAACTAGCATTTATGGTCTGGTTACTTCTCATGGCTTATATATTTATGGCAACTATGTACTGCATAATGGTTGAGTTAATTGTTTTTGTGCGAGAACCCATAGCCAGCTCCACGATTTGGCTAGTCATGTTTACACTGTTTTACAACGTGTACCCGGCGCTTAAGTGTTGGTTGCCACGACATCACCTTATTTAATGAGTTTTGGTTCTCCCGCTTATTGAAATTTGGAACTGTGTGCGATGTTTATTACGCCCTTGATGTTTCTGCTGAAGTTCTGGTTGGCAATCTCTCGATCCCTACATTTTACATCTGGCAGTCTCTACACCCTTGATTAATTCCACGATCCAACGGTGTGCATTCTTCAAGGCGGGATAATGACCTCGGGGTCATATCTGCTTTCCTGTTCATTTGCTGCTTTTCTCGACGGAGGGCTAGAGCAACCTCGGCCTAACCGGGTCTTGGGACAGAACTCAACGACTGGTCCAAGGCTGAAGTCGGAATGGTTTCCTGTTTCTCAGTTTATCAGTATACTACTCCTTATTTTCTCCCAATTCTTACTGTGCTTATGCGATTTGTGAATTTTTGACTGGTTTATTTGCGAGTTTGGTGTTTATAGTCATTCATTTCAGAGGTTACGATTTATCTGTCAATGGCTCCCCTCGGAATAAACGTAGCTGTCCTAGTTGCTACACTTGTTCTCATGAAGTCTGTGGGTAACTGCAGGTTGGATTTCCTCGCTCAGATTTCCATCAATTTCTCCTCAGGTATCTCTAGCTTCATTTACAGTAGTCCGATTTTCTTTTCTATGTAATGCTGATGCGGAAATTTTCTTGTTCTTCTCTTCCCTAATAATTGTTCCGTTTGACTGGCAGGTATACTATGTTTACTTCCCTTATCCCAATTCGAGATGCTTGAGTTAGCAGCATTGTTTCGGCCTGCATTAGAGTTCTAACTTGACGTCCACTTACAGGTACACCTCGAGTCGACGGGTCCAATACCTCAGGATTCACTTCAAGGGGTTTTTTTCTTTAATTAAATGGGATGTCACTACTAGATAGCCAGACTCTCGAAAATCTGTGGTCACAGTAATTATGTCTAATGTCAATAGCGCGGAAGCCTTTACGGCTTAGGGTTTCTGTGTAATGGACTTAAATCTCAGGGTTTTGGGTCTTTTAATTTATCATTGCTATAGATAAATCCCTACCTTTGTGACTGACCGGGTTTGCACACCCGCTATCTGTGCATCACCTCATTTTGTTATTCTAACCCTCGACAGAGGGATTTCTTCCTTAAGGATAGACATCTCTATCTTTTACTCATACAATTTTTGTACAGTCATATTGGCAGATGGAAGTATAAAATGTGTATGATTTTCTCGTGGTTGAAACAACAAGATTTAATTTCCCTTTTCCTGAACTGATAAATGAATTTGGTTATGGTATATTCATGAATTCCTCTATTGCGTTATATATATATATATATATATATATATATGTATATATGTATATGTATATGTATATATGTATATATATATATGTATATATATATATATATATATGTATATACATATATATATATATGTATATACATATATCTATATACATATATATATATGTATATAGATAGATATATATGTATGTACATATATATATATGTATGTACATATATATATATATGTATGTACATATATATATATGTATATATATATATATGTATGTATATATATATATATATGTATATATATGTATGTACATATATATATGTATGTACATATATATATGTATGTACATATATATGTATGTACATATATATATGTATATACATATATATATATATTGATAAATTTGCATATAAATCTATGTTTCGCCATTTCTCATTGAAAGCAGACCCCTCGGGTTTCACCTCGATGTCTTCTGCAAGAACTTGTTATGTATATTCCTACACCGCGAGGGTTTTCATTCGATAGCATATTTGTTATTGCCATGAATCTTTTGTTACTGTGTTTTCTCAAACGCCCATGTATTTTGCATCTGCTTGAATACTGTTCCTATCAGGTACCGCTCCTTATTTTTCTTTATTAATACCAGGCAACGGGGTGACCGGACCACCATTTTTGTCCGTGCATTATCATAGTCAAGGAGCGATTTACCCAGAAGCTGGAAAGTATGGCTTTCCAGCCATATGGGTTAACGACCTTCTTACACAGTAATATGGGGCCTTTTCCTCTAAAGAAATTTATTCTATGTATTATTTTCCTTTCTTAGACCAGTAAGAAGTAGGACTACGCTAAATAATACTGTTATCGTGGTACTCTGTGCTTGATTTACTTTATTTCTGCAAGAGTTTCAGTCCTCCTTCTAAGAAGATATATATTCAATTTCTTTTTAATTATTTCAAGAGACAATGTTAACTATTTGTTCTACAGTAATAAAGTATGGAAGAAAAATTAAATAAAAATTGTCATACCATCGCAAATCCTACCTTTCCACAGAAAGAAGGATCTACTTACTATGACCTGGTAATATAACATAAATATCAGAAATAACAGTTGCAATCTTTCTTCTGCCATTCCTTCAAAAAAAAAACATAACTAAACAAAATACTGTTGTTTATACTCATCTGAGTCCAAGCCAATTGTTAGTACTCGTTGCCTCCCATCCACGAACTGGGGCAATTACATCCCACAGCTCTCCCTCGAGCCTCAAGTCTGGAGTGTTATACACCGAGATTCTGGAGGAGAGATTCGGGACAATCCGGTCCAACTCTCCAACTCCAGTGGAATAGAATTCTGGGGAGAACTCGGGACAATCCGGTCCAAATATCCAACCCAGCAGACAATCTGTTCTGGAAATTTCTTTCCAAAACCACAGAGTCCTTTTTCCTCACAACCACGAAGAACCCCAAACTCTCCTTGGAATTCTTTCTTTATTCCAGAGTTTCTTTGGGTAACTGTGGAACTGTTTTTCTGTTCAACTAACTCCAAATCCTGATTTACTTTTACCATCAATTTTACTCAAGAAAACTAATTTCATAGTAAATCTTTTATTCGATACCAAAATTAATTTTGTTCAGATATTCCAATTAAAATAACAACAGTCATAATTAATCCTTAACTAATAAAAAGAACTTAACCATTTTTCAGTGGCTAAGAGGGTGGTTACAGTTAAAGGGATGTTAACTATCAGTTGTATCATTAGTAGGTTGCCCGCATGCAGCAAGACATCCATTGGATTTCCCATGAACATTGTGCAGTTTTGGAAGGCTGAAATTCCTAAAGGATAGGATTGCATTCCACATGAATTGTGCAAGCAAGGCAAACTGATTAGAGGCAGAAAATTGGCTAAGTGTTGGTCGATTTTGTCTGGGTCAATGTGAGACAATTGTGAGAGTGCAGGAGACTCTTGTGAGAAGAGTGCATTGTAATTGTTTCGTGATTCCATGGTGAATATACAATAGAAGATAGAGGGGTTTTGAGTAGCAAGCTTTCCCCAGGAAAATATCTATGTTGTGGTTTGATTTGCTTCTTTCATTACTTGTTGTGATTGGTGATCGTGTTTATTTTCCGCAATTGATTTGTAGAAGGATTCAATGTCTAGCTTTAGTACATTGCTTGATCGGATTGAATCCATTGATATACACATGTTTGCATAATTTCTACCCCATTCCCCACACATCTCTCTCTCTTTCTCTCTCTCTCTCTCTAATAATGATATAAAATATCTTATAAAATGAAAAATAAACCTAAATCAAATTGTTAATTAATAATATTAGTACATTGCATATAAATTATATAATAATTAGAGTCATTAATAAGTCAGTGATGTTAATACATTTTTAAATTAAATTAATTGCTGAGAATTAATCATTCAAAATTAAATAGGAGATGATTTTGCGAAAAAAAAGAAAAAGAAGAAGAAGATTTTCTTAGCACACTATGAAATCTAGGGGAAATTTATGGAAATCCAAATTACAGTTGTCAAGCTTAAAAAATTTGGGTACTCCATGGGTTCTTGAAGGTGCTAAATCCATTTACACCATTAAATAAATGATTCAAACACTCAAAGTTTTCTAAGAGAAAATAGTAGTTTGGGTGAAATTGTTCCTTGCTTAGACAAATCCAAATCCTTTTACTACGGTTTTCCAAGAAAATAATGGGTTTCTCCCATTATTTTGATGAAATCTAGAGATTTTTTTTGGAAATCCAAGTTAAAGCTGTCAAGTTTTAGAATTTTAAGTGTCTTTGGGTTCTTGATGGTGTTGAATCCATTTCCACCTTTGAAAAAATTATTCAAGCACTCCTAATTTCTATTTTTTTTGAAAAAAAAGGTTTTTGATGGTGTTGAATCCATTTCCACCATTAAAAAAATGATTCAAACACTCTTAATTTCTGAATATTTGAAAGAAAAAAACTTTCGATTCCAATGAGAAAATAGTCTTCCCTATTAAATGCTCACCTATATATTTTAAGTTTTAAATTTATTTAGATTTATCATCATTAAAATTTGATAAAAAACATTAAAAAATCTAGTTATTACAAATGGCATAATTTCGTACAACAATGATAATGATAATGAGTTAGCTCACATTTATGAATAGTCATAAATGACCCTTGTCTTTATTATTAATTGACTATTGAATTATAATAAATTTTACCATCTTCAAAAGAAAATAGAATATATATTACTATACAACACATTTCCAATATTATCTCAAAATACTAAAATATCTTCGTATAAACTAATTTATATCTTTGTTTAAGTTTTAGATTTTTGAAAAATAATAATTTGTAATTGAATCCACGAACTAAGTGTAAATCTTATTATATAAGTTAAATATAAATGAAATAGTCATATATATTTTGACTAAGTTTAATACAATTTATTGAATAAATCATTCTTTCCTCCTAGATTTGACATTTCTAAACTCAACCCAAAAAATCAACTTGGATACCAAAAAATTGAATCCACATGTGAAGTAAGTGTAAATCTCATTATATAAGTTAAATATAAATGAAATAGTCATATAGATTTTGACTAAGTTTAATACAATTTATTGAATAAATCATTCTTTCCTCATACATTTGACATTCCTAAACTCAACCCAAAAAATCAACTTGGATACCAAAAAATTCATTACAAATGGCATAATTTCCTACCACAATAATAATGATAATGAGTTAGCTCATATTTATGAATAGTCATAAATAATGCTTATCTTTATTATTAATTGACTACTGAATTATAATAAATTTTACCATCTTCAAAAGAAAATAAAATATATATTACTATACAACACATTTTCAATATTATTTCTAAAATATCTTCTTATGAACTAATTTAATCTTTATTTCATTTTTATATTTTTGAAAATTAATAATTTAAAAATCAATCTCATTATATAAGTTAAACATAAATGAAATAGTGATATAAATTTTAACCAAATTTATTGCAATTTATTAAATAAATCATTCTTTCCTCATTCCTAAACTAAACCCAAAAATAAAAAACTCAAATCAACCTATGTGTTTCACCATTTTCAACAACTTAAAAGACCCATTCATTGGACTTGGATCAAGCTACTATATTCATGGCTTACCACGGGTATTAACTTTTCACTAACGCTGAAGTAAATATTGACATCCGTGAAGTCAGGCATGTGCGTTGAAAAACGATGTAGGTACATAAATATTCATTTATATGGACAGCTCCCAAAGATGTTACTTCTACCAATACCAACCAAATCATGCAAACTGGAGTTGACAGGTTTGTTATGCATTTAAATTTAGTTGGTCTGCTACTTTTAGCATCTCTGTGTCGCTACTATTACCAATACCAACTCAAGCAGACTGGAGTTCACAGGTTAGTGATCCAAATAAATTTAGTGGGTCTGCTACTTTTATCATCAGGGTTGCTACTTTTACCAATACCAAGCAATTCAAGCAGAGTGCATTTGACAGGTGGGTTATGCCATTAAGGTTTTTAGTTGGATATTTTAGAAGTTTTTCTTAATTTTTTAAAAATTTGACAAGAATTTATTGAAATTACAAGTTTAATATATAATTTTTGCACAATTAAAATACTCTAAATTTTTTTCAAAGTAATAAATCTATATATAAAATCAAAAACTTAATTTAAATAACATAAATCAAAATTTCACCTCAACCAGATTCTAACACCAAAAAATCTAAAAAATCAAGCTTCAACTACTCGGACTCCAACTCCAACTCCAACTCCAACTCCATCTCCATTAAATTTAATGGTCTGCTACTTTTATTCTAATATTACCAATACCAACCATCTTTTCTCATTTAGTGAGTCTGCCGCTTTTCTCATCTCGGTTGGAATTTTAAATTCAATTGACCATTGAAATTCAATGGTTTACTTTATAGTAAAGAGTTTTGATCATATTTAATGGACGGTAATAAACACTCAGCTACAGTTACAGAGCATTCAATATTCTGTGTGCCGTGTTGGAATTTAGATCACAGTTACAGAACATTCAATATTCAGTGTGCGGTGTTGGATATACATTATCGGATTGTAATTAAATATTTCTTCATCAGTAACATATTAATATAATATTTATAATAAGTTATTATATTTTAAGCTGTATTGTGATTAGGTCTCAAATTTGTTTAGAAAATAATGAAAATTTCAGTATGATTTTGAGAAAAAATTTCAATTTATTTTGAAAATCTATGTTATAGTCGTTAAGTTTCAAGATTTTTGATTTATAGAGATTTTTTATAATATTAAATAGATTTCATCATTAAAAATTCAAACATTCTCAAAAATATTTTTTTTGAAAATTATAATCTACACAAAATTACAACCATAATTACCAAATTCAAATTCGAATTCAATACCATACATATTATAAAAATTCTAATAAAAAAAATTCAGTTCAAATAAATTCGACAATATTCATATAAATTATATTAACAAACTATACTAGACAGGACTATACCTGAACCCAATCGAATTTCTTCAAATTATTAGTTAACGCTGAAGGCGTTCTATTGTGAGCGTTTAGCTCATGACACTGTAGAGATTCATCGTAAAACAACAAAACTCCCCAAATCTGAACAGTGTCGGGCAGCTGTCTCCATTGACCTTCCAGGTTTTCTTTTGCAGATCCATCTGCAAAATGCTAGTTATACAAATTATATTAGCAAATTTTTGTAGACTTATTTGATAAGCAATTACTATAATTACAACTCCATCACAATTTAAATGTTAAATTTTATTTATAACAAATAATGTACTCATCCAATATCACAATTAAATGAATTATAATTACTATACTATTTTAAACAAATAAATTATCTAATAATAAACAACTTAAACATTAAATTTTATTAATACTAAACAATTTACTCATCAAATCCCATCCTCTTCCTGGTAGGTGCACCGTAATTAGTACGGTACCACGGTCCACCTACTCTCAGTTGCAGGTGCTATTTATTATGTTTGAATAGCGGTCGAACTAAAAACATTTGGGATATGCCATGTAATTACTACCATACCAGACCATCAGAATTGTACCAACAATTTATTATTATGTTTGAATGGTGATAGATTCAAAAAAAGCTGTTGGCATCATTCTAGTGTCACTGGCAAATCATAATAGCGGTCAAACTAAAAGCTTTTGGCGATATGCCATGTGACAAACAGTGATTACTACTGTATCACAATTGCCAAAATTGTAGGTGCAATTTATTTGTTCGATTTGTGATCGATTCAAATAACTGTTGTCGTTATACTAGCCCTCCTTTAAGTATATTTCACGTAACAGTACTCTGCTACTCGACAACAGTTTCCCAGAGTCCAAGCTCAGATTAATTGAGGTTTGGCGAGCACAGTTATTACACAAGTTGTGGGAAAAGCTTCAGGGACCACAGCATCTCTTTGGGACCCTTGTTTGGTATTGTTCTAAGAATCCCCATATTCTGCCACTGAAGCTTATAAACACCAGTATTTTTGTTGTTGGCTACATTTTAACAGTTTCAAGTTTTGATTTTTAAAATTTGAAATTTATCTCGGTAAATTGAAAAGATTTATTTTTCATCTATTTTTTTAATATACAAATGGATCTAGATTCTTTAAACACATTTGGGCATTTAAATGGTGGACACTTAAATAGGACATGTAAGAAAAACCAAAACAAATGATATATTATAAATTTGTAATTCCAACAATTTTTTACGATATTTAAAACAAAATTAACAATGAAAAAAAAAACTAGAAGACAAACCCAAAACTTATAAAAGTTAGAATACGTTTTACTCTCTTTTTTAACAAGAACCAAAAAGAGAATTTGTCATATACAACTATTTCATAAAGCTGGCAAATGGATCTGTTACAATATGTCTCCTATTACACCACATATAAATATTTCATAAATCTAGGAAATGGGTCAGTTACAACATGTCTTCATGTTTATCCATGTCTCTAAACACTATGAATCCATGCAGCTAGGAAACAAATTGTTCACCAAATTGTTAGAACTAACATCCTTTTACTCAAATAAAAATGACCAAATAAAAAAAAATAATTTACCTCAAAAATTTTAAGTTAAGATCTTAATTTCTTGTATCTTTTATCTCCAATTTAGTATAATATTTTACAAAGCTTGAATTAAAATACAAATATTATTGATATTGTTTTCACTATTATTTATATTTAAAGAATTCGTATGTAAGATATATTGTTGTGAAGTAGCTGTAGTTTAAGTAGTAGGGAGGAGTTGTTTGTTACAATCCCACTAAAATTGACATACTAGTTTTTTGCTAGTAATTTCTACATGAAACCTAAGTAGTTTAGCTCACTTAAATATAGTTTTCAAACCTAAAAAAATATTATATAAAAATAAATAAATCTATTTTAATTTTAGACATATCAAATATTATAAAATATAAAATATGAAAAATAATTTTAATTTTAATAAATTTATTTTAAAATACAAAATATAAAAATAATTTTGATTTTAATAAAATTTTTTTTAATAATAAAATATATTCATATAAATAATTTAAATTATAATTCATAATGATTAACAGAGCTTTAATAATGAGGAAGGAAATTTTACTTTCACACAAACACTCTTTTCATTATAATTATTATTTCTATGATGTATTGAATTGTACTTCACTGTTGTCTATGACCGCTATATCAATTTTTGATTATATTGTGAAAAACAAGAAAGTGGCAATGCATTCATTTAGGTATTGACCAACTGAGTAAAGTGGAGAGCATTGACTATTCATTGGGATTGGCTTCCAAGTAATGTTTTGATTTAAAAACTGATGCTAAATATTATATTTATATTGTTGTCCTGATTTAAAAACTGATCTTTAATTCTATATTCATATTGTTCACCCCTTCCATGTCATGGCATTCATTACCGGCATTGTTGTCTGGACTTCGCATGCTTTGAGGTCATTTCTCATCATGGTATGAGCGGTTAGACTTTAGTTTAAGAGATCAGTTTTACGCCTCAAATAACTGTAAATTTAAAAAGGTATAGGGTAATGAATAATTTATTATTGTTTTTTTATATACTATTAAATATGGTGTAAAATTGGTAATTGCTTTAAATTAAACAATGTAGACAAAATTTTAATATATTACTTATTTATCGTGTGAAACTATAATCACCTATTTGAAAATAGGTCGTAAATATATATTATAACCCATCTTTTAATTTAATATAGCATTGCGTAAGAATAAAATCACTCTCCGTGGAATTTGAATTCAATTTTTTACTTTATTCGATTGATTATACCTATCATCATAACAAATGCTATAATATGCATTAAGTATTAAGTTTGATCTACTTATAATTTAGTATTGTGAAAGGTGTTTTCTAGTTTTTATAATTTTTGATCTATTTATAATTTAGTATTGGGAAAGGTGTTTTCTAGTTTTTATAATTTATTAAGTTGAAAGTTGTTTTAGAGTTTAAGTTGGAGGAGATATAAATGAGTGTGAACATAATAAAAAGAGATGTTATTATGTTTATAAAATGAGTGCAAAATGTAAATATTTATTAGAAATTAAAATAATAAGTTATATATAAATTTTGAGGGTTAGTTTAATTGGTTGAGTTTTTAATGTATATTTGTTATTTGAGTTTTTAAAGCATATTTGTTATTGAGAGGTGGAGGGTTCAATTCTCTTGATACTCTTGGGGTTAGGTTTTGTGGTCACTATGTACGAGTTTCTTGAATTACATAGAAATTTTTTTATTGGGAATAGATATAATTAAGGGTAAGTAAAACATAACAAAAAGAGATATGTTATAATATGCATAAAATGAGTGTAAATGTTATATATATATATATATATATATATGCGCTTTGCATTACCCAAAAAATCAAGGTTACATGATTTTTCCATATTGCTTCCTAACGATTTTAATCATCCTCAAAACAATACTCTTGTCATTACTGAGTCTAGATTTCTCCAAAAGACACTAGATACAAAAGTTCCCACACACAACAATATGCCATAACTGACACATATACAACTAATAACTAAGTACATCATGATAGTCAAAAGCCCTAACAAGTGGGAAAAAACAAAAAATAGAAGACTTCATACTGCAAAGCCATTTGGCTGGAACATTGATAATTTTTTGAAGATGATATCGTCACTGGTACCCTCTCATTGAACCTGATGGATCTGGCGGATCCTCGTGATCAGAATCACAAGTTATATGCCCCTCCACATGAGCCATACAAGAGTCAATTATATCTAGGAAAAAATGTTGATTTCTAAGCATCCTTTTAATGTCTTCTAGGGTGGTGTAGACGTTATACCGCTCCACTTGCTTGTCTTTCAGGACCATACCCAACAGGGTCTTCATTTTCTAGTGTAAATCCATACAATTAAGATATTGCTTCTTCTTTCCCCTAGTGTGCCTAGGGTTAGGAACCCAAGATGACATGTCCTCCATGATTTTAGAATCAAAATGGGATTATCTCTCCACCTCCGTTTGCGTCACTTATTTACAATTTTCCTTCCTTGTATCCAACAGAACAACATTGAAGTAAGTGGCATCCAAGTCGTGAGAAAAGAGTCTCGCTTCTCTCTACCCGCTCCAACCTTCCTACAACACATTTGTTGTCTCGACGACATGACTAAGACACAGGTGGGGGGCGAGGGGCACACCAGGAGCACCCATTGTAAATTCCCATTCCTACAAAGAAACAAGAGAAAAAAATAGACATAGCCATTACAGAACTGGGTTCCAGGGAACCCTTGCTGCTCCTTTGAAACCTGACCCTCAAACTCTCGACGCTTCATATGGCAAATATTTAATGGCTATTGCCAACTTGGGATATGTATGCAATTACCTATGGGGGTTAGTCGTGCCCTTTACATTAATGCAAATCATGTCTAGAGTGGCATGTGCAACCTCAAAAAAAACCCATTTCATACACATTAACACCCTAATTGAGAAAAATCTTTGGAATAAAATAAAACAATATAACATATATAAATATTGAAAATAAAAAATTACAATAGCGTGAGTTTTCAAATACATAACTCTTCACTCTTTAAATACAAGTTATCTATATTCTTTATAGTTGCCAAAATAAAATTATGGCAAAAATTTGATCTTAATACTCTAAAAATCCCACAAGATTATTTCTCTTGCCACATGAAAAGTGGCGGCCGCCCTTCTCCACTAAATAGGTATAGAGATTGGAGCCCAAGCCCTTCCTTCTCCACTAAATAGGTATAGAGATAGGAGCCCAAGCCCTTGTGGAAACAGATTAAAAATAACAACAATAGCTTTTCTAAATCCCAAGAGTTTTAATTAAATCTTAATGACTCTGATGTTACTCTAATTTTTTTTAAGAAGATATTAACGCTCTTTCCCATTTCTGCAGGTTTGCGGATTCATCTTGTACCTTTGAAATGTGTATACAAAAAAACTTGCTTGAAAACATTTTAAGTGCATGCAGCGTTATTTTCGGTTGAAAGGTAGGTATTCCAGTTTTGTTTGAAGTCTTTGGAAAGCAGGAGCCCGGATTACTCGATCACAATGGATTTCTCCACCCACTCCATTGACTCACTCTTCCAGGGGACCAACCAACAAAACCCTAGCATTGTTTTATCCTTTCAAACACCGCGTTTTTTCACGCTGCATGAATGGCGGAAAGTAGGGTTATGATACGTACTTATTAACTCCTTCCTCTAATTTAAGTCAAAAGTCGGCAAAAGCTACTCACTAGGTATTAGGGTTTGATTATAGTCGTATTTTGTCTTGCTCTTTCAAAGGTTTGTTTCTCTTCTATTTTTTTTCTATGAAACGTGGATACTGTATTTGAGGTTGTGGACGGTGGAATTCGGATTGAAGGAAAATGTCCGACGTTCAAATCCCAGGAAAAACAATATGCCCATTTTCTCAGTAGGGGTTCAATGCTTTTTGTCAACCTTTTTGTCGTTAAATATTGTAATGTTATGAGCTGCAGTAACTGACTGGGTGAAACCGTTGTAGGGTTATTAACTCATTTATTTAAATTCAAATTTATCTTTGAATTGCTGTTGAAATGTACTGTGTGTAATTCTTGAAATGTTCTGCATTTAGCTTGAACACTTCACTCATCACATAATTTTCTGTTTTTGATAATGACTGAAATGGTCACGGGAAATGTCAGTTTCAAGTATTACACATAGTACACTTAAAAAACAATTCCAACTTGATTTTAAGTCTGAAACCTCCATAGACAGATTCAAATTTAGTTTAGAGTTTTATAATAATATGTGTTTAAAAAACAATTCCAACATGATTTTAACAGTGAAACCTAAACAAATTCAAATTTAGTTTAGAGTTTTATAATAATAAGTGTTTTAAATGGGTAATTTGGTTGTGTAGTGGTTTTATTGGGTTATTAGGGTTATTAAATGAATGGCTTAAATTCATATTTGGTTTAGATTTTTATAATATTTGATGGTTTAATAAATTATATTAATTGAAATGGTTTAAATTAAAATATAATAATATATAATATATTATTATTATTATTATTATGAATTTTAATATAGGATTATATTTAATCATATAATATTATTAGTAGTAGTCTAATGAAGAGAGGTAATAGTGTTTTTGGGCATTATCTATTAAAACATTTTTGAACAAGATTGTGATCTTTATTTGAATCCATAAATAGATTTAACACTTTAAAAACCCTTGAAACACTCCAACTTCTTAGTAGATTAAACAACTTAAACTTATTATTTAAAAAAAATGTTGAGAAAATACCATTTCATCTATTAGTTAGACTACGTGACATTATAATACTATATTAATATAATATAATATTATATAATACAATTTTTTTAATGATTAATTAATATTTAATATTATAATATTATATTATATAAAACTTAATATTATAATACTATTAATATATTATATTATTGTCTGTGGGGTCTTGGTTAAACGGTGATGAGGGGGCTGTTATAGCACTCATCACAGCTTCAACTCCCTTCCCCGATCGGGGTGATGTATCTGGACATGTTGATGAAAATGGAGTAAAAAAAAAAAAGAGAAAAAAGTGAAAAATGAAAGGAACTACCAAGCTTACAAAAATATATATATATATATTATATTATTATATAATGACTATAATTAATGTCTTGTAAAATCTATATTGTTTACTTGATCTTAAAAAGGTAAGATATTAATCAAAATTCCGTAACATTTTATTTTTATGTTAAAAAAGAAGCAGGAGAAGCATTTTAAGATAGTCATACTTTTGTTGAGTTAAAAGGCAAAAAAGATTGGTAGTGTGACTATAAATTAGACTAAATATGTGTAGAAGATGGACAATTTAAGAAAATATGTTTTTCATCTTCAACCCTCTTAATATCACATCTTTCATCCCATGATGTTTTTGGAATTGACTAATGCATAGTTCACCATCAAGCCCACATAAGAATTTAGCAAAATTCTTTTTTTTCTTGACAATAATCAAGAGAAAGAGATCATTTTTATTTTTAGGAGTATGATTGAAATATGGTAGTTTCCTTTTTTAATCCATGTCTTTATTTCCGCGAGCAATAATATTTTTATTATTATTATAATACTATGTTCAATATCTTTATATTATAATATTATATTATATTGAACATAGTATTATAATATTAAGCATAATAATATTATTGAAATTGTTACCAAATTAAAGAGGTAGAGGCACATCCGAACTTGAGTTTAGGTTACTTTAACATTAATATTTTATTTTTTTATTAAAATTGATGCATTATTTTAAGTGTAAATGCTAATTTGTGATTTGACCTGAATATATAGATGAAGTGCATTGCTTTCAAAGTAATTAAATTAATAGTGTGCATTGATTTCCATGTATGCACAAAGTAATTATTAACGAAGTGCATTAATTTATGTGTTACAATAACCATGAACCTAGATCCATCTTAAATAGAAATGGACAACATAGATCAAGTCAACGTAAAAAGGCACAAAATAATGATAAATTAAGATGTATCGATTTCATTGTAGATGTTGATTTCTAATCCTATTTGATTGTTTGTACCATATGCATTGCTTTTAGTATAGATGTTAATTTTTGTAATGTCCCAAATATAATTTTTGTTGAAAATTTCTTCTGAAAATTATGTCGTCAATTTAAATAACAATTTTCACAAATTGAACCACAAAATACACAACAAAACATTAAATAAAATATGCAACTGAAGATTTGACACGATATCATGCACAAAACTCAACCTTATTTTATTAAATAGAAGAGTACATATAATGTCGAAAATGGCTGAGAGAATGTCCTCCCACAAATATATGCTACAAGATGAAACTAGGCCGTCCTCCCACAAATATATGCTACAAGATGAAACTAGGCCTCCAAAATAAACTAAATATAAATAAGCTACACCTGTGAATTACTGCCCATAAATTCTACTATTGTTACCGCTAGAGGTAAACTATGATTTACACCCTCAAATCTGCTCCAAAATTTCTGCAAAATTCACTAGAAGCTTCTCTCACAAAATCTACCAAACCAAAAAAATATTGGGCTAATTCCAATTGACCTTGAAAGCCCCAAAAAGTGTGAATTACCCAGAAAATATTGTTGTTGTTACTATTGTTGTTGGAGAAGAATTGAAATTTCTGCCCTTGAAACTACTCAAAAAATTTTGAAAATTTAACCTGAAGTGCACACCAAACCCATAAAACCTAGAAATTGTTTGGCTTAATCCCAAACCAAAATAAAATCCACAATGTGATGGAAACTACCCAGCTAACCAACAATACACCCTACAATAAGAATGCACGATTTTGGCTTGAATACTGTCTGGAAAATTCTATAAAATTAATTATAGGCTCCTCACACTCAAACCAACAAAACCTAGAAATCATTTGGGCTAATTCTAGTTGAACTGAGTGCCCAAAATAGAGTGAATTTCTAGCTACACAATTTTGCGCCCAACTAGAGAGGAACTGCTGAGAAATGATAAAAATCTCCGAGAAATGGCTCAGAGATTGTGCACAAGTATCCTCCGACAAATAACTATCACTCCCAATTAAAACTCTCAACAAATACTAGCACAAAACACCAGAAAAAAATATGTTCTCCAACCTCTGTGTAGGCTCTATAAAATGAAATTCGTCCCAATCAAAAGATGCAAGAATAAATATGAAAAATGGTGCCAAAATCCAACTCTAACCAGTAGAAAATCTCCTGCAAATACTTGGAAAATATAATAGAAATATGTTGCTCCAAATAACCTCTGGGGTTTGCCTTGTGTGCCTAGAAATAACAATTTTTTGTGTGAATTTTCTGCAATAAACTTCATTGGAAGTCCTAAAATAGACTTCCCCAAAGCCTCACTATGGAAACATTCGAATTTTTTTGAAGATAGAGATGGAATTTCTACATGAAAATCCATTGTGCTAAGCAGCACTAGTTGTCTTGGCTGAACAACTCAAGAGAACTCAAGTTTAGATGTCAAATAAAAATTATAAGATATAATGATTTGCAATTGAGTACCTCCTCCTTTTATAATTATTCATGGGGCCTCCCTCTAGCTTATAGATCCTCCCTTTTTCCCTATTATTTTATTGGCGGGCGTTGTTTTCCACTTTTTTCCACCATTTGAATAAAATAATAATTTTTTGTTGTTCCAATAAAATAATAATTTTCCTCCATTCTCCAATGAAATATTACTTTTCTATCATTCTCCATTAAAATAATAATTTACCTCCATTTTCTAATAAAATATTATTTTTTCACCATTCTCCATTAAAATAATAATTTCTGTTTTCCTCCCATAAAATAATATTTTCTCTTTTTTATTTAATATCTACAAAATTGGCAAAACGCCTTCGTGAAATTTTCACTCACGAAAATTGGGGACATGACAGTCCTCCCAGCCAAAAAATGTTTGTCCTCAAGCAATGCTTGAACAAGCTCCCACCACTATTTTCTGACCCAAACGGTCACTGCAAAAAATAATTGGGTCCTAAATGTGCCGCTAACTCATCCCTTTCTCATGCACTATCTTGTCATAAAGGATTCTCTTGATACCAGGATCCCAAGTCATCCTGATCAATGTGAAACACCCCTTGCTCCACCCATTTTCCAACCATGTATGAGCCCCAAAATCCCTTTGCATACTGTCCATGAGTATAACATCACGATAATATAAAATCCTAAGAAACTCATCGTGAAGTTGCCTTACTGAGTAGCCAATCTCATGTACTTCAAGAGTAGGCTCCTAAATATACTATCCAACCCCTGTTGAGATGAATTATCGCCCGCATGAGCTCCCCCTATTCTCCTCTTGCTAATCATCCCACCATGCTAGTGAAGTCCCCCACACCAACAACAAACCACTAAAACCCAATGGAAGATCTGAATGATCTCCCCTTGTAGAAACCAGATCACCCGTGAGGGTAGTTGAATCACGAAATCCTATAATGATGCTCGGATCCCATGCCAGTCTCATAAGGGTGCCACCACACTAACATTGCACCACTTTGACTATGACATACTTCCCATCATGCACATATTATATCCTCCTCTCCTGCAACATAGTGGAAAAAAATCTATGGATGCCAAGCTCATCCTGCCCTGGCATCTCCAAGATATAAATGTCTACCCATCTACTAACAATATCAATCTGGAGTAGTAACAAGTAAAATTGGCCTTGCTATGCGATGAAGGCCTCGACGCTCCCCCTTTTGTCAAACCGAGAGAGAGTTGGGACACTCTTTGCCCTGATCATGCTTGTCATGAAATAGAGTGACCAATCATCCAACCGAATCCCTGGATTCCATAGCCATATCAAATGTGGCATAAACTTGAAATATGTTGGCACCAAATCATACCATGTCTCGGTTCCATGCATGTAATCAATATATGTACTCCATACATCCCGATTCAATCTGGTGTGTTCAAGACTTCCCTACGCCCGCCATACCACAGTGTGAGATCTGTTATCTTGCCTCTAGAAGGTGCTACCCAAAACTGCATGGATTATAAACATCTGTCTGCAAGATGGGTCCACCAACAGTTATATATGCTCATAAGACATCTTGGAATGTCTCACCCAACAAGTATCATGAATCTCCCTAAATGTGGACTCAAGGGTGGAGCATGTGCTACCCCTGTAACAAATCAAACCATCCCCAAGCCTGCTCCTACCAAATCGCAACCTGACCATATTCCACGGTTAGAAAGTCTCTCTCCTGATGCACCGTGTCCTATCCATCTATCTCAGATGAACCTCTTGGATCCTATTTCTCATGATGAGAGCATCGAGAGATGATAGCCAAGTCCCTTATTTCAGTGTGAAATGTTGGAGAGTGATAAATGGAAGCTCATGGTTAGCCTTGTGATCAAATCACTCTCCAAATCTGGGTGTGCCAAACCTAATGGTGTGCCTGACATCCCCGTTAGAATATCTCTCTGGTGGAAATACTCCAAAAAACTGTTTTTCATTATCATGCTCCGTTGTACATAAATATGCACCCTTGGACTCCTTTACATAACATCGAACTCCGCGGCACAACTCTGTGCACCACTAGATACCAACGCTCACTGTCATACCACCCTGTACCATATGACATACCATATGTGTAAATTCATCCACCACACTGCTAGTAAGCCCTCCATAATTTGAGCCATATCTCCTCATCTGCCCTGACAGGCCTGAGCAGTTTAACTCGCCACAGGTTAACTAAATTGACACTAAGGTGCCTATCCTCAGTAGCTCTTGTGTCCAATATACCAGTAAGAGAGCATTGTCTCCATTGTTCCCTGTCGATCCCAGCTCCTACCAGCTCCTACCAGAGTAGGCTAATCACCCTGTGACCCCACACACAATCAATATGCCAAGAAAACTCATGAAATTTTCTCACTCCCCTGTCAAACCATTTTGTCACCAGTGTTGATGGAGATATGAAAGTGTGTGGGTGCTCGATCACCAGATCCATTGCACTACTAATACCACCACTAACCAAACCCATGTTGTGGCGGGGAATCCAACCTAGATCCCAACAACAATATGGCCCTCGAACTCCTCTAGTAACCCATGGCCCCTATTGGAATATGCTCCTAACTATAGATATATTTAGGCACCTAGCTAGCTCCACAAGATACCAACTCAATATATCCTGCCATCCAACCCCAAGAGAGGGATCAAATGCATGAACACCCATACATGGAACAACTCCCACCTACAGAAGTTGCACCCTACACAACTCATGTCACATCTTCTCATAATCTTGGTCAACACATGAGATTTGTATAGGAAAATTCTCCTCTCTCTCTCTCTCTCCAATGTGCAAAGGTAACCTAACAATGCTATCATCCCCACCTATGTATTCCTAAAGAGGGTTTCTCTAATGCTCCAATGTGTACTCCTCTAACTGTACCATTAGGGAATCCAACCATTCCCCAACACAAATCAGCTTGGCCAATGTCTTAGCACAAACCACTCTCGTGCCATCCAATGCCTCGTTTTTTTGTATAATGGTCTATGAGACTATTATGGCCTTCTTTTTCAATGCTAAAAGGTCAGCCTGGAGTTGATGAAACTGTTGTGGGTGACTAACATCTATAAAATCGATCATAGCTCTAGGTGCCTCTATGTCTCCTAGCACCTCATCAACTGGGGATATGTCTCATGGAACCTCTGCAATGGTGGGTACCTACATGTCCCATGGCAACTCATCAATGAGTGTATGCTCAACTGTCTCCACCAATGCGTCATTCGGGGCTACTAAAGGAAACTCCAACAAGGATGGCTCCTGTGTCACATTGGGTGTATCCAAGTGTTATTCACAATCTTGTGTGCCCTCAGTCTCCTACTCAACCTCTTCTTGAGGCTCACTATCAGTGTAGCTATTCTCTAGGCCCCACAATTTGAATTAATATCTCCTCTTGGTCCCATCATCTAACTGCTCTTATCCAGTCCACTACTCTTGAGGAGGTTCGGTGCCTTGATCTTACTGAATTTTACCACATGGTGTAAGTTGCTTCATTCTCATGGCATGTGTTATTGCCTAAATCTACCTCAGGCTGGGGAAGGCAACATCTAGGGTAACATCAAACCATTCTTAACCTGGTAGCTAGCCCTACCAGATCGGGAGAGGGCTCTCTCCCTGTCAATCTTAGCAAAAAAAAATGATCAATGAGGCTTGAGATGACTTAAATGAAAACTGATTTTAGGCTAGGTATATGTGTAAAAGATTTTGATTGATTTTAAAGGTGTTTTGTTGGATCAAATGGAAAGGCAGATTTTGGGTCTGGGGAATGAGGCTCAGTTTTGCAGAGATCTGAATGGGGCAAGGTAGGAAATTGATTTGACACTTCAATTTTGAATGAAATGGGGAGCTTAGACAGGTGAGGAGTTGAAGAGGGCAAGAAACCTTCAGGGATCCTCTTCAGACAGCTGAAAACATAGAAAATTAAACAAACCCTAGGTAGAGCACTGCAAATTTTAATGAATTCTACCTTTATCCTTGTTTGTTTAACTTAAGAAGAAATAAGAGGGAAAATGATTTACATAAACACCATTGGACTTACATTTACAGAGAGAAACACACTATCAAATCAAAATACCACATGAATCCCATGGAGTGCTGCAAACCCTGGTCTATTCCTTTTCCAAATTGCAGAGATGAATGTACAATGATGTTCAAAGCAATCCCAAATGTCCAATCATGCTAATGAATGAAAAACCACAAGATATAGACAACACTAACTCATCCCCAGCATCTAGGGGTCGAGCTCACAAGTTTAGGAGTTGTTTCAACAAGATCTAAACTGATAACTGGAAAATAGGCAGTGGAACAACTTGCCTCTATAAGATAGGAAACTGATTCATTCAGTTGCAATTCACCTTTTGATGGATGAATCTACCTCCATGAGTAAAAATTTAACAAAATTACATCAATATCCATTAAATTACATCAAATTACATCATGAGTTTAACATTTGGAAGCAATAAAGTCAAAATGTCAAAAAATAGGCGAAAAACAGAGTTACTAAGTCCAAAATGAGCAAAAATCCCCAATGCGCCACGCCTGATTTCTCTATGCATTGCGCCATTTTGGAGCTGATTTTGAAGGCCTTCCCGGTGTCCAAATTTTCTCCAAGTGGGCTTGTTGGAAAGGCTTGCCTGTCTACTTTCCAACACAAGTGGAATTTCTGAATTTGGCTTCCATTTTCCCCTCCAAAAATTATTTCTCCCAAGACTGCTTCTCGTGTGTCAAAAAAGGGGCAGAAAGGTCATTTTTAGGGTGTTTTTGACCCTTTTGGAAGCCCAAAACCTATCAAAACTTCTTGGCCATAGGTAGGCATGCACATTTTTCCATGAAAAATCCAAAAATGCTGAGTTTGCACCAAAAGGAATCCCCCATCAAAAGCGTGCGCCAAGTGGCGCGACGCATAGAGCTGAAAAGTCTGTTTTTAGGCCAAAAATTCAAAATTGCAAAAAGTGTCCCAAATTTTTTGAAATTTGGGCTGAGTGTCCTCCATTATGTACTATGCTGGGCCAAGGAAGCCTCGGCCAAGATATGAAGCCTATCATGCTTTTTCCGCCTCCTTGATGCCTTCTTCAACTTGGCCTTCAAGATCTTGATTCTTGCCTTGCAACTTTTGTTTTTCACCAAGTAATGGTATGCCATGTGCCTCAACATAGTTTTCTCGTTGTTGGCCTTCACTAGTAATGGAAGAAGTCTTAACTCACTTGCACACCACGAATTTGAGCGAATTTTGAAGTTTTGGGGAAGTTTATGATGAAATTGGGCATGCAGCTCTATGCGCCGCGCCAGTTCATTTTTTACACTGCAGAGGGCTGCCCAATGCGCCACGCCATCTCTATGCGCCGCGCCTTTTTACAGGAGACTTTTGGAGACCTTCCCGGTGTCCAAATTGGGCGCAGGATAGCTCGTTGGAAAACTTATTTAGTATAATTTCCAACCCAACTATAATTTTTTAATTTGAAGTTCATTTGCCCTGTCAAAAATCAAATCTCCCAATACTGGTCAAAATGTGAAAAATGAGGTTGCCTCAAGGCAGAGTGCTGTTGCAGTCAACTTTTGAAGGTCTTCCTCAACTCCAAATTGAGCTCATGATAACTCATTGGAAATATATTTGTGTCTAGTTATTAGTTGACTCATCAAGCAAGTCATTTGGCCAACCAAGCTAGGAGAAAGCTTGATCTTCCCAAGGTCACTTCAAAGGTGCATCAATTCTCTTGAGGCAACTGTATTTTTGACATTTCTCTAAAACCATGACACCTGTGTAAAAAGTGAAGGATTTTTTTCTTCCTTGGCCTATTGTGGACAAAAAAATCTCTCATTTTTTCCAAATTCATCGTTTCTTTGTCAGAAACATCATTGGAGTAAAACCTATCCTGATGTGTGGAACAAGGGATTTGTCGAAATGAAGTGAAATGAAGGGGATAAGGGGCTTCTAAATTCTTGAGAAAATTTTGGGAAGTAGGGAGGGATGTTAGGAAGCAGGGGAAAGTGGAATTTCAGAGATTGAGTGAGGGGAAGGGGTCCAAAAGGGAAAAACATAGGCCTAGCCTAGAAAATTGCCAAGTTGTAGCAAGAAACTAGGGTTTGTGCAAAAATGAGGAATTTGGGGAATATCAGTGATGGGAAGTGTTTAATAAGGTATATTAAGGATAGGGGAAGGTGTATGAACATCAGGATACAAGTTTTGTTGATGATTTGACCATCCAAGAGAAATTACCTTCAAAACCCTAGGAGAGGGAAATGAACCTTACCTAGGCACAACTGAAGCATGAACAAGGTGTAAAATGACCCAGTGGAACTTGACATGATGATGAAAACCCTCTGAATGACGGTACACTCAGCTGAATGGTGACATAGACCGACATTTGGACAACTTTGAAAAGAGTGAAAACAAACCCTAGACCTAATACCTAGTGACCAAATTTTACTTGAAGACTCACTGAAATGACAAAATTTGACCTTGACACCTTAAAATCACTTTGTAAGAGCATTTTTGATCACTGGAGGAAGGCTGCAAAGACTGACACTAACAGCATGCACACCTCCAGTGCCTCTGTTATAAGGATGATGATAGCTCAGTTTTATTCCCTTACTGATACATAATTGGGGGTGAAAATGTGAAGTTGGGAAACACTTTTTGTCCTTTTTTGACATTGAAAATTGTAATTTTCTATGATTTTCAACTTAAACTCCACTAAACTCATATTTTTATTGCAAATTATGCTTTGACATAAAAACAAGAATTGTAGAGAATTGTCTTACCTCCATACCCATATTTTAAAAAAAAAAAAATATTGACATATAGAGGGGTAAATTTCTTGTTTACTAACCGCATATACTTGAAATTTTCAGGCAAACATAAATAGGTCACTTTATCATCCTTTACTTTTTTTAGGGAAGGTTATTCATTTTTTGGAAAAAAACCATAGCATCATCATCTGCATATATTGCACTAGTGCACAGACTATTTTTCGGTAATTTTCGGATTAAATCACTATTTTTTATTATTTTTTGAAATGGACGAAGACAAAAAAACAGTGATGTTTCAGTACATTTTATCATCCTTTGATTTTCTTTTCAATGTGATCGTCAATAAGAAAAATGAGAGTACCCTTTTGAGGTAGACAGGGAGAGGAAGTGCAGTATGATTTTTTTGAATTTTTTGGTGTCCTCATTTGAAAGTTATTGAATTTTCATTCAGTGCAATTTTTCGAACAATGAAATTCCACAGTGACACAGTTTAGTAAAAAATTAATAAAAAATTGAATTTTTTAATGAAACTCTACAAATCTCATATCATCAGAAACTAGATTCAGAGATGAATCTAATGGTACTTTGTCCGACATATAACATTTTGTTTTTGTAGGTGTTCTGCCCCTCCAAAGTTGCAGGTTCCTGAAAACTGCAGAATTTTCTGTGTTTTTCGTTGACCAGAAACTCTCGGCCGAGATAATCTCTCGGACGAGAAATTTATAAAACTCTCGACCGAGAGTTTAACCCGCCTAAAGTTACATTTAAACGCACGGCCAAACTCTCGGCTGAAAGTTTAAAAAACTCTCAGACGAGAGTTTGCGCCCGAGAGTTTACTCGATGAAACTCTCGGCCGAGAGTTTAGAAACTCTCGTATGAGAGTTTTAAAAACTCTCGTATGAGAGTTTTATTCCTATAATAAAACACAAAAAATATTAAGTTTTTAGAATTGGTATGTTATATAATTTAAATAGTACTTTATTAAAATTAAAAAATGATAAAAAATAATAAAATTATAATTTTATTTTAAGTTATTTTATTATTATTAATGATAAAAAATATATGAAGATTTAATTAAATAAAATTTGTTACAATATTTTGTAATATCAATGTTATATAAAAAACTAAAAATATTTTTATATAAAACTAATTGATATATTAATATAAATAAAATAAAATTCTAAAACATAAACCAAAATAAAAACAACTATATATAATTTATATAATATTTTTTTTGAAATTAATGAATAAATTTAAATTTAAAAAAGAATTGACTAAATGCAATGAGGTGATAAAGGAGACAATGCATAGCACCTTAATATCGTTATAAATTCTTGGAAATCTCGAGAAATTTTTGAAGTGAGATGAGCTTCTTGGAATGGGTCACTTTATCTTCCACTTGAGTTTCACACAATTAACTTGAAAGGAAGTCTATTTTCCTAGGTATGGATGTAAGGGAATGAACAATATTATTTGAACATTGAGTGAGATGCCCTTCTTGGAATGGGTCCTCCTATATTCCACTTTAGTTTCACAAGATTAAATTGAAATGAAGTTTATTTTCCTAGGTATGGATGTAAGGGGATAAAGAATATTATCTGAAAAGGAAATGAATGTTAAGTGTGACGTTCCAAGAAAAAGTGTATGGGATTGGAGAATTATGTTATTGCATAAAACTAACCCTTGACCCCTTAAACCCTAATTCCTAACCCCTAAACCCTTCACCCCCTAAACCTTAAACCTCTAAACCCTTAACCCCTAACCCATTTACCCCCACTAAACCTCTAAATCCCTAACCCATTTAACCCCTAAACCCTTAACCCCTACCCCTAACACGTTAACCCCTAACCCATTTAAGCACCTAAAACCCCAAAACCCCTAACTCCTAACCCCTAAAATACTTAACTGCTAAATCCCCTAACCCCCTAAACCTCTAAACCAATCCTAACCCATTTAACCCCCTAAACATCAAAACCCCTAACCCCTTAAACCCTAATTCCCAACCCATAACAATTGACCTCTAAAACCCTATTTCCTAACCCCTAAACCCTTAACCCCTAACCCCTTAAACCCTAATTCCCAACCCCTAACCAATTCAACACCCTAAACCCCTAAAAACCTAACCCATTTAAGTGTTTATTCCACTTAACCCCCAAACCCCTAACCCCTAACCCCTAAAATCCTTCACTGCTAAATCCCCTAAACCTCTAAACCTATAACCCATTTAACCCCCTAAACCCTAAACCTCTAAACCCTTAACCCCTAACCCCTTAAACCCTAATTCCCAACCCCTAACCAATTCAACACCCTAAACACCTAAAAACCTAACCCATTTAACCCCATTAACCCCTAACTTCTAACCCCTAAAATCCTTAACTGCTAAATCCCCTAACCCCCTAAACCTCTAAACCAACCCTAACCCATTTAACCCCCTAAACCCTAAACCTATAACCCCTTAAACCCTAATTTCCAACCCATAACCCATTCAACCCCTTAAACACCTAAACCTCTAACCCATTAACCCTTGACCCCTTAAACACTAATTCCTAACCCTTAACCCATTTAACCCCCTAAACCCTAAACCTCTAAACCCTTAACCCCTAACCCATTTACCCTCACTAAACCTCTAAACCCCTAACCCATTTAACCCCTAAACGCTAAACCTCTAAACCCTTAACCCCTACCCCTAACTCGTTAACCCCTAACCCATTTAAGCCCTTAAACCCCAAAACCCCTAACCCCTTAAACCCTAATTCCCAACCCATAACCCTTGACCCCTTAAACCCTAATTCCTAACTCCTAAACCCTTAAGCCCTAATTCCCAACCCCTAACCAATTCAACACCGTAAACCCCTAAAAACCTAACCCATTTAAGTGTGGATTCCATTTAACCCCCAAAACCCTAACCCCTAACCCCTAAAATCCTTCACTGCTAAATCCCCTAACCCCCTAAACCTCTAAACTTGTAACCCATTTAACCCCCTAAACCCTAAACCTCTAAACCCTTAACCCCTAACCCCTAAAACCCTAATTCCCAACCCCTAACCAATTAGACACCCTAAACCCCTAAAAACCTAACCCATTTAACCCCTAACCACTAACTTCTAACCCCTAAAATTCTTAACTGCTAAATCCCCTAACCCCCTAAACCTCTAAACCAACCCTAACCCATTTAACCCTCTAAAACCAAAACCTATAACCCCTTAAACCCTAATTCCCAACCCATAACCCATTCAACCCCTTAAACACCTAAACGTCTAACCCATTAACCCTTGACCCCTTATTTCATGCTGCTGTTCCTTTTCTGGATTTCATTTCCTTTCAGTTGTTCCACTTTCTTTAAGATCACCGAATTGTAGTGGATAGAGATATACTCTCCAGAGTCCCCAGATTTGGTCATCTTGCATCGATTTCTACGGGAACGAGTTATTGCTACTGCATCCCTGATCGATGCTTAGCAAGATTGCTGTAGTTTAGCTTTTTACATTCCTGTCATTGTAATTAGGTTTCCTTTCCAAGCATTTATTACTTTTTTCTGTGCTACATCCTCACAAGCATTGCTCTTAGATAAGCGCAGCCTCAGACAGAGTACGCTCTTGAGATAAAAGGACGCTCCCGGATTGATGATTAATGTAGGCTAATTAGGTGTTTAAAAGATACCTTTTTATGGTCCAACATTTCGGCGTCGTTGCCAGGGAGAGTGTATGCCATTTCACAGGAGTAATGCACAGCTGATTTCCTTCTGCTTGCGGAGAATTGGGTATTAAAGACGGAAGGTAAGAACCTGCGCACTGGGCAAGAAACACACTTGCTCGCAGCTCGCTTCACAGCAGAAGTAAGTAAGCTTTTCTTTTGGGTAGGAATGAAGGATTGTTTTTTTGAATGAGTAAGTTAGTTAAGTGAAACAAAATCCCTCCCAAAGCCGAAAAACCTAAGGGGCCGGTGACCCTTGGGCGCACGACCTTCATTGACGAAATCCTTAAGAAAACTGAATCTCAGCCATCTGTAGGATTTAAAAGAACTACTTCTAGACAACCTACTAGTGCCCTTCAGGCTACAGGGCCACCATCTGAAGCCTTCGCGGAGATACACAGTCAAACAGAGGGAATTAAGCAAGATTCCCAAGAAATTGAGAATCCTTGCATAAGTTTCCTTCAAGAAGGGAACTCTAGCAATCTCCAAGAAGGAGAAGGGGAAACAGGAGAAACTACAAACTTAAAATCACCTATTAGAATTACCCAAACAATAAACAACCCAAATAGGGGAACTGCTGTTCAACTTATCCAGAACCAAGGTCTCGAATTACCTCAAACAGTAGGACAACAGGGAATACTTATTCCAGACAGAGGGAGTGCTGTTAAAACTATTTCTACCCCTGTTCGCCAACCTAGAAATTCCCTGGAAATCCCAGAGGGGTATTGGCATATTTTTGATCAAATGGCCCAGAACCAAAATCAAAACCGGCAGCAAACCTCTACACTGCAATACCCTATAGTAGACACTGCAGTCAACGCACCCATGAAAGCTATTCCGCTTCAACATATTCCTACATTTCATGGCTTGACATCAGAAGATCCAGATGCATTTCTGTTTGAGTTTGATGTGCTGTGTAGAGGATATGATTACACCACCGATGCCCAAAAACTGAAGCTGTTCCCTTCTACACTAAAAGGAGCAGCCTTACGATGGTTTATGGGATTAGGCGGGGGTGTCATAACTGATTGGGATCATATTGTTGAGTCCCAAATTTGCATCTTTTCCATACACTTTTCCATACCTTTTTCACTCACCTAAACCTCTCAAATTGTCAATATCATGTGCAAAAGGGTATCTAACATGGTTTTTAATTATATTTTTGTGTTTTCTATTTGATCTAGATTTTGTTCATTCAGCTGCGGAATCTTGCCACTTTCCGCAGCTGCTGCAACTTTCCGCAACTATTTTGTGGAACTCTATGCTACAGGTGTCTACAAGGGAAACGAGCCACATGGGCAGGCTAGGAATGACGTGGACATGGTTCGTGTCCTATTGGTTCAAGCAAACTCGTCCAAAGAAACCGCGGTCAAAGGCGTCCACATGGAAGTCAACCATGGAGTTTCATGTCGGCCGGACTCTGTTTCGTGGCATATAAAGATCCATACGGCCGTTTCTAAGCCTGCGGAGGTTAAATCGACATCTGTGCAGAGCTCTGGAGTCGAATTCAAGAATCCACCTTCCGTAGATTCACTTTCCAACACGGCCATACTCCTATATCCGTGGACGTAGTGGTCTACGTGCTCTCTGCCATCATGAACTTTAGGAGACAGTTACAGTTTATTGTTATATATAGAGCGTTTGCATACGCACATAAGTTAGTTGTTAGTTGATAGTTGATGTTCGTGAATAAACTCTGTTATCTGTTAGTTTGCTTTGTAGTGATTACGCTGCCCTTGAGCCGTAACACTACCATTCTGTAATGAACTGCTTTTTAATGTGAGAAGACTCTGTTTTTCAACTTAATTCGTGTTTGAGGATCGTTACCAAGGCTATGTAGAGGGCCCCTGCTCAGCTAAGGTTTTGTGTATTAGTGTACATTTCTCATTTCATTTCTTTTAAAAGTCATTGTATCATAATCCATCCATATGTTCATACTTTGTAGTTGTTTCATTTCTTTTTATACATTTCCATAATTTCCATTTCATTTCTGTCTTACATGTTTTATGATTGTTAATCACTGATCAGTTTTCTTGTGCAGGTTTTAGGTAGACAGCCCGGGCATTTTTATAGCATTTTGACTAATGACATGAAACTAACATTGTTCTGCTGCTAGTTGCTTTTCATAGCTTTTGTTTAACTTCAGTCTTGCTTTGTACATTTCAGTTTTGCTTATCTGATTCAGTAGTTAAATTTAGATATATTAAGCTGCTCATAGCGTCTTCAGTTGCCTCCGAAAGCCACAGCTGGACTGATGGTGAGGGACTGCATTATGAAATGTAGTTTAGTATTAGTTTCTTTTCTGCAAATTTACATATATTAAGCTGCTCATAGCGTCTTCAGTTGCCTCCGAAAGCCACAGCTGGACTGATGGTGAGGGACTGCATTATGAAATGTGTAGTTTAGTATTAGTTTCTTTTATGCAAATTTAGATATATTAAATCATGTATGACATCTTCAGTTGCCTCCGAAAGCCACAGCTGGACTGATGGCGAGGGATTGAATCATGAGTGTATGGTTTAGTATTAGTTTACTTTCTGCAAATTAAATATCAGTTACACAAATTGTTTATGATTACTTCCGAAAATCATAGCTGGTCTAATGATGAAGGGTCAGAAAATGAATTGATGTAATCTGATTTAGATTTATTTTGTTGCAATTTTGAATTTCCTTAAGCATAGTTTCTTTTTTTTTTGTTTAGTCGGCAGCAAGAATAGTTTGGTTTTCATGTTCACTAGTTTACTGTTTTGATTCATTAGATTAGCAGCACCTTTTCATTTCAGCAATACACTTTTACTTTCTTTCAAGTCTTGTCATTGTAATTTTCAATTTTCTTTTAAAGTTTCAAGTTGGTAAATCATTATAGGGGATATCACTTCCTTGAACAAATATAACCAAACTTGTTTTCATTTTAAGAATTTCCATTTCACCTTAGAAAAACCAAAAACGACAAAAAGTTAAGAAATAGGTTATCTTGCACATATAGTGCGCCGCACTTCATCAGCTTACGATTCCCGGATTGACAAATTAAATGCGGCAATTTAGGACACACTAAATTGACCAAACATTTTGGCGCCGTTGCCGGGGAAGTGTAACTAGGTAGCCAATTTCTTAAAAAAAAAAAACATAAAATCATAAAAGAAGGGAAAACTTGATAACTTCTTGAAGTGTGCTCTCCTCTTGCACCTAGTGTGATCTGGAGGATCAGAAAAGAGAGTTATTGGTTTAGTAATTTCTTAAGTATGCTCTCTTCTTGCACCTAGTGTGATCTGGAAGATCAGAAAGAGAATTATTAGCCCAACTTTTTAAAAAATAAAAAAATGACATACATAGAGCAAGAGATTCTAGGGGAAGGTTTATAGCTAAAGCCAAGAGTTCGATTTTCATAACTCCATCTTCTTCAAGGCATAGACCAGATTCACCACCATCTACCCCTAGCCTTAAGATTTTTGGAAGTCAAGGAACGGTTGAATTAGAGGATTCTCCTATACCACCTACTAAAACCCACTTAGAAAACAAAGAGACTTTCTCTCATCCTTCCTTGGTAGAAGAACTAGAGGACTATAAGGACTCTAAAGAAACTATCATGGCAGAAGAAGTAATAAATAGAGGTGGAGGTAGAAGAGGAGGAGATAATGAAGATAACAATGGTGAAGGAAATAACGGTAGAAATAGGGACAATCTGCTTGGATTCCCTATAGTTGATGAGGAAAATCATGCAACAATGAAAAATATCTCACCATCTGTTCTCCCTAAATTTTATGGATTACGAAGTGAGGATCCTGAAACATTTCTGTTTGAGTTTGAAGTAGTGTGCCGAACTTATGACTATATGGAAGATTCTCAAAAACTCAAACTGTTTCCTTCAACATTGAAGGGATATGCTTTGAAATGGTTCATGGGATTAGCCACTCAATCTATTAGGACTTGGAATGATATGAAACAAACATTTTTGGATAGATACTTGGACTATTGTATGCCCACCAATCACAAGGATGAGGTATTCAAAATGATGCAAAAAAGAAGATGAAAATTTGGAAGACTTACTTGAAAGATTTCAATACAACTTGAAAAGAGCAAAGATGAGCAACTTAGATGATGAAACCTTGAAAGCCCTCATATTAAAAGCCATTAGAGATGAATGGATAGATATTTTAAACATGATGGGGAAAGGAGACATTTCTCAACTTCCACTTCGTGATATAACAGAACTATGTGTCCATCTCTCGAGAGGAAAATCTAAAACAGGAAAAGGGCCTAGGGATCCTTTTCTTATTAGGGCTAACAAATCTGCAACTGGATCAGTAAGTAGGGCAGAGATTGGTAATATGCTTGATGAGTTCAAAACTGATATCTTAGGGAGCCTTAGTGAACAAATAGACACCCTTAAAATCCAAAACAAGCAGAAAGCAGAAACAGATGCTTTAGCCATCTTTTGTCCGAAATGTAGGAAGAAACATGCTTTAAGGGAATGTCCCTTGGATGCAAAAGTTGTAGAAACATGTATGATTTGCTCGGAAAATCATGAGATCAAGGATTGTCCTTCAATCCCTGGACTCAAAGCTGTTTTTCAAGAAGATCCAAATTCAGTAGAATCTCTCTGTTTTGTCGCAAGGAGACCTTGGCAGGGACAGCAATCTCAAGGGTTTAATAACCCTATGAATCTTCAAACCCCACCAAATTGGAATCCTTGGCAACAACCTTGGCCCCAACATCAAAATTCATATCAGCCATGGGTACAAGGGATGCAAAATCCTTATGGGAGGTTTTCTCAATTTTATCAATATCCTCCATCTTTTCAAAATCAACAAGCTCCACAACTTCCAAGCCCAAATCCACAAATTTCATTGCCATTTCCACAACAACAACCTTCTCAACAAAATACAAATCCTCAACTCATGCTCCCATACCAACAGAAGACAAATCAACTTCCAGCTCAGCCATTGCCAAATCCTAACAATAAGAATCCTCAAACTATTTATATGGTAGAAGGACAACAATTTCCTACCTATATGATTGTTCCTCTCAACGATGTACAACTCAGATCTGGTAGAGTTTTAGAAAAACCTTCTATAGATATTCAAGAGCAAGATACCTCTGAAGAGGACTCTCTTCAAGTCAATAAGGGTTTTGAGGAAGAATCTCTTCAAAATTCAAAAATTCAAAAAGAAAAAGAAAAGCTAACATCCACAACTCCTATAGTTGAGCAACCTGTATCTTCATCTACACCTCCTTTTCAGGAAAGACTACAAATTGATAAGGGGGTGGAAAAACAAATCTTGTTGCCTAACTATGACTTTCTAGATGAATTGAAGAATGTTTGTATCAAGATTCCATTGCTACAAGCCATTCGAGAAATTCCTATTCTAGCAAAAACCATAAAAGAGTTGAGTTTCAAAAGACCAGGAAGGAAGCTAAAGGACACAAGAAGAATCCACCTGGTAGGAAAGATTGCAGACATTATGATGGGAAAAATTACCATGCAGAAGTATGTAGATCCAGGAAGTCAAATTGTCAAGACACATATAAATGGGATAGAAATTCCAAACACATTGATTGACTTAGGGGCTGCTATCAACATTATGAGTAGACAGACTATGGAACGGTTAAAACTTCCTAACCTTCTTTTTACACCTACTTTATTGCAACTTGCAGATCGATCGGTTATTAAACCAGATGGTGTATTAGAAGATATTTCAGTCTCCTTAGATTCTTGGGAATATCCAGTAGAATTTATGATTTTGACTCCCAAAAGTAATCTAGGAGGACATCCACTTATTTTAGGAAGACCTTGGCTAGCCACAGCTGATGCTTTTATTAGTTGTAGATCTGGAGACATGTACATTTCTAATGGTAATTCGACAAAGAAATTCAATTTGTATCCTCAAGCAAGAGCAATTACAGAAATAGGAGACAATGAATGGGTCGATGATGAGAACACTATACAACCTGTCTTTACCATTTCTGAAATTAGTGAGGATAGTCAAATTCGGAACACATTAGAAAATTTTGAGATAACTTCAGAATATGACCCCACACAATTTCAGTTGGAATCTGACATAGAATATTTATCATCAAGACAAATGTCTCTTTACTCTATGGAAGAGTTTGGTAATTCTGCTATTGAGATTTTTCCAAAAAAGACATTGAATATCAACAAACATTTGGAGAAATCACAACAAGAAGAACTAACCAGAATCTTGCAAAAACATTCTACTGCATTTGCATGGGAGTATACTGACATGAAAGGTATTGATCCTAAGACTTGCATCCATCATATCTATATTGAGGAAAACAGTAGACCAATCAGACAACCTCAAAGAAGGATGAATCCAAATCTTAGGAGATAGTGAAAGAAGAGCTCCAAAAACTACTCAATGTAAACTTCATTTATCCAATTTCAGATAGCCGATGGGTTTCTCCTTTGGTTATAGTACCTAAAAGAATGGTAAATGGAGGGTATGCATTGATTACAGGGAATTGAACAAAGCAACTTTGAAGGATCACTTTCCTTTTCCTTTTATCGATCAGGTATTAGATACATTAGCAGGTAAAAAGTACTTTTCATTTTGGATGGTTTTAGTGGCTATAATCAAATTCAGGTAGCACCTGAAGATCAAGATAAGACCACATTTACTTGTCCATGGGGAACTTTTGCCTACCGAGTGCTTCCTTTTGGGTTATGTAATGCACCAACAACATTCCAAAGAGTAGTACTAGGAATTTTTTCTGATCTAATCCATGATTGTGTAGAGGTTTATATGGATGATTTTACAGTTTATGGTAATTCATTTGAAGAGGCATTAGAAAATTTGGAAAAAGTTCTTATAAGATGTAAAGAAACAAACCTTTCATTAAGCCATGAAAAATACTTTATGATGTTTACTGAAGGGATTGTTTTAGGACATCATATTTCGGGAGATGGGATTAAGGTTGATAGATCAAAAGTTGAAGTCATCTCCAAGTTGCCTATTCCAAATTGTCAAAGAGATGTTAGAAGTTTTCTAGGATTTACTGGATACTATAGAAGATTTATAGAAAACTTTACTAAAATAGCATCTCCACTCTTCAAACTGCTTACAAAAGACTGTGAATTCAAATGGGATCCTGATTGTCAATCAGACTTTGAAACTTTGAAAACAAGAATATCTGAAGCACCTATCTTGAGAGGACCAAATTGGAAACTTCCTTTCCATATTTCTACAGATGCTTCAGATACAGCTCTTGGAGCTGTGTTGGGTCCAAAAGATTTAATTCCTTATGCCATTTATTACACCAGTAAAAATTTGACTCCCACAGAGTTGAACTATACTGTGACTGAAAAAGAGTTCTTAGCTGTTGTTCATGCGATTAATAAGTTTAGACATTACATAACAGGCTATGAAACTTTTATTCATACTGACCATTCTGCAATTAGATATTTAATGAACAAACCTGTTACTAATGGCAGAGTGACAAGATAGCTTTTACTTTTGCAAGAATTCAATATTACTGTGTTGGATAGACCAGGAAAACAGAATACAGTAGCTGATTTCTTGTCTAGGATTCAGAATACTAAAGAAGATTCTCCTGTAGAAGATAAGTTTCCTGATGAATACTTGTTTGCGGTAACTATTAAGACCCCTTGGTATGCAGATATTGCTAACTATTTGGTTACAGGGAAACTACCTTCACATTTATTTCCAAGAGAAAAACGAAAGATTATTCGGGAGAGTTCAAAATATTCATGGATTTCTAACGAATTGTTTAAAACAGGGCCAGATCTTGTGATCAGAAGATGTGTCAGGGAAGATGAAATGCCTGATATTCTTAAGGAATGTTATGATGAACCATGCGCGGACACTTTGCAGACAAAAGGACGGCCTATAAAATCCTTTCCTTGGGATATTATTGGCCTTCCCTCTTCAAAGATGCAAAACAATATGTCAAAAGGTGTGATAGCTGCCAAAGAGTAGGGAAACCTACCCTTTCAAATGAAATGCCATTGAAAACACAGGTACTCATTGAACCCTTTGAAAAATGGGCTTTAGATTTCATTGGACCTATTAATCCACCATCCAAGCAAAAGAAGTATATATTGGTTTGTACTGATTATGTTACTAAATGGGTAGAGGCCAAAGCATTAGTATCTGCTACTGAAAATTCAGTTGTTCATTTTCTTTATGAGGATATTTTTACTCGCTTTGGTGTTCCAAGAGAAATTGTGACAGATCAAGGAAGCCAATTCACATCCAACCTGGTGGAGAAGCTGATGGAAGAATACAAAATCAAGCATAGAAGATCTTCTCCTTACCATCCGCAAGAAAATGGTCAAGTGGAGTCTACCAACAAATTTCTCGAAAGTATCATCACCAAAGCTGTTCATCTACATAGAAGAGATTGGGCAGAAAGGCTTCCTGAAGCCTTGTGGGCCTACAGAACTACATGGAGAAATACAACAGGACATTCTCCCTATGAACTTCTTTATGGGAAAGAAGTCTTGCTCCCCATTGAATTCCAAGTCAAGACCTTCAAGATAGCAGTTCAGTTGGGGATGGACTTATCAGAAGCCCAAAAGCATAGAATGGAGCGATTGAATGAGCTAGATGAGATCAGACAAGAAGCAATTCTAAGAACTGATCTAGTTCAATATCAAAGAACTAAGTGGCATGACAAATATATCAAAGAGAAAAAGTTTCAAGAAGGAGATTGGGCATTGTTATTTGACTCCAAGTTTAAAGATTTTCAAGGGAAATTTCAGACTCATTGGCTTGGGCCATATGAGATTGACAAAATATTTAGCAATGGAGCTGTAAGAATCAAGACCATTGATGAGTCTCAAACTCCTCTTATTGTGAATGGCCATCGATTGAAAGTTTATCATAAGCCACTCTCAAAAGAGGATTTTGTCAAGATGTTTCAAGAAAGTTCTGCAATCAGGCTGGTACAGAAGAATTCTTCTTCTCCACCAGCCTAGCTTTTGTTTTTCACTTAAAAAAAAAAAAAAATGGTATAAGCCTGAAAACCAATCATTGATTGGCAGTCTTATACAGAAAATATAGGGTGAAAATCAGGGACACCTGACACTCTATATTTTCCAAAAAAAAATCTCTCTTTCATTTCACAAGCTTTGTCACCACCCACTCCACTTCATTCCACTTCATTCCACTTCATTCCATTTCATTTCATTTCATTTCACTTCATTCCACTTCATTTCATCCATTCCATCAATAAAAATTTTTTTTATGACCATTTCCATCTGGTCATTTGTCATTTGTTCATTTCTATTCAACCAAGTAATAGCTGTGTCAGTTTCCGCAGCTGACATCTGTTTCCGCAGCTGACTCCAGTTTCCGCAGCCAGAAGCAGATTCCGCAGCTACTACTCTATTTTCAAAGAGAATGTACATTCAGTTGTTATTTTCATAATTATGAAATAAAATGCAGGAGAGAGGATCAATGGAACATTCAAGACACCAATGGAGATCAATCAGTTGAAGACCAAGGGCAAAAGCAAGGATTCCAAAGGTATGAATAAAGTTTATTTCAAATAGTATTGAAAAACACATTTTTATATAGTTTTAAACCATGAGCTCTACCCATTACGCACAATGATTATATTGACAGTTCCGTAACCTTTCACGATCTCCATGTTATCCTCTTGCATTCATTCATAAACGGTTTCATCATTGAAATTCCGATTCTCACTCATGTTCCAATATCCCACAGGAGATAATGAGACGTATTTGAGTTGACAAAGGACTCTTACAAGCCGCATAACTTCATAACCGTTGATTGAAACGTGTTCATATTTATTACACAGCCACCAAAATTCAAAATGCGGCCGAATGCATTATACTTTGTTAACCTCTTTGTCGTGTCTCTGTCGTGTTTACAAAACCCCACTCTACTCATTCTCACTCCTTGTTTCACTCCATTTCGTTCCTTTTGCTCATTCTCACTCCCGTATATCTACCCACAGTCTTACTCCATTCCGTTTATGGTGCTCATTTCCATTCTATGATACATTCCCACAGTCATTGTGCTCGATCCTGTGTATCCAGTCGTTCCATTTCCACTTAAACCCTCACAGAGGCAAATTAGTGAAGCACAGAAAAGTGAAATGGGTAAGTTGCTAAGGGCAGAGCCGGAAGGACCAAAGTTTATAGAGGGATATCCGCAAGCAAAAGAGATATTGAAGAAAGCTAAATGGCTGGGTTTTATTTAGAAATTCAGAGGTTACCACAAAGAAGTTACGAAAGCGTTTGCAAGGTCATTTGATGGCTCGGAAGCAGAAGTTGGAGACCTCAAGTTTTCGGTTAATGAAGCATCAATAGCAACAACCACAAAACTTCTTCAGGAGGGAGAACGTTGGTTCAAAAATAAAAGCATCAGTGATGAGGCATGGAGAACAATTCTACGAAATCAAGGTATGGATATCACTGTTTTTAAAAGAGGAATCCCTGTGCATGCAATAAAAGATGAATGGGCCACTTTACTAATAATTGTTCAGAAATTTATTACATGTGAAGGCCGTTTTGGGTCTATGTACATGTACCATACTAGGCTATTGATGAATTTTCTTGAAAACCAAACTCTCAATCTCCCTTATTTTCTATTCAATAGCTTAAAGAAAATGGTTGTGACTGTTCAAAAACACTTGGGAGATGTAGAGCCTCATCTTTATCACCACGGCCTTAAAAAAATTCTGATTGAAAAGGAGCTAAAGGAAAGAAAAGATACATGGGAACAATTCCTAGTTAGAAACTTCTTTGAAGAACCTCAGGAAATTCCTGAAGGTAGTTCAATTAGAAGGAGTAGAAGAAAAAGAATGAATGTTGAAACCCAAATTACTCCTACTCAGGAAATTCCCGCAGCTAGCACAGCAAAGAGAAGTAGAAGGAAAAGAACAATAGAAGAAATCCAAAATACTTCTACTACTACTATGAAAAAAACTGATAGGGAAGAGAGATTGGTAAAAAGGAAGAAGAAGGAAATTAAAGCTAAGAATAATAATACCAAAAGGGAAAGAAATTATTGGGGCTGTACATAAAACTCCTTCTTTTGAAGAAGAAGATCATCAAATACTCTCTGAAAGATTAGTTTATCTTCAAAAACAGTCATCTATATCCAAGAAGGCAGAGAAAGGGAAACAAAAACAAAAAGATAATGTACCACAGCGTGTTAGGAGAAGCAGCAGGCTTAAGGGAAAATTGAGGAAAACACAAATTAAGGGTCCTCATTTCATTGATTTGGGTGAGGAGACATACGAACGAGTCCCCAACTGACCATAGTCCATCTCAGTCAGTTAGTGAACCTGGTTCCTTTCATTCCCAATCAGGCAATGAGCATACTCCATCTTATTCTCAGCAAAATATTGATGTAAGCCCTCCTCGGCGAGATTTTGAACATAATTCTCCTTTTACAGCATTTTGGGGACAGCCCAATGAAAATGACACCGGAAGTAGACCCCAAGCAGCAGGAGGTATATGACTATATAGAATCCTTGGAAAAGGCAGCTACAGGTCCAAGTACCTCTTCCATTCAGCCTCATACATTGCAGGATGATTTAGTTCAGTCATTAAAACAGGAAATTTTTGAGCTGGAGCTTTTAAATCGGCACATCAAAAATGAAAATGAAACACTCAAAGAGCAAGGCAAACTGGACAAGATTATCCATGAAAATACTATGTTACATTTGGGTATTTGGCAAAAGAAGAATAAGAAGCTAAAAAGGAAATGCCAAAAATTGAGGAGAGCACTTGTGAATATCAAATTCAGGTGCTTAATGAAGAAACCCAGAATGATGGCAGTACCAAAGAAGAAGAGAAGGGGGTTAGATGTGCTGGCTGAAGTATCAAGGCACATGAATTGAACAGGAAGTATCAAAATTTTGGTTGCATGAGGACATGCAACACCTTCCCAGTGGGGGTATGTTGAGTCCCGAATTTGCCTGTTTTCCATACACTTTCCCGCCTTTTTCACTCACCTAAACCTCCCAAATTGTCAATATCATGTGCAAAGGTATCTAACATGGTTTTTAATTATATTTTTGTGTTTACTATTTGATCTAGATTTTGTTCATTTTAGCTTGCGGAATCTTGCCACTTTCCGCCCGATTCTTGTAACTTTCGCCGGCTATTTTGTGGAACTCTTCCATCGAGTGTCTACAAGGGAAACGAGCCACATGGGCGGCTAGGAATGACGTGGACATGGTTCGTGTCCTATTGGTTCAAGCAAACTCGTCCCAAAGAAGCCGCGGTCGAGCGTCCACATGGAAGTCAACCATGGAGTTTCATGTCGGCCGGACTCTGTTTCGTGTCACATGAAGCCCCATACGGCCGTTTCTAAGCCTGCGGAGGTTAAATCGACATCTGTACAGGGTTCTAGAGTCGAATTCAAGCATCCACCTCTCGTAGATTTACTTTCCAACACGGCCATGCTCCTATATCCGTGGACGTAGTGGTCTGCGTGCTCTCCACTAGCATGAACTTTAGGAAACAATTATAGTTTGTTGTTATATATATTGCGTTTGCATACGCATATGAAGTTAGTCGATATTAGTGAATGTAGTCTCTGTTATCTTTTGATTAATCTTCTCTGTAGTGATTACGTTGCACTTGTGCCGTAACATTACCATTCTGTAATGACTGCTTTTTAATATGAGAAGACTCTGTTTTTTCTTAATTCGTGTTTGAGGATCGTTACCAAAGTGTGTAGAGGGCCTATCATTAAGGTTTTGTGTATTAGTGTATATTTCTCATTTCATTTCTTTAAAAGTCATTGTATCATAATCCATCCATATGTTCATACTTTGCAGTTGTTTCATTTATGTTTATACATTTCCATAATTTCCATTTCATTTCTGTCTTTCATGTTTTATGATTGTTAATCACTGATGAGTTTTCTTGATTGCAGGTTTTAGATAGACAGCCCGAGCATTTTCATAGCATTTTGACTAATGACATGAAACTAACATTGTTCTGCTGCTAGTTTTCTTTTCATAGCTTTTGTTTAACTTCAGTCTTTCTTTGTACATTTCAGTTTTGCTTATCTTCTTTAGTAGTTAAATTTAGATATATTAAGCTGCTCATAGCATCTTGATTGTCAAGAAAACCCGCAATTTGGGTGATGGTGAGAGCGCATTATGAAATGTGTAGTTTAGTATTAGTTTCTTTTCTGCAAATTTAGATATATTAAGGCACATACCTCATAGCATCTTGATTTGCCTCCCATGCAATTTGGGTGATAGTGAGGGCGCATTATGAAATGTGTAGTTTAGTATTAGTTTCCTTTCTGAAAATTTAGATATATTAAATTGTGCATGACATCTTCAGTTACCTCCGAAAGCCACAGCTGGATTGATGGTGAGGGATTGAATTATGAATGTATGGTTTGATATTAGTTTACTTTTTGCAAGTTAGATATCAGTTACTCAAGTTGTTTATTGTTACTTCCGAAAATCATAGCTGGACTAATGATGAGGGATCAGAAAACAAGTTGATGCAAATTGATTTAGATTTACTTTATTGCAGCTTTTGGATTTCTTTCAGCATAATTTATTTTTTTTTGTTTAATCAAAGCGTGAAGAATAGTTTGGTTTTCATGTTCACTAGTTCTTGTTTTGATTCATTAGATTAGCGACACCTTTTCATTTGTTACACTTTTACTTTCTTTCAAGTCTTGTCATTGTAATTTTCAATTTGCTTTTAAAGTTTCAAGTTGGTAAATCATTATAGGGGATATCACTTCCTTGAACAAATATAACCAAACTTGTTTTCATTTTAGAATTTCAATTTCACCTTAGAAAAACCAAAAATGACAAAAAGTTAAGAAATAGGTTATCTTGCACATATAGTGCGCCGCACTTCATCAGCTTACGATTCCCGGATTGACAAATTAAATGCAGCAATTTAGGACACACTAAATTGACCAAACACATATGAAGGCTTCATTTTTAAAGAAATATCAGGATTATTGCAGGTCTCGGAAATTAAAAGATGAAATATTCCAGATGACAACAAAACCAAGTGAGACTTTGGAGGAATATGTGGAACAGTTTCAATATAATTTGCAAAGATCCCCTTATGCATCTGCACCCTTACCTGATAATGTTTTGAAAAATGCATTAATTAGGGGAATGAAAGATCAATGGGTTGAAACATTAAATCTTATGGGAAAATGTGATATATATCAAGAAAGCTATCCTGACATTGTCGATTTGTGTATCAGGTGTTCGAGAGGTAATACAAGGTTAAAATCGATTTGTGTATTTGTTTTTTATTGTTGTTTTACAAAATTCGTTTTCTTTGTTAATACTTCTTTATTTTGTTTGAATTTGGTTGCTTTAAAAATAAAAAATAAAAACAATAAAAAATGGTGTGTTTTTCGCGTTGTTGTTCCTTTCTAACGGAACAACACTTCTGCTGTTCCTTTCGAAAGGAACAGCAGTTCCGCAGAGTATTTTTCTACTGTTCCTTTTGAAAGGAACAACAGTTTCGCGCAGTATTTTTGCTGTTCCTTTCTAAAGGAACAACATTTCAACATAGTAGTTTTTATTTGTTCCTTTCGAAAGGAACAACAATTTCATAGATTGTTTTTGCTATTCCTTTTAAAGGAACAACACTTTTTGAATGATTCTTTTTTTTGTTGTTCTAAGCTTGCATTTTGAATTTTTTCTTTCAAGGCAAAAATACCATAAACGATCATACAAATTAAGGATTACTGCAATAAGAAAATCAAAAGAAATCGTCATTTCTAAGGGAATTGTCTAGTAATAAGGAAAAAAAGAGGAAAAAGCAGCATAATAACATAACATTGCTATTTTATCACCATTAAATTAATTTGATCGATTATTTTTATCATGATTGGTTCTTTTCCCACATATTATAAGCTTTCTTTGATATTTATTTTTGAAATGGAAATAGGGGTATATATTTTTCTTCTATTGAGATGTTCAGACTTCTTCCACCATTCCTACTCTTAAGGAGTGTTGAGCCATCCCTTATGAATAATTGAGGAAAAGTGTTGTTTGAAAAAGAAAAATATTGACATATTTTGATGTTTTTGCAGATGGAGGATAGGGGGTCTCATTAAGAGCCAGCCTACCATGATCATAGAGAAGATAGTGAAGTGGCATTCCCATTATGGCCACCAAACCAGGGAAATGGTCCAAAAGGCAAAGTCCTTGGAACAGGAGGTCTCATCACGAGTCCTTGGAATTTCTAGGGGAACGAGTTGTTGCTACTGCATCCCTGATCGATGCTTAGCAAGATTGCTGTAGTTTAGCTTTTTACATTCTTGTCATTGTAATTATGTTTCCTTTCCAAGCATTTATTACTTTTTTCTGTGCTACATCCTCACAAGCATTGCTCTTAGATAAGCGCAGCCTCAGACAGAGTACACTCTTGAGATAAAAGGACGCTCCCGGATTGATGATTAATGTAGGCTAATTAGGTGTTTAAAAGATACCATTTTATGGTCCAACAAAGGGTTAAGAGGTTAGAGGTTTAGGTGTTTAAGGGGTTGAATGGGTTATGGGTTGGGAATTAGGGTTTAAGGGGTTATAGGTTTAGGGGGTGAGGGGATTTAGCAGTTAAGGATTTTAGAGGTTAGAAGTTAGGGGTTAATGGAGTTAAATGGGTTAGGTTTTTAGGGGTTTAGGGTGTTGAATTGGTTAGGGGTTCAGAATTAGGGTTTTAGGGGTTAGGGGTTAAGGGTTTAGAGGTTTAGGGTTTAGGGGGTTAAATGGGTTACAGGTTTAGAGGTTTAGGGGATTTAGCAGTGAAGGATTTTAGGGGTTAGGGGTTAGGGTTTTGGGGGTTAATTTGAATCCAAACTTAAATGGGTTAGGTTTTTAGGGGTTTAGGGTGTTGAATTGGTTAGGGGTTGGGAATTAGGGTTTAAGGGATTAGGGGTTAAGGGTTGAGGGGTTAGGAATTAGGGTTTAAGGGGTCAAGGGTTATGGGTTGGGAATTAGGTTTAAGGGGTTAGGGGTTTTGGGGTTTAGGGGCTTAAATGGGTTAAGGGTTAACGGGTTAGGGGTAGGGGTTAAGGGTTTAGAGGTTTAGGGTTTAGGGGTTAAATGGGTTAGGGATTTAGAGGTTTAGTAGGGGTAAATGGTTTGGGGGTTAAGGGTTTAGAGGTTTAAGGTTTAGGGGGTTAAGGGTTTAGTGGTTAGGAATTAGGGTTTAAGGGGTCAAGGGTTATGGGTTGGGAATTATGGTTTAAGGGGTTAGGGGTTAAGGGTTTAGAAGTTTAGGGTTTAGGGGGTTGAATGAGGTATAGATTTAGAGGTTTAGGGGGTTACAAGATTTAGTAGCGAAGGATTTTAGGGGTTAGGGGTTAGGGTTTTGGGGGTTAAATGGAATCCACACTTAAATGGGTTCTGTTTAGGGGGTTAAATGGGTTAGCCCAGTTAGGAATTAGGGTTTAAGGGGTCAAGGGTTAAGGGGTTAGAGGTTTAGGTGTTTAAGGGGTTGAATGGGTTATGGGTTGGGAATTAGGGTTTAAGGGGTTATAGGTTTTGGGTTTAGGGGTTAAATGGGTTAGGGTTGGTTTAGAGGTTTAGGGGGTTAGGGGATTTAGCAGTTAAGGATTTTAGGGGTTAGAAGTTAGTGGTTAATGGGGTTAAATGGGTTAGGTTTTTAGGGGTTTAGGGTGTCTAATTGGTTAGGGGTTGGGAATTAGGGTTTTAGGGGTTAGGGGTTAAGGGTTTAGAGGTTTAGGGTTTAGGGGGTTAAATGGGTTGCAGGTTTAGAGGTTTAGGGGGTTAGGGGATTTAGCAGTGAAGGATTTTAGGGGTTAGGGGTTAGGGTTTTGGGGCTTAAGGGTTTAGGGGTTAGGAATTAGGGTTTAAGGGGTCAAGGGTTATGGGTTGGGAATTAGAGTTTAAGGGGTTAGGGGTTTTGGGGTTTAAGGGCTTAAATGGGTTAGGGGTTAACAAGTTAGGGGTAATGGTTAAGGGTTTAGAGGTTTAGCGTTTAGGGGTTAAATGGGTTAGGGGTTTAGAGGTTTAGTGGGGGTAAATGGGTTAGGGGTTAAGGGTTTAGAGGTTTAGGGTTTAGGGGGTTAAATGGGTTAAGGGTTAGGAATTAATGTTTAAGGGGTCAAGGGTTAATGGGTTAGAGGTTTAGGTGTTTAAGGGGTTGAATGGGTTATGGGTTGGGAATTAGGGTTTAAGGGGTTATAGTTTTAGGGTTTAGGGGGTTAAATGGGTTAGGGTTGGTTTATAGGTTTAGGGGGTTAGGGGATTTAGTAATTAAGGATTTTAGGGGTTAGAATTTAGGGGTTAATGGGGTTAAATGGGTTATGTTTTTAGGGGTTTAGGGTGTTGAATTGGTTAGGGGTTGGGAATTAGGGTTTAAGGGGTTAGGGGTTAAGGGTTTAGAGGTTTAGGGTTTAGGGGGTTAAATGGGTTATAGGTTTAGAGGTTTAGGGGATTTAGTAGTGAAGGATTTTAGGGGTTATGGGTTGGGGTTTTGGGGGTTAAATGGAATAAACACTTAAATGGGTTAGGTTTTTAGGGGTTTAGGGTGTTGAATTGGTTAGGGGTTGGGAATTAGGGTTTAAGGGGTTAGGGGTTAAGGGTTTATGGGTTAGGAAATAGGGTTTAAGGGGTCCAGGGTTATGGGTTGGGAATTAGGGTTTAAGGGGTTAGGGTTTTGAGGTTTAGGGGGTTAAATGGGTTAGGATTGGTTTAGAGGTTTAGGGTGTTAGGGGATTTAGCAGTTAAGTATTTTAGGGGTTAGGAGTTAGGGGTTTTGGGGTTTAGGTGCTTAAATGGGTTAGGGGTTAACGTGTTAGGGGTAGGGGTTAAGGGTTTAGGGGTTAAATGGGTTAGGGATTTAGAGGTTTAGTGGGTGTAAATGTGTTAGGGGTTAAGGGTTTAGAGGTTTAAGGTTTAGGGGGTGAAGGGTTTAGGGGTTAGGAATTAGGGTTTAAGGGGTCAAGGGTTATGGGTCAAGGGTTAAGGGGTCAAGGGTTAGTTTTCTGCAATAACATAATTCTCCAATCCCATACACTTCTGCTTGGAATGTCACACTTAACATTCATTTCCTTTTCAGATAATTTTCTTTATCCCCTTACATCCATACCTAGGAAAATAAACTTCATTTCAATTTAATCTTGTGAAACTAAAGTGGAATATAGGAGGACCCATTCCAAGAAGGGCATCTCACTCAATGTTCAAATAATATTGTTCATTCCCTTACATCCATACCTAGGAAAATAGACTTCCTTTCAAGTTAATTGTGTGAAACTCAAGTGGAAGATAAAGTGACCCATTCCAACAAGCTCATCTCACTTCAAAAATTTCTCGAGATTTCCAAGAATTTATAACGATATTAAGGTGCTATGCATTGTCTCCTTTATCACCTCATTGCATTTAGTCAATTGTTTTTTAAATTTAAATTTATTCATTAATTTCAAAAAAATATTATATAAATTATATATAGTTGTTTTTATTTTGATTTATGTTTTAGAATTTTATTTTATTTATATTAATATATCAATTAGTTTTATATAAAAATATTTTTAGTTTTTTATATAACATTGATATTACAAAATATTGTAACAAATTTTATCTAATTAAATCTTCATGTATTTTTTATCATTAATAATAATAAAATAATTTAAAATAGAATTATAATTTTATTATTTTTTATCATTTTTTAATTTTAATAAAGTACTATTTAAATCATATAACGTACCAATTCTAAAAACTTAATAATTTTTGTGTTTTATTATAAGAATAAAACTCTCATACGAGAGTTCTCAAAACTCTCATACGAGAGTTCTCAAAACTCTCATCCGAGAGTTTTCAAAACTCTCATCCGAGAGTTTTTTTAACTCTCGTCCGAAAGTCTTCCCGAGAGTTTCCGTCAATAAAACTCTCGGACGAGAAAATGCATAACTCTCGTCCGAGATATTTTTAACTCCGGTTAAACCCAATAAAACTCTTGGATGAGAGTTTTTAAAACTCTCGGTTGAGAAATAGAGTTGACTATTTTCTCGGACGAGAAATTAAAAATTTCTCCCAAATTCTAGCCGTCCGCCAAAAAGTGTTTCCCAACTTCGCGATTTCACCCTTGGGTTAACATTTCTATCATCTCTTTGTTGCTTTTAAGGATCTCCTTCACGATTCCATGTGTACCCCTCCCCTTTTTCACCATTGTAATGTCCATAAATTTTACCAATCACTGTGCATGCATGCCTACACGTCCATGTTCTTGTAGCTTCACCACATTTGGCAAAGATCATACTCTGATACCACTGTAATGTCCCGGTTTACATTTTTTCCTAATTTTCTCGAGAAATTACTTACAAATTTAAACCATAAATTTCTCCAAGAAATTGCAAAACAAGAATTGTGAAATTGTGGAAAAAATAAAACAACATTTCCAAATAAACCCAGAAATGGTTTAGCTTAACAACAAGTCAATATCGAACCCATAATGTGAAGAAAATTTACCAACTAACCAAAAATACACCCTACAATAAGAATGCACGATTTTGACCTGAATACTACCTAGTAAATTCTAGAAAATTAGTTATAGGCTCCTCACACCCAAACCAACAAAACCCATTAATAGTTTGGGCTAATTCCAGTTGACCCAGAATTCCCAAAATAAAGTGAATTTCCATCTACACAATTTTGTGCGCAACCAAAGAGGAAATGTTAAGAAATGATAAAAATCTTCAGCAAATGGTTGAGAGATTGTGCGCAAATATCCCCTGGCAGATAACTATCACTTCCAATTAAAATTCCTAACAAATACCAACACCATACACCAAAAAAAACTTTGTTCTCCAACCTTTGTGCAAGCTCTATAAGAGAAATTAGGCCCGACCAAAAGATACAAGAACAACTATAAAAAATGGTGCCAAACTCCTCCTCTAACCAGTAGGAAATATCTTGCAAATAACCAGAATCTATAATAGAAATATGTTTCCTCAAATAACCTTTGGGGTTTGTCTTATGCTACTAGAAATAACAATTTTCTGTGTGAATTTTATGCAATAAACTCTAATGTAAGTCATGAAATAAGTTCCTCCAAAGCCTATCTAGGGAGACACTCGAATTTATCAGAAGATAGAGGTGGAATATATGCCTGGAAATCCCTTGTGCTAAGAAACACTATTTTTTTTGGCTAAACAACTCAAGATAACTCAAGTTTAGATGTCAAATAGAAATGATAAGATAAAATGATTTTCAATTGAGTTCCTCCTCATTTTATAATTCTTCATGGAGCCTCTCTCTAGCTTCTAGATCATCCCTTTTTCCCTATTATTTTATTGGTGAGGGGTTGTTTTCCAAATTTTTCCACCATTTAAATAAAATAATAATTTACCATTATTCCAATAAAATACTATTTTTCTTCCATTCTCAAATAAAATATTACTTTTCTTCCATTCTCCATTAAAATAATAATTTCTGCTTTTCTCCCACAAAATAATATTTTCTCCTTTTTATTTAATATCTCCAAAATTGGAAAAACTCAGTGAATTTTGCACTCACAAAAATTGGGGACAAGACAATTTCTGATATAATGTTAATAGATGGATGATATGCATTGATTTCAAAGTAATTAGATTAACAATGTGCATTTATTTTAGTGTATGCACAAAAAAATTATTGACAATACACATTGAGCTTTGTGTTACATTAATCATCACCTTAGATCAATATTAAATAAAAATGAAAAACAAAGAGCTTAGATTCATCTTAATCATAAGCCTAGATTCATCTTAAATAAAAGTGAATAACAAAAAGTAAGTCAATAGAGAAAGGCACAAGAAATGACAATTGAGGAGTGTCAACAACAAAGTAAGAATCAAAGTGCAGAGCAATAAAGACAATCATGACAAATACAAATTGAAAAACAACAAGAACAAATGAAATGAAAAATTGAATGACAGAGCATATCAAAGAGAATATCAAAAAACATATTGACAAAGAAGAGCATAACAAATGATAACTAAAAAGTGTCAAGAGAAAATAATACAAGAAAATGCGCAATAAAGAGGAGATTGATAAAAAATGGCAGAGGAAATGACAATAGAAGACCATGAAGAATGAAGGAAAGGGAAAGTTGAACAACAAAGAGTACACCAATAAAAATAAATATTCAACCAAATTAGGCATAGTACAAAATGAGAAAGAAAATCCTATGTAAAAAAAGATGTTTAAAAAATATCTATACCTAAGCTCAACCTGTAACTCTCGTTGATATGAATATTGCACATAAAAAAATTCGTGATAGGATTTATCTACTAATTCAAGTTCAAATGTGTCATATGTGTGAAGAGTAATATGTTGGAATTAAAGTATTTAATGCAAATACAAGTCCAATGTGCATGAGATGTAGAAGATGAGGAATTCATAAGCTTAAGATTACAAATATTTTTCATATTTAAAATGATTAGATTAATCATATGTTAAACAAATTTTGTATGATTGCACACATCTAAAACTAGCCTAGATTCATCTTAACTTTAAAATTTTCAAACATCGAGAGATATAAAATCTCTTGTGGTGCACACCTTTCATCAAGTTTTACCATCAAAAAGAGGTTTGCACCTCAATATATTTGGTCCCTCTCGACACTTAGTAGATCCATATTTAAGATAGATCTATGCCAGTATTTATCTTCAAAGTTCAATATGATTATTTATAATTTATATTTATATATCTTTTCTTCAAACTTTGATATGAGGTTTTTATTTTTTTAATATTATATTTACTTATTATTTAGATTGTAATTTAAAAATTTTAAGAATAATTTGAAATTAGTAATATTGTAAAAAAAATTAAAATTATATTTACCAAAATTTTAAAAAATTATATCAAAAATATCATCATCTCAAAATAAGGAATTTTTATATTTTTATATTATTTATATTTATAATTATATTTACATTTAGTTTAAATTATATAAAAAGTATCATCATCTCAAAACACTAATAGATTCCTTCATGCCAACTCTCACCATCATCCCTCTCAAAAAATTGTTTTTCTTGAAGACCTGGTCACTCGAGCCATTCAAATTTCTTCCTCTCAATATTTTTCCCTTGAAAAAAACCATCTCACCAAAGTAATTAAAGTCAATGGTTATTTCTCATCCTAGTTTAATAAGGCTTTTCGTTCCACTCTTCACCCTAAAGATAAGAACTCTTCCATCAATCCTCATATTGCCAAAATATCCATGCTCTACATTCAACATACTCTACATTCAAGGAGTTAATGATCATATTTCAAAAATCATATCCAAACCTTATTCAAACCTCACACCACCCTTAGCCAACTCTTTAGATCAACCAAAGACAAGAACGACTCTATGCTTGGCCCTGGAGTCTATGAGATCCCTTGTTTCTGTGGAATGCCTTACATAGGACAAACTAGGAGATCCTTCCAAGCCCAACTTAAAGAACACATGGCTGAAACCTACCATAACCGTATATCCAATCCACCATCACCAAACACTCTTACAAAACTAAGCATCTTATTTGTTTTGATAAAACCAAAATCCTAGCCTATGCTCCCTACCTCTCAAACCGAGTAATTAGGAAAGCTCTTGAAATAAAAAAAACACCCTAACAACTTTAATCGAGATTGTGAATACCAATTAAGTCACTTTTAGAAACCCACTATCCATTTTCTATCTTCCAAAGCTAATTCCCTTAGCCATAGTGACTATAACCCTCCCCCCTCACCTGCACTCTATTCCCCCAAATCCCCTTCTTCCCCTTAATTCCATTTCTTTCCTTATATTTTCATTAATTTCTCTAAACATTTCTAATTTATCTTAATCCTTCAAAATTTATTCTTATCCAAATAAAATTGAAATCAACCTCTAATCCTTACTAATTCTAAATCCATTCTACCCTTACTATCTCTTTTTTTTTTTTTTTAATCTAAATCCATTTTATGCTTTCTATATTGTATTAATCTTTACTAACATAACATAACATAACATAACATAACCTAACATAAAATAAAATAAAATAAAATATTTCTCTTAATCTTCTCCTTTTTCACACCGTTATCTTTTTTTTAAACAACAATTTAATTCTTTCATTCAAATAAATAAAAATTTAATTTAATATTAATTTATGTTTTTTCATCTCTTTAATATTATTTCCCTCTCACCAAATCTAATAATTTTCATTTATTATTTCTATTCAATATTTTAGAAATAATTAAGTATTTTTTTTCGAATTGACCTAGATTCATTTCCTCATATAATCTTTTAATATTATTCAATTTATATTTATTTAATCTCATTTCCTCATATAATCGTTTAGTTTTATTCATTTATTTAGCTTATATTTATTTGGTTATAATCGTTTAGTTGTATTCATTTATTTAGCTTATTTGGTCTTAATCTTATTGATATCACTAATTTATTATTATATTTTATTATTTTATTAATATCATATTTAATCTCTTTTTTTTAAGTCAAATAATTTAAATTTAATATTTTAATCTTATTCATTCAAGTTTATATTTAGTTTATTGTTTTATTTTATCATTGTATTATTTTATTAATATATTTTTAATTTTTTAAAATCAAATTATTAAAATTTTTAATTAAATCTATAAATAATTATTATTTTATTGTTTGAGTTAATTTTTTTCAATATATTATTATAAAATTTTACCTATTTTAAATTAGATAAATGTTTTTTTGGATTAATCTCATTATTAGGATTATTAAGATCAAATCTTAATAATGTGATTAAAGAAAAGACATTTATCTATTTTATGGATCACAAAAGTATAGATCTAATATTCTATATTAGACTTTTACTCTTTTTATTGGACATTAATCCCCTTGTAAAATCTTCCCACTATATTTAATTTACCCTAACCTTCCTCACTCTACTTGAATTATTAATTAATATAACTTTAATGTTCTCACAATTGGTCTTGCACTTTTACTACCAAGATTCTTATTTTTCCCTACAAATAGGTGAAGGGTTCAGACTAAATGTAGGACACCTAAATGTAAACACGCAATATTCAGAAAAACAACTCTCTACATCAAAATATTAAGTGTGATTTAGGAATTTTTTTTAATATATTCATTTGATTTATCTTTCTAATTATATTAACATTTTAATTAATTTTTTTGAACATTTAAGTTTGTTTATGTGTAAATTATAATTGTAATTCAATGCATATATTTTAGATATTAGATTTAAAAAAAAAATTAATATAATATTCTTTTTGATAAATTAATTTAATTTTATCTTTAGATAAAAAAAAAATTATATTTAAAATTAATGGAAAATTTTATGTAATTTACTTGTAACATTATTTAATGACTTTAAAAAGTATATACAATTTTTTTTTTTTTTTTTTTCCATTTAAAGTTTGATATTTCATTAATAAGAAGAAGCATTACATTGGAGAGTTCTTTGTGCTATTAGAGAGTAGCACAAGTTTATGATCTTGAGCTTAGTAAGGCCTCTCTTAACCAATTTATCACACAAAAAATAGAGATTTACAAAAAATGCATACTGTGTCGAATGGTAATGAACAAAATCCCACAAACTAAAAGCCGCGAGGAATCATAGACTATGAAAAAGGAGGGAGCTTGTACTAAATTAAACTTTACTAAGAGTTTTGTCACTGGCGCCTTAGTGGAGCATAACCCTCATTTGGCAAATAATTATCGTGAGGTAGGACTCTGAAATTCTTGACATGGAAGCCATTCTTCCCTGAGCCATGAGCATTAGAGCCACTTGCCCTCAAGCTACATATCATGTGATTGCAATTACTCCGAAGCCTATTTTTAGAGTCACGAAGAACCATGACATTGTTGGATGAACCTTGTAATTTCACCTAAAATAAAGGAATTTATAAGGCATGCACATGCCTGTTACTTCTCTATTCCCGAGGGAATGTTTGAGCGAGAACCTTTGCAGACCCACATTACCGCAATTAGAGACTTCCCCCACAAGCGATAGAATACCTCTATGAGTCCGACAGACAAAATTGGGCTTGAATCCATAAAATGGGTTATGGCAGTCAATAAAGGGAAAGAAGAAAAAGTATTATTAGAGAAAACCAAACCATAAGGGAGAGCATGACCATCCAACATGAGCCCCATAGTAACCAAGAAAACACATGAGGTTTATGAGTTTGAAGTAGGAGATGGAATGTTACACTAAATCACCACTTTTGAAAAGACCATATTACACCTAGATATGGACCAGCAGAAGTGTGCATGGTGACAACGAGGATGGTTGGCATGGTGAGAAAAATAAGGCATTTCCAAAGACTCAGAGAGGTAAGTAATATTGTTCTCTGGAAACTCAAACATATTTGAAGATAAGATCCAACTTACAATAGCCCTATCCTCTGCCATCGATTCCATGAGACATCCCAGATAATAATTGAAAGCCATCGTTTGCTTGCAGGGTGAGGTAGAGCGAGCGTAACCAGATTCATAAATACAATTCTCACGTGGGAATTTATCACAGTATACCCGCACTTAGTAGGGAGTGTAGAAATATCTAAATAGATTCAATAGATCTTGCAATGTACTAAAAAAAATACTGAATCAATTCTACAAATTGCGGAAACCAATTACGATCGCACAATCACATGAACAAGAAAGAAAAAGAATTTCATTCACACAACACAGAGATGTATCTGGGGAAAGCCTCAGCTAAAAACTCCACTATTTGTATATTGCATAAAGTCAAGAACATGAAACAATACAATGCTATTTCTCTTCCCAAGAAACCTCTACACTGTGATGACTGTCTCACTCTGATATAGGAAAAATTGGCCCAATACTTAACTAATTCCTTGCCTCTGTCTAACCAACCTTGTTTACACATTCCCAAGGGAATTGAGCCCCTATTAATTAGGAAATTCCCACCAATTGATTGTGCAATACATCCAAGGCATCTTGATGACCTTATACATGACATGTAAATTTTTTCTAATTATACAAATGATAGTTTACTTCTCTTTAACTCCAATCTCAATTGGGCTTTCCTTAGAACTAACATGAAACAACTATTTATAGTGAATTATTAGTTAAATAATTTATCAATACAGTGAATTAAATAAAATTTAATTCACTGGACCTATCACTAGCTCATCTCTCAGTTAGAGTTAGTTAAACTGATTTTAACTCAAATAATTGAGTTAAATAATTACAACTCAATATAAACTGCAAATGGACCCCATAAAACTTAGAGTGGCCTCTACATGCCTCCAGTTTGACCCTCAACTCAAATTGTCTAAGATAACTAAGTCTTCCTGACTTAGTTAACACTTACAAGTTGTCATGTGATGTGGAATTACAATTTACTTCTAATTTAATTAAGGGAAAACTAAATTAGAAGACTTAGTTAACACTTACAAGTTGTCATGTGATGTGGAATTACAATTTACTTCTAATTTAATTAAGGGAAAATTAAATTAGAAAACCCCTTGGGGTGCCATTCTTGTTGCCAATTTCAGCACTCCTTATCAACAAGAAAGGGATTGTTTGCTACCCTGATCATGTCTTTATGGAACTCAAATTTTCTTCTTGAAAATGCCTTCATCAAGATGTCTGCATCCTACTCCTTCGTGGGAATGTACTCTAATGACATAATCGTCCTCTGCATACAATCTCTGAGATGGTGTACTGGATATCAATATGATTGGACCTGTCATGAAAAATTGGATTGACCGAGAGTTTGATGCAACTTTCGTTATCACAATAAATCACTGTTGGATCTATCTATCGACCAAACAAACCAACAAGTATCTTCGTCATCAAGATGGCCTCGCATGTTGTCTAACTGGCCGTCATGTACTTTCCCTCTGCTGAACTGAGTGGAATTGATCTCTATTTCCTGTTGTACCAATAAATTGTTGTTGATCCTATGCTGAAGATGACCCCTGATGTGATTTTCTTGTCGGATGCACTCCCTGCCCAATCTACATCTGTGAAGCCTTGAAGCTTCACTCCCTGTCTTTGTCTATACCATAGCACATACTTTTTAGTGCCTTTGAGGTATCTCAACACATGCTTGCCTTCCTTACAAAAGAGCTTGGTAGTTTTAACCATAGCTTGACTAAGCCGGTTAACTGAATAGCATATGTTCGGTCGTGTGTTCACCAAATACATGAGTGAATCCACAAGCTACCTATAAAAAATATCATCCACTACCTCACATTAAGTAGCATACTCCTTCCTCTAGTTTCCTGTTAGAGGAGTCTCCATGGGTTTGTTGCCCTCCATGTGGAACTTCCTAAGGATATCGTTGGCATACTTTCCCCGAGATACAAATATCTCCCCATCTCTTTGCCATATTTCCAATCCAAGGAAATAGTGCAAGAGCCCCATGTCATTCATCTCAAATTCTCTTGCAAGATCCTCTTTGCAAGACTTGATGAGTTTCTCATCACCTGTCGATATAAAATCATCGACTTAAAGTACAATGTTTAAAAGCTTACCTTCTACCACAATATGATAAAGGTTCACATCTACTTCACTCTTGGTGAATCCCAACCTAGTGAAATAGTTGTCGAACCTAGTGTACCAAGCATGGCGTTTTTGCTTCAGCCCATATAGTTCTCTCTTGTGTCTTCACACATTCTAATCTCTATCTAAGGTCTCAAAACCTTCTAGCTTCTCAATGTACACCTCTTCCTCAATCACCCCATTGAGGAAGGTTGTCTTTACATCCATCTAATGTATCTAGCATCCCATCTGCGTTGAGAGTGCAAGGATGGATATGATTTACGAGTACCTTTCGAATGGTGCAAATGTATCATCATAATCAATCCCCTCCACCTGAGAGAGCCATATGGCCACAAATCTGGCCTTGTGCTTCTCCACACTCCCATCTGCTTCCTTATTCACCTTGTAGATCCACCCGGATCCTACAACTGACTTCCCCTTCAGTCTTGGGATAACTTCCCATTTACAATTTCTGATAATGGAGTCATACTCCTTAACCATGGCATCAACCCAAATTAGTTGTTGCATTTCTTCCTCAAAAGAGGATGGTTCTATCTCTACACCTTCGCTCATAAGGGCCATGTATCCAGTGTACTTCTCTAGGGACCTTCTCTGCCTGTGCTATGATGTGGGTGCTCCTGCATTCTCTCTAGCATCAAGCAACAACCCATCAAACTCTTTGATGCACTTCCTTCTGTCCTGGGATGTATATGCATGAGTGGGTGCTTCCACTCTTTGTACCTATGCTTGTGGGTGATCCACATCTTGAGGTTCATATTTTGGATCCAAGGTCTCCTCAACTGTATGCAACTGAGGCTCCCTCTCAAGGGAAATTCACATGGCCTTTTCTTCATCTAATTTCACATCTCTTCTGACCACTGTCATCCTGTGTGTTGAAAAGAACACCAGATAGTTGTGAGGTGTATCAGTGTACCCCACAAATATCCCCAACTCAGCTATTGGCTCTAGCTTCTTCCTGGCATCTTTGGTCACATGGCAATGAAATGATGAACCCAAAATTTTAAAATGCGATACATCTTGTCTCTTACCTGAAAAAGCTTCCTTTGGTGTACTCATCCCAAGTATATGATGAGGACTTCTGTTATGCACAAACATTGTTGTGTTGTATTGCATGCTTCCATAACTGGTCTTTGATTAGAATTCATCTTTGGTGTTCCGTCGAATCTATTCTTGTACCAAGTCAGACCATAATCACTCTCACTCTAGTAGCTTCTCCCTCCCATTCACCGAGTCCTAGTAGCTATGCTAGCTCTTGGGAAGGCCTAGAATTGCTAGGCTCACCAATTCATCCTGGGAAACTGTCACCCCAACATTTCCAAGCTCATCTCGACATTGGGTGAAATTTGTCAAATATTTTGGAATCATGTCACCCTTCTCCATCTTGATCTTTCTGAGCTTGTCCTTCAATGTCTTGTGCTCGCTGATATTATGAAAAATATATGTTAAGGCCTTCCACATAGCATATGGAGTTTTCTTTCCATGGAGGTTCGAGACAATATGATCTCAAATTACTTATAACATATTCATTCTCGCCTTTGCTACATTCTTCTTCCATGCACCAAGAATTTGGGCATCTGTTGTTGTAGGCTGAGGAATATCATTGTCTATGAATTCCTTCAGTCCATTTTCCTCTAGCACTGCCTCCATCCTGTCCTTCCATGCCATGTAATTCGAATTACCCTCAAGGGAATATTCGAGTATCAAGCTAGCGAAAGACATCTTGATTTGCTGCTAGTCGTGAAGAATAAATCTGCAAATTTGATTCACCTGTTCAAAACAAAATCTGGTACTTATATTCTATAGTGATTCCCACTCTGATACCATGTATAAATATCTAAATAGTTTCAACTGATCTTGTAATGTAATAAAACAAAATACTAAATCAATTCTACAAATTGTGGAAACCAATTACGACTGCACAATCACATGAACAAGAAAGGGAAAGAATTTCAATCGCACAATGCATAGTCTATGAATTCCTCCAGTCTGATTTCCTCTACCACTACCTCCACCCATCCTTCCATGCTATGTAATTCGAATTGCCCTCAAGGGCATATTCGAGTCTCAAGCCAGTGAAAGACATCTTGATCTGCTGCTGGTCTTGAAGAATAAATCTGCAAATTCGATTCACCTGTTGAAAAAAAACTCTGGTTCTTCTCTTCTATAGTGATTCCCGCTCTGATACCATGTAGAAATATCTGAATAGATTCAACTGATCTGTAATGTAATAAAACAAAATACCAAATCAATTCTACAAATTGTAGAAAGAAATTATGACTGCACAATCACATGAACAATAAAGAGAAAGGATTTCAATCGCACAACGCAAATATGTATCTGGAGAAAGCCTCAAAGCCTCAACTAAAAACCCCACTATCTGTATATTGCATAAATTCAAGAACATAAAACAATACAATGCTATCTATCTTCCTGAGAAACCTCTACACTCTGATCTAGGAAAAATTGGTCCAATACTTAACCAATTCCTTGCCTCTGTCTGACTAGCCTTGCTTTCACGTTCTTGATGGAATTGAGCCCCGATTAATTGGGAAATTCCCACCAATTGATTGCGCAATACATCCAAGGAATCTTTATGACCTTATACATGACATGTTCAGTTTTATAATTATGTAACTGATAGTTTACTTCCCTTTAACTCCAATCTCAACTTGGCTTTCCATAGAACTAACATGCAACAACTATTTATAGCGAAATATCAGTTAACTGATTGATCACTGCATGTCAATTAAATCAAATTTAATTCACTGGACCTATCACTAGCTCATCCCTCAGTTAGAACTAGTTAAAGTGATTTTAACTCAAATAATTGAGTTAACTAATTACAACTCAAAATAAATTTCAATTGGACCCCCTAAAACTTAAAGTGACCTCTACATGCCTCTAGTTTGACCCTCAACTCAAATTTATTGAGCTAAATAAGTCTTCTTGACTCAGTTAACTCTTATAAGTTGTCATGTGATGTGGAATTACAATTTATTAAATTAGAAGCCCCCTTAGGATGCCATTCTTATTGCCAATTTCAACATGGAGCACTTGAAAGGCCAAGTAGCCAACTAAACTATACCAATACATAATAATCATGACATTTGGTTTACATGAACACCCAATGTAAAGAAAATTTGATTTTATTTCATTATATATATATAATCGTTGCATAGTGAATTAGAAAATGAATAGAACAAACTCAATTTTTTTTAATTTTATTTTTTAGGTGTGTGAAGTAAATCTTTGAAAATGAATAGAACAAACTCAGTTTTTTTTTTAATTTTTTTAGATGTGTGAAGCAAATCTTTATCCTATAAAACTCATTTTTGTAATTTAATTTATTATTAAATGTATAACAACTTTTTAATTCAAAATTTGTGGTCAATTGTTTTTCAAATAAGTGAAATCATAATTTTCATCCAAATTTAAAATATAATTTTTAAAATAATTATAAATTTCTCCACTTTTACGATATCTAATATAACAAGAAATCTCTTAATTAATAAATCATTCTAAAAAATATTTACGAATATTAAAAAAGTTAATTTCTATTTGAAAATATATGGCTTCTAAATATGGAAATAGTTTTCCATTACATAACGTCCGAGGGATGTTAAACATTGAAATATCTTTTCAACGTTACTCTTTGTAAAAATTTCCATTCTTTGTTCGACAAAGATAAGGGTCAATCTACATAGGGTGATATCCAATTGATTATCATAATCACAATTTGGAATAAGTTTATTTTATATAATCATTTTCAATTCACTTTCATCATAAAGGATTAGTGGAGATTGGGAAGTGTTTTTTTGGTCTTGAAAATAATAATAGATAAATAGATTTTTTATTTGGAAAAAAATAAGTTTCTTTAACATGTTTTTAGGGTTGTGAAATTTGGGCTATAATATTTTAAAAGAAACATGGAAGGAAATCTAGCAAGGTTATAATTATTTTATATTCAAAACATAGAATTATAAGTATATATTATATATAGTTTTTAAGAAGTTGGTTCTTTATTTATGGAGAGTAAAGTTATGACAAAGTATTTCTTTAAAAATATAAATTATCTAGAATGAAGAAAGAGAAAATTCATATAGCAACTTTAAACACCAATAAAAGTCACTTAAGGCTTAAGAGAGGACTAAATATCCCACTTTTAGGTTTAGATATTGATGCGTAGTAAAAAAGGATTCCCTCCAAAATATTAATATTATTAATAATATCACATAACTAAATTTAAAGAAAAATCATGGTGCTACGATGAGATTGAGAACAAGGAAATGATGGTTTATGGTTTACTATATAGAGGCCATTAAACCTAAGATTGAACATTAAAATTATCCATATAATATTGCTAGCTTTAAGAAGAGAAACAAATATTGCAAAAATAAGAAATAAATTCCATGAACTTCATAGTGAAACTAGGTTTCCCCAATAAGGGTGCTCATTGTTGGTGCAAGCATGGTAACTAGCAGGGATGCCTCGATTCCAAGAAACGATAACTTCCAATTTTTTTCTTGGTCTAACCATAAATTAATATATGCCTTGGGTGCTATGCATGACACCAACTCAATTTCCATCCTGTGTTGAATTTGCTAATGTCTTTACAACCTTCAGATATTTCATGGGGGCACAATCTCTAGGTTCTTCGATATGATCTCCCATTTTGAATTGGTAATCCTTTTTTATTTTTTCCTCTATTCATCATGAATATTAGCTATAAATCCTCCCTTTTCTTGCCTTCGTGTTGATTCTTTTCATAACTTTCCTCTTGCCCTTGATGGAATGGTTTGTTGGAAAGGAGCATTTAAAGGTTGTAGGAGATCTTTGTATTCTTATTTTAAGATGGTTTTACTCTCTTTTTCAACCTACATTTTATTTTCCCCTTGGCCTTGGTGCTTCTTAGTCTATCCCACCTCTTCCTTTCCATGAGAATGATAACAAGTTGGTGCACTCTAATTTGTCGAAATGGTGGAGGGCATGGGGCCAGGTATCAAAATTTGATGGGCTTGATCCCATGCTAAATATTTTACACGTCATTTTCAAGCCCATAGATTTTGGACACTAGGAACATCAAGGGAAAAAAATAATTACGTGTATACAATGGATTTATGCTAGCATGTAAAGATGCTTCTAGGAAAAGTGTTGGTTAATAGGCGGGATGCTCTGGTGAATATCTTGCAGAAGATGGATGAAATGAAGTTGTTGTTGATGGATGTAGAGGGTCATCTTGCTTTCCTAGAAATGGGCTTGCCTCTATCCTTGGAAACAATGGCGCACTACAAGGATGCAGATCATGCCGTTGAATTAGACACCTCCTTATCCTCATGAATCTCAAGTTTTTCTTATTTTTTGGTTGGGTTTTACTATTTTGAATTCCATTTTATCATGTTGTTGTTCTACTAGTTGGTTTTCCACTTATGGAATAATTATATACTTTTTCAGTCTCTAGTTGTTTGTTCTATTCCTGAAGTTCAAACACTAGTCTACCATTTTGTCATATTGTTGGTTGGTTTTCTAGTTATATGGACAACTCTAATACTTTTTAGTTTTATGCTCCACCCTATAGCTCATTTTTAGACAATACTTGATAGTAGTTTTCTATCTCTGGCTTTGTTTCCTAATCGACAAGTTAGAGACACATAACAAGTCACACCCTTTGTAATTTTGTAATTATATTAATGGAAAAGTTAACTTTAAAAAAATACTGAAACTAGGTTGTGCGAAAAACCTAAAACACCTTAGGAAGAAAGAATTTGTAAAGTTTGCAATCCTAATAAGGTAGAAGATGAAAAACATTTTCTCTTAAAGAACATAACCCAAAATGAAATATGTGAATAAATAATAGATCAATTTTCAATACATTAAAATGCGTAACATGAGTAAGTAATATATCTATTTTCAAAACACTTTTAATACTAGTAGAATTTATAAGATATCGTGAAAACTAAAGTGAGGTGAGAAAGAACTAAAACAATTTACAAAGAAAGAATTTGTAAACTTTGCAATCCTTACAAGGTAGAGGATGAAAAACATTTTCTATTGAAGTATATAACCTAGAATGGACAATGCGAATAATTAATAAGTCTCATTTTCAAAACATTTTTAACACCAACAATATTTATAAAGTAGCTATGAAAACAAAATTGAAATAAGCTAGACCTAAAACACTCTAGGATTATTTTTTTTAAATAAAATTTGCAATCTTAATAAAGTAAAATATGAAAACACATTTTTCATTAAAATAGACAACCTAAAACACACAAAGTAAACAAATTATACATCTCAATTTGAAAAAAATTAATACTAATAATATTTATAAAAAATCAATAAAACAATACTAATTTTAATAAAAATAAAAAATAAAAAAATAATATTATTAATTATATATATATATATAATTTTAAAATAATAAATATTATATAAATATTATTAAATAAAGTCAATACAAATATATTATATTTAAACTGCAATAGTGTTATGTATTCCATTACCTTAACTGTCATTGTTGTTTAGTTAAAATGATAAGAAGTCACTGATGATTCTTTTGGGCATAGAGGAAAAACTTGGATGGCTTTACTAGCTATATCACAACCCACGGTTGATTGTGCCCTTTTATTTTCCTTTTCCTTTTGCTGATCCATTACTTTTAAGGATATTTTTAGTAATTACAAATAGCTATTTGTAAAGATAAAGTATATGTTCTATTTTCAATACAATTTATTTTATATCGTGGTTTTTATGGTTTTTGTTTGTTTATATTTTCCTTTGATATTTTTTTATTTTTTCCATCTCTTTTTCTTCTCTATTCACCATCTTGCCTATAATAGAGAAGACGTGACGTGAAATTAATTCATGCCACCACCCTTTACCATTTTGACTTCACTCTTGCTCTCCATGGTATTCAAACGAACAAATATCTCTACTCTCTTGTTTTCAACATCTCATATTTCTTAGTATAGGTCGTAAGCTAATGTTGGGTTTTCTAAGTTATTTTTAACATTTGCACCACAATTTTCATCAAATTTTTTCTTTCATCCTTGTAAACATGAGTACCTTTACTGGTTGAAAAGAAAATTTAACGTTAAAGAAATCTAAGATGTGATACACCAACATATGGGGACAATCAAAACACGAGCACACTCATCAATGGAAGAATAAACAAACCAACAATTGTCAAAATTGCAAGACTCAAATTGAACCAAAATATCTATTTTTAAATTTTATATATCATAATTGATCCATGGTTGCTCCCCATGCTCAACTTTTGGGCAATATTATGCACTATGGATATTTCTCCTAATATCATAATCATTAAATATCCATTTGGAAATTATGTATATCACAATTGATCCATTGTGACTCTCCAACTTCAAATTATGAGTAATATTCTACACCATGGATATTTATCATGATAACATAATTGTGAATATGGAGTTGATAGAAGTTCATAAAATCTGTCATAGGGAATTAGACAAAGGACAATACCAAAACAACTAGTATTGAGTGAAAATGCACATAATAGTTATAAATTTATGATTAAAAAAAACAAATACTATAATGAAGCTATGATTGAAAATTGATGATTGCATATTTGAAAAACAACCGAGCTTTCTTTAAATAACTCTCTTATTAACACGTTTGAACCATTCAAAAACTTATTAATTCTCAATATAAAACCTTCAAACCATTTTTTCAAATCCCGCATATACTCTCGACTCATGTGAAGCTCTCCTCCAATATGATATTTTTCCCAGAAACTTCAAGCTTCATAAATTTATAAGTATTATGTGCATTTTCACATGGTGCCAATAGTTTTGGTACCATCCTCTATTGAAAACCCTATCACATATTTTATGAACCTACTAATCTAGATCGGGTCATTATATATTTTTCATCCATCCTAACGCTTTCAAAGTGGAAAAAGTGGAGGAATCAACTTACAAGACTATTTTTACCAGTGTGGCAGATTGAGGTCTTAAACCTTTTGGGAGAATTTTGAGGCATCAAACAACATCTTTTGGGGGTAAATTTTTTCCACTTTAGAACCACACATTTTTTTCCTATTCTCCAGATAAAGACCTTTCCAATGGCACAAGATTTTCCTTAATTGAAGTCTGTATGGAAAAGTTATGCAACTTGGAAGTTGACCTTCCTATTTGACCACCATAATTCGAGAGGATGCCACATCATCCCTCATTACTCACGCAAAAGGGGCTAGCCACGTGATAATGTTGAAGAAGAATTTGGAAGATTCAATATTGTAACTTTAGTTAAGAGTTGAAAGAGTCAAACAGTAACAAGTCCTAGTTGATTTTCTATGTAAATAAAAAATAACCAAGGTCATGGGATACATATTCCAAACCGAATGTTGGGAAAAACATAGTGATGTGTATCATTGGTGATTAATTAATGGCTATGGAAATTGGCCAAGACAAAGTGGAATTAATTGGAATTTTATTTATGAAATAAAGGAAAATAGGAGAAAATGAAGATGAAGAGACACATATTTTCATGAGAGGGAAATGAGAGGGAAATGAAGAAAATAAGGGCCTCAATGATAAAAAGGCTTTTGAGGATAAGTTCACGACTTTTGTTGGTTATATTTTGTCTGTTCATTTTTTGTGTTCTCTTCTATTTTCTTATTCTCTCATACTCTTTTACACTTAGATTATTCTTGGAGCACTTTGGCATACATTAGATTTGGATAAAAAAGGAAAAGTGTAACAACCCCGGGTTAAAACTTCATGTAATAAAGTTAATAAAGGAAAAATAAGACCATGGTCATGGGACACATATTCCAAGCTGAATGTTGATGAAAAATATAGTGATGGGGATTGCTTGTGATTAATTAATGGCTATGGAAATTGGAAAAGGAAGTGACAAAGGCTTTGGAAAGATAAAGTGGAAATTATTGGCATTTAATTATGAAAATAATGGAAAATAGGAGAAAATGAAGGTGAAAGGTCACATGTTGCATGTGAGGAGGAAAATGAAGGAAAATAATGGAAATTGAAGAAAATAGAGGCCTCATTAATAAAATGGCTTCTGAGTATCAGTTCGCAGACTTTTTTCAGTTTTAGCTTGGAGCTCTATCTTTCTACTCTCTCTCTCTCTCTCACACACACATACTCTTGGACACTTAAAGTTTTCTTGGAGAAATATTGGAGGAGTGTGGCATAATTTGGATTTGGGGGTTGAGTTACTAGTTCTGGAAGCCTTGGTTGGGAAAATTCTCTGGAATCCCTTGGTGAGTTGAGTTACTAGTCCTGGAAGCCCTTGTTGGAAAAAATCTCCAGAAGCTTGAAAATAGTTGTGGGTTGAGTTACTAGTATTGGAAGCCTTGGTTGCAACAAATTCTCTAGAGCCCTTGATAGCTTGGGTAGAGACCGAACAGGTGATGGTTAGTGATGTACGACTGTGAGGTGGAATCACTAGTTGAGGGTTGAGGTGGTTTGTCCACTGGAAGCCTTGGATTGGTTTTGTTTGGTTTAATCCATGAGATCCCACATTCATGCTTGGAATATGGTGCAGGCATGATTGGATTAAAGAAATAATAGGCTCAACCCGATCTATGGTTGGGTGGCACGTGGAAGTCCCAGACCTAGTTGCATCATACATATGTTAATACGAGCTCTTTTTCCTCTTGTATTTTATGGGCAAATGTATTTTTTATTATGTGATCTTGATGGTTGTTTTATCATTATTATTTTGTTGGTTATAAGCATGGTTTATGACTGACATGAGTTATGACTCTCATCCTGTTTTGGTTAATATGAGAGATGTTAATGAATGAATGACCTAATAGATAACATTGTAGTTATTGGGAGGAGATAGTGGTTCTCCTTGTCGATTCTTAGATAAGTATGAGATCTCTATTATTAGATATTTTGTTTTGACATTTAGATTACATGTTTATGATATGTTTGATGAAATTCTTGTCATGGCTAGTGGGGGTCAGGTAAAGCCCATTTTCAAGTGTTTGCATTATTAACTTTGTTTCAATGCTATTTATCATTCCTGTAAGTTTCATGAAGTTTTGGGAAATGGCCTGAGACCTAGCCTTGAAAAAGTGGCTCAGAATCTAAGGTTGCTGGCTTTGAACTTCCTGAAAAATTCCAAAGTTGTTGGCATGCCTTGCTGGGGGAGTGACTGGAAGGCCTTAGTCACATGCATAGCTTTCCATGGGAGTGGCTAAGGGTTCAAATGAGTAAAATGATAAGTTGTCCCAAGGGTTAAGAACTTGAAGGTGTTGGTTGGCTCCTGACGATACAGGTGGATATTGATGGCCACCTTCCTGTTCCACCTAGACCCCCATTTGGTTTCATTTGTTTCCTTGATTATTGTAGCATTTAATATTTTTAGTAGATTTTTAGGTCCTGAACTTTAGAAGTTTTTTTTACCCCCTAAATGACGCTTTTTTGAGGTCTATAGTGTTATCAATCCATGAATCCCTTTAGGCTGACAAAAGGGTCACGGAGGTAACCAAAAGCCTCTTTGGGCTAGAAACTAGTCCTTTATAATTAGAGGGGGTTCCCTCACAATTTTTTTAAAGATAATGCATATTGAAACTCAATAATTTACAGAGTCTATATATGGGAATAACATTTATAATTTGATGGAAATTTGATGGGAGTTCTGAGGGAAGGACATTAGGGTATGAGATCGGAAATGTCGCCCACTCAATACTTCAGTGCATATAAAAACCAACTATAAAGACAAAGGAATGGTAGGTACATCCTTCAAATTAATAATATTGCAATATAGTGGGGAATATATAACATATAAAAATATTCATTCACATGTAGAAAAGTACAATGGAATTATGCTACCGAATCTTATGACCGAGTATCTAGAACAATAGTGAAGACATAGGCATAATGAGTTCCATATGAAACATAAATATAAAATTAATCTAGAGCATCCATTATGAATTCTAGAAAAATTGTCTTCAATATACCTTTAAAAGAACCAAAATAAAATGATTGAAATAATAGTTACATGAGAGGAAAAAAAATTGAAAGATAATACCTCAAGAATATCTGAGAATGTCAGGAAAAAACTCTACACTGAGTATTTTATTTATTGAAAAATAGATCACAATACACACAAGTATTCTCCGTTCAGTTCATCAAACAACCAACAACCCGTTCTACATTGTCTTTCATGGCATTAAATAGATTTGCATTTTCAAAACATTCCATGAACAAGTTCGATGCATGAGTTATCCATTTGGCATGGATCGAACCAACCACAAAAGAAAAAACTTATTGTTTTTATCAATAGTAGATAAGGAATTCTTAAAATGTGTCCCTATTTTTAGCGAAAAGTACAAAAAACTAAGTAATTCTTTCTCCTTATGATATCTAGATGACTGTGTGATCCGAGAACACCTTATTCTGAGATCGAGCCTCTGAATGGAAAATAAAAAGGAAACAACAACCCCATCTATGTTGCACAACAACTCATGTTGACATGTTTTCCCACGTGCTGGAAAAAAATTGGCTGGTGAATGGGCATTGATTAGGATCTTGAAAAATAAAAAAGTTCCTCCATACTTTCCATGACACTTGGAAACCTTGAAACACCCTTCAAAGCTGTGTGCAGCATGTGCACAGAGCTACATAACGAAATTTTAAAAATATCATTTGCACCTCCTATCCCGTTTTAGGTCACACAAGGTGGCTAAAAATACTCCATAAAAGCTTTATACTATACCAGCAACCTTCATAATGAAAAAATATCCATGAATTTCCAAAATCTCAAACTAAATTCCAACATTTTTTATAATTCTGCCAACAAAAACTGTGAAAATAGGCCTCGAAGAGACACCTGTAGCTCCCAAACGATAGCACTTGTGTAAAAAATAAAGGAGTTTATTGTATATTATATTTTTTTGAAGAGAAACCCCTTTCAGTGTCTTTAAATTCTGCCCTAGATCCTAAAAAACTATTCTGGAAAATCATTACTAAAAAAGGAAATTTATCCAGTTTGAAAAATAGGCCTTAAAGATGCATTTGAAAATCTTGACATATGACACCTGTGCAGAAAATGGAATAGGTTATTGTGATTTTGTCTAGGATTGAAAAAAACCTCTTTCATATTCTTTACATTCAGCTCCATGTGGTCGGAATCAATGTTTCAAACAGTTTACTAAAAAATAGTATTTTGTGCAGCACTATGTAGGGAACTATCTGGGTAGCGAGATGATGCTTTAATCTCATGTTTTGGAGTGCTCCAGCTGATTTGGAATGTGTAAAAAAGTATGGGGGAATCATTTATATGTAATGAATGTAATATCTCTTAGGTATGGGGGGATAAGTTTAGAATAAAGGGGGGAATAAATGTAGTAGGAATAAGAGGTAAATGGGATGTGAGGAAAGTATAAGGTGTAAGTTATGTTAAGTGAATGATATATGAGAAGGGAAATTATATATGAAGGCGTGTGAAAGAAAGGGAAACAGGGGAAATAGGGTAGGAAATAGGTAAGCATGGGATAGATAAGAATAGGAGATATAAATGTGGAATATTTTTAATAACCACACCTCATGACCGTCAGACTGTGACTGCAATAAACTTGATTTAGATGATTCTGATCGACAGATGACAAACACATATGACCCCTTTTGACTTGACCATACAAACATACTTGAACATGACTCCCATTAACTTGACACTCGTTTATGCCTTTGGTGAACTCTTTATGACAAACATTGGACGATGTCAGACAATGACATTTGAGGCTATGCCAGCAAAAATGGTCATAAGCTTAACTTAATCAAAAAATGAGAATTAAAGGACATGGAAAATACATTTTATGGTGAAAAAAATGACCCTAACATTGGCTCCAATGAGGATTGCAAGCTCCTAGTGAGGTTCCAAGAACAAAACAGAAGACTAATAGCCTAATTAGACAATTTGGAAATGGAGTCAAACGCTAAAAATTGAAAATATGACTAATAGACAAGAAAATTTAACTATTGATTGACTCAACTTACGTATGGTAGTAGATCATTAGAATCTTAGAGCCTTCACCTCGGGCTTCAAATCTTGATGATAATCGCCCACCATATATATATATATATATATATATATATATATATATATACAATCATGCGAAATGATCTCTTGAGTGTAGCCAATCAAGCAAATGACTGTCTGACTTATGCTTGTATTCAGTTGCACCAGACTTAAAGAAAAGTACAGAAAATGGGAACTCAAACTTTCCACTGAAAATATTTTGATGATCCATAAATAAAATAAAATTCATCTTCCTTGATGGTTGCAACAAATTGGCAAAAGGGTCTTCAATAATCTAGAACATAACCATGTCTTGAAAGTCAACATAAATACAAGCACTCCCTCCATTTTTCAATGTAAAATATTTGTCTGAATGAAAGAAAATAATCGGTTCATCAAGTTTATCCTTTGCACCAGGGAAAAGAAAAGTGTGTTCTTGAAAATCTAAATTTGAGGCAACCATATTATCAACAACAAAAATGTGCACATCCATGGGATCCGGGACAACTTGCTATTCTTCAACAGAGTCTTTATTTTCTAAACGTGGAGGAAAATCTTCATGTGCAAGAAGATCTAAAACAACCCCTTATTTTTTGCTACTCTCCTCTTTTAGATGATTAAAATTCTACTGAATATGTTGATGAGGCTCAAGAGGAAAAACCTGCTGCATTTCTTCATCGACCTTTGTCTGGTCAGTTTCATATTCAACTGCAGAAGTCATTGCCTGTTGAGAATATTGATGAAGATATGGGGGAAAACCTCTTATGTTTTCTGTTCTTTACATTGGGATGAAAATACATAAAGGGATTCTTTAATTTCATCATCCTTACATTAGTCATCCCCATAAATATTTTCTAGATATTGGAAGAAATCTTCAAAAGATGCACAATATTTTCAGCGAGAGGAAGGGGAGGCAATAATTACTTAACATGCTCCTAAAATACTGTGTGAAAATTTGTAAGAGAACACAAAATGGCAGGTGGAAAACCTTCATACCAGGATCTAGCTTTGTCCTCTAAGGTTTCCATGAACATTTTCATTAAATAGTCCTCAGGAAAATTAACCCCAAGCTTATGTACATGCAAATGGAACTTGAACAGATGTAAAGCAACATCGTAAAGCAACATCGTCTCCATTTTTATCTTTAAATAATGGAAGATAGGTTAACGAATCAACACGAGGCATAGGATTTGGAAAACCACGAATACAAGATTTTTCCATAGGTCCATACTTGGAATTTGTTCTTGAACCCATACTTAAAACAATCAACCAAAATTAATGACCTTTGACTAGTGAAGTCACCGTGAACATTTGATCTTCTAGATCCTTTGATATCAGAGTTGTCAGGTGAATGGTTCAAACTTATGATGTCCAACTAATGTTTACCACCAGCAATTAGATTTGATATTTTTTCATTCACACCCAGGCAAAATGTGATCTTTCAATCCCCGGTAACATTACCACTATGTTAGCACTCCATGAATCCCTTTAGGATGAGGAAAGGGTCACAGAGGTAACCACAAGCCTAATTGGGCTAGAAACTAGTCCTTTCTAACTAGAGGAGGCTCCCTCACCAAAAGTATAAAGATAATGGATATTGAAGCTCAATAATCTACAAAGACTATATATGGGAATAACATTTATAATTTGATGGAATTTTGATGGGATATCCGAGGGAAGGACATTAGGGTATGCGATCAGAAATATTGCCAACTCAATACTTCAGTGCATATAAAAAATAACCATAAAGACAGAGGCATGGGATGTACATCCTTCAAATTAATATGATTGCAGTATAGTGGGAAATAGAAAACACATAACAACACTCATTCACTACTCATTCAGATGTAATATTCCCAAATGGGAAATGCAGCAATATAATGTAGAATAATGGAAAAATAACGCAGATCATCATTTATATAACAAGAGGCCAATATGGAGACCTTTAATTTATTATTACAGTAGCAAAACATGTGTGATAAATGGCCCATAAGATGCATAACAAGAAAAGCAAGTCTCCAATGAAGAAAATTCCTCAATATGAGGTGCTGCAACCATATATAAAAGTTGGAAAACCCTTACAATGTTATTGTATTGCCCCTACAACAAAAATATATTATACATCAGATCTAGAGCTTCTATGTGCATAAAAAGTTAGATCTATATCATATCCATGCACTATACAAGCTCCTCTAAAGAACCCCCTTGGGGTTTTCGGCAAAACACCAAGTACAAGTTGTAGATATGAGATCTAAGACTGCATATCTACTGAAAAATACAGATCTGGAAAGTGTGGCTAATCTGTTATGAGCAATAGAATAACCTCCTCCAATAGATCTCCAAAGTGAAGGGCAGATCCCCAACACTAGAAAATCAACTCTCCAAATGGTGTGCTGAACCCCCTTGCAACTGCACCAATAGAAATAACATAGATCTAGAAGAAAATTGTGCTATAGGGATCAAAATAATGTTGGCTTGATGCCAATATCTAAAAATAAGCTCCAAATCCTTCAATACCATCCTCCTAATGGAGTGGAAACTTCCTCCACTGAAAAGGAGCACTGAAATGGCCTAGACCTGAAAGATCTAGTCTCCACTTGCTACCCCTAACAGAGGATATTACAGATTTGTTGTAATATCCTCTGTTCTCTTTCACAATCTCCCTATCTGTTTCTCGCTCTGAGAATACACATACAATACACAGCCGCAATACAATACCCTCATACAAGCGAGGGGTTGCCTTCTAGGGAAAAAAACCCTAAACTAAACATAACTTCTACCGTCAGATCATCTGCCTAATGAATGGCCCAGATTTACTAAAAATTACTATACTTTTACAAGGAAATTTTACATCTGTTTTTAGCTTTGGGGGCACTGCCCTCGAAAACCCCACTAGTAAATTTGGCCGAAATTCTGACACTTCTGTCGTATTGTCAAAAATTTCCCCAAATCATATCAAATTTTCAAATCCCGCCACCAACCATCGCTATACCGATGTTTAGGGACATCGTCGCTTTTGCGACGTTTATGTTTGTCATCGAAAATGCGACGCTTTAAAATTTTCGTCAGTCTTACGATATTTGTGGGATGGAATGTCAAAATTGTGATATATATTACACATTCATCGGTATTACGACGCTTTGGAGAAAACGTAGGAAAAGAAACATTTCTCAAATATACATCGGTCTTGCGATGTTTTGAAGCCCAACGTTGCAAGGCCGATGTTTATTTGAAAAACGTCACTTTTCCGACACGTTTTCAAAAGCATTGCAATACCAAAATAAAAAGTGTCTTAAATTATTTACCATATAATTCACTTTTGTTATCGATTATCATAACCTTTACCTTTCTATCTATTTGGTTCTCCATAAGAGATTTGAACTCTTGAAATTTATTGAAAACCTTAGACCTCTTCCTTAGGAAATATATCCATGTCATCTTGGAGAAATTATCAATGAAGAAAACATAATATATGGATAGACCTAGTCATTGCATTGGTATTATCCCAAATACATTACTATTAATTAACTCCATAATTCTCTTTGCCCTTGTACCAAATGGGAATTTAACATGATTTTGTTTCCCATAAATAAAATATTCACATAAAACAACTTTTAGAGAGTTACTATACAAAACTTTAATCATACCTTTGCTTTGTATAACTCAAATTATTTTCTCTCCATTGTGTCACATCTTTTAATGCTACAACCTAGTCTTGTTGACTAAACAAGAGGGTTGACCCATAAGTTTTATGAACATTTTCACTATTGCAACCACTTTGGTCAATATGCCCTTACAACTTGTATAATATGCCAATCTGAACACCTCTTATCAACACCATCACAACACGAATCATCTTACATGAATCCTTCTTAAATATGATATGCATGATTGCATCACCCATTTGAATTATAAATATTAGATTCCTAACTACCTCGAAAATATGTGGTACCCATGACAATTTTCTACTCCAACAATCCTTTAGTATAACTAGTCAAATTCACTTTGACTAATTATCCTAGTGGTAGAGTCATCTTCTAGATAGTTGTTAGTATTAATCTTTCATCGTAAAATATCCCTTTAGCTACGCATAACAAACAGCCCTAACATCGATTATGGCTGCAAAATATCTTTAAGTTTGCTGCATAAATTTAGATCTAAGCACAAAAAGACATTAAACAGATAAAATATAGTATGGCTCCATGCATCCAATAGACAATACAAGAACAAAGTGTTTAAAAGAATGATTTGTATTATATTAAAGAATGGGGCACCTAAGAGGAAAACAAGAAAGGTGTTTTCCGGTTCTCCTTAGTGGGATGGGTTCTTGGAAGTCCTCTGTGTTTCAGATCTAGAGTTCCTCTCTCTTATTGGTGTAGAAAAACAAACATGGAACTCAATGGGAGTTCATAAAGCAAAATGGAAAATGGTGACCAAGAGTAGATCCAGAGTGATCTAATGCAATGGAGGTGACTAATGAATGGGGAAAACCCCCTATTTATAACAAAATATTGGGGTCGTCTAGAACTCGGTGCATGAATAAAATATTATTAATCGAATTCTAGAAGCACCCTTTAGGAATATTTTGTTATATTTGTTGGAGGGAAAAGGGTTCTTGACTTGGGTCAATTCCTTTATTTATAAATAATAAATAAATAAATGGTTTATTTATCATCTTAGGGAAGTGATGGGAATATAATTAAATAAATAATGGTTTATTTAATTATTTATGGATGATTTAGTCAAATTTAACTAAGAATATTATTTAAATAATGATTTAAATAACTTATTCTTAGGGAATAATTAATTAAATAAGGATTTATTTAAGTTCCTTATTTTGGGTTAAATATGACTAGGAAATATAAACAAATAAGTTATTTTATGTGGTGAAAGCAATTTTACTTAGGGTAAAATTGGTCTTACATGGTGTACTTGGGTTCATCTAATAATAATAAGTTAGATGACCAAAAATTGGTGTAACAGATTGCCCCCCAACGTACGAGTGTTAGGAGCAAATTGTATGACCGAAGTACGTTGTAAGAACTCAATCACTAGGCATCAAGAGAGAGGTGAGAGAGAAATGTAAGGATGTCTGAGGTGTGAAAGGACTAGACCCTGAGGAGATGAGACTTATAGGTGCAACAAGTCTCTGTGAAGTGGTACCTGTGCTAAAGGAGGCGGGGGAGGCATACCTATGCCCACCGAGACAAAGTACAAAGAATAAGGTGCCCGGAAAATCATGGAACGCAATAAGTACAAAGAATAAGGCGCCCGGAAAACCAAACACAATAATGAAGCATGTGCTGGCCTAAACAGGAGCCAGATAAATAACATGATGAATCCCACATACATGCGATGCCTGGAATAATATTCAGGGCTTATACAATAATATGGTAGTACATGAGATATAAATACGCCCAAATGCCCCCTACATGTGGGGACGTGCTCACAAAAGCTGACGGATACGTGCAAATTGAAGGGGCGCTGCAAGCGGCTGAGGCCGATATCATCATATGAAAGGAGCTGCATCAAGGGCTGAAATGAAGGCATTTGGGCATGTGGGGGGCTACTTGCAGGGCCACCCCCTCATGAGGGTTGAGACATCTCATACATGCCCGGGAATCACCAATAGCTGCTGTTGCGTCACTGGACCATCAAGGGTATATATCACGATCATGCTAGGAAGAGCTCGAACCAAGGTACAATGCCCCCTAGACCTGGCTTCTGGGGGAAATGAGCTGATGTCGATAGAAGGAGGTCTGCCATAAGTGAAGCAAATAAGGGAACCCCACCTAAGGCATAGGGGAAAATAGTAGAGCGGCGACCAAGTAGACACTAATGACGATGATGGAATGAGATAAATGGAGGAGCAGTGGGACGACTTCCCTTGTTAGAGCATAAAGTGTAGGGACGGCTTGGCAGTGACTGACACAATATCAGGAGGGATAGTGAATAGGGGTACTGAAGGCCATAATGTGTGACATGAGAGAGGGACCGAGCAGGAAAATATGGAGGACTATGGTGGGGTACAAAGGGACTCGGGATAGACTCCATGAATGTGCTGGTGACTCGCCTCGACTGCTCTAAACAAGGGCGACTCGATGGTGCTGCCATGCAGTGAAGGCCCAATGGGGGACCGTAAAAGCATGAGTACAATAGGGTAGCTCATGACGAAAATCAACACGAATAAAGACAAGTAAGGAGCCAAAGTGGTGCCCCTGGTACAAGTGTTGTAAGTGAAGAAATGCGATTTTTAGAAGAGATGAAAAGATCCTTCATGGAAAAAATGTGTCCTGGTGAAGTATCAAGTTACTAAAACTAATAGGTATCCAGAGCTCATGAACAGGCCGGGTCACACTTTTTGGGGTCTGTTCTGTGACTTGGGTAGAAGGTACTGGGCAAAAAATTGCAGCCTGTCCCAGGAAATGACCTGAAAAGTGCGACTTATCAGAGAAAGGGGGTTTCAGTGCTATTTTTGGCTGAGATCTGGGATTTGTATGGTTGAGGGGCATAGGTTCCCCCAAGAATGTGGTGGTCATGCCAAAATGTATTTAGAAAAAGGGGAAAACACATTTGAATGATATGGGGCGCCATTTATTTTCATTATGGTTATGCAGTTTGAGAAAGGAAATGGAGGATTACCAATCTCTTTTAGTACTGCATAAATGAATCAAATGGAATTTAAGATTCTCGGTTGGCATACCTGGTGTCACTATCCCAAAAAGAGGATTTGGAGATAATGAACTGATGCTCTCTTAGAAAACCTATAGGTTGGTCAACAACGATGTCGAAAAGACTGGGTTGCTGATGTAATATGAAGGAACGATAAGGGGTATCATCCCTTGAAATGATATGGGACTCTAGAGGTTCTTATAAATGTGGAAGAATAATGGTACTAGAGTCGACATGACCAGATACACTAGGAGAGTTGTGGAGAATTGCTTCTCCTGGTCTCGCAAATATGGGTGCCCCCTTACCCAAACATTGTGTTGCAATGTAATGGCCACAAGGTGCATGTGGTTCGAATGTATGGTGTCGATGTAAGGGGGAATAGATAAAGTCAGGGGTGGGGATTTCTTCCATAATGTTGTCATTGTGATAGAAGATGGGTTGATTAGTGGAAGAAATACCACCTGACGCGGCAAAGTTACCTGACTCATCATCATGAGAAGAGAGGTTCACATGCGCATCGTCACAAGGGGTGACATAAGAGTAAGTAGATAAGGGATCTGCTAATGTTGAGCCCAGGGTGATCGCTGAAGGAAGGTCAAGCAAAACAACAGGGGAGGATTCGGAGGGAATGTTCCCCAAGGGTTGCATGGATGATGATAGGTAGAATATGGTGGACAAAGGCTCCATCATCTTGACATCAGGAGGGGGAATGTCAATGGGAGCCATCATGTCTAGTAATTCTATTGAAGCAAAACACACAGATAGGGGAGAGGTGGACTCGTTACGCTTGGCCTCGAATTGGTGGACCGCGGCTAGAGAGGTACGAAATTCCTTGAGGAGGGGACAGAGGTAGGTGTAGTGCCCATGGAGTTCACACAAAGCACAGGGCTGGTTGGTGTGAATATTCTTGGGGTTCTTGGCCACAGTCGTGGGAGGAACAAAAGTTTCCGGGACCATGGACATAGGGAACGTGACATTAACCATGGGATTGAGATGAGGCAATTCAGGACAGGTATGTGTGGCATGACCGAAAACATCACACAAAGTGCACTGGATGGTATGCTTTGAGGGCTGAGGAGGGGCAGGGTTTTTCGAAGCAGCCTTGTCCTTGGATGCCCCCTTGCGAGCTTTGCCCTTCTTACCCGAAGCGGTTGCAACAGGAGGTGGTTATTGTTGAGGTGACTGAGGCACTGTTGCAAGGGAAGAAGTCATGGGGATCGGTTGAACCAAGGTCAAAGCAAGATAAGGTTTGGGTTGACTAGGTGGGGTAGCGGCTGGAGGATCAAGGTACCAGACATGAATCCCAAGGGTCAGGTTAGGAAGAGAGAGGGTGGCCATGACAGGTACTGTGTACACTCCTGGTGGGGGAGCTAGGAACGATATCTGATCAGCGGGGTAATGGCCAAGAGGGACGGCTCCAAAATGGTTGAGACCTGGTGGAACCGACCCAGGAGGGTAAAGAGGCGCATGGGTATAAGTAGTAGGAGAAGGGTCAGAAGGGAGAGGTCCGACTGGCTGAGGCGAAGGGCTAGGAGCAGGTTGCAGCGAGCGAAGTTGAGGTTGCTGAATAGCCAAAGCAGGCTGCTTAAGGTCAGCCTGAGACGATTGCAAAATGAAAACATTCGCCAAGCTAGGATCAGAGATAGGAGGAGGGGGAATACCAGGGAAAGTTCCAAGCAAGGAGGGGTCCTTGTAGACGCCGGGGGAGACATTGGTCAAAGAGTCGATGGTTTTCTTATTGGCTACAGAAGAGATGGTCGACGCAGGGGAGGTCTGAGATTTTGGCTCATGATATGTCAACTGGTCAATGGTGACTATCTTTCCATTATGAGGGAAAAACATCTTACGGTGGATTGCGGATGGGACAACATACATGGAATAGGTGTAACTACGCCCCAAAAGAATGTTATAGTCAAGAGGGGCGTCGATAACTTCAACGTCAATGCAAACAGTCTTGCCCGCAAGAGTGAAAGGACAGTTGCAGAAAAGGCCAATGGGTTGAGAGGCATGGCCATCCCATGCTCGAAGAGTGATCGTGGGAGGTGCCAACTGAGGACATCCGAGTTGTTTCCAAACCGAAGTGGACATCACACAAGTGGATGCCCCCTCATCAATGATGCACCAGGAAATGTTAGCGTTCCGGATTTTGACTGGGATTTGGAAAGCTATGGAAGCAGGAAGAGGAGGAGACTCTGACTGATGGGCGTAAAAAACAATCAATTGGTCATTTGCAAGATCTATAGCACCCAAGGCAGATAATAGAGCTTTTCTTTGAGAGGGGCATGACCGGAGGAGTTCCAGCGTTGACATGGCAGCAGGAGATTGGGCCACCTCATCTACTATGCTATATGAATGGGCAGCGCGGTCAGAAGCATCATTTCGGCATAATGGTCCCCTAGGAATCTTGGTATGAACCTCGGCTTTGGGCGGAGGGATAGGAAAGGGACCATTAGTTGTCGAAAGAGGCTCTGTAGAACCTATAGAAGGTGACTTGAGGATAGATGGAGCAAGAGGCTGGGGGTACAGACTGGACTGAGTTTGAAGGTTATAGGTTGGTCAGAGTTCATCATAAGGATCTAGTAATCAGAGGTACCAGATGGAGGAGGTTGAGTGGTTACCGGTCCGTGAGGTGGTTGGGTAGCCACAAATCCCTGCTGGGCATCCACCTGCTGTTGAGGGGGTGGTGACTGCTGTTGCGGGGGTTGAGAAGACAAGGGAGGCAGGGGTGCAAATGCTAGAGGAGCTAGAGCACTAGGTTGTGGATATGGATGAGGTTGGGTAACAATGTGGTAAACGGGAGATTGGGTAGAAAGAGGAGGCATGCCGGATCCTGGATACGTGCTACCGGGAGGGGGAGAAGTGCAGGAGGTGGTGCCCCCTCCCCCAAGAAAACCATAACTCATGGGAGGTTGAGTGGATGGATGAGAGAGAGCTCCAACAATACCGTTGGTGGCATGAGGTGCATCCGGTGTATTAGTGCTACCGGGTCTGGGGAGGTCAGGAAGGACGGTATAAACATAACCAGATTGAGCATAGATCAGGTCATATTTCAAGGCTATTTGGAGGGCGGCTTCTTCGGTTTGAGGAAAATGGGATGCGACATCTTTGCTGATGGAGGGTAAGAGAGATCTAAGGAACCAGTCCATGTAGACACGGTCTTCGAAGGTAGGGGCTTGACATAGGATCTTTCTTCTCCGCCATTCTTTAACATGATCAAATAGGCGAGTCGCAGATGATTGACGGAAAGAAGTCAAAAGTTCGATACCAGTGTCATAACGAGGGGGAAGCTGGAAATAAGATAAGAAGGCGCGGGAAAGGGTCACACAGGTGGTATGGGAAGAGGTGGGCTGGTTATCATACCACTTAGAAGCTTTGCCGGTAAGCGTGCATTGGAACAATCTAAGACGGATGGAGTCGTCAGTAATGGAATTTGATGAACACCACATATGGAAAGATCGGATATGGTTGGAGGGATCTTCACTAGCAAGGCCTTCGAACTTGAGAATGTTGGAGGGGAGCTTGGTTGGCATAGCAGGCCAACTAACATCGTGGCGGATAGGGTCATTGATCAGCTGATTGAAGTCGGGGAGACTAAGGCAGGCCATATAAGGGAGTAATGGGGTAGTCGAGGTAGGTCCCGAGGTTCCACTGGAAACAGACCCAACAATAGTACTGCGGTTACTGCTGGTGGTAGGCCTTGAAGTAGACATAGTGAAAGTGACAAGGGGAGAACCAAGAGGGGGAGAACCCGAACAATCAGAGGAAGAGTCGGAGTGCAGACTCGGGGAAAGACTTACTCGATGACGTCGGGAAGGAGGAAGTCAACCAAGCAGAAACTGAGGATGAAGGCCAAGAAGTCTCCGGGAGAGGCGCCTTGGGGGCGCAATGATGACGAGAAGAAGAAAACCGACAAGGGCAGGGAGGGACAAAATCAAGTGAGGTCAAGGGCAGAAAGGTGCAGTGACAATTGATTTTAAAGTCTTTGCCAGGCGGTGTTAACCAGGCGCTTCTTCACTTAGGGTCAGTGTGTGGCGTGCGTTATTTTTAATTGTTTAAACCCAAACGTTTTGAGAGTAAAAGAAAGAGTGTGCTGCGTAACGGAAAATAAATCTACAGTAAATAGGACTAAAAGAACATAAAATTAACAACTAAAAATGCAGAAATCTAACCCAAGAAGGCGGGTCTCTCAAAACTAGTCTATAAGAGGGAAAAAACTAGGCAAAGCACGCTAAAAAGAGGCCAAGAGATCGAAGGTCCAGAGGGACTGGGATCTAAAGGGTAAATTTGCTGAAAAGTGGTGCAGGGAACAACGAATAAGCAGAGGCAAGGTTGCTGCTAAAAAGGAGGAGATCAGCTAAAAATAGAAGAGACAAGGCAAGGGCCTTAGAAAGGAACCCAAACAAAACGATATGAGGTGGTTTTGAGAGGGAGAAGAGCTGATCTAAAGGGATCTGAAAAGGAGGTATCAGATCAGAGAAAAGGAGGGCTGAAACTCTGGAAATTCAGATGTCTGAAATAGTAAAGACTCGTCCACAAAAAGTGGAGGGTACTAGAGCCCTAAGGGGCAAGATTCCCTCTTAGTTGAGTGAAGCAGATCAGAAACAGGTCCAAACGGGCAGAGACAGAGGCTGGAAAACCCTGACAGAAGCTTCAGACAAACCCAGAAAAAGTGTTGAAAAATTTGCAGAAAAATTGCAGGTCGCAGGTTCTGACCTATTTTCAGTCCAGGTCGCAGGTTTGGGGCAGAAAAGTGCGTCCTGAGGCTCAGGTTGCACTTTTTGGGCCGATAAGTGCAACTTGCAGATCCGGTTCTCTCGGCAGTAGATTTCAGAAAAATTTGTCGTCTTAGCTGCGACTGATGTTTGTCACCTGCGTAATAAGGCCAGAAACACACAGAAGTTAAAAATTTCACTGTTTAATGGTTTTAGGGGTGCAAGTCACCATAAAAATAGGAAAAAAAAAATGGAAGAGAAACCCTAGGGTCTGAAACAGCTGGATATGCAGGAATAGATAAAACGACAGCGGTCGCAAAAGAAAACCCGTGTGGAGTCGCCAATTGTTAGTATGAATCTTTCGTCGTAAAAGATCCCTTTAGCTATGCATAACAAATAGCCCTAACATCGATTATGGCTGCAAAATATCTTTAAGTTTGCTGCATAAATTCAGATCTAAGCACAAAAAGACATTAAGCAGATAAAATATAGTATGGCTCCATGCATCCAATAGGCAAGACAAGAAAAAAGTGTTTAAAAGAATGATTTGTATTATATTAAAGAATGGGGCACCTGAGAGGAAAACAAGAAAGGTGTTTTCCGGTTCTCCTCAGTGGGATGGGTTCTTGGAAGTCCTCAGTGTTTCAGATCTAGAGTTCCTCTCTCTTATTGGTGTAGAAAAACAAACATGGAACTCAATGGGAGTTCATAAAGCAAAATGGAAAATGGTGACCAAGAGTAGATCCAGAGTGATCTAATGCAATGGAGGTGACTAATGAATGGGGAAAATCCCCCTATTTATAGCAAAATATTGGGGCGGTCTAGAACTCGGTGCATGAATAAAATATTATTAATCGAATTCTAGAAGCACCCTTTAGGAATATTTTATTATATTTGTTGGAGGGAAAAGGGTTCTTGACTTGGGTCAATTCCTTTATTTATAAATAATAAATAAATAAATTGTTTATTTATCATCTTAGGGAAGTGATGGGAATATAATTAAATAAATAATGGTTTATTTAATTATTTATGGATGATTTAGTCAAATTTAAATAAGAATATAATTTAAATAATGATTTAAATAACTTATTCTTAGGGAATAATTAAATAAATAAGGATTTATTTAATTAAGTTCCTTATTTTGGGTTAAATATGACCAGGAAATATAAACAAATAAGTTATTTTATGTGGTGAAAGCAATTTTACTTAGGGTAAAATTGGTCTTACATGGTGTACTTGGGTTCATCTAATAATAACAGGTTAGATGACCAAAAATTGGTGTAACAATAGTCATCCACTATGTCATATTCTTCATATTTTCAATACCATTCCTTATAGGGTGTCATACATGATATGATGAGGCTTGAGTGTCAGTTTTGCAACGTTTGGAGATAAGTGTCGGTATTGTGCCACAGGAAACTCGTTTGGGTCAAATTGTGTGAGGGAGGTTGATTCGTATAAAAAATGCTAAGTTGTGACCACCCCTGTACCTTGTGCATGTTCATGCGACCCATTTGTCATTTTCTCCCTCGTGCCTTCGACGTTCAGGCGGGTCGCGTCGGTTTGGGTTGTGTGATGTCGCCTAAGGAAATTCATTCGATTCGAGTTTGGTTGGGTTGTGTTGTAATGTGAGGGCGCTAAAGGAAACATGTTCGAGAGGGTTGGGTTAGGTCGGGTCATGTGAGGGCACCCAAGGAACATGTCCGACTGGGTCGGGTCGTGTCGGGCTGTGTCATGAGGGTGCCCAGGGAAACGCATTTGGGTGGGTCGGGTCGAGTCGTGTGATGTTGCCCAAGGAAACACGTTCGGGTGAGTCGGGTCGAGTCGTGTGATGCTGCACAAGGAAACACGTTCGGGTCAGGTCAGGTTAGGGTCATGCCATATTGTGAGGGCGCCCAAGGAAACACGTTCGGGCGGGTCGGGTCGGGTCAGTTTGGGTTGGGTCATGTGAGGGTGGTCATATAAAAAATGCTTAGTTGTGACCACTAATGTTTCTTGTGCATGTTTGTGTGATCTTTTTTCCGTTTTCTCCCTCGTGTACCCTTTGTTCAAGTGAGTCGGGTCATGTCGTGTGAGGGCGCCACAGGGAACACGTTTGAGTTGGATCATCTAAGGGAGGTTGTATAAAAAATGCTAAGTTGTCACTGCTTGTGTGCCTTGTGCACGTTCGTGCAACCCATTTGTTCGGGTTTGTGCAAATTGTTTATTGAGGTCACTCGACCGGGCGCTTTTGAGTCGGGTCATTTTGTTAGAGGGCACCTGTATCAATTTTTCTAAGTTGTGACTGCCCGGGTGCCTTGTGCACATTCGGGAGGCTCGTTTTCCGTTTGATCACTTGTGGCATCGTTCGTTCATTCGGGTGCACCGTTTTGCGCCGTGTGAGGTCGCCTGACCGGGCGCATTCAGGTCAGGGTGTTTCGTTTGAGGGCGCCCATATCAGTTTTTCTAGGTTGTGACTGCCCAGGTGCCTTGTGCACATTCGGGTGGCATGTTTTTCGTTTGTTCCCTTGTGGAATCGTTTAGTTGGGCGCGCCGTGTTGCACCGTGTGAGGGAACCCGACCAAGCGCATTCGGGTCGGGCCATTTCGTTTGAGGGCAGCCGTATCAGTTTTGCTAAGTTGTGACTGCCCAAGTTCCTTGTGAACATTCGGGCGGCCTGTTTTCTATTTTCTCCCTTGTGGCATCGTTCGTTCGGGCACGCCGTGTTGCGCCGTGTGAGGTTGCCCGACCAGGTGCGTTCTGGTCGGGCCGTTTCGTTCGAGGGCACCCGTATCAGTTTTGCTAGGTTGTGACCGCCCGGGTGCCTTGTGCACATTTGAGCGGCCCATTTTTCGTTTTCTCCCTTGTGGCATCGTTTGATCGGGCGCGCCGTGTCACGCAGTGTGAGGTCGCCTGACTGGGCGCGTTCGGGTCGGGTCGTTTTGTTCGAGGGTGCCCGTATCAGTTTTTCTAAGTTGTGACCACCCGGGTGCCTTGTGCACATTCAGGCGGCCCATTTTTTGTTTTCTCCCTTGTGGAATCGTTCGGTCGGGCACGCCGTGTCGCGCCGTGTGAGGTTGCCGGACCGGGCGCGTTCGGGTCGGGCCATTTCGTTCGAGGGCGCCCATATCAGTTTTGCTAAGTTGTGACCACTCGAGTGCCTTGTGCATGTTCGGGTAGCTCGTTTGTCGTTTTCTCCCTTGTGGCATTGTTTGGTCGGGTGCGTTGTGTCGCACCGTGTGAGGTCGCCCAACAGGGCACGTCGAGTCGGGCTGTTTCGTTCGAGGGCGCCCATATCAGTTTTGCTAAGTTGTGACCGCCCGGGTGGCTTATGCACATTAAGGCAACCCATTTTCTATTTTCTCCCTTGTGGCATCGTTCGTTCGGGTGCATCGTGTTGCATCATGTGAGGTTGCCTGACCGGGCGCATTCAGATCAGGTCATTTCGTTCGAGGGCACCCGTATCAGTTTTGCTAAGTTGTGACCGCCTGGGTGCCTTGTGTACATTCGGGTGGCCCATTTGCCATTTTCTCCCTTATGGCATCGTTCGGTCGAGCGTGCCATGTTGCACCATGTGAGGTCACCCGACCGGGCGCGTTCGGGTTGGGTCGTTTCATTCGAGGGCGTCTGTATCCGTTTTGCTAAGTTGTGACTGCCTGGGTGCCTTGTGCATGTTCGGGCGGCCTGTTTTATGTTTGCTCCCTTGTGGCATCATTCGGTCGGGCGCGTCGTGTGAGGTCGCCTGACCGGGCATGTTCGGGTCGGGCCATTTCGTTCGAGGGCGCCCGTATCGGTTTTGCTAAGTTGTGACTGCCCGGGTGCCTTGTGCACGTTTGGGCGGCCCATTTTTTGTTTTCTCCCTTGTGGCATCGTTCAGTCTGGAAAGTCGTGTGAGGTCCCTCAATCGAGCGCATTCTGGTCGAGCCGTTTCTTTAGAGGGCTCCCGTATCAGTTTTTCTAAGTTGTGACTGCTCGGGTGCCTTGTGCATGTTCGGGTGGCCCGTTTGCCATTTTTTCCCTTGTGGCATCGTTCGGTCGGGCGCGCCGTTTCACGCCGTGTGAGGGTGCCCGACCAAGCATGTTCGGGTCAGGCCGTTTCGTTCGAGGGCGCCCGTATCAGTTTTGCTAAGTTGTGACTGCCCGGGTGCCTTGTGCATGTTCGAGTGGCCTGTTTGCCGTTTTATCCCTTGTGGCATCGTTCGGTCGGGTGCGCCATGTCGCGCTGTGTGAGGGTGCCCGACCAAGCGTGTTCGGGTCGAGCCGTTTCGTTCGAGGGCGCCCGTATCAGTTTTGCTAAGTTGTGACCACCCGGGTGCCTTGTGCATGTTCGAGTGGTCCATTTTCCATTTTCTCCCTTGTGGCATCGTTCGGTCGGGCACGCCGTGTCACACCGTGTGAGGTCACCCGACCGGGCGTGTTCAGGTCAGGATGTTTCGTTCGAGGGTGCCCATATCAGTTTTGCTAAACTGCCACCACCCGGGTGCCTTGTGCATGTTCGGGTGGCCCATTTATCGTTTGCTCCCTTGTGGCATCATTCAATCAGGCGCGCCGTGTGAGGTCGCCCGATCGGGCGCGTTTGGGTTGGGCCATTTCGTTCGAGGGTGCCTGTATCAGTTTCGCTAAGTTGTGACCGCCCGGGTGCCTTGTGGACGTTCGGGTGGCCTGTTTTCCGTTTTCTCCCTTGTGGCATCATTCAGTTTGGTGTGCCGTGTGAGGTCACCCGACTGAGCACGTTCAAGTCGGGCCGTTTCGTTAGAGGGCTCCCGTATCAGTATTGCTAAGTTGTGACTGCCCGGGTGCCTTGTACACGTTCGAGCATCTCGTTCGCCGTTTGTTCCCTTGTGGCACTGTTCAGTCGGGCGCGCTGTGTCGTGCCGTGTGAGGGCACCCAACCAAGTGCGTTCAGGTCGGGCCGTTTCGTTCAAGGGCACCCATATCAGTTTTGCTAAGTTGTGACTACCCGGGTGCCTTGTGCACGTTCGGGTGGCCTGCTTTCCATTTGCTCCCTTGTGGCATCGTTCGGTCGGGTGCGCCGTGTGAGGGTGGCCAAACAAGCGCGTCCGGGTCGGGCCATTTCGTTCGAGGGCGCCCGTATTAGGTTTGCTAAGTTGTGACCACCCGGGTGCCTTTTGCACGTTTGGGCGGCCCATTTTCCGTTTTCTCCCTTGTGGCATCGTTCGGTCGGGCACGCCGTGTCGCGCCGTGTGAGGTCACCCGACCTAGCGCGTTCGGGTCTGGCTGTTTTGTTAGAGGGTTCCCATATCAGTTTTGCTAGGTTGTGACCACTCGGGTGCCTTGTGCATGTTCGGGCGGGCTGATTGCCATTTGTTCCCTTGTGGCATCATTCGTTTGGGCGTGCCGTGTTGCACCATGTGAGGTTGCCTGACCGGGCATGTTCGGGTCAGGCCGTTTCGTTCGACGGCGCCCGTATCAGTTTTGCTAAGTTGTGACTGCCCTGGTGCCTTGTACACATTCAAGCGACATGTTTTCCATTTTCTCCCTTGTGGCATCATTCGTTCAGGCACACAATGTTGCGCCTTGCGCTGTGTGAGGTTGCCTGACCGAGCACATTCGGTTCGGGTCGTTTCGTTCGAGGGCGCCCGTATCAGTTTTTCTAAGTTGTGACTGCCCGGGTGCCTTGTGCACGTTTAGGCGGCCAGTTTTCCATTTTCTCCCTTGTGGCATCGTTCGGTCGGGCACGCCGTGTCGCACCATGTGAGGTCACCCGACCGGGCACATTCCGGTCGGGCCATTTCGTTCGAGGGTGCCCGTATCAATTTTACTAAGTTGTGACCACTTGGGTGCCATGTGCATGTTTGAGCGGCCTGTTTTTTATTTGTGACCACCCATGTTTCTTGTGCATGTTTGTGCGATCCCTTTTCTGTTTCCTCCCTCATGCACCCTTTGTTCGGGCGGTTCGGGTCATGCCGTGTGAGGGGCGCACCATAGGAAAATCGTTCAAGTCAAATTGTGCAAGGGAGGTCGTATAAAAAATACTAAGTTGTGACTGCCCATGTACCTTGTGCACATTCATGTGACCCATTTGTCTTTTTCTCCCTCGTGCCTTCAACGTTCACGTGGGTCCAGCCGGGTTGGGTCGTGTGAGGGCATCCAAGGAACGTCATGTCTGACCGGGTCGGGTCGTGTCGGGTCGTGTCATGAGGGCGCCTAGGGAAATTATGCATTCGGGTGGGTCGGGTCGAGTCGTGTGATGCCGCCCAGGTAAACGCGTTCGGGTCGGGTTAGGTCGGGTCGTGCCAAATTAGAGGGCACCCAAGGAAACATGTTCGGGCGGGTCCGGTTGGGTCGGATCTGGTCAGGTCATGTCGTGTCATGAGGCCACCCAAGGAAACATGTTCGGGCGGGTCGGGTCAGGTTGGTTTGGGTCGTGTGAGGGTGGTGATCATATAAAAAATGCTAAATTATGACCACCCTAAAATCCAGTGCCTCCTCATAAAATCGTCTCCTCGTATAATCGACCACCATTATAGACGTTTACACCACATTTGGTTTAGAAATTTAGTAGGTAGGTAGGGTGCCCCTATCTCCCATCTCCATATAGAGTAATTTGGTCACATATTCTTTCTTCTATGATACTGCATGGGTTCCTCTCTCTTAAGTCCTCTCTCTTGTCCTTCTTCTCTCTCCCTTTCTCTCCTTATACCTCCCTCTCTCTTCCCTAATCTCCCTCTCTCTCTCTCTCTCTCTCTCTCTCTCTCTCTACCCTCCAATCCTCTCACTATATCCCTCCCTTTATCCTTCTTTCTTCCCCCCTTCCTCTTCGCTTGGCCTCTTCTCATTTCTCATGATTGTGGGACACTCGAACTTAATATTTTCTAGAGTAGTCATGAGGTGCAATCTGGTTATTAAGACTTCATCAGATGGCCATTCTCCGGACTTAAATTCTGTGACAACACTGTGGCTAAGTTTGAAACTGTAGATTGAACATACATTTGGTTTTATTGCAATAGACATTTTCATCAATAAATGTAAATAAATGGCTAACAAATACTATAAATTAATAAATAAAGAAGACATGGCAACAAGAAATAATACTTACAAAATTGTTACATTGAGATGCAAAGAATAAGAAACTAATGTGCACAAAAAAAGACCAATGAAACTATCATCTTAACCCCTAACCCATTAAACACTAATTCCCAACCCCTAACCCATTTAACCCCCTAAACCCTAAACCTATAAACCCTTAACCCCTAACCCCTTAAACCCTAAACCATTAAACCCTTAACCCTAACCCCTTAAACCCTAATTCCCGACCCCTAACCCATCTAACCCCCTAAAATCTAACCCCATTAGCCCCTAAATTCTAGCCCCTAAAATCTTTAACTGCTAAATCCCCTAACCCCCTAAAATCCTAACCCATTTAACCCCCTAAACCCTAAACCTATAACCCCTTAACCCCTAACCCATTAAACCCTAATTCCCAACCCCTAACCCATTTAACCCCCTAAACCATAAACCTCTAAACCCCTAACTCATTTAACCCCTAAACCCTTAACCACTAATCCTTAAACCCTTAAACCCTTAACCGTGTCGCGCCATGTGAGGGCGCTCGCCCAAACATGTTCAGGTTGGGTTGTTTCGTTTGAGGGCGGTCGTATCAAATTTTCTAAGTTGTGACCGCGCGGGTGCCTTGTGCACGTCCATGCAGCCCATTTGTCGTTTGCTCCCTTGTGCCTTCATTCGGTCAGGCACGCCATGTCGTTTCATTTGAGGGCGCCTACCCAAACCCGTTCAGGTCGGGTTGTTTCGGTTGAGTGCGCTCACCCAAACGCGTTCGGGTCGCGCTCCCTAAGCCCCAATCCCTAATCCCTTAACTACTAACTCATTATTCGACCCCTAAACCCTAAATGCACCTAAATCCCCTAACCCCTAACCCCTCCAAATTTGATGAATTAGCTTTGAAGAAGTAATTGTTTTATGCAATATGGTTTGTAAGTTATTTAAATAGAGGTATATTATCTAGAGTCATTTTTTATATCCATAGTTTCATTTACTAATTTTTGAACAAGGCGTATGACACTCTTCATGTCTATGGGATTTTTATCTTGAAGCTCATTATCTATACGAGTATTTGCTGCTTCAAGGGTTTCCTAAACCTCTAAACCCCTAACCCATTTAACCCCTAAACCATAAACCTCTAAACCCTTAACCCCTAACCCCTAAACCCTTAACCCCTAACCCATTTAACCCTCGAAACCATAAACCTATAACCCCTTAACCCCTAACCCATTAAACCCTAATTCCCAACCCCTAACCCATTTAACCCACTAAAAAATAAACCTCTAAACCCCTAACATCTTTAAGAGCCCGCTTTGTAGCCTCCACAGTCTTGAAAGTCACAAATGAAAATCCCCTGGATTTGTTGGTATTCTTATCATATGCAACTGAACCTGCTTCTATCTCTCCATATTTGGAAAAAACTTCTAAAAGCTTATCATTGGACGAGTCATATGAAAGACTAGCAATGTAAAGTTTCCTTTGATCCTGATCTATACTTTGACCAGGACCTGTGCTTTCCACTGCTAGATTGCTTACAGTAATCCTCCCATCAATAGTCTTGCTAGGCTCTTTCAATGCCCTTTGAGCAGAATCCATATGTTTAAATGTGAGAAAGCCAAATCCTCGTGACTTTCCAAATGTCTTATCCATAATAACAACGCCTTCTTCAATCTCCCCATACTGTTCAAATGCATCACATAGGGTCTTTGAAGAAGTCTCCCAAGCCAATCCACGCACAAACAACTTCTGATGAGCAGGGTCCTTGCTTGCAACATCTTTAATTTCTTCTGCAATTGCAGGGTATGAAGAACCTGCATTGACCATCAAAGAGATCAATTGCTCTTTTCTAAGTGACTCCAACAATAAGTGTAGATCATCCTTCGAGAGTTGCAGAGTGGCGCCATTGGCTTCCTCATCCAACTTTCTCTTCTTACCATCGCCTTTGACCTCCATGATTTTTTCTCCGGTTTTAGAAGAGGGGGGTTCATACTAGCTTCAATTCCCAAAATTGACTCATGCCAAGTCTTTTAAAGATTGAATGATTACAAAAGCTTCCCTATTAGACATGTAGTTTGGTCAGTCACCTATAGGAGAATAATTTAAATTTTAAACCACATTTTGATATCTAGATTCCAAAGCTCAGGTATAAGCCTGAACTATAGCAAGGGTTAATGCCATTGTTCATGGGGTACATAGCTTGTGAAATACAAGCTGCCATAATTTCCATTCTGTGAACTGTAAAATGAGCCAATTTTGGAATCATATTAGTCTTTAAATCCCAAGAATTTTAGTGTAACTACCAAACATGCTTGTAGCTATGTTACCAATAGGGATGCCCCTCTTTTGGAGTGTATGAAGCATAATCAATTTGAATTTTGTCCTTGAATTTTAAGGAGCGTAACTAGGCTCCTCATAGAAAAAAATCAAAGGAATTGGCATTACTAAGGACTGTGCGTAGAATCCATATAATGGCCCTATTAAGTGATCCCTATATGTCATCGCAATTTCCTAACCTAATCTGGAGTCTTGAAACATGATAAAAAATTAAAATAGTATTCATAATTACAATGGAAGCTACCAAATATGAATTACTATTTGCATTCAATTACAGGTAAAGATCCAAGGCAGAACCACTTAGCCCATGTGAGGTCGCCCGACCGGGCGCGCTCAGGTCGGGCCGTTTCATTCAAGGGCACCCGTATCAGTTTTGCTAAGTTGTGACCATCTGGGTGCCTTGTGCACGTTCGTGCGACCCGTTTGTCATTTTATCCCTTGTGCCTTCGTTCGGTAGGGCGCATGTGTCATTTCGTTTGAGGGCGCCCGCCCAAAATTGTTTGGGTCGGGTCAGTTCGATTGAGTGCGCCTACCCAAACATGTTCAGGTTGGGCCCCCTAAGCCCCCAATCCCTAATCCCTTAACTACTAACTCCTTATTCGACCCCTAACCCATAAATTCACCTAAATCCCCTAACCCCTAACCCCCAATCCCCTAAGCCCTCCAAATTCGATGAATTAGCTTTGAAGAAGTAATTGTTTTTTGCAATATGGTTTGTAAGTTATTTAAATAGAGGTATCTTCTCTACAGTTCTTTTTTAGATCCACAATTTAAAAAAGATATTAAAACTCCAAATATTTAAAATACAACATAATTTAATAGTGTAAAGTTTAAAACTCCTTTTAATAAAGCATGATGATTTAGTAGGGTAGAAGGATTACTATATGCAAAAATTAGTCCATTATTTACTCATATAATTTTAATTGTTTCTCAAAAAGATATGTTTTATTTTTTTGATTGTAAATATTTTTAAACAATCAAAAAAAAAAAAAACATTTAATTATTTAGAAATTATTTTAATTATTTAAAAATTATTATAATTATTAAAAAAAATATATTTTTTAATTAATTTGAGTGGACTTAAAAAAAACACACGTGTTTCATTTCAAAATTTCAAAAATTGTCAAATATCAAAATTTTTAATTTCCCTCGTTCATTTCCCTCCAATTGCATGGTTTGTCTAGGGAAGGAGGGAGGATGCGGCCATACTGTCGCCAGTTTTGAGGAAGGATGCAGCCATACTATTGCAGTTTTGGAGGAAGGATGCGGGAGATTTGTGCCCCAAGCCGTGCTCATGGATCTGGAGCCTGGCAGCATGGACAGTGTGAGGATCTCAGCATTGCTCTCAACTCCACAACTCCAAAAATAGGTACTCTTATTCTTCAATAGAACAAGAATTTTGGTTGGCGTTGTAGCTTCTTTTTCATGATCTTGTCTCATGGGTCTGCTTGTAATTTGTTCTATTGGGACTGCAACCCATTACCAACCCGATATGATGAAAAAAATGCACAGTGGCCTCTATGGGAGCTTATAAGCCTGATCCAGGTGTCTTTTCCTTGGATCTGCCTCTCCAGGGAAACAATACCCAACTGCGATCTCGATCCAGTTTCCCAGACATTGTATTTTATATCTTAGGTGTGAATAGAACCAAGGCATGCCTTTGGATCATGATATGGTGCAGTACTATGCATATATCGACCCTGTAGGAGAATGATATTCCCTTGTCCTCTGATTGCTCCATCTGGTTGCATGAGGGAAGATCAAGTCTTTAGAGTTAGAGCTTATGGCCTCTGCACCATCAGATTACTAGGGGGGGAGAGAGAGAAACTTTGGGTCACATAATTTTTTTCTTTTTTAATGTTATTTTCAGTGCACCATCAGATTACCAGGGCGGGGAGAGAGAGAACTATCTTATGATTTTTCTCTCTGAAAAAAGGCCGCAGTAAGATCCTCAGTAAAGGGAGAGGCTTGAAGTCATCCCTAATGGGCTGTTTTCTTCTAGCAAGAGGTCGAGGCAGTTAGGAATATTTTGTTTGGGTTTTCTATTTTGTCATGGGAGTCTAAATACTTATAAAAGAAAGCCACAGGAGCTGAAGGTTTTTCCAGGCAGTATGTATGAGCCTTCTAATCATTTCATAACCGGATTCTTGAACAACAAATAAAACCGAGTTTGGGTGCGGCCTAATCTTAATTTATTGTACGTATTGAAGAATTTGAGGATGAATATTAATGAATTTTGTCCCATAACCATCTTCATTTGATTCTCCTTGTCATGTTTGTAAATTTCCATTGCTCACTACATATGATTCTCCGATAAACATGGGAAAAATGCTTGTCGCAAATTGAGACTTGAAAGGAGAGCCTCAGTATCTGTATCCACCTCTAATTGGTGGTCTTCATAAGCCTTATCTATAGTGAAATTGGCCTCATCAGGGTTCATAGTATGTCCTGTGCCATGTTTGTTGATATATTGACTGTATAGATATGGAGTTGCCAATTCTGCTGATATGTCTAGTTTTGATAGATAATACCTTTGTCTCGAGATCTATTATGTATGAAGGTATATTTATGGACAGGGGCAACAAATACCTCATATAAAAACTTGCTCAGACATTTCTAATTTTCTCTGATACAGTTTCACTCAATGGTTGCTCCAAAAACTCTGCTGCATTGTCATCATAGACTGATTTCATTTGATCTACATGATTAACGCCTTCCGAAGTAGTTTTAGGAACTTCTTGACCTTTCTTAACATCATTATGAACTGCAACATCCAAAAAACATGGAAGCCCAATCTCTGAAATTAAAGAAACATGTGGGATCGAAGTACTTTTTGTCCTGAGATCTATTATGTATGAAGGTATATTTATGGGCAGGTATACGTTGTGTCCTCACATTCATGCTTATACTTCTTTGTTTCTAAATAGAATACACATGAGGAATTTTCTAGAGGAACATTCTGAGAAACTTGATCACACCTTTAGAGGCAATAAATTGCAGGCAACCATCAAATACCCACTCCTTATTTCTTGAGGAGAAATGGTGCTGGTTTGAGATAAGCAATGAATTTTTCCTACAATGAAACATAGAAAGATAGGCCAAGGTAGCTCTAGAAAGAGAAATATCATAATAGAGGTTTTCTTGTTGGCCTTAGAACTGCTCATGCACCATAATGAAGCCTTGCACTATAAAGCAACAGAGAAAATTATAGTGCTTTAGAGGACTGACTCCATGGAAAATTAGTTTCCGTAGCAGAGACACTAGAACAACTAAAAGAACAGAAGCACATACTTAGCAAAAGATACAAATATTGTCTTTTAATATGATCAGAATGTACCTGGCTTTCTACATGCACAATGTAACTACTCATACTTGGTAGACCATACAAGATTTATTGAGACCTCGCTCCACTTTACAACCTTGGACATAGATGATAGTAGATACCAGATTCGTGGAACAACACACATCCTCCCATTCTGTGGCCAAACAACTCAGTTTTAGAAGGGCACAGTTGTGCCTTCTCTTAGTGTTGTTCTGCTATCTAGCTCAGGTTGGAGAGCCAGATGCCTATAAATAAATTTTTCTCTTGGGCTTCAAATGTTAGGATATATTGAACGGATTGCCTCTGAGTCCTTCCTAGGATCCCCTAGCCTGGCTATCTTAGCCCTGGATAGTCCCCATATGACATTATTAGGCATTGAGTTGGTAACTTCACAGTGATGATGTAGATGCAGATGTTTATGTTCCCTTGTATTCTATATCTATACCTAATGCTAAATGACATATCTCTCTTTACTGAAAATATTTCAAGCTAGATGAAACATCTTATTCAAGGAAATATCTTGTACATAATGTTTTATGATTGGTAGGGGTGACATTAGGTAAGGCTTGGTTTCTCCGAGACATCTTGATATGTGCTTCTCTATAGAGGCTAGACTATTTTCTCTAAAAGAAGAAACAAGACCTCATGGTTGCAGAGGAAATTTTAGTGGACGATGTTCCCGCAAGTACACATGTAGATTAACTCAAGTGATCAAGGGCACAATATGTTGGCCATGAGAGATTCTTAGGGTTTAATCAATTATGCCATTACTTATTGTCAATAATGTTGTTATTAATGAGTACCATTTTTTTTTAAATAAGGAATTTTATATTAGGAAGCTAAGTCTATTTAAGGATTCTAGAGTGAGCTTTATCCTGACGTTTATCTTTAGGGTAATGTTTCCAGCAATGCAATTTTTATTTGCTGGTTATAATTTTGTTAAAAATTTAAATGTAAGTAAAGTACTCATAGGAAAATATGAAACAACCACATTTTTTAAGAACATATTCTCTATCGTTACGCTGTGGACTTGTATCCCACAATTAGCTAAATGGGTTGTTGGGAAAATTTCTTGTGCTTGGGTATGGGGTGGAAAAGTCAGATGGATTATAGTAGAATTGTTGTTGAGACTTAGAATGTTTCATCATTTGAGTTTTTTTTCACAACATTTTCCCATGATGAAAGATTTGCATTCATTGAAAGCATATATTGTTGGAGTGATAAATCCGTGGATAGAAATAGTGAGGCAGGGGAATGCATCTTGGTGGGAATTATTTGCTTGTAGGTATATTACAGGCAACTCAAGACATTTCTTTGAAGTCGTATAGAAAGGATGTATCATGCATAGATGGTAGCTTGAGAGTAATAATCATCTCACACATGGAGTATATTGAAAGAGTTGATTTTATTCTAGACTTTTATGCTCATCTGTATCCCTATATATGTCATGTAGAAAGAATGCGATCCTGACAGAAAGTTACTTTTCTGATTTATTATCTTGATGTGATAAAATATTTGAGACTACAATAGATAGGTTGTTATTCTGTCGCTATATTTCACATACTATTAAGTTATGGATTGACGTTTCTCTGGAGTTCATTCGCTAATGTTTGCAGGAAAATTGTCCTTGACATTCTAAAATTTTCATTGCTCATCTACTGTTTCACTCTATTGTAGTTTGTATTTTAGGGAATGTTACAATTGTGCGTTAGTATTTACTATTGTGCACCCTAATAGGTCGGGTAAATATTTCTGTAGGTAATGGTTTCAGATGATGAGCAAGATGCATTGTCAACAGATACAGATGAGCTTATTGATTCTGATGACAGTGAAGGAATCAGTGAGGATGAAGAAGATATTTTCAGAAGCCTTCTTGCCAGGGCAAGTTTTCATCTTACATATGGTGATAATCCAACTATTTAATTGGACCCATCGCAGCTGCAAGTTACATTAAGAGAAAAGTTTTTGATGGATGCTGGTGCAATTACAGCCTTTTTGATTGGTCTTCGGGTTTATTTAGATGATCTAGCCAAAGTGAAGTGCTTTTTCTTACAAAAAAGGTTTCATCTGCTTCTGGTGGGAGTAAAAGTGGTAGTAAAGGAGAAAACTCATCTCCTAGTCTTATGAACTTGTTAATGGGTGTGAAGGTATTGCAACAGGCTATTGTTGATCTAATTTTAGATATAATGGTAGAATGTTGTTGGAAGAGCGATGCCTCTCAAGCGTCGGAAGAGTGACGCCGCTCAAGCGTAGGAAGAGTGATGCCTCCAAAGCATCATAAGAGCGACGCCTCCACATCGTCGTAATAGAGACATTTAGTTTTTAAATATTTTTTACTTATTCATCGGAATAACGATGTTTTAAAAGCGTCGGAAGAGCAACTCTTTATAACGTCGGAAGACATTTCGTCGGAATTGCGACAGTCGTGTGAGCGTCGGAAGAGCGACGCTTTATAACGTCAGACGACATATCGTTGGAGTTGCAACAGTTGAAAAAAGTCGGAAGAGCGATGGTTTCGAAAACGTTGGAAGAGCGATGAATTGTAGAACATCGGAAGAGTGATGGTTTGGGATACGTCGGAAGAGAGACGGTTTGGAAATGTCGAAAGAGCGACGGTTTGGAAAACGTCGGAAGAGTGAAAGTTGTTTGGAAACGTTGGAAAAAGTGTCGCTCTTCCGACACTTTATTGAAGTGTCGGAATTGTGATGTAATGGCTAACCACGTTTTGTCTGGCCTCAAACTGTAGCTCTTGCAACGCTTATGTGTTAGAATAGCGACGAAATGGCCATCGGAAATTGGGCCAAATATACTAGTGCCCCCACCAGGGGGGGGCTCCATAAAGTCACAGCCGCCCCCCCAAAACCCCTTAAGCAGTGTTTAATTATGGGCGGTGTTGCCACCCCATTAAGGTATAGGGGTCCAATGCTATGATACAAAATAAATAAGATAATCAGGCTCCGCACCCAACAAAACCAAAATAACCTGTAAGAGTAAAGCCAAGTAAGCAAGCTAAGAAAAATTCAGAGCAAGTGCAGAGTCTTGACACATCAATTCCCCTACCTAAAGAACATAAATCAAAGGTGGTCAAGCATACATAACAAAAACAAGCTGCTAGCAAGCAAGGGACCAAAATAATGACTAGAAACCAAAAAATGGGTTTGAAAGAAAAGACAGTGGCTACAGAAGATAGAACAGTAATAAAGGAAAATCTAGAGGATATTCTTCATGCCATTGACATAGAGGAAACACCCATTGTCCAATCTGAATTTATAGTAGAAGGTGGGAAGAAGTTGAAAAAAACCAAGTCTACAAAGAGATTAAATTTTGAGGGAGAAGATGCAGGTTTCATTTTTTAAGCAAGAAAACCTATGACAAGGCATGCTAAGAGATTAATGGAGAGTAGAAAAGAAGTCCAAATACCCACTAAGACAACTCAATCAACTAAGGATATTATTGATCTCTTGTCACCTACAATAAAGGATACAATCAACAAATTAAAAAAGGGAAAATAGAAAGTGATAGAAAAGTCAGAGTTAAAACTCCTTGAGGAAAATTTGAAATTGGCAAATCAAGAAATTGTTGCCATGAAAAAGGAAGCTAGGAAACATAGTGTTGATAAAATGCAATTTGAAAAAATGAAGGCAATTAGGGAAAAATAGGTTGATATTGTCTCTAAAGACTTAGACAATACATAGGAGTTTTTCAACTAGGTAGTTCTAGCAAGAGAAGAAGCTAAACATGTAAGAAAGGTAAACACTCATATGAGAGCTACCAATAAAAGTATTAAAGATCAGGTAAAGGATTTACAAGATTAGCTTGAAATGATTCATGATGAACTGCAGAGTAAAGGTATCAAAATGACAGTGATTGAAGAACCATTAGGTCAACCAATTGTTAATGAGGAAGAAATGCCTCAAGGAACCTAAAATGGAGTTGGTTTATGGTTTGTGGATGATGAAGACATTTTGGTTACAAGTTTTTGACAACTACAATTTTCATTTGAAAAAATTATGCAAGAAACTATGTTTTTAGTAATTTTCAGCAGTTTCGTAGCGCCTTGAGGATTAAAAGGCAGTAAAGTGCTACGAAACTGCTGTAGCTGCATTTTTTTATTTTTATGGTTAGTGTTAAAGGTGTCAAAGGCCGAAAATGTTATGAGACATGTGTTGAAGGGTGATAAAGATGATGTAAGAGGAAAGAGTTATAATTTTTAAAGACAAAGGCTTGTAAGGCAGCGCTACAAAAAGCACTACGAAACTGCTGTATTTTCGTAGCACAATGTATTACATCTTTTGGAGCAGCCTTTAAAGCGGTTTTGAACAACTGGAGCTTATGAAAGAGTCATGGAATATGTCAAGCAATTATTAAATATTCAAGACCACGAATTAGAGATTAAATGATAGCTAGAATGCTCAAAGAAGAAAAAAGATCCTTTTACTAAAAAACAGGGTATTGTTTCCTATTTTTGAGGAGGTCAGCTAAGTGGTCATGAAGAAATGAATGCCATTATCCAAATTCGATCATGTGATGACATACTTGTCAATGTTGTAATTTCAAGTAGGTAAGGTTGTTAAAGATAATAATAAGGAGTTTGAGTCCTTTTTGAAATAGGACTATCAAGTAGGATAGGTCTTGTTTTGTAATAAATTTCATGATTTATAGTTATGCAAGGTGTCAATGGACAGAAATTCGATGTATCTAGCCTAGAGGCAGATCATCTAAGAATGTAAGTTATTTATTAAAGAGGATGGGGCCGAATTTTTCAAGGGTTGGATATTTTTGGCAAATTTGCAGCTTAGTGTTAATGGACTGTTTCAGCTAATACAAAGATCTTTGAATTGACCAACTTGAGATTATGAAGGAGTTTTTAGTGTTTTCTTGTTTTATCTGTATCTCTAATATATCTCATTTGTAGTTATGTTCATTTATATTACTCAGAATTGATCTATTAGATTCTCTAACTTCCTTTATAAGTGATTTGACTGTGTTTTTACTGTTGGAACGGGGTCTCCTAGCAAGCTACGAAACCGGTCCATTTTGGTTATTTTTGTTATATTTAGTATAGCGCAGGGGTTTTGGGGTGGGTCAAAGCCCCAAAAGCATTGTAATGGGGTTAAAGGGTAAACTAGGGGTCTGAAAACCATGGGTTGTGGACCATAGGAATGTTAAAGCTAGAATGTTATAAATAGAGAGGCATTTCAGATTGTAAGAGGTAGGATTTGATGATCTATTGATGCGATCTGTTGTGTAAACGATCTGTTTGGGTTTTCTGGGAATGGAATCCTGCTGTCTATGTGCACAGAGATCCTAGTCCAGCTGTGTGCAGACCCTACTGTTGTGTGCGCAGGTTGGGAAGGGAATTGTAAGGGTGATGAATGAATGAATATGCTGGATTGTTAGATCTAAATCTGTGAGTACTATTGAATGGATTGCTGATAATTACTGTGTTATGAATTTTCTATATTTGCACTGCGAAGGTCTATATATTGAATGATTGGATCTATTCTGCTCTAGTTATATCATGCTGCGAAAGTCTGTGTATTGAAGTAGATCTAGATCTGTTCTGTTCGAGTTATGTACTGTTGTGTTGATGTTATGATAAGCATATAATTATAGATCTAGTACACGTGGACGAAATTGGATACATATTTAACCCTGCACAGAGATGAGGTAATCTGAACAGAATGCAACCCTGCTTTCCTTACCCTTCCTTTCTCAGGGTGCAGAAACCTGGTTCCAGCACCCACCCATACTACTTCGGGTGAGACTGTGACCTGCGAAAGCAGGTCACTGCCAAAAGGGCTAGTAGTATATGGGTTTGTTGGCAAACCTTGCACACTGAATCTGGGTCAGGATCCCTTAAGCAAACATACATGTTACATGTTTGTGCCTTATTACTAAAAACTCAGATATGCCTCAACTTCCATGTCAAGTAGACTCACTGAATTACTGAAATCTTTGAATCCATAAGCCCAATGAATACATGTTGATGTTATTTTGTACCTTCATCTATCATAATCAATATATTTTCTAAATAGAGTTAGCCATATATATCTTTATTCCATATCACTAACCCTTGAGAGAGCCCTCTCAGATTGCGGAAGGATAAGCCTCAATCAAAATATTGGTTTGAAACAGTTGTATGAGATTACCTGATTAGTAGCCTATCAGGCCTAATTTTGTGATAACAATGTTGTCGAATGTTTTTGATGTATTAATGACTTTATTTTCCCAAATATCTTTCATTTTATCAAACTACACTTTCTGAACATTGTGTTTCCTTTCTTCTTTCTTCAAGACTGCTATTTCAACTTTTGCTATCTTCAATTGCTCTTTAAGGAATTTAATCTCTGTTTTTTCAATAATCTTCTCTTTGCCCTTCTTTTTCTTAATGACCAAATCTTCTTTTGCAGGTGATGAGAGGTCAATGATGCTTGGTGATAATTGGACAGTGTTAGTGACCTTCTGAGCTTCTTTACTACTTTCCAAGACTTTTTTGGCATGTCTTGTCATTGGTTTCCTAGCTTGAAACATGAATCTTGCATCTTCACCTTCAAAATCTAGCTTCTTGGCTATTTTGGATTTCTTGAGCTTCTTTCCTCCCTCATCTATATATTCATCTTGGACTATGGGAGTTTCCTTAATATCAATAGCATGCAGAATGTCTTCTAGGTGAATTGAAGCAACAACGGTGCAGGTTCTGCTGATATATGGGAAACGATGAGCAGAATTGTCGCACATATGACTTACTGGTAGATCGGGGAACCCTCTATAGGGTACAATCTGATCCTGCCTCTCCGAGATCCCCCGTGAGCTTTGGTGGTTCCCCTGCAAGGGGTGGGGGGGGGGGGGGCAAGGAGGAAGCACAAGATGAGGACAGGGCCAACTGATCTGCTACAACTGTGGAGAGGTAGGGCACTTCACCTAGGATTGCTCAAATCCCACTAGACAGACCTGTAAATACTTCCGACAGTTGGACCATGAACTCGGAGATTGCCCGATTCTACTAACAAAGATGAAGGAAAAACAGTATACCCCCACACGAAATATACAAAGAGTCAAAATGGAGCTAAGGAGCCTAACGCGTAGCATGATCACCTAGAAAGAAAGAGAGGAAATTGCTCCCAGGAAGCAGGAATCACTGGGAGCCCTTGTGCAGCTGTCAGAAGAAGAAGTTGAAACCTTTTTGAGGACATGCTTGAAGCTCCTACGCAGCCTGCAGGTGGAAGAAAGTCTTCAAGTATTACTACAGGACTGCGCAGCCCAGCCCAATATGACGACTAAGGTTAAGGAAGTACACCAATTACACAACTATAAAAGGCACACCGGGAGAGATATGCGATTGACTGCACAGATTGGTGACTATGAGATAGATCAGGTTATTCTTGATCTTGGATCTGATGCGAATGTTTTACCAAAAAAAACCTGGCAATGCATGGGAGAACCTAAATTAGACTGGTCCACCATCCAACTGCGAATGGCGAATCAACAAAAGATCATCCCTCTGGGATGGTTTCCAAGGGTTATGGTTGATATCACAGGAGTAAAGGTCATGGCCGACTTTTAGGTCATAGAAATTGTGGAAGATACAGACCCCTACCCTATGCTCCTGGGGATAGACTGGGCTATCGACGTAGGGGGTGTCATTAATATAAAGAAACACAACATGGTGTTTGAGAAGAATGGGACACATGTAATAGTACCCCTGGATCTCGTTGAGGGTGCACATAATATTGAACCAGCATATGAAGACGAGGAGCTTGATCACATCTATAGGATGATAGCCCAGGACGAGGACCAGGGTAATCCTGCAATAGGTGGAGTACTCAACTGGGAGAAGAATAGGGAGTAATTTTCTAATCTAGATGAAGAAATTGAGAAGTGATAGACCTGGCTACACAATTTTTCAACCCTACGGTGCCGTCGGATTGCAAGGATGCTCTACTGCATCACTTCGGAGGTAAGGGACCTTCCCCACTTTGATGGGTATAGTACTATCCAGGACTTCATAAGAACTTTAGAAGCTAGGGTGACCAAGGATCAACAACTCTGGGTGCTCAATCTGGCGATACGTGGCACACCTACCTGATGGTGGGATACCCACAAGAAATCATCCCGGACTGGGAGATGTGTCAAGATAGGATGGCACTGTAATTCACACTCCCTGCTGATGTGCACACAAAGATATTTCTGGGGCTCGGAGATCCCCATGAGCATTTGCGTATATGGAAAACCAAGTGGGCTAACCGAACCCCAGACGAGTGGATCCATATGTTTATACATGCCCTAGGCCCTATCCCCACTACTTGGTACTTATATGCTAAATTACATCAGCGGACCCGCCAATGGGAAATATTAAAAGAGGACTTCCTCGGAACATTTGGACTCATTGGGGGAACATAAATGCTTGACGAAGCCCTAAAAGACATTAATGCATTTTTCTTTAAGAAGCCTCACCCTCACACCCCACCAGCCGTTTTGACATGGGAGGCCCAGATGCAAGACATAGTCAACTGCCAGAGCTTGGTGATTAATGAAGAGGAGGATAACCCACAAAATATCTTTGTTCCTGAATCTGAAGGGGAACATACTGTTATCAGACCATCGCTCTTAAATGTCAATGTAACACAACCTCTTCGACTATGCGAGGTTAATATTGGGACAGAAGAACACCCTAAATTGGTGAAAATTGGGGACTATTGGGACGAGGGCACTGTGAGCAAAGTCGCCGAGCTACTCGCAGAGTACCAAGACTTATTCCCTACAAAGTTTTCTGAGCTCAAGGGAATTACAAGGGACCTCGGAATTATGTAAATCACTCTAAAGCTAGAGGCATGACCCATCAAGCAGCAGCCCTACTGGTTTAATCCTAAGTATAAACAAAAGGTCAAAGAAGAGCTGGACAAAATGCTGACCGCAGCTATCATTGAACCAGTTGAATAGTCAAATTGGATCAGCCCGATGGTTTTTCAGGAGAAAAAAACAAAAGGGAAAATACGTATTTGTGTGGACCTCCAAAAACTAAACGATGCCTGCGTTCACGACCCCTTCCCTACTCCCTTCTTCGATGAAATCTTGGATAACGTGGGTGGCCAAGAGGCCTATTCCTTCACATATGGATTCTCAGGATACCATCAGATCAGAATTGCACCAGAGGATCGCAGTAAGACCACATTTGCCACCAAATGGGGCTCCTTCTAGTACACGGTCATGCCCTTTGGTCTTAAGAACACACCTACTTTCTTTTCAAGGGTCGTAGTGGCCTTATTCAAAGAATTTATCCATAAGTTTCTGGAGGTTTACTTAAATGACTGGACAATGTTTGGCTTAGTAAAATATCATGTCTCGAACCTACGATTAATGTTGGATGCGTGTCGAAAGCACTAGATCTCCCTGAATATCAAGAAGTGCATCTTCTGCGTACCATTCGAAATCTTGCTGGGTCATATAGTCTGTCGGCAGGGTCTAGTTGTTGATCCTACAAAGATAGCTGTAATTATCAACCTAGCAGCCCCTACAATGGAGAAACAACTGTGCTCCATTCTTGGTCACACAGGTTATTACAGGAAATTCATTCAAGGATACGCCCTGATCACAACACCCATGGAAAAAATGCTTTAGAAAGATGTCTCTTTTTATTGGAATGATGAATGTCAGAAGAGCTTTGAATTGCTCAAGGAGAAGATGATTTCTGCACCCATACTGATATTCCTTGACTGGTCGAAAGAATTCCATGCACATGTTGATGCATCAGGTATTGCCTTGGGTGCGCTCTTTACGCAGCCTAGCGAAGGGGATATTGATCACTCGGTTGCCTTTGCCAGTCGAGAACTCTCAGGTGCCAAACATAATTACTCTACCACTGAATGCAAAGGACTGGCTATGGTGTATGCGCTACAAAAATATCAACACTATCTGCTGGGGGTACACTTTAAGATGTTTACAGACCATTTGGCTTTGAAATACCTGGTCAACACGCCTGTGTTGGGGGGGAGGATTTGTCGTTGGTTATTTCTGTTTCAAGAATATGATTTTGAGATCATTGTGAAGCCTGGAAGGTTGAATTCGGGCCCGGATCATCTGTCTCGTATTGATATAGGGGAGAACCCACTAACTTGGATGAAGGCTTACCTGATGCACAACTGTTTACCATTAAAATGGTGGATGACCACTTTGCTGATATCCTTGAGTTCCTTACTATGGGTATGGCCCCTACTGCATATTCGATGCAACAAAAAAAGAAGTTAGTTACCCGAGAAATAGACTTTAATATCATCGCAGGACAACTATATAAGCTAGGTGCAGATGAAATACTCCGCAGATACATATTAGAACATGAACGACCCACCGTCCTCGCAGAGGCCCATGAGGGAGTCACTGGTGGCCACTACGCAGGCAGGGCTACAACACAAAATATTTTGAGGGTTGGATTGTGGTGGCCTACCCTGCATCAGGATTCTTACACCTATTGTAGAATGTGTGATACCTACCAATGAACCGACCGCCCCTCATGACGTGATGATATTCCGTTACAGCCTCAAATGGCCCTACAAGCTTTCGATAAATGGGCCATTGACTTTATAGGACCCATTAATCCACCAGGCAAGAAAACCAGTGCGCGCTACATTATTACCGCCACTGTCTATGTCACATGATGGGATGAGGCACAGGTTGTAAAGGATTGTACCACTGACACTGCTGCACACTTCATCTTTGAGCAGATTCTGACAAGGTTTGGCTACCCAAAAATCCTAATGAGCGACAGATGTATGCATTTTGTTAACCAAATGATTCAAGCTTTGAACGATGAGTTCCAGATCCACCATGCCAATAGTACACCATACCATCCCCAAGCCAATGGGATGGTGGAAGCTTTCAACAAAATTTTTGAACAGGCATTAACGAAGGTTTGTAATGCCAATCGTAGTGACTAGGATATTCGCATCCCCTCGGTCCTATGGGATTACCGAATGACCTGCAAAAAGCTGACCGGTAGGACACCTTTCCGAATGGTCTATGGCAAGGAGGCCATCATGCCCATAGAATATGTTGTTCCTAGCCTGCGCATTGCAGCATTCACAAATATGGAAAAATTCGATATCATAAAAGAACGCCTGACGCAACTGGTAGCATTGGAAGAAGATCAGTTTATTTCTCAGTTTCAACAACAGGTACAAAAAGCTAGAGATAAAGCCTGGTATGATTGCCACATTTTCCAGAAGACATTTGTCGCAGGTGATCTTGTCTTGTTATACGACAGCCAATTTGTGAAACATCCTCTCAAATTTCGGTAGCATTGGCTTGGTCCCTACATAATTCAGTAGGTTACAATGGCGGAGCAGTCCGGTTAGCTACCCTGCGCGGTGACCCCCTCCCTGGTTTTGTCAATGGAGGTTGACTCAAACCATATCGAGCTACGAATCATGAGGTCACAGCAGTGCCATGACTCGGGATGAGTCACAAGATTGTGTTGGGGGACTATTGGAACGAGGTCTCCTAACAAGCTACGAAACCAGTCCATTTTGGTTAATTTTGTTATATTTAGTATAGTGTAGGGTATTTGGGGTGGTTCAAAGCCCCAAAAGCATTGTAATGGGGTTAAAGGGTAAACTAGGGGTCTGAAAACCATGGGTTGCGAACCATAGGAATGTTAAAGCTAGATTGTTATAAATAGAGAGGCATTTCGGATTGTAAGAGGTAGGATTTGATGAGCCATTGATGCGATCTGTTGTGTAAGCGATTTGTTGGGTTTTTGGGGAACATACTCCTGCTGCCTATGTGCGCGGAGATCCTAGTCCAGCTGTGTGTGGACCCTGCTACTGTGTGCGTAGGTTGGGAAGGGAATTGTAAGGGTGATGAATGAATGAATATGCTGGATTATTAGATCTGAATTTGTGAGTACTATTGAATGGATTGCTGATAATTACTGTGTTATGCATTTTCTGTCTTTGTGCTGCGAAGGTCTGTATATTGAATGATTGGATCTATTATGCTCTGGTTATATCATGCTACAAAAGTCTATGTATTTAAGTATATCTAGATCTGTTCTGTTTGGGTTATGTACTGTTGTGTTGATGTTATGAGAAGAATATAATTATAGATCTAGTGCACATGGATGCAATTGGATACACATTTAACCCTGCGCAGAGATGAGGTAATTTGAATAGAACACAACCCTACTTTCCTTACCTTTCCTTTCTTAGGGTTCGGAAACCTGGTTCCAGCACCCACCCATACTACTACGGGTGAGACTGTCACCTGTGCAAGCAGGTCACTACCGAAAAGGCCAGTATTATAGGGGTTTGTTGGCAAACCTTGCACACTGAACTTGGGTCAGGACCCCTCGAGCCAACATACATGTTACATGTGTGTGCCTTATTACTAAAAACTCTAATCTGCCTCAACTTCCATGTCAAGTAGACTCACTGAATTACTGAAAGATTTGACTCCATAAGCCCAATGAATACATGCTGATGTTATTTTCAACCTTCATCTATCATAATAAATCTATTTTCTAAATAGCGTCAGCCATCTATATCTTTATTCCATATCATTAACCCTTGAGAGAGCCCTCTCAGATTGAGGAAGGATAAGCCTCAATCAAAAGATTGGTTTGAAATAGTTACATGAGATTACATGATTAGTAGCCTATCAGGCCTAATTTTGTGATAACAATGTTGTCCAATGTTTTTGACGTATTAATGACTTGCTCTTCCCAAATCTCTTTGATTTATCAAACTGCACTTTCTGAACATTGTGTTTCCTTGCTTCTTTCTTCAAGATTGATATTTCATCTGTTTCTATCTTCAACTTCTCTTTAAGGAATTCAATCTCTGTTTTTTCAATAATCTTCTCTTTGCCCTTCTTTTGCTTTATTACCAAATCTTCTTTTGTAGGTGATGAGAGGTCAATGATGCTTGGTGATGGTTGGACAGTGTTAGTGACCTTTTGAGCTTCTTTACTACTTTCCAAGACCTTTTTGGCATGTCTTGTCATTGGTTTCCTAGCTTGAAACATGAATCCTGCATCTTCACCTTCAAACTCTAACTTCTTGGCTATTTTGGCTTTCTTGAGCTTCTTTCCTCCCTCATCTATATCTTCATCTTGGACTATGGGAGTTTCCTTAATATGAATAGCATGTAGAATGTCTTCTAAGTTTCCCTTAGCCACTGTTTGGCTTCTTGTAACCCTTTTGCTGCCATGTTTGCTCACAGTTGGATTTTTTTTTACAGGTGTAAGAGTAGGTGTACCAACTTTCTGCAATGGCTCTGTTTCCATGATTACTGGTTCAATTTTCTCTGCCACTAAAGGCTCACTTTTCTCTGCCACTAAAGGTGATGGTATACCTCTAGGTTTAGGAGTTATTTTAGGAGTGATGGCATCTACTTCGAAACCACTAACAAACAAAAAATATGACCAGTCTCTCCCTAATCTATTTAACTCCTCTAAAACTAGCAACTTGATTAAATCATGATGAAAGAGTGAGGTTTCATTTCCTTTAGATTTAGCTTGAACTTTATCGCATTTTTTTCTAAGCTTTTGTATAAGTAAAAAGGTAGATCAAGAGATTTATTACCAACAAAATGTAGTAGAAGCCTAAAGTGGTAAGAATAAACCATATCATACCTCCCTTCACAAGTGAAGTACTTCTGAATGATAAGCAACATCTTTGAGAAGTTTTCATTCATGCAGCTCCTTGGAATGGCATTTGTAAGGTCAATCTCATTATGTTTTGGCTTGATAAATTCCTTACAGTCTTGCATGTTGAATTTGAAACCTCTAAACCATTGTTATCCTCCTATAGGAATTCCTGTTGCTGCTGCAATGGTATTTGGAGTTACAGTGAGGTTCAAAATCCCCACCTTTGAATATTTCCCATTGAAATTTATGGCAAACTCCTTAGAAACCCACACATGGCATCCTTGTAGTCTTTGGCAAAACTGCAAACATCCTATTCTTCTGAAAACTTCTGAAGCTGTTGGGTCTTCATTAATCAAGTTCATGTTTGATGGCTCATATCTGAGGCAATGGTCACCTTTGTTGGTCTTCCTCTTTGTAGCCATGGTTCTTTTATGCCTTCTCTACCTTGCTTGATCAATGATACCTGCAAACTTTGAAAATGACAGCCACTGCTTGGGCTTAGTGAAATAGCTCTCCAGAGCTCAGTAGCATGAAAAGATGGAGCGGATAATGAAAAATGACTCATTGGGAAATATTTTAAAGTTTTGATGACAACTCATGCCTTCATCATGGCTCAAACATGCTAAAAACAGAAGTGATGACCTTAGACATGAGCATTGTACTTTGATTTATCCCTAACTGACTCAAATGACATTCACCTTAACACTTCTAATAATTAACTAACACCTAGCACCTAATTTGAAAAGACAAACATGATTACCTCTTTTCATAGCGTACTTAGTGTATTTCCTAGCATGTTCGCTACAAAAGTATCAATAGTTTGATAGAGAAAATTGTGTTTTTACTGTGCAATTCGCTACGAAAACATGAAATCTTGGCTAAAATGACCTTTTCAAACTTATAAGCTTGGGAAATGGAATATGTCAGGAAATAATGATTGATGTGACATGAAAAGACTTGAATGGGAGTGGGTTTGGACCTTGGGATAGGCTAATAAGAAAAAATTTAAATTTTTCCTTTACCAACTAATGATAAATGAACTCTATGATCATACCTTTGAGACATGAACCTCTAAGACTATGTCAAATCATGTTTCACTTTTTCTGAGTGATAAAAAATTCAAACGGTCTATTTAGTCGAAATTGGAGTGCACCCTAAAATTTAGGGTTTTTACTTATTTTAGCCACATTTAAGTGCATTCTCCACTTTTAGTGGAGTTTTTCTAGCTGACATTGGGAAAAATGCATTGGGAGCTCAATTTTCGACCAATTTGGGTGAAACAACAGTCTACCTATACTAATTTGAGCATTCTGGAGCCACTGGTGCAGAGAAAAAAACCATTAGAGGCTTGTAAACATATGTAATTTTTAATTTTGAGCATAATGAAAAAGATGGAGATGCCATTGGGAGCTGGACCAGCAGATGTAGCCCAGGAGGGGTGAACTGCTTCATCATTCCTACTGTGTAAAAATTATTTGTGAATGTTTTTATCTATTATACACTATTTTATGGTGTTATTTAGGCCTATTTTCATGCTTAAAGTTCACAAATTCATCTATGTTTCATGGTTAAAACACTCATTCCTTAAGAAAATAAATGGAGACAAATTGTACATGTTTTTAATAATCAAAGGACACTTAGCATATCAAAATAATACACTTCTTTTAGATCAATAGAAGTCACTACTAAGCGCTTCTTTTGACGATCCATGGGTACACTTTGGGATCCCACAGTTCATTATATCATATATGGACAACAGGTTTCTAAGTACATTTTAGTCAAGCCTTTGGTTAATGTTGGATACCAAGCTCACTAAGTCCATGAACTTCCACCCCAAAATTGATGTCCAAATATAAGTCATCAACAAAATTATCATGCACATTATGTGCATGTATAACTCAAAGAAACCTTGTACATGGGATGGAAGCCTCCCCTATGTCAAACACAACTACAATAGAGCTATCTATAGCTCAACTGGCCACAAACCCTTTCAGGTGGGGTTGGGATTCCAACCACTATGTCCCATTGATGTAGCCACACTATTTGCAACTACTCAGGTTGATTTGGCTCATGTCTAGTCTTAAGCTTATAGCGATAACAACTTCATTGAATGCATTCAACACATCTTCCAGTAGGTCCATGACATATTCGACAGAGCCAATGCTAAGTAGAAGCAACATCATGATCAACATCGGGTGCCACACAACTTCTAGGTGGCCGATAAATATTGGTTAATTTTTCAGAAAAATAGCCTCACTAGGCCCAACTGTAAGCTTCGCCTGCTCCGATATGGGCAATAAAATGTGAAAATTCCTAGATCTGAACAATCTAAGGAATCCTATTGCAACCAAATGAATTACTTCTTTTATTATGTAATTTACTTTACACAACTATTTCTGAATGAAACATGAAATACTAACGCAACCTACACTATAATACTCATGATTCTGAAACAAGGAAACTGAATAAGGAAATCAATCACACATATGACACTGTTATTTTTTGTCAAGAAAGTCCATGAAAAAAATCAATGCAGGAAAACTAGTGCAACAAATCTAATGGTTTTATTATTAAGCAGTAAAAATGTATGAATACATCTTTGAAAGCCCCTAGGGTTATTCTATTACAAATAGAAATACAGGCATAAGAATTTGTGAGGATTTACCTCACTCAATCACTGAGTTCCCGACTGATCTGGATGAAGAAAAACTTGTCCTGGGGAGGCACTGTGTTGCTTACACGCAGTCCCAACAATCGACCTTATAGCCTCTGACGTCAACCCCAATCAAGTCATTTTTCCTCTACGGACCCTGAGGAACAACCTCCTAGAGTTGCTTTCTAGATCTCGGCCTCCAAAAATAATCTACAAGAAAAAATCCAGAAACCCTCCTTTTCCTTTGCGCTACTTCTTCATGAGCCCTACCCAGTCACTGTGTTAGCCCTCCTTCATTCAAAGCTGGCTTAGTTAGATCACCTCTACTACTTTTTGAATGATGCTCCACTAGCTGAGAAAATCTCTTCCTCTCCGGATGCTATCTCTGCCCTTCACTCCTCAGATCTCTAGCTTGGCTTTTTTAGCAAACCTAGCCCCATTAATTTTGAACTCTAGATCAATTCTATGTTTATTTCCGAATGGTCCTCAAGTATTCATTTATATTCTTCTCGTTGTGACATCAACGACCGAGATTAGATGTCTAATCAATGGCAAAGATTATAACTTTACTTTATCTCCACCTTTTCTAGATTATTCTCACTATTTTTTATTAATTCCATTTAACTATTTAATTTCCCTAAGTTTAGGCTTAGAATTTCCATTAAAATAATTAATTACTTTAATAAAACATTAACTAGGTCGAATTTTCACGAACGGTTTCTAGGTTCTTTGGAATACTAGGGTCTAAGCCTCTCCACAAAATTTGGGGCTTAGAGAACTTTCCGATGCTACAAAAATAAACACTCCCTATTAGCGAGGAAGGTGCTCTAACAATATGTCTACTACATACGACTCTGTCTCTGAAGTGTGCTTCACGCTGCCCAAGTCCTTCAACCTCTACACTACTGCTGATACTGTACTGCTTCCCATGACACTCCCACTGCCACTGCTGAATCTGTAATACAAATCCCTCTCAAGTGCTACATCTGTGATGTTGCTAACACTTCCATTGCCAACACTGTATCTGCATTGCAACTCAAATGCTAAGAGAAGCAAATGAACTCACCAAAAACTAAACAAGTGTTCAATGGATGCACCTTGGTGCTGAAGACTCTGACTTCTGATAGCTATTGTGTTTTCCCTCTAATGCACTGTGCTGCTGCTGCTTTGAACTTTGCATCACTGATCTGCATTGCGTTGCTACTTCTATGCTACTGATGCCTCTACTCTATGCTGCTCTAGAAATAAACACTACTATCTACTGCACTGTCGTTTCCATCAATCCTCGACTCTCACTAAAAATACTCCATCCCGCTACTACTGATCATGGGCTCTTGTAGCAAGGTAATGATCCATGAGGTGTGCTACTCAAGGATATTTCCCAACTAAAGTCCAAGAAGAACTAAAAATATATATCGCCCCATCTCTCTCCAAGAGATGTGTGGGCGCTTATGGAAAAATCATCCTCGTTTATTTTCATGGCTGCAACCTTTGGGTCATGTTTCTCATCTTTGTCCTTCTTCTTCAAAGGACAATGAGATGCATAGTGACCCATATCGCCACATCTGAAGCACTTTACCTTCTAAACATCACACTTCGGTTTCTGTTACACTTGTTGTCCCTTCGATGCAAGGGCCGCATTCTCCTCTTTTTCTACAAATTTTGATCCGCTTCCATTGCTGCCATAAAGTTTGCACTTGAAGAGGTCTCTCCTCAACTCTCCCTCATGAAAGGTAGACCAAAACTACTCCCAACTAGGTAATGTTTCCTGACCTAGTATGCTTTGGAAAAACACTTGCCACTCTTTCGTGACACTGTTAAGGGCCATCCATACCATGGTTGCAACTGTAGGTGTAGCACCTAATACTGACAACTAATATTGAATCTCCTGAAACCGCATGAGGTATGAAGCCACGTGCTTCCCTTTATGCATTTGAATCATATAGAGCTTCTTCTCTAACTACAACTTCCATTACTCAGAGGATCCCTCATATAGCTCATGAAAATACCCACATTTCTCTGATAGTGTGATTTCCAGCCACATGTGATACGATGTGATTCTTGACATGATCAAGGAGAAACCTCTCTGTCTTGGCCATATATACCTTTTACTTATTGAGCTTATCCGTATCCATAGGAAAAATTACCACATTCTCCACAATATCCTTCAGATCATATTCATCCGAAAGGAACTTAGCTCATTCCTTCCAGATCATATAGTTGGAGGATCCCTACAACCGATCCTGATCACGAAGTCTATGAAATGTCATCTCAGGAAAAATTCTGTCGAATTTACTCCCTCTTCCTCCCTACTGCGCAACCCATGGAAGGCTTACGCACTCCTTGTTGGACTTGTAAGTTTCGCTTCTCCTCTACTGCTCAATAACTGAGAATTGCTAACTTCCTCGGCTAGGAAATCACTAAGGAAGAATTCCATCAATATGTGATCTTGACTCCTTTTGACGTTTTTCTACTCAGTAACAACTTCAAAAAATTGCATCCCTATGTCTTCTGCATGGAGGCTCTGTGTTGCTCCCTCCGCCACAACAAGATCTTGATCTGGAAACCCTTTCTCTCTATCGACTAACTTAGAAAGAGACTGCCACGAAAATCTTGGCCCTCCTGTCTAGAACTGCATAATCCTTCAATGGATTCGTTCTATTCCATTGTATCAAAAATGACCTTCACTTCAGAATTGAAATCTGTTCTTCCTCCTTCACATCAATGCTCTGATACCATGTGAAAATTCCTAGATCCGAATAATCTAAGGAATCCTACTACAACCAACTTAGTTACTTATTCTATTATGTAATTTACTTTACACAATTATTTTTGAATCACACATGAAATATTGAAGAAATCATTGAATAATCCTACACTATATTACTCATGATTCTTAAACAAGGAAGCTGAACAAGGAAATAAATCACAAATATGAAACTATTATTTTTGGAAAAGAAAGTCCCTGAAAAAACCCAATGCAGGAAAATCGGTGTGGTAGATCTTAGGGTTTTATTATTAAGCAATAGCAATGTCTAAATAAATCTCTGAATACCCCTAGGGTTATTCAGGTATGGAGAGAAATAATGGAAGAATAATTTTTGAGGATTTACATCACTTAATCATTTAGTTCTCGACTGACCTGAATGATGAAAAACCTGCCCTAGGGAGGCACTGCACTACTTTTGTGCATTCCTAATGCTATACCTTCCTGCCTATGTTTCAAACCCTTATAGGATCAACATTCAGCCCCGACCAAGTTATTTTTCCTTTGTGGACCCTGAGGAACAACTTCCCGTAGTTACTTTCCAGATCCTGACCTCCATAACTAATCTACAAGGAAAATTAAAAAAACCATCCTCTGCCTCTGTGTTGCTTCTGCATGAGCCCTACGCAGTCACTGTGTTAGCCCTCCTTCATTCAGTGCTGGATTGGTTAGATCAGGTCTGCCACTCTTTGAGTGATGCTTCACCAACTGAGAAAATATCTTCCTCTCTGGATGCTATCTCTGCCCCTCATTGCTCAGATTTCTAGCTCAAATTTCTTAGCAAACCCAGCCCCAAAAATTTCTAACTCTAGAAAAATTTTTTGTTTCTTTGCAAATGTCCCTCAATTATTCCTTTATAGTCTTCTCGTTGAGAAATCAATGTCCTGGATTAGATCTCTAATCAAAAACTAATATTATAACTTTATTTGATCTCCACCTTTTCTAGATTATTCTCACTGTTTTATTAATTCCCTTTAATTATTTAATTTCCCTTAGTTTAGACTTAGGGTCTCCATTGAAATAATGAATTATTTTAATAAAACATTAACTGAGTGTAGTTTTCACAAACAATTTCTGAGTTCTTTGTAATACCAGTGTCTAAGCTTCTCCAAAAACTTTTGGGCTTACAATAATTTCTGATGCTACAAAAATCAACATAAAACATCACCAAGGTTGTAGGGGAAAATTCCTTTGAGCTCAAAATTCCACCCTTCCCTATTCTGCACCCAGTATTCATTGTGGACCAATTGCGATCATACTTTCCCTGATTATTGGACACATCCAACGTTGCCGAGAAACTGACATCAACAAAGGTCAACCCAAGCTGCATCAAATAGGACACAACTGATAGGATCATGGACACAAAAATAAATAAGACTCGCAAAAAGAGGATCAACTATATGCAGTTGTCAAAGAAGGCCAACTCCTTCACCAGGGACCAAGTTCAACATAAATTTCCTGACCTTATGGAGGATTTGCACACAATGGGGACCATTGCTTCCTAAGGGGTGAGGAATAATCCAGGTGGATATTGGTGTCCATATTCCTATTCCACCTAGACCCCCAGTTGGTTTCATTTGTTTCCTTGATTATTACAAAATTTATTGTTTTTAACAATTTTTCAGGTCCTGAACTTCTGAAGCTGTTTTTACCCCCTAAACGACAATTTTTTTTTTTGTGAAAAATCCTGTAGTACTTGGATAGACCTTTCCAACAAGGTATTGTACACTCCCAACATAGATCATATGACCAAGTTACTACCCCAGGAATTTGGCTGCCTAACTAACCCCAACGGGGCCCACAAACTCTTGGCATTTCATCTCCTAGGGTTAGGGTTTTGGTTTCTATGGTTTTTCCTTTGATTTTCAATAATTAAAAGGCCCTTTATCCTCATTGTAACATAGTTCAGAGGCATGTCGATACTACATCTCTTCTAATAGATAAACTAACATCACCTGAGCTAGTTTATTTCCATTATGTATGTAAGCATATTTCAATTCTTTGATATTAATGAAATAACGTTTTATTGCTACTGCATATCTATGTTTATTTTTATATATTTATTTTGTTGCATTCCTTCATAAGTCTTGATCACCTGAAGGTTTTGTAGCTTTTGAGGAAGGTCAGATTGGTCTCATCATGCTGGTTCCACTTCCTTGAGTTGAACCATATCATAGTAACTCTTCATCACATGTTTACCCCGAAGGACTGGTTAGCTTGGGTAAATGTGGGAGGATTTGGGTACAAGGTGGTATCATAGCATGGTTTTCTTCTCCTTGGGTGATTTCTAGTTTCCATTCTCATTGGATGAATGTGTTGTCACATGTACATGTCGGTTGCATATGTATCCCTATGCTTGTGGTCTATGTTCTTGTTGTGTATGCATGGTGATGGTCATGGTTTTCATTGTGATGTCATGCAAAATTTTATGTTGTTGTTGTCAAAATGTGTTCATCATGAATGCATGTCAGTTTTTGTGTGTATTATGTATGAGTGCGTATCATACATATGTTGTTATGCATGCACTTTGTCTAGTTGTTGTTGTAGTTGTGGCATCATGCATGGTATCTGGATGATGATTAAGATGATGTCTATATACTGTTATGATTATGATTATACATCTATTGCGCTAATCTAATTGATCTTGCAGATGAGATATCCTCCCCTGAACTATACTGAGGTATGTTGGTTATGTTTATGTTTAGGTTTATCTAACGTGATATTCTTGGAGGAAGAGAAGAACAAAGCTGAATAACATAATGGTAGACTATAGTTCATGAGATTCTCCCTATAGATCATATGAGCCACATGGTGATGAGTACTCCCCTCACATAACATACACTTTGAGAGGTTTAAAGGCATAAATAAGAAGTTGAAAAGAAGATAATGAATGAATAATTCAATCAGAAGAGAGAATTGATAGGGAACATGAGAAGCAATCAAAATTTAATGCAGTTATCATTCATTGTTTGTTAAAATTGTAGAGACAAGGACCACTTATAATCAGTCATGGATAGGAGGATAGGACTAATGGAACATATGGTATTAGGTCACATGGTGGGAATAGGTTGAATAGGGATGATACATCCAGAAATGGAATATTCTTGGATACACCTGATAGATGAGGCAGTGGACATGGGCTTTACTCTAGTTATGATTTATATAGGTATCATGGTAATCATCGCTATCATCCTTACAAGAGGAATGATAGGGGATATTTTCTAGATGATTTCAAGAAAGAAAATCCACCTACATTTGATGGAGAAGTGAAGAAGTCACAGGATGCAGAAGCATGGTTTCCATAGATGAATAAGTTCTTCAGGTTGCATGAGTACTCAGTGAACATGAAGGCGATAATAACTACATTCAGTCTCAAAGGTAAAGCATATATTTGGTGAGAAGATGTAATTATTTTTAGAGGTATTAACGAAGAGGAGTTGACTTGGAGTGAGTTCGAGAGAATATTCAGGAAGAAGTATATATCACAGAGATACTATGATGATAGGGAAAAATAATTCTATGAGTTGAAGATGGGATCTATGACTGATTAAGAGTATACTAGAATATTATTAGAGTTATTGAGGTATGTTCGTTATCTTAAGGAGGATAAAGTTAATATTCAAAGATTCATCAGTGGGTTCCCTATAACATTCAAAGACAAGATTGAGTTCAATGAGCCTAGATCATTGGAGGAAGCCATCATAAAGCTAAAGGATTGTTATGAGGAATCAAAGAGTAGATATGAGACTAAGTAGGATTGGAGAGGTAATGAAAATAATAAAGGAAAATGGGATAAGAAGCGAACAAGGCCTCATGACACATGTAACAAAGAGAATGCAGTGCCACCTAAGAACTTCAATGTATCTGACAGAGGATAGGAATTTCAGTTTGAGGTGAAGAATAAGGGTGTAGGTTGGAAGCCTTTACAGTGTTGGACTTGTGGAAAGGATCATCACAGGTGATATTGTCCAAAGTATTATGGTTGTAGGATACATATCTGTTTGGTCAATTTAGTGTGTCCTAAATTGCTGCATTTAATTTGTCAATCCGGGAATCGTAAGCTGATGAAGTGCGGCGCACTATATGTGCAAGATAACCTATTTCTTAACTTTTTGTCGTTTTTGGTTTTCTAAGGTGAAATGGAAATTCTAAGATGAAAACAAGTTTGGTTATGTTTGTTCAAGGAAGTGATATCCCCTATAATGATTTACCAACTTGAAACTTTAAAAAGCAAATTGAAATTTACAATGACAAGACTTGAAAGAAAATGAAAATGTACTGCTGAAATGAAAAAGTGCTGCTAATCTAATAAATCAAAACAGTAAACTAGTGAGCATGAAAACCAAACTATTCTTGCTGCCAACTAAACACAAAAGAAACTATGCTTAAGGAAATTCAAAATTGCAACAAAATAAATCTAAATCAGATTACATCAATTTATCTTCTGACCCTTCATCATTAGTCCAGCTATGATTTTCGGAAGTAATCATAAACAACTTGAGTAACTGATATTTAATTTGCAGAAAGTAAACTAACACTAAACCATACACTCATGATTCAATCTCTCACCATCAGTCCAGCTATGGCTTTCGGAGGCAACCGAAGATGTCATGTATGATTTAATATATCTAAATTTGAAGAAAAGAAACTAATACTGAACTACACATTTCATAATGCAATCCCTCACCATCAGTCCAGCTGTGGCTTTCGGAGGCAACCGAAGATGCTATGAGCAGATTAGTATATCTAAATTTGCAGAAAAGAAACTAATACTAAACTACACATTTCATAATGCAATCCCTCACCATCAGTCCAGCTGTGGCTTTCGGAGGCAACTGAAGATGCTATGAGCAGCTTAATATATCTAAATTTTAACTACTGAAGCAAATAAACAAAACTGAAATGAACAAAGCAATACTGAAATTAAACAAAAGCTATGAAAAGCAAATTAGCAGCAGAACAATGTTAGTTCCATGTCATTAGTCAAAAAGCTATGAAAATGCCCGGGCTGCCTATCTAAAACCTGAAACATAAACACTGATCAGTGATTAACAATCATAAAGCGTGAAAGACAGAAATGAAATGGAAATTATGGAAGTGTATAAACAGAAATGAAACAACTGCAAAGTATGAACATATGAATGGATTATGATACAATGATTTCTAAAGAAACGAAATGAGAAATATACACTAATACACAAAACCTTAGCTGAGAAGGGGCCCTCTACATAGCCTTGGCAACGGTCCTCAAATACGAATTAAGTTGAAAAACAGAGTCTTCTCATATTAAAAAGCAATCATTACAGAATGGTAATGTTACGGCACAAGTGCAGCGTAATCACTACAGAGCAGACTAATCAAAAGATAACAGAGACTACATTCACTAACATCAACTAAATTCATAAGCGTATGCAAACGCAATATATATAACAACAAACTATAACTGTTTCCTAAAGTTCATGCTAGTGGAGAGCACGTAGACCACTACGTCCACGGATATAGGAGCATGGCCGTGTTGGAAAGTAAATCTATGAGAGGTGGATGCTTGAATTCGACTCTAGAACCCTGTACAGATGTCGATTTAACCTCCGCAGGCTTAGAAACGGCCGTATGGGTCTTCATGTGACACGAAACAGAGTCCGGCCGACATGAAACTCCATGGTTGACTTCCATGTGGACGCCTTTGACCGCGACTTCTTTGGATGAGTTTGCTTGAACCAATAGGACACGAACCATGTCCACGTCATTCCTGACCTGCCCATGTGGGTCGTTTCCCTTGTAGACACCTGTAGCATAGAGTTTCACAAAATAGCTGCGGAAAGTTGCAGCAGCTGCGGAAAGTGGCAAGATTCCGCAGCTGAATGAACAAAATCTAGATCAAATAGAAAACACAAAAATATAATTAAAAACCATGTTAGATGCTCTTTTGCACATGATATTGACAATTTGGGAGGTTTAGGTGAGTGAAAAAGGTATGGAAAAATGTACGGAAAAGATGCAAATTTGGGACTCAACAATATCTACAATTATTAGATGCAGATACAGTGGGGGATGTTGGATAGAGTATTCCTCAGATTTATGCAGCATTGGATAACATGAAAAAAAATCATCATACATCTTTTATCGAGATGGAAGGTAAGCACTAGTGTTGTAGGCTGCAAATATACAGTGGTATCAATAGCTACATTGATTTTTCTTTGAGGTACCAAGTTGCATGTATTATTTACTTGTTATTTTTGGCACACATGACACATGCATGGGGTTCCTTGGTTATGATCTAGCATTGGCATGGAGGATTTCCTGGATTGACAGTGGTTTTTCCTAGCCTTTAATTTTCATATATAAACATGGTATTATGGTTTTATTTCCTTTTATTATTATTATTATTGGTGCTCATGTTCCTTATGGTTGTGCGTTGAATTACTAGTTCTTGGAAGCCTTGGTTGGAAAAATGCTCTGGAAGCCTTGTAAAAACTTGGGTTGAGTTACTAGTCCTAGAAGCCTTGGTTGGAAAAATGCTCTGGAAGCACTTGGTGGGTTGAGTTACTAGTCCTAGAAGCCATGGTTGGAAAAATTCTTTGTAAGGCTAGAAAAAACTGTGGTTTGAGTTACTAGTCCTAGAACCCCTGGTTGGAACAAATGATCTAGAGCCCTAGAAACTTGGGTAGAGACTTATCTGGTGATGGTTAGTGATTTACAACCATGAGGTGGAATCGTTGGTTAAGGGTTGAGGTGGTTTGGCCTTTGGAAACCTTGGCTTGGTTTTGTTTGGTTTACTCCATGAGAGCCTACATTCATGCTTAAAATTTGGTGTGGGGGTGATTGGTTGAAAGAAAGATTTGGTTCAACCCAATCTATGGTCGGGTGTTACGTGGAAGTATGAAATCTAGTTGCATCTTGAATTTGTTAATAATATCTTTTTTTCCTATTGTATTTTATGGGAAAATGTATTTCTTATAATGTGATATTGATGGTTGTTTTATCATTGTTATTTTGTTGGTTATAAGCATGGTTTATGACATACTTGAGTTATGGATCTCATCATGTTTTGGTTATTTTGTGAGATGTTAATGAGTGAATGACCTAATAGATAAAATTGTAGCTATTGGGAAAAGATATTGGTTCTCCTTGTCGATTCTCAGATAATTATGTGATCCATATGCTTACATTGGTTGTTATGACCTATAGATTACATGTTTATGATATGTTTAACGAAATGTCTATCATGGCTAGTAGGGCTAAGTCAAGTCATTTTTCAGAAGTTCGAATTAGTAACCTTTTTTCAATTTTTTTTTATCATTCCTGGAAGTTTCATGAAGTTATGGGTGATGGCCTGATACCTAGCCTTGAAAAAGTGGCTCAAAATTCGGGGTCACTAGCTTAGAACTGCTTGAAAAAGTCCATAGTCATGGGCATGCCTTATTGTGGGATCGAATGGAAGGCCTTAGTCACATGCATGGATTTTCGTGGGAGTTGTTGAGGGTTCATATAAGTAAAATGATATGTTTTCTCAGGGTTTAAGCACTTGAAGGGGTTGGTTGTCTCCTGAAGTTTTTGTAGCTTCTGAGGAAGGTCATATTGGTATCGTCATGTCGATTCCACTTCCTTAACTATACATGGGGAATTGAAACATATCATAGTAACTCTTTTTCACATGTTTACCTAGGTGGATCATTTAGCTTGGGTAAATGTGGGAGGAGAAGGTTACATAAAGGAAAGAAAGAAATCACAAGAGAAGAGGTTGATCAAAAAATACAACTCGATTGTTCTAAAGGTAATAGGTTGCATATGTGATTTCCTTGCTAATTCATGGATGTATGGTATATGCATGTGATTTTCTGGTTATGTGTTGTCATTGGCATGGATATTTTGTAAGATTGATAGTGGTTTTAGCCTTTCATTTCCATTTTTTAGATTGCCATGGAGTTGTGGGTTTTTCCACTTGATTGTTTTTCTGATTGGTGCTCATAATTCATTATGGTTTTCAATTGGAAAAAAATCTCTGGAAGCCTTGGAATAACTTAGGTTGAGTTACTAGTCCTTGAGCCTAGGTTGGGAAAAATTATCTGGAGCCCCTAATAGGGTGAATTACTAGTCCCTGGAGCTGGGTTGGACAAACACTCTAGAACCCTAAAAGTTTGTTGGTTGAGTTACTAGTTCATGGATCCCTAGAAAACTTGAGTAGAGACTGATATAGTTGGTGTTAGTGATGTACGACCGTGGAGGTGGAATAAATATGGTTGAGGGTTGAGATGGTTTGGCCTCTCGAAGCCCTAGTTTGGTTTTGTTTTGGTTATTCCACGAGACCCAAATTTCATGCTTGTAATATGGTGAGAGGGTGATTGGTTGAAAGAGAGATACGGTTCAACCCAATATATGGTTGGGTGGTATGTGGAAGTCCCTGACTTGGTTGATATTTTCATATGCTAATATGAAATATTTCCTTATTGTGATCTATGAATACTTGTAGTGATTATGTTGGCGATATTATGGCTAAGTTACCATGGTTTTGATGCTGGTTATTTTATGGTTATATGTTGGTTATGTGGTGTGTATTATCTATGGATCTTGTCATAAAACATTTAATTACTAAATGGTTGAGGAATATATGGACTAATAAATATTTTTGCAGCTATGTGGAGTGGGAATAGGGCCTTCTTGGCCCATTCTAAGATGAATCTCAAAATTTCATGTTCAGATATGCATTCATGACCCGTAGCGTACATGTTTTCCGGGTGTTTGAGGAAATGATTAGTATGTTATGCTAAGTCTAGGTTACGTTTATGACTTAATTTTGTATGTTTATCATTTTCATTTGTGATTCAAGTCTCAGGAAGTTTTGGGAAGTGGTTTGGAGGCTAACCTAGAATTGTGGCTTAGATCTTGGAACCACACCCTCTCAACTGGGAAATTTGGGTAACAAATGCACTCAGGGAGTGTTTTTTGTGCAGTGGAGGTTAAACCACACTCAAGCCTTTTCATGCATGCAATTGGGAGCTTAGGTCAGTGAAAACGAGCCCCAACTCAGAGTTTGGTCACTTGGTGTGGTTCTTTGGCCCCTAAGTGCCTTGTATCTCCGAGGGATGTTGTTAGATGTCAGTTTGTAGGCCCCACTTCCTGTTGTAGTATTCAAACCCCCCCCCCCCCCCCCCATTTCTTTTTATAATAATAAATATTGTGATAATAAATGGGGACCCTTTAAATTTTCCAAAAGACTTAGAAAGTAAGAGTTTGCCTTAAAAAAAAAACATTTGTAATAGAATCATAGATAATATTTAGGTATTGAGTTATGTCACTTAGGACTAAGAATTTATTGCTTTATCGCAAAGCGCAGAATCCAAAATAACGCAGAATCATAAGTCAGAATCTACGAAACACAATAAGAAAAACCCTTTTATAAGACCAAATTTAGTGTTGAGATTTTTCTCACTTAAAATGTCTTTAAATTTTCCAGAAGACTTAGCAAGTAAGAGTTTTCCTTAAAAAAAAACATTTGTAATAGAACCTTAGATAATATTAAGGTATTGAGTCAAGTCACTTAGGACCAAGCATTTCTCACTTTATCGCAAAGCGCATAATCTAGAGTAACACAGATTAATTGTAATTCGGAATTCGCGAAACGCGATAAGAAAAAACCTTTTATAAGACCAAATGTGGTGTTGAGATTTTTCTAACTTAAAAGGCCTTTAAATATTCCTTAAAGTCAATAAAGCCTCTGTGTTAATAAAACAATATTTCTCATAAGGAAAAGCCACTCAAAAATTCAATAAATATACCGTGCATCGCAAATTGAAAAACATAAACGACTTTTGAAATGACATATCCCCAACCTTGCAACCTTGTGATACTGCGATGTTGCAATATAAAAAGCTTACGACCTTGCGATATTGTGACTTCGTGGTATTGCGATATTTCGAGATATTATGATAGTGCGACTTTACTACATTGCGATATTGTGATTTATCGCGATTGCAGGATTAACATCGCACTTAAGTCACACCAATTTGAAATATCATTTGGGATTTGCGATGCGATGTTTTGATAATACTTAAAAAGAATCACACGTAGGCCTTAATGCATAATCAATAGAGGTTAGCCACATTTTCTCTTTTAAAGGCTCAGGAAGATTTATATCTGTTTACTGGTGTTTGCAATAAAAGTCGCGTCCTTATACAATTTACTGTGATAATTGAATTATCCGTTTTCATTTTCGCTCTACGTTTTATAATGTTTTCTTCATTGCTCAATTTCAGGAAAAAACACTCGGAAATGACTAAGAAAGGAAAAAAATACAGTCGAGGCTACTGCGTTTGAAGACTCATACATGCATCCACTCTTTACTGATACTACATACAATAAATATGGTGGAACTACATTGTGGGAAGCAATGTATAATTTACTGTAGGATGAAAATCCAATGGTACTGGAAATCAACGCAACAACCAACGCTAAAATATCATCCGAGGCTTCCTTCTTTCCTACACATGATAGCTACAAGGCCCAAAATCATTCCATACACGGATATGGTAAAGTGGATTATTGACAATGTGGATATTTTCAGGCATGAAATTCAAAAATTCAAGATAGGAAGTCATGGGGTCATTTAGCTCAGACATTTTGCGCATAATGTATCACTTGCCAGAACCTCAAAAGCCCTATGAAAAAGGTTTCATTGAGCAGTTCACAAAATAAAAAGAATACCTGATAGATGTTATGTAGACTTGGAGGTTTGGCTCTAGTAAATTCAAGCAAGACAAATCTGGTATGTACCCAATTGCGCCTTTATCAGCCCCACATAGTTATGTAGCTGCGATGATGTGTAGGCTATTTGGAAAAGCGGACAGTACCAATCTTTCCATGGAATGGGTTCCATTGATTGATGCGACTGTTAATGCCACAATTATGAATTGGAGTAGTATTTTGTCAGAAAATTTGGCCATGGACATTAGAAAATATACGGACAATAGAGTTGTCTCCACTCCAGTTATCCCTCTATTTTTTTATGAGTGCATACGTAATGGATTCTATTTTTTTGTTTGTTCATGATTTCCAAACATGGGTTGGAATTAGACTCTAAAAGACCCTACTCCCATTCATGTTTATCATAAAATTTTGTGGGAATCGTAGTTTCACCCCCATTTTTACAAAAATTGTCAAAGCATTATGTTTCCAATTTATCAAAACATTTTTGATGTAAAATCCCCCAGGTTTTCAGAGGAAGAAAATATAGACATCTTTCCAGTGGAAGGATGGTTTTATGAAGAATAATTTACTTATATCAGAGTTTATGGGAGTATTGCAGCTCCCCATGCTCTTCCATATTATGTTCCTGATAAGCTATTGGAAAGAGAGATTTCCTATCAATCATTAGGGGAAGGTATTACCAAAACCCTCAAAGATATGAAGAAATCTATCTGGCCAATTTTCCCAGTGCAATGTGGTTCTTTTACATTATTTTATTTTGGACACACAGTTAAAGAGATACATAATATTGCATGCTTGAATCTAGCTACTATGCCAGGTAGACAATATGACCCTAACAAAGTCGCTCAAGTCTTCACTGCCATGGTCAAAATCAGAAAATTCATTCACGAGAAAAGATGAATTTGATGATCTCTTTTAAAAGGCCAAGACATTATCACAAGTCTTACATTCAACATCAATCAAACTGACCCCAACCAACCTCAATCATTTTCACATATATAGGAATAAAATATTGACAAGGGTCACTTTGGATCTATTGCAAGTTGATGAAATAAGAGAACCTATTCCCAGCATAATCCTGGAGGAAAATTCCAATCACAATTATGATCAAGAATATCCAGAGAAGTCAATTCAAGGTTCAAAACATTCTAAACATAAATATCAGAATCATGAAGAAAACCCTAAGCAAGATCTTGAGAAGGATACAAAGAAAAATGTTGGAGAAATGGCTAAAGAGACCTCGGCTGAGGAAAAATGGGAGATTGAATCTACAAAAGTTCAAACATAGAGGATCATAGTCAATGATATGGATAAATAATGGGAGAAATACAGAAAAAATCTCCAAGTACAATAGACATAGACAAGAATTGAAGGAAATTCTAGATTTCAGATCCCTAAACAGACTCTACATGTTATAAATCGAGAACCGATGTTGAAATCATCTTCACAAACTGTTTTAAGAATTGAAGAGATACCCCTGTGTTGACGGGAAAATTTGTCCGGCCAACAGTAGGGGATCTCCCCGGTAGAAAGTCCCAATTAGACCTTAAACCGTTTGGAGTAGGGATCCCGTCCGGGGTGTGGGTCCGACTACCACTTAAGATGACTTCCCTTCGGTCTCAAAAGAACCTGTTTGAACCTGCAGACATACACTCATTCACATGATACAGAATACAAGATTAATGTGTTAAACATGAATCAAACACTATGCGTAGCAAGATTATAGATAAAGCACGTACACCTCAAGAGATGTCATTAGCAACACAACTTTTGTGGGGTAATGCTTGTACGGTAGTCAGATCACAAAAGAAATAGTTCTTTATGATAAGATACCTCTCCACTTCCTGAAAGATGAAACGAAATGCTAACAATATAGTTCATTAACATTCATTAATAGAACAGATAATAAAATGAACATCATTGATACAACACGGATAGCCATGACGCATAAACGATGACATGAATAGTGCAGCTTCTTTAATCATAGGATATTCTGAAACTGTACAAGAAATACGCAAAGTGTTCATACAACAAAACACATCATAACCATAGGGTATTTTAACAAGACTCTATATTCATATGCTCAAGTGTAGAATCTTTCAATACAATTGCATGTAGCTCTTGAGTTTTCCCAAAAAAGAAAAGCCCTTTTTACAATGTCCCGTAGGAGTATTTATAATGCCAAAATTGTCCGTTGGGTTTCCTTGACTGTTCGCCTTCTTGACCTTTGGGTTACCTTGCGACCCACTCCTTCTGCGACCTGGGTAGGTGATGCGACCTGCGACCTAGGTAGGAGATGCGACCTGCGACCTAGGTAGGAGATGCGACCTGCGACCTAGGTAGGAGATGCGACCTGCGACCTGTCCTGTTGGTGCGATTTGCGACCTGGTTCTACTTGCTGCTCAGGACTTGCTGCTGCCGGGACGCGAAATGTTAATGTCAGGGATGTCAACCTGTTGCTCTCTGAGGAAATCCTTCCATGCCTGGTGTTCTGCCGCTATGGGGGACACCAGAGGTACCTCCTCCTTCAACCTATGCACACATTCCAAAGCGTTTGGTACTAAGGTCTCCCTTTTCTGTCCGATCTGATTTGAAAGCGATGCAAGCTTGGTATAAATCCGCGCTGGAGCGGCGATGAATTGACTAAGATTCTCTTGAGATGCCGAGGGCTCTGGATCAGCTGCGGCTTGCTTGATAGGTTGCAAGAACGATTGAATGTCCTGGTCTACTTGTTCCCAGGTTTTCTCCTCTTCTAATGCCCCAAGCGATGGGATGTGATGCAGCGTATGCATTGAGTCGATACCACTAATCAGGTGGTTGTACGAGGACATTACTTTGTCCAGGTCTTTAGACAATTTGTCTCCAGATTGCATCGCCATGCGGAGTTGAACCTTTGCATCCTGCGTGTGAATCCAGTCCCTCTTAGGCAAATTTTCAGGTGCCTGAGGGTACTGTATTGTCCAACCCATCATCCTGTCTAAGGCTTGTGAAGCTTCTCTGAGCTGCTCTTGTCTTTGCCTGGTTTCCGTTCGTGCTCTTGCCAGTGGAGCGACTGTTTGTTTGATGGTGAAAATTTCACCATATACCTGCCTCATAGTCACTTCCAACACCTCACACTCCTTGAAAATGGCAAGCGAGACTTCATTTACTGGTAGAGCCTGGTTTCGAAGTTGCTCGACTTCTGCTTGCAATTCTACTTTCTCTTGCTCTGCTCTCTTCTCGCGTTGCTCAGCTGCGTGCAGTCTATTTTGTAGAGATACTATTTCTCTACTCATTCGGGTTACATTTTATTCCGTAGCCGCAGTGAAAGCAGTACCTGCTGATGCTATCATTACAGGACTAGTCCTGGTGTCAAGGACTATGTCTTTGCCTGTTGCCACTGTGGATGCGGCAGAAGGGCTTTGCGCCAGTGACCTCCTCTTCTCTTGCCAGATTTTGAACGAAAACTGATAAAATGTGAGTCTGGTCAGGTCAAACACATCTTCTTCCTATACATGGGGTGATCTGACATGAGAGATTTTTGTACGGCCCAGAGGTATATCGAGAGGAGTCACCTCAACGTCTTCCAGCATGTCATCCTCCCTTTCCTCTGTGTTCTTTTCTTCTTCTTCCTTCTGCCGGCGTTCAGCCTCTGCTGCTGCTTCTATTTCGGCCCTCTTCTTCTGTTCAGCTGCAACAGCCTGTTCGGCTTTCTTTTGGCGTTCAGCCTCTGCTTTGTCCAGTTCTGCTGCGGCTTGTGCCTCCTTGCCCTCTTTTTCTTTCCTGGCCTCTTTGGTCTGCTTCTTCTTCTGTGTTGTTGTTGCACTCTTTTGGCGCGTTTCCTCATCCTCCTTTAGCTTTTTCTCCCTTTCTTGCTGGGCTTTCATCTCTGCTTCCTTTTGTTTGATGGATGGAATAGGCCCTGTGTTGGTTCGAGACTTCTTGAGTAAAGATGAAGAGGAACCTCCTAACTGACGAATTCTGTCTTCTAAGCTCTGATCATCTGGGTCTTCCTGGACCACGTCAGTTCCCGGAGCAAGTTTTCTTTCAGCATTATACCAGTTTCTTCTCTCATCTTCCGCCGGGCGCTCAAGATGTTGATAAGTCCACTTGAAATTGGCTCTCCGGTAGTGTTCAGGAACTATTTTCTCTGGGTCGTATGTTCGGTGTTCAAGCGCCCCGAGCTGATAACTTCTCATTGCTTCTTCTTCTGCTGTTACTTCCCTGAAGTCTTTAACTGTGAATGCACCAATGGTGAGGGGTAGCGTGGGCCACGGCTTCTTTTTTCCTTTAGACAGGATGCTAGAGAATCCGTGTGACATTTGAAAGCATACCTCCTGAATAAGCATTTTGTCTGTCACGAAGCGAGGCATAGCATGTGGCGCCTTGTAAGTTCCAAAGACTCGGATGAAGGTGTATCCAGGGAAAGGGAACCAGTGTGCCACTTTAACTAGCGTCTCCTTGGCCCGCCACGACATGCAAGGGGCGTCTTGGCCAAATAAAAGTCTGTACAGAGAGGGAATAAATATTTGGGAAATTTGATCCATATCCTGTTTGTATTTGGACTCCCAAAATACCTTGAGTTGTAGATGAATTGCGCGCGACTGCTCGGAGTCCCAGTTGTGCGCCCATCCTTCAAAATCTACTCGGGCGCAGACCGCGTCTAGTAGGTAAGAGGCCATGTAAAATTCGGCAGGCATTCCTTCTTCCGGGGCTAACGCCGAGTTCAAATTGGTCTGCATCGACGTCATCAGTATGTCGGCCCAGTTGAAACGGGTGCCATGTGTTGTCACATACTCCATGATTGTGGCCCAACTGCCGCTGAAGGTGGAGCAGTCTGGGCGCCCGTAAAGTCTGCAGAGCATGGCTGCAACCAACTTGTAAACCTTCCTCAGGCTTGCCACTGGGTACTCTTGGTCTTTCTTGACCTTGAACTTCTCGGGCTCCTCCCACCATTGTCTGATAGTGTCAACTATTGGAACGACGTGAGAAACAGCCCACTCTGGAGAGAAATGCTCATTTGGGCGAGGCAGTGAGTAATAATGTGTGCATCCGAGCCTACTAGTGTAGCAAAAGCTCTGCCTTGGTGATCTCTGATCACAAACTTCTCGGGGTCTGTCTTTTGTATGATCCAGTCTATGATCTCTGGACATGGGAATATGGCTGGATGCGCCCCTGCCAGATGTAGTTTGGACCTCTTTACCGCCAAGTATACTTCCCGGTCTGGGAGATCTTCCGGAAATTCTTCTTCCAGTTTGGCGAACTCCTGATAAATCTGGTACCATCTCATGCTGTCGTCTTTTGAAAAAGTACATAGTGTATCTCGGTATATTGGGGGTGGGGACACCACCTCCAGCTCATCAATCTCTTCCACTATTTTCTTGTCCTTCCTCCGAGATAGCGGGGGCGCCATGTCACTAGAATCTGAGAGCACAGGTATGCACTCTATGTCTTCTTGAGTTTCACCTGTCAAATTCAAAAAGGAGTCCCACGATAAGAACGACATGGTGATAAAAACCAGTTACAATTTAGTGATGAAATCTAGCCGTGTTAATGCAAAACTGGACTACTGAGTCGCTGGGTCGCGGATCGCAAAAACAAGGTCCGGACGCGACCTTGTGACCTCGCGACCAGGTCGCTGGGTCGCTAGGTCGCAGATCCTCGGAAAAGTGGAAAATGCGACTTAGCGACCTCGCGACCAGGTCGCTGGGTCGCAAAGTCGCAAATCCCAAACAAGTGGAGAGAGTGCGACTTTGCGACCTCGCGACTAGGTCGCTGGGTCGCAGGTCGCAAACTAGCTTGCCGGGGGGTTTTCGCGCGCGCGGCCTTGAACTCTTTTTCTCCCTTCTGTTGGGAATTTACAAGATGGCTGGGCCCAGGGGGAGCTATGGCATGGTTTCAAAAGCAAGGGATGGTGCCATAAAGGTGAATCAAGAAAAGCAGTGAGGTTTGGGCAATTCATGCAACAAATAAACTCACAAAACCCTCAAAAACATCTAAGCTCAGACAAAAGACCATTTAAAGGCCTAAGGAGAGATGGGTTTAGAAAGAAAAGCATTAAAACGGAAACAACAAGAAGAAATGGCAACTTACCCGGGAAAAACGCGTCAGTTGAGCTGTCAGAGGCGTTTTCTTACAAATCGCTGAATGTACAAAATGCGACCTGCGACCTCCCTTTTATATAAAGTCGCACGTGCGAGCAATAAATGCAGGTCGCTGGGTCGCGGATTTGTCAAATTTTGAGTTTTGCGACCTTGCGACCTTGCGACCTGGCGACCTGGTCGCTGGGTCGCAAGGTCGCTAAGTCGCGCTTTTCTGAAAACTACAAAATTGTGACCTGGCGACCTGGCGACCTGAGGTCGCTAGGTCGCAAGGTCGCATTTTTCATCAGTTTAGGGGATCTGCGACCTGGCGACCTGGCGACCTGAGGTCGCGGGGTCGCTAGGTCGCTAGGTCGCAGTTTTCATGAATTGTTTACTTTTGCGACTTAGTGACTTAGCAATTTCTCTTTGTTTCTATGGGGCTCCGAAAATTTGAAATGGTGGTCAAAATTTTGGAGGGTGTTGTAGAGACTGCAACAAATGGTGATTCACTGGACGAACTCAGAGTCTCTGCTGATGGTTAGTCTTTGCGGGGGGAGGGAGGGGCTTATGCTAACTGTCCTCTTTTACCTTGTGGTTTCCATTTCCTAGCCTTCGGCATCTAGCTGGGTTGCTCAACCTGTTGGTCTGGTTGGGCGCCATTCAAACAAATTCTTTCTTCAGGTCTCCGGACTGGAAGGGTTGGAGAACTCCAGGTGACCACAGGGTCTGGTACGATTATTTTGTCCTCATCGTGTTGCTCCGCTGCCAGCGAACCTCTCGGTCCCGGCGGAGTCACTGCCTAGGAATCGTGAACGTTGCTCCGCTGCCAGCGAGCCTGGTCAGTACCCCGGCGGAGTCGTTACATCACCTCTCTGCGCAGGAAGCCTTTCTCAATCCTTTACCCTTATTTGTGTGCTATTGCACTTATTTTGAATGTGCCTGAGGCACTTATTTAGATGTGTTTATGGCACTTATTTGAAATGGAAATTTAGCCTGGGCGGATGAGGGATCCCGACTTATTTTGCTTGCAGAGAGGTTGTTCCTGGTCTGGTATGAGGACTTTGGTTTTTCCCAGGCGCCCTATCGTAGCATAGAGTATCTCTCTTCCCTTCTGGTCCGGTTACCATTTACACTGCATTTTCTTTTGTGGACACCCTCTCAGACTGGCGAGGTAAGTTCTCCTGCTTGATGACTTGTGCTTGGTAATGTGCTACCTCTAGGTGTGGAGGGCAAACAAACTTTCGCCGCCTTTGAGTTTATCGGGAAAGGCTTTCCATCAGCGGAGAACCTGATGCAGTATGCCAATCTGCGTAGCTCTAACAAATCCTTCCTTAGGTTTTTATTCCATTTTATTTATATATATATATATATATATATTTATTTTTATTTTTATTTTTTATTTTTTATTTTTTATTTTTTATTTTTTACAAAATAAAAGACACGGAACTATGGTACAAAACCAGACAGCCCTCGAAGGGCTGTTAAGTGAAATAGTGTTTGAGGTCATGCCCGTTTACCGGGAGGACCTCGACTCGTCCATCAAGGGTTTGTAATCTGAATGTGTGTGATCCTATCTTTTCATTAATTTGGAAAGGGCCTGTCCAAAGTACTTGGAACTTAGCATGCTTCCCCTTTTCCTCATGGGCTTTATCCCACTTAAGGACCAGGTCTCCTACTTCAAAAATTTTATTTCCCGCGGACTTTTTATCAAACCATCTTTTGATTCGGCTCTGATGGATGGCAAACTTTTCCCGGGTCTTTTGCCTTTCTTCCTCCAATTTCAGCAAGGTGTCGATTCGGTTCTGCAAGGTGGGACACGGGGTGCCATGACATTCTTGGGATAGTTGGAGGGCCGTGAGAGATAGATGAGAAGGTAGAACAACTTCTTTTCCATACACGAGGAAAAATGGGGAGGTTCCTAAAGAGGACTTGGGAGTAATACGGTCAGCCCACAGTGCATTGTGAAGGGCATTGTGCCAGTTGCGCTGGTGGGATAGAAGAGTCTTCTTAATAATCCGGATAAGGTTCTTGTTAGTGGACTCAGCTAATCCATTTCCCTGGGGATAGTAGTTTGCAGAATGTTTCAAAATAATTCCATTTTCCAGCGCAAAATCATATAACTTAAAAGATGAGAAATAAGTCGCATTATCAAAAACTAAAGAAGTCGGAACGCCAAACCTGGTCATGATGGAATGCGTGAGGAATTCTATTACCTCGTGATCGTTGATTCGGCGTAACGGTGTTGCCTCGACCCACCTGGTGAAGTAATCAGTGGCCGTAAGGATATACCGATGTTGTTTAGAAGAGTGAGGTAAGATTTCCCCAATTACGTCCAAACCCCATTGTTGGAAAGGTTCCTCTACTGCTACTGAGAGTAGTGGTGCGGCTGGCCGTGCTTCTCGGTTGGCGAACCTCTGGCACTGAATGCATTTCCGAACATACGCATGCGCGTCTCTGAAAAGAGTAGGCCAATAGTATCCTGCACGCATTATCTTATGGGCAGTGGTATCTCCGGAAAAATGACCTCCAGCTGGTCCGTCATGCAACTCGGTTAAGATTTTCTGTGCTTCGTCAGTTCCCAAGCAGCGTAACAGGACCCCATCATGGTGTTTCTTGAACAACTTACCTTGGATCAGTTGGTGAGATGCGGCTTTTAGTCTTATTGCGCGTTTCTGTCGGGCAGTAAGAGCAGGGTCCATCGTGCCTTGGGCCAGATATCTCGAAATGTCAGAATACCAAGAAAGGCTATTTTGCTGAGGCACATGGTCGCTCTGATACATGTCGATCTCTTGTCCCCAACTTTCTTCTTCAATCTCCCGAGCATTTGCAGCCTCTGCGGCCATTTGACATAAGCCCTGTTCTTTAACGGTATGTGCTGGTTTGAACTCTAAATCGTATTCTTGCAAACATGCCATCCAGTTGCCCCGCCTTTCGCCTAGTTCTTGCTGTACGAAAAGTGAGCGGACTGCTGGGTGCGGTACAAAAACCGTGACGTGATTTTTCAAGATGTAGGGCCTAAAATGTTTTACGGCCTTGTAAACCGCGTAGGCCTGTTTGTCAATTTCCGGATAGTTTAATTCAGCTCCCTGTAGACCGGTGCTCATAAAAGAAATGGGCCGTTCATCGTTGTTATTATCTTTCTGCGTGAGGATGGCCGCAAGCGAGGAGTCTGAAGCGAAAGTGTATAGGATGAAACCTTTATCAAAATCTGGACTTTGGAGGGAAGGAGTTTCAGCTATAGCCTTTTTGATCTTATCGAAGGCCTTTTTCTCTGGGGGATTCCATTGGAATACAGCATTCTTTTTAATCATTCCCTGCAGTGGTCTGACTATCTGCGCGAAGTCTGAAATGAATTTACGGACAAAATTAATCTTCCCCAGGAAGGATTGCATCGCTTTCTTGTTGCTTGGGGGCAGAATCTGAGCGATGGCTTTAGCCCGTTCCGGATCAACTATAATGCCCTGTTTAATGATAATGTGGCCTAGCAAGTTTCCTTCTGCCACAGCGAAAACACTCTTTTTAGGATTGAGCGATATTCCGTACCTCCTGCACCTCTCGAAGATTTGCTTGAGGTGGCGTAAATGGTCGCCCCTGCGTTTTGAAAATACAGTAACATCGTCCAAATAAACCACCACGCTCTGCCCTATTAAACCGCGGAAGGCTATGTCCATGGCTCGTTGGAAAGTTGCCCCTGCATTGATCAAGCCAAAGGGCATGCGTCTGAAAGCGAAGGTTCCCCATTTTGTCCGGAATGTGGTTTTCAGTCTGTCTGGTTCAGCTACCAGCACTTGGTTATAGCCGGAGAAGCCGTCCAATAGGGAGAACATCTCAGATCCAGACACAGCTTGTAATATCTTTTCCATGGGGGGCACCGGGTAGTTGTCTTTGTTTGAGGACCGATTCAGATTGCGGAAATCTACACACAAGCGGATCTCACCAGACTTCCTCCGCACAGGTACCAGATTCGACACCCACGTGGAGTGACGAACTTTGAAAATAATGCGCGCATCCAAAAGCTTCTTAAGTTCTTTTAGAATCATTGGCTCCAAAGCTGGATGCACTTTTCTGAGTTTCTGTTGGAAGGGTTTAACGCCTTCCCTCATGGGTATTACATGCTGAATGATACGAGTATCGTATGTACGTAGATCTTCATATGTCCAAGCAAATACGTCACGATACTTCCGGAATAACTGGGTGAAAGCCCGTGTCTCTTCATCACTGCAGTCTTTGCCAAGGTTAACGAACTTAGGGTTCTCATCTGACCCCAAGTTTACTTGCCGATGTGCCAATATGGAACTTTGCACTTTGGTGTTCGGAGGTCTGCGGAATCGGTTTTGCAGATCAAACATCTTTTCTAGTGATACCACCCCCTTGGGCATAATGTTCTCTTTGTGTTCATCATTCTTTTTCTGTAACGCATGCTCATGTTCTTCCTCATCGATCGCCGCGTCTTTGAATACTTCAGTATTGCACATAAAGTCCAAAATCTGTTGATCATCGTTAAAAACGCGTAAATTAGAAATATTGTCTGGCACAGAGGGCCTATATACAATTTCAATAGAAAAACCGTCCCTCAAAGGGGTGAATCTAGCAGCAGCATTGGCCAGAGTATCTGCTGCTGCATTGTGCATCCTAAAGACAGATTTAATTCCAAATGCATCAAAACCAGAAATCAAACGCCATACCTCTTGTTGATACGCCTTTAAATGTGGAGATAAACAGTGAATGGTGTTGCGTACCTGGCGGGTGATAATTTCGGAATCTCCAATGACCTGCAAAAATTTTACCTTCAAGTCTAGTGCCTTTTTAAGTCCGAGGATTAATGCCTCGTACTCAGCAGAGTTGTTGGTGCACTGGAACTCTAGCCGGCATGAGATTAAGTGCTTATTCTTGTGTGGGTCAAGAAATATGCAACCAGCACCAGCTCCGTCATGAGTCTTGGAACCATCATAATATAAGGTCCATAGGTCACTTTCCGGCTCCTTCAAGGCACTAGGTTGTGGAGGGGTCTCTGCTGGTGGTAAGTCAGGAGTCATTTGCTCTTCAGTGACAAAGGCTACTTCAGATTGAACCTCGGGGCCTATAGGAGACTGGGGGGGTTGGTAGCATCCAAATATTGACTCTAGAAAGCACATGCCGAGCTCTTCTTGTGCAAAGCTGATGGGTTCATTAACGACGTCCAGATCAGTGACGGTGTGTTTCATATAAGGCTCACTTTCTACCCTGATTTGATTATTCCGCCCCTTGTAAGGAAGCCACAAGTGGGACCAGTCGGTGGCGAAGTAGCCTTGTAATTTGCTGGACCAATCTCTACTGAGCAATAGGCCGTATGCTTCCGGGATATCGACAACCACAATGTCAATGCACTGATGGACCCTAGAGTCTGATGACAAGCGGATGATGACATTGTTCAATTCTCCTATGGCGGGTACTTGTGATCTATCGAGTTGTATGATTTTTGCATCAGTCTTCTCCGGGCGGATGTTAAGTTTCTTACAGACAGATAAAGGCATGACGTTTGTAGAGGCACCGGAGTCGACTAGACAGTTGTGGACATTGAAGTTAAAAATCTCGAAGGACAAAAGGAAAGGGGGTGTGGATCCTCTCGAGTTTGTATTGATGGCGTTTACTATGGATCGTACATCTGGTCCGGCTTGCGCAGACGTGTTGCTCACAGTCTTCGTAGCTGAAGTATTTGCGAAAGCCTTAAGAATGAGCTCCTTTTGATTAGTAATGCGGGCGAGCTCATAGAGAGAAATGTTTGCTCTTGTTTTCTTCATATCTTCAACAATGTTATAGCTGGGCTCTGGTTGAGGGCTAGGCTCGGCAAAAGTCTTAGAGGATTCTGTCGGAAGTTTTTTCTTTCGACCCTCTCGGGTAGTGTTGTTGGGGAGTTTCTCCATGGCAGATTGTTTTCCGTTACCCGGGGGCAGGATTTTCCTTAGAAAAGCCCTTTTCTTGTCTTCATAAGACTGTTCGGGAACAGGTCCTTTGCTTCTGAGGCTATAATTCCGCACGGGCTGATCTTTGGGAACATCTGCCATGTAGATATCAATGGGGGTAAGGTTCTCTCCACCTCGGATTATGTCAAAAGCAAGGATAGAAGATCCTGGTTCTTCGTTAGAGGGTGGATCCTCATCATGATCTGAAACATTATCCTCCGTGACATCTCCTGGAGTTTGGTCATCTAAAAGTTGATTAACTACCGCTGTCATACTGCCAATCCATTGAGGGCACGTTTTTTCAGAGTGGGCAGCTTGGTGGAATGAGCAGAAGTTGTCCTTCCCGATCTCCTCCACATTGAGAGCGGCGTTTGTGTTTGACGGAGGTCTGTTATTGAGATTACTTTTTCTGAAGAAAGGATTGGGTGGTTTAGTGCTAGTTGTGGCTTCTGTGCCTTTTCTCCTTAGGTCAGTGACTTCGTTTGTTAAATGCTTAAGCGTTTTAGCCATGCTTTCAAAATAAAAAGCATCTCTATCCCTATCAGTAGTCTTAGGGGCGGAGGACTGACCTCTTTTTGTGTTAGGCTTGTGATCATCTCTCCCTTCATGATCGATGGCTCCTATCGAAAGCATGTCTTTTTCCACAGCGAGAGCAGCCTCATAATTAGCCGTAAGGTTAGCGCGGGCTTCACGTTTGACGAAAACTGCAATGTCTCTAGGTAGGGCTTTGGTGTAGTAGTCAATGGTGATTGAGTCATCCAACGCTAAGTTTGGAGGGAATTTCTGCAGTATGGTAGAAAAGCGTTGGTTGAAGTCCTTAACCTTTTCCTTTTTATGACACTTGATGGTGCTCAGTTCAGTTAGAAGCATGGAAGGAGTTTTATCTTCTGAAAACTTATGTAGGAAAGTGCGACGGAATTGTTCCCATGAAGTGATGGAGGCACTGGGGAGAGAGCGGTACCAAGTGGCTGCCTTGTTTTCGAGGGTATGGGGAAACAGTCGACATGCGACATCATCGGACTGGACTCTCATGATTTGCAGAGACAAATAGAAGCTGCTGATATGATCTTCAGCCAAGGTGCCCTTCTCAGGGTCGAACTTAGGGAGATGTTTCTCTGGATGTCTAGGCATATCCTGGAGCGGGCCTAAAAGGTTTAACGGGGATTGAGCCATCCAGGCCAGGGGTTGCACTCTTCTCGCCCGCTGGTGTTGCCTAAACTGATGTTCAGATTCACCTTCCGAACCTGAGACCGATGCTTCTGACTCGTGACGGGAGTGTTCGTCTTGGTGTCTCCCACGGTGCAGAAAATCTCTAAGATATCCCAAGTTGTTTACAGGAGGCCTTACTGGGTTTGGGTGGCGGTTGCAAGCTTGGTTTCCTTGGCCTCGGCCTCTATCTCCCCTACCTCCGGCCCCTCGGCCTCTATTCCTATCTCCTTCATTTCTACGAGCCCTATTCCCCCCGTCTATATTTCCTCGGCCTCTGCCTCCCTCACCATCCCCGGGTGGGGGGTGTGCCTGGTTGTTGTTTTGTCGAGTCTGGTTAGGCTGGGAGTTGGGGAAAGGCTCGGTGTCAGCAAACTCTTCGCCCTCTTGGAGGATAGGATCATTTTCTTCAACGGCATTTGCGAGGTCTTCCAACATGAGATTTACGAGCTCGGGTATGGTACTAGCGATGGCACCGTTACGGGTGATGTTCTCGGGCGGAGTTCTAGTATGGGCAAGGTATTCCATGATTGGAGTGAACCGTAAATGGTTGACAAGATCTCGGGCAGCTGGGCGTAAGGCTCTCAGCTGCTCCCTAGTGATTTCATAATATCGAAGCTCCCTCCCTGGAATATCTTCTGGAAGAGGAGGATTAGTTTCATTGTTTATGACCTCCCCTTGGGGAGTTTGTGATGGGATGTTTGTTGTGTGCTGGGAGGCTGCCATTCAGGCCCTCCTTCTAGCGCCAATTCTGTTGACGGGAAAATTTGTCCGGCCAACAGTAGGGGATCTCCCCGGTAGAAAGTCCCAATTAGACCTTAAACCGTTTGGAGTAGGGATCCCGTCTGGGGTGTGGGTCCGGCTACCACTTAAGATGACTTCCCTTCGGTCTCAAAAGAACCTGTTTGAACCTGCGGACATACACTCATTCACATGATACAGAATACAAGATTAATGTGTTAAACACGAATCAAACACTATGCGTAGCAAGATTATAGATAAAGCACGTACACCTCAAGAGATGTCATTAGCAACACATCTTTTGTGGGGTAATGCTTGTACGGTAGTTTGATCACAAAAGAAATATTTCTTTATGATAAGATACCTCTCCACTTCCTGAAAGATGAAACGAAATGCTAACAATATAGTTCATTAACATTCATTAATAGAACAGATAATAAAATGAACATCATTGATACAACACGGATAGCCATGACGCATAAACGATGACATGAATAGTGCAGTTTCTTTAATCATAGGATATTCTGAAACTGGACAAGAAATACGCAAAGTGTTCATACAACAAAACACATCATAACCATAGGGTATTTTAACAAGACTCTATATTCATATGCTCAAGTGTAGAATCTTTCAATACAATTGCATGTAGCTCTTGAGTCTTCCCCTAAAAAGAAAAGCCCTTTTACAATGTCCCGTAGGAGTATTTATAATGCCAAAATTGTCCGTTGGGTTTCCTTGACTGTTCGCCTTCTTGACCTTTGGGTTACCTTGCGACCCACTCCTTCTGCGACCTGGGTAGGTGAGGCGACCTGCGACCTAGGTAGGAGATGCGACCTGCGACCTAGGTAGGAGATGCGACCTGCGACCTGTCCTGTTGGTGCGATTTGCGACCTGGTTCTACTTGCTGCTCAGGACTTGCTGCTGCCGGGACGCGAAATGTTAATGTCAGGGATGTCAACCTGTTGTTCTCTGAGGAAATCCTGCCATGCCTGGTATTCTGCCGCTATGGGGGACACCAGAGGTATCTCCTCCTTCAGCCTATGCACACATTCCAAAGCGTTTGGTACTAAGGTCTCCCTTTTCTGCCCGATCTGATTTGAGAGCGACGCAAGCTTGGTATAAATCCGCGCTGGAGCGGCGATGAATTGACTGAGATGCTCTTGAGATGCGGAGGGCTCTGGATCAGCTGCGGCCTGCTTGATAGGTTGCAAGAATGTTTGAATATCCTAGTTTACTTGTTCCCAGGTTTTCTCCTCTTCTAATGCTCCAAGTGATGGGATGTGATGCAGCGTATGCATTGAGTCGATACCACTAATCAGGTGGTCGTACGAGGACATCACTTTGTCCAGGTCTTTAGACAATTTGTCTCTAGATTGCATCGCTATGCGGAGTTGAGCTTTTGCATCCTGCGTGTGGATCCAGTCCCTCTTAGGCAAATTTTCAGGTGCCTGAGGGTACTGTATGGTCCAACCCATCATCCTGTCCAAAGCTTGTGAAGCCTCTTTGAGCTGATCTTGTCTTTGCCTGGTTTCCATTCGTGCTCTTGCCAGAGGAGCGACTGTTTGTTTGATGGTGAACATTTCACCATATACCTGTCTCATAGTCATTTCCAACACCTCACACTCCTTGAAAATGGCAAGAGAGACTTCATTTGCTGGTAGAGCTTGGTTTCGAAGTTGCTGGACTTCTGCTTGCAATGCTGCTTTCTCCTGCTCTGCTATCTTTTCGCGTTGCTCAGCTGCGTGCAGTCTGTTTTGTAGAGATACTATTTCTCTACTCATTCGGGTTACATTCTCTTCCGTAGCCGCAGCGAAAGCAGTACCTGCTGATGCTATCATTACCGGATTAGTCCTGGTATCCAAAACTATATCCTTGCCTGTTGACACTGCGGATGAGGCAGAGGGACTTTGTGCCAGTGACCTCCTCTTCTCTTGCCGGATTTTGAATGAAAACTGATCAAAAGTGAGCCTAGTCAATTCAAACACATCTTCTTCCTGTACATGGGGCGATCTGACATCAGAGAGTTTTGTACGGCCCAGAGGTATATCGAGAGGAGTTACCTCAAGATCGTCCAGCATGTCATCCTCTCTTTCCTCTGTGTTCTTCTCCTCTTCTTCCTTCCTCCGCCGTTCAGCTTCTGCTGCTGCTTTTATTTCGGCCCTCTTCTTCTGTTCAGCTGCAGCAGCCTGCTCGGCTTTCTTTTGGCGTTCAGCCTCTGCCCTGTCCAGCTCTTCCTTAAGCGCCTGTTCCGCTGCAGCTTGTGCCTCTTTGTCTTCTTTTTCTTTCCTGGCCTCTTTGGCCAGCTTCTTCTTTTGTGTTGCTGTTGCACTCTTTTGGCGCGCCTCCTCATCTTCTTTTAGCTTTTTCTCCCTTTCTTGCTGGGCTTTTGCCTCTGCTTCCTTTTGTTTGATGGATGGAGTTGGCCCTGTGTTGATTCGAGATTTCTTGAGTATAGTTGAAGAGGCACCTCCTAACTGACGCTTTCTGTCTTCTAAGTTCTGATCATCTGAGTCTTCCTGGACCACGTCAATTTCCGGAGCAAGTTGTCTTTCAGCATTATACCAGTTTCTTCTCTCATCTTCCGCTGGGCGTTCAAGATGCTGATAAGTCCACTTGAGGTTGGCTCTCTGGCAGTGTTCAGGGACTATTCTCTCTGGGTCATATGTTCGGTGTTCAAGTCCCCCCAGCTGATAACTTCTCATTGCTTCTGCCTCTGCTAGTACTTCCTTGAATTCTTTAACTGTGAATGCACCAATGGTGAGGGGCAGAGTGGGCCATGGCTTCTTTTTGCCCTTAGACAGGATGTTGGAGAATCCGTGTGACATCTGAAAACACACCTCCTGAATAAGCATTTTTTCCGTCACGAAGCGAGGCATAACATGTGGCGCCTTGTAAGTTCCAAAGACTCAGATGAAGGTGTACCCAGGGAAAGGGAACCAGTGCGCCACTTTAACCAGAGTCTCCTTGGCCCGCCACGACATGCAAGGGGCGTCTTGGCCAAATAAATGTCTGTACAGAGCGGGAACAAATATTTGGGAGATCTGATCTATATCCTGTTTGTATTTGGACTCCCAGAATACCTTGAGTTGTAGATGAATTGCGTGCGTGTTCTCGGAGTCCCAGTTGTGCTCCCACCCATCAAAATCTACTCGGGCGCAAACCGCGTCTAGTAGGTACGAGGCCATGTAAAATTCGGCAGGCATTCCTTCTTCCGGGGCCAATGCCGAGTTCAAGTTGGTCTGCATCGACGTCATCAGTATGCCGGCCCAGTTGAAACGGGTGCCATGTGTTGTCACATACTCCATGATAGTTGCCCAACTGCCGCTGAAGGTGGAGCAATCTGGGCGCCCGTAAAGTCTGCAGAGCATGGCGGCAACCAATTTGTAAACCTTCCTTAGGCTCGCCACTGGGTATTCCTGGTTTTTTTTTACCTTGAACTTCTCGGGCTCCTCCCACCATTGTTTAATAGTATCAACTATTGGGACGGCGTGAGCAGCAGCCCATTCTGGAGAGAAATGCTGGTTTGGGCGAGGCAGTGAATAATAAATGTGTGCATCCGAGCCTACCAGCGTAGTGAAAGCTCTGCCTTGGTAATCCCTAATCACAAACTTCTCGGGGTCTGTCTTTTGTATGATCCAGTCTATGATCTCCGGACATGGGAATATGGCTGGATGCGCCCCTGCCAAATGTAGTTTGGACCTCTTTACCGCCAAGTATACTTCTCGGTCTGGGAGATCTTCTGGAAATTCTTCTTCCAGTTTGGCGAACTCCTGATAAATCTGGTACCATCTCATGCTGTCGTCTTTTGAAAAATTACATAGTGTATCTCGGTATATTGGGGGTGGGGACACCACCTCCAGCTCATCAATCTCTTCCACTATTTTCTTGTCCTTTCTCCGAGATAGCGGGGGCGCCATGTCACTAGAATCTGAGAGCACAGGTATGCACTCTATGTCTTCTTGAGTTTCACCTGTCAAATTCAGAAAGGAGTCCCACGATAAGAACGACATGGTGATAAAAACCAGTTACAATTTAGTGATGAAATCTAGTTGCGTTAATGCAAAACTGGACTAATGAGTCGCTGGGTCGCGGATCGCAAAAACAGGGTCCGGGCGCGACCTTGCAACCTCGCGACCAGGTCGCTGGGTCGCTAGGTCGCAGATCCTCGAAAAAGTGGAAAATGCGACTTAGCGACCTTGCGACCAGGTCGCTGGGTCGCAAAGTCGCAAATTCCAAACAAGTGGAGAGAGTGCGACTTTGCGACCTCGCGACTAGGTCGCTGGGTCGCAGGTCGCAAACTAGCTTGCCGGGGGTTTTCGCGCGCGCAGCCTTGAACTCTTTTTCTCCCTTCTGTTGGGAATTTACAAGATGGCTGGGCCCAGGGGGAGCTATGGCATGGTTTCAAAAGCAAGGGATGGTGCCATAAAGGTGAATCAAGAAAAGCAGTGAGGTTTGGGCAATTCATGCAACAAATAAACTCACAAAACCCCCAAAAACATCTAAGCTCAGTCAAAAGACCATTTAAAGGCCTAAGGAGAGATGGGTTTAGTAAGAAAAGCATTAAAACGGAAACAGCAGGAAGAAATGGCAACTTACCCGGGAAAAACGCGTCAGTTGAGCTGTCAGAGGCGTTTTTCTTACAAATCGCTGAATGTGAAAAATGCGACCTGCGACCTCCCTTTTATAGAAAGTCGCACGTGCGGGCAATTAATGCAGGTCGCTGGGTCGCAGATTTGTCAAACTTTGAGTTTTGCGACCTGGCGACCTTGCGACCTGGCGACCTGGGGTCGCTGGGTCGCAAGGTCGCTAAGTCGCGATTTTCTGAAAATTACAAAATTGCGACCTGGCGACCTGGCGACCTGGCGACCCGAGGTCGCTAGGTCGCAAGGTCGCATTTTTCATCAGTGTAGGGGATCTGCGACCTGGCGACCTGGCGACCTGAGGTCGCGGGGTCGCTAGGTCGCTAGGTCGCAGTTTTCATGAATTGTTTACTTTTGCGACTTGGTGACTTAGCAATTTCTCTTTGTTTCTAAGGGGCTCCGAAAATTTGAAATGGTGGTCAAAATTTTGGAGGGTGTTGTAGAGACTGCAACACCCTGCTAGATATATTCTACAATCCAACACATAAAGCAGTTGTAAGGAGGAAAAGAAAGAAAAGGAAACTCGATTCATCAGCAACAACTCTAGAGAATGAATCAATGGAGGTAGTATGAAACAAAACCCGCATTGATCCATCAGAATATCTTACAAGGATGTCACAATTTGCAGGTGCTTATGCAACATCAACAATGGATAAGGCAACAAAGGTTAGTATTTTTCTTAAAGATAAAGATGAAAGTATTAATCTATTGGAGAAAAAACTTGAACAAGTAAAACATAGCACCAATAAGCAAGAAAAGCTGCAGATGGCACAATTTCAAAAATATTTTTGGCAAATGAGGTTGCAGCACCGGAAAAGCATCACAGAGAAAGATACACCGATTCAACAAATGCAGAATGAAGTGGATAAACTTAGAAATCCATTAGAGAACTTTTGAGGTCTAAAATAGGCCTCCTAAGAAAAATGTACAACCAAAATATACTTTATAAGAACCAATGGGATTAAATATGATGATTTCAACCATGGGGGATGACTAACCATTTTTGGGGTAGAAAGTACAAAGATTAAAAAATAATAAAATAATAAAACTACCTTTTCAACTTGTATTTTCAAATTTTATCCCTCAGGGTTTGCTCAAATTTTGAGGGGGAGTACTCGTTGGATGCAAAATTTAATTCCTTATCCCAGGAACACCCATGTTGCATACTTTTGATGGACCCCACTACACAAAAAATGAGAAATACATGAAAAAACATGATTGCAATCACTTTTCTCATGTATTTCTTATTTTTTGTGTAGCAGGGTCCATATAAAGTATGCAAAATTGGTACTCCTTGGATGAGGAATCAAATTATGCATCCAATGAGTGCTCCTGCTCAAAATCTGAGTAAACCCATAGAGAGATAAGTTGAAAATATGAGTTGAAAAAATAGTTTTTTATTTTTTCCCTCTAAAATTTGATGATGTAATGTAATCTTATTTTATTATTTCCACTATTATTTTATAATTTCTTTAGGAGGCCCATTTTAGACCACAAAATTCTCCTAATGATCCTCAAACAGAAAAATTCATCAAAGAGACACTTGCATTAAACACTCAATTGTCCAAAACAACAAGAAATATTCTGTCAAAGAATATCAATGATCAAACCATATTGTGAAACAAGTGATACATTAGTCAATAAAGTGGTTTATGAATAAAAATATTTCATATTTTATTTCTTGGCAAGAATCTGAAGAAGGATGAAAAGCCAACCTGCCAAATGTTGAAGAATCCCACAAATATATTTTATTCACAGATTGGGATTTGCAATTTAAGCAAGCAGAAAGGGAAACAACTAGAGTAGATAGTATAACAAGAAATATAATTGAATCTGTTAATGAAAATCTTCATAGTATCAATATTCTCAAAGAATATAAGCTAGGAGTTTTCCCAGACATAAAACATTTAGATAGATAGTGGAAAGAGACCGCCGAAAATCAAATTGAAGCAGTCAAAAAAATATCTAAACTTGACCGAGAAACTTATTGGTGGTTTCTAGTGAAACCATACAGTCAATGGATCGCTTTGCACTGTCTACCGAATTCCACTCAAAATATGGTGCCACCACTCTCTAATGTTGTGTTTACGGGACAACTAAGATCTAAAGTCGGCCAACCACCCCAAGTGAAGACAATGATGGATATCTGTGAACTCAAGAGCTCAATGGAAAATAAGGACTGTTCAACATGAGAAAGCATGTCATCATATTTTTTAGTTTTTATCTTTTAATTTTTCTTATTTTGAGGAAGGTTTTTTGAAACCTCCTCAAATTTTTATGTAATAATATATTTTTGATACATATGTAATATTATTTAAACCTATCTCATGCATTTTGAGAGGGGTCCAATATTTCATCAAAAACACTTTTCAAAAGCTGGCATTTCTGTACTTTTGTGACTATTTTGATGAAATATATGGAACAAGATCTTGATTTTCTTGAAGATTGAAACATACTCTACTGGATTTGAATTTCTGTACTCTTAGAGTATATTTAGTTGAAAAGAAACATATCAAAATTGATGATTTCATGAGTAGGACCTTTAATATATGGTACTTCTATCTTTATGATTGAGTTTTATTTATGAATTAGAAGTAATTTTTCTTATATTGTATTATGTATGAGATTTGAGTTAAATTTTTTCATTAAAGAACTTTTGTATGATTTTTCAATTGTAATTCCTTATTGAGTATATGATCAATCGATATATGCGATATGATTTTCACAATTATTTTGCCTAACTATTTAGTCAAAATAATTATCTTTAACAGTTTCATCTCTTATAGCAATTGAATGATCTTTATTACCTTTTGCTTTAAGATATATTTGTAGATCGCATGATTTAAAGTTATTCCCAGGTATATATTAAGATAAATATTAGATTAAATAGATGCATTTGTTTGTTGTTTAAATAAATCATTTCTTATAGTCAAAAAGCATTTTCCATTTCACCTTATATCGAAACCCCATCATCATCATATCAATCTTTGTTGGGAAACTTGTCCCATTATCGCAAGTTGGAGCCACTGTACCAAAAAACAAAGGAACTGCTTCGAAGGTCATTTCTCAATTTTAGGTGTTGTCACTCAGAAAAGTGAAACATTATTTGACATGGTCATAGAGTTCATTTGTCAAAGGTATGGCCATAGAGTTCATTTGTCACAAGTTGGTATAGGAAAATTTATTTATTTTCATCTTAACCTATTCTAAGGTTCAAAATCACCTCCATTCAAGTCATATGATGTCCCATCAGTCATCATTTTCTGAAATATTTCATTTCCCAAGATTTTGAATTCAAAAAGGAAACTTTAGCCAGTTTTCTTCTTTTCGTAGCATTTTACACTGTAAAAAGGCAATTTTCGCTACGAAACTACCTAATAGTTTCATAGTGAAAATGTCAGAAAATGAACTAGCCACGCTACGAAAAATGGTTTTTCTGTTTGTCTTGTCAAAACTGGTGCAAGGTGTCAGTCCATGATTAGAAGTTTTAAGGTGGATGTCATTCAAGTCAGTTAGGGTTATTTCAAAGGTACGAAGGTCATGGCTAAGGTCATTATTATTGTTTTTAGCATGCATGAGTCATGATTAAGGCATGAGCTATCATCGAAACTTTAAAACATTACCCAATTGAGTCTTTTTTCATTCTCCACTTCATCTTTGCATGCTATTGAGTTCTGGAGAGCTGTTTCACCAAGCTAAGCTAGTTGCTAGCATTTTCAAAAGTTGTAGGTGTCGCTAATCAAGCGAGGCTGAGAAGGTATAAAAACACCACGGATGCAAATAAGAAGACCAACAAAGGTGGTCACTGCCTCAAATATGAGCCATCAGACATGAATTTGTTAAATGAAGACCAAACTACCTTAGAAGTATTAAGAAGAATAGGGTGTTTGCAATTTTTCCAAAGATTACAAGGGTGCCATTTGCAGTTTCCTTAGGATTTTGCTATCAGTTTCAATGGGACAGATTCAAAGGTGGGAATGTTAAACCTCACAGTAACATCAGAGACCATTGAATCAGCAACAGGAATCCCTAGAGGAGGGGAATAATGGTTCAAAGGCATCAAGTTAACCATGCAGGACTATAAAGAATTTATAAATCCAGAGCATAGTGAAATTGATCTCACAAATGCCATCCCAAGGAGCTACATGAAAGAAAACTTCTCAAAGCTGCTGCTAATCATTCAGAAGTACTTCACCTATGAAGGGAGGTATCACATGGTATATTCCTACCATATTAGGCTTTTATTCCATTTTTTGGGTAAGAGGTCTCTTGATTTTCCCTTTTAATTATATATAATTCTAGCTAAAATGTCAGATAAGGTCCAAGTTGAAAAATAAGGAAATGAAACCTCTCTCTTTCATCATGGTTTGATTAAGTTGTTGGTGTTAGAGTAGTTAAAGAGATTAGGCAGAGATTGGTCATCTTTTATGTTCATCAGTGGTTTTGAAGTAGATGTTGCCACTCCTAAAAGATTTCCCAAACCTAGATATGTTTCATCACCTATAGTAGCAAGGAAAGTTGAGTCAGTGATCATGGAGACAAAGCCTTTGAAGAAGGTTGATACACCCAAAGCTACACCTGCAAAACAAAAGCCAACGGTTAGAAAACATGGCAGAAAGAGAGTTACAAGGAGCCAAATGTTGAAGATTGCAACAAGAAACAATGAAGGAGGCATCCTGAAACATCTTTCCTGATCCTAGTTGGAAAGATATCACCTAAACTAGGTGGGGGCCACACAAGTGATTTTTGTCGCAAAGTCTATTTTTAGACATATGGATCATGGTCTATGAGTTGTAGGATGCTATTTATGGATGATTGGTCATGTTGGTAAAAATAGATGGACCTCTATTTTTAGACATTGGGCGGTTTCTATTTTTAGATTGTCGAGCTAAAAATAGAACAGTCAAATATTATTAACCCTTAATAATATTTAGAGTATAAACATTATCTTATCCTCTTGGAGCACTTCAGTTTGATGCTTGGATGTGGCACATGCAGCTGATAGAAGGAAATAAACTTTTACTAAGGGTTAGTTGAGCTATTGCATGGTTGACTTCAGTTAGAACTCATGTGGCAGAGTTTGGTGGAGTTGTGTTCGGTTTAACTTAGTTGAACTAGTTGTATTTAGTCTAACTGAAAAATACACTAGTGATGAGTGCTGAGAATTAATTATTAATTAATTCAATAATTATTAACTCATAAATCAACTAAAGAACACATCAGTTAACTGCAATGCATGGACAGTTCAGTGGAGACCAGTGTTAGAGGTGGGTGAAACGGTGAGTATACTATCAGTTGTGACTATGGCTGTGCATGAGATTTGCACACACATTGATTGAGATTTCCAATGAAGATTGCACAGTTGAAGCTAGTGGGATTCGAACTTGGATCTCATCATTATTCATCTTGGATTGCGCAGTAGAGGCAAACGGATTTGTGGAGGAGATTTGAACCTGTGACTTGTTCATCTTCCGTGCTAGTTTGTGTGTAGCATGTGAGATAGTGCTGAGAGCTGTGAGAGCTTTGTGCTATGTATTGTTACATGTTCTCTATCATTATAATATACAGATAGTTGGGGGTTTTCAACTATTGCTTTCCCCATTACATAATGTGTTGATATGTGTGCTTGACTATTGTGTTTATGTGCGCATGCGACTGTTTCTATTTCCGCATATTGATGATCAATTGTAGAAGAGGTTATGTATTATGCATGAAGCTTAAATAGTGTGTAATCAGGATAATCTCGGTGAATAATTCAGCTATTATTCAAATTTATACATGGTATCGGAGCAAGAATTGATCATCGGATCTATTACAGTGATTACAATTTATTTCGGTAGACAGAGTCTGTAAGCGGGCCAGGTAGCCTCTGGATCCATCCTTTCTCTGAAAGGTGATATATCCAGTAAACGCCCCTACAATCGATCTCTGTGCTAGAAATACTTTGTTCTCACAGATCCAGAAGCAGTTGAGTTTTGAGCTTGGAAATCGAATTTTGCAGCAGTTTGTTTTCTTGGTGCTGGAGTTGAAATGTCTTTCAACGGTTTGCGGCTCGAGTATGCCCTTGAGGGAAGTTCGAATTATGTTTCATGGAAGGACAGAATGGAGGCAGTATTAGATGATAATGGGCTGAAGGATTTCATAGATGCTGAATTTACAAAGCCTACTGATGCTGCTCAAGTTGAGGCTTGGCAAAAGAAGACAACAAGGTGTCGAAGGATTCTGTTGGAGGGCATGAAGGATCACATAGTATCCAGCCTGCATGGAAAAGCTTCTCCATACTTGATGTGGAAAGCATTGACAGAATTTTTCCAAAGCAAGAGCGACCAGAGGAAGTTGGCACTCAAGGATAAACTCAGGAAAATAAAGATGGAGAAGAATGACACTATTCCGGTATACTTGACAAAGTTTGTCCACTGCAGGGATGAGCTTGGGAGTGTAGGAGTTAGTGTGGATGATGAGGAATTGGTGAGCTTGGCTCTCCTTGGTATTTCGAAGAGTTGGCATTCCTATGAGGATTCTGTCAATAGTTGGGAGAAATTGCCAAGATGGGAGCGACTTTGGTCGGATCTTGTGCAAGAGGAGATAAGGCGGAGTACCAGGGATGGATCTTCATCAAAGGCATCTGATGAAGAAGATTGTGCTTTGGCTGCCAAAGCAAGGAAGGGGAAGGGCAAGAAGAATGCTTCTCAATCCAGTGCGGATGGTAAAGAGCGTGACATGTCCAAAGTGAAGTGTTTTCACTGTCACGATCATGGACATTACGCCAAAAATTGTCCACAGAAGAAGAAGAACAAGCAGGTTGCTGGAGCTGCAGCTGGTGAGGCTCTTGCCTCAAAATTTGAGTTGGACTTCTCATTGATCACATGTATGGTGTCTAGTGCATTGGGATCGGGGTGGTATTTTGATAGTGGCACTTCATTTCACATGACGGGAGATGTGAATATTTTCAGTAACTTGGTGGAGAAAGATCTCCAGTTGCATGTTGAGTTGGGTGACAATGGATGATAAAATGCGACTGGCATTGGTACCATAACCTTTCAGAGGGAGTCAGGTAAACTCATTCTTTTACAAGATGTAGTGCATGTTCCAGGTTTAAAGAATAATTTTATCTCAGTTGCAATGTTAGAGGATAAAGGGTATGAAGTTGTTTTCAGTGAAGGAAAAGTTTTCCTTCGGCACAAGGCAACAGGACAAGTCAAGAAGGTTGGGATTCTAGCAAAGAATCTCTATAGAATTGAAGTAGATGGGATGTCTACGGAGATTCCTACTGTTGGGAAGTGCAATAAAGACATGCAATTGATGCTTGAGAGGGAGCAAGTTTTGCATGCAGGTGATAGTGAACCTCGGGATGTGGAGAAGCCACAAGATGAGGATCATGGAGTGGAAGAAACCACTCATGCAGAGAAATTTCGTGCCAGATGGGCAGAGGGAGTGCATGCAGCTATACCACCAGGTGAGAGGTGGGGCGACATGCATGATTAATCCCAAGAGGATATTTCTGGGCAAGATTCATGAGATGGTGTGGATCTCATGAATTGAACCTGGCTACGAGGTGCCCACAGCGCAGCAGTAGCATGATCAGTTGGATTGATGCAGGCAGATCAAAGTGACAATGTCGGATACTGGAGCGCGGATCAGAGTTGACAACAAGTGCAAGAGTGCATGGGTGCAAGAGTTCAACAGCGCAGTAGTTCCTGATGACATGTGCAGTTGGTACCAGCAGAAGTCGAAGACTTTGATGATAGATGCTAGATGCATCAAGACTGATTGAGTTGTTTGGATCCTATTCAGTTTCAGAGGAGTTGCAGAGCAGATGCATGGAGTTGCATGGCGCTTGTGAAGGTTGCAGGGCGAATGCATGGAGTTGCATGTCGCATGCAAAGACAGTCCTTTCTTGTTGAGAGGGAGTGTTGAAGATTGCAACAAGAAACAGTGAAGGAGGCATCCCGAAACATCTTTCCTGATCCTAGTTGGAAAGTGGTCACCTAAACTAGGTGGGGGCCACACAGGTGATTTTTGTCGCAAAGTCTATTTTTAGACTATGTCTATTTTTAGACATATGGATCATGGTCTATGAGTTGCGAGATGCTATTTATGGATGATTGGTCATGTTGGTAAAAATAGATGGACCTCTATTTTTAGACATTGGGCGGAATCTATTTTTAGACTGCCAGGCTAAAAATAGAACAGTCGAATATTATTAACCCTTAATAATATTTAGACTATAAACATTATCTTATATTCTTGGAGCACTTCAGTTTGATGCTTGGATGTGGCACATGCAGCTGACAGAAGGAAATACGCTTTTCCTAAGGGTTACTTGAGCTATTTCATGGTTGACTTCAGTTAGAACTCATGTGGCAGAGTTTGGTGGAGTTGATGAGACAGTTGGTGGAGTTGTGTTCGGTTTAACTTAGTTGAACTAGTTGTATTTAGTCTAACTGAAAAACACACTAGTGATGAGTGGTGTGAATTAATTATTAATTAATTCACTAATTATTAACTCATAAATCAACTAAAGAATACATCAGTTAACTGCAATGCATGGAAAGTTCAGTGGAGACCAGTGTTAGAGGTGGGTGAAAGGGTGAGTCTATTATCAGTTGTGACTATAGCTGTGCATGAGATTTGCACACACATTGATTGAGATTGCCAATGAGGATTGCGCAGTACAAGCCAGTGGGATTCGAACTTGGATCTCATCATTATTCATCTTGGATTGCGCAATAGAGGCAGGCAGACTTGTGGAGGAGATTTGAACTTGTGACTTGTTCATCTCAGAGCTAGTTTTGTGTGTAGCATGTGAGATAGTGCTGAGAGCTGTGAGAGCTTTGTGCTATGTATTGTTACATGTTCTCTATCATTATAATATACAGATAGTTGGGGGTTTTTAGCTATTGCTTTTCCCATTACATACTGTGTTGATATGTGTGCTTGAATATTGTGTTTATGTGCGCATGCGACTATTTCTATTTCCGCATATTGATGATAAATTGTAGAAGAGGTTATGTATTATGCATGAAGCTTAAATAGTGTGTAATTAGGATAATCTCGATGAATAATTCAGCTATTATTCAAATTTCTACACCAAACAGTGGCTAAGGTTAACTTAGAGGACATTTTGCATGCCATTGATATTGAAGAAACTCCCATTGTCCAAGCTAAAGACATAAATGAGGGAGGAAGGAAGCTTAAGAAAGGAAAAATAGCTAAGAAGTTAAAGTTTGAAAGTGAAGATGCAGGATTCATGTTTCAAGCTAGAAAACCAATGACAAGACATGCAAGAAAAGTATTAGAAAGAAGTAAAGAGGCTCAGAAGGTCACTGAAACTTTTCAACCACCACCAAGAATCATACACCTCTCCTCACCTACAAAAGAAGAATTCGTCATCAAACAAAGGAAGGGTAAAGAGAAAATCACTGAAAAAAAAAGGATTAAAATCCTTAAGGAGCAGTTGAAGCTGGAAAATGATGAAATATCAGTCTTGAAGAAAGAGGCAAGGAAGCACAAGGTTCAGAAGGTGCAATTTGAAAAAATGAAAGAAATTTGGGAAGAACAGGTTATAAGTGTGTCAAAGACCTTGGACAATATAGAGAAATTGATCAAATGGACTCAGCCGTTGAGAGGAGAGGTCAAACACATCAGAAAAATGAATTTGCATTTGCAATCTAGGAATATGACACTGAATGACCAAGTCAAATACCTTCAAGAGAAATTAGAACTAATTCATGAAGAGATGGAAAATAAAGGTTTGAAGATGACTGTGGTTAAGGAGCCCATTGCTCAACTGATCATAAATGAAGAGGAAACACCACATGAGAAATAAGTTGAGGTTGAATATTCTTCAGAGGGTTCATTTACATGCAGAGAATCAATATTTTGTAGTAGGAGGTCATTTTGTGAAGACAGTTTTGAAATGAGAAATTTCTGCACTTTTACACAGTTTCATAGCGTTTCCTAGGCTTAAATCCAGGAAAACGCTACAAAAAAACATGTAGCAACCTTTTTACCTCTAAAGTCACTTTTTTCAGTTTTCAAGGAGGGAGATTATTAGTGGTGATGTGTCATGACTTGATTGACACCATGGAACAAAAAGGAGCGAAGTTATTGGCTGCAGAAGCTACTTTTTCAATACTACCAAAGCTTGCTACGAAACTTTCTTGTTTTTGTAGCGAGCTATTTTTGAAGGTTTTGGAGCATTTTAATGGTAGTTTTGGATAGCTGGAATTCTCCAACATGTCAAGGGAGATTATCATAAAATAATTATGACTCGAAGGAAGTGCTGTGGAGACAGGTCATCAGCCCAAGAAACTTTGAAGATAAGAGTTATGAATTCCTAAAAAATAGGGTTAGTCTAGCAGGATTTTTATTATATGTAAAGTGGTAATGAACTCTATCATAAGTCTTTCGAGCATGTGATGCTTATTTTGTAACTTTCATGTAATTGTTTCATAAGATAAGGTAGAGTGATGTAATAAATAGGAGTTTGAGTCCTATTAGGAAATGTTTTCTTTAAGGTGTAGTTGTCAGTTTTCTGTTAGAAGTCATGTTTTTCAATTATGTGATGTGTCATAGTATAATTATATGGTCTAGACATAAGGCAGATCATCCTTATTGTAAATAAGGTATATTTAAAGACAAGGCATCGAAGTAGTCAAGGGGTTGGAGATTTTTTGCACTAAACTACTGCTTTTATGTATTTGACTTATATTAGTATTACAGAGTGACTTTCTTCTTGATAGAACTGAGATTATCATGGGGTTTTTAATGTATTATTGATCTATATCTTTATGTTTTTACCATTTGCAGTAGATTTCATCTCTATTACTAAAAATTCATAATTTATGCTATGACTTCCTTTAGTTATGAAATGAATGTGTTGCCCTATGTTTTATGTGTGAGTTGCCTATATTAAAGACCCCTATCTACCTCCGCTTCCATGTCAAGAAGCCTTTCCACTAGAACAACTGATTTTTGACTCCATAATCCCAATGGTAGCAAACCTGCATTCTTTTCAACCTACAAACATAAAAAACAAGTTACATTTCAAATAGAGTTAGCCAACTAGTATCATCATTATTCAATATCATAAAACTCCCTTGAGAGAGCCCTATCAGACTGAAGAGGATAATCTTCAGTCAAAAGCTGGTTTGAAATAGTTACATAGAGTTGTTTGATGAGCAGTCAATCAAGTACAATTTTGTGATAACATCAGGAAAAAACACTCTGAAATGACTAAGAAAGGTCTGGAACTACTGGTGCTATTTCTTCTAGTCCAGACAACCAACCTGCCTCTTCTTCAACTCAAACACCACTCATATCCTTGTCCATCCATACTCCTATCATCATGGCAGGACAACAACCACTACCTGAGTACAACCATGGAATAATCTAGGTGCTGTAGCAATGGGAGGTCCTCTTCACCCTCTTCACCCTCTTCCTAAACATCCTAAAATATGGTTGCCCAAATTTAATCATGATGATGGATTACCAATAGAATAACGTCTCCATAACTATATGTTTTGCATTAATTTAAATGAAGTTTCTGAATAATACTACATAGTCAGATTATTTCCATATACTATTATATGACTTGCAGGATCCAGGTACTTTTCATTACCCCCTCGCTCCATAACTAGCTGGGATATGTTTGAACAACAATTATTAGCTAAGTTTGGAGATGATAGAACCATTGCATTTCTCATCAATGGATTTTACAATCGAAAGGCTAAAATGAGAAAAAATATCAAAGATTTCAATTCTAGATTCAATAAACTACTCAATAAATTTCCAACTACATCAGCCCCTGGAGCTGATGTTCAAATTGAGCAGTACATATCTTCTCTTCCCTCTAATATAGCCATTTTTTTTGATAGAGGACAGTTAGCCACATTAGCAAAAAACATGAAGGAAGCTTTATCTGTAGATAAACACATAGTTGCTCTTGAAAAGAAAAGCTATCAAGAAGGCATGGAATCTAAGAAAGTGTCCTTCAAATATGACTCTAAAAAGAAAGTACCGAAATATCCTTTTGATATTGAATGCCTTCAGAAAGTGTTAAAAAATATGTCTAATGAAATGGTTGAAATAAAGAAACAAGTTGCTAAATCCTCTACTGAAAAAAAACATTTCGGATCTTTTAGGAGAAATCAATCTTCTAGTTATCAACCACCAAATACTATATCTAATGTTGAGTCTGACTTAGAAGAAGAGGAATAAGAAACTGAAGACAAGGAAACTGAAGATAAAACTTAGATGAATCAAAAGAAGAAAACTCCAACTCCTCCTGCTAAGGAAAAAACAATCAGTAAAAATCCCTCTCCCAAAAATTTACAGCTAAATTCATCTCCATCAAATCTTCCATCTACACCAAAGACCTTGTTAGTTGTTGATACCATGGAGTATAATATTTTGGAAGATATGAAGAAAACTAGGGAAAATATATCATTACACGAACTTAGCATATTGAAACAACAATAGAAAATGCTACTTAGAGAATTGAATACAGTTCCTGTGTCACCCTTACCTGCTGCTATTATATCTCAGGATGTTAAAGGCATGGGAAAACCCCTAACTTCTTCAAATAAATTCGATCCTATAGATGTCATCCTGATCAATGACAGATCTAAGTTACATACACCTCCTTTCCTCTTAACTTATGAAATTTTCAATAAAAACCTTCATAATTGTTTGATTGACTCAGGAGCCTCTTCCAATATAATTCTAATAAGAGTCTGTGCTAAGCTGAACATCACTCCTCAAAAGTATACCATCGACATAGTACAAATTGAGAGAACTAAAGTAGAGGTCTTAGAGGAAATAAATTCAGTCAGCATTAGACTTTCATCTGTTGGGTGTGGAGTCTGATTATCTTCTTTATTTTGTATCACATCATTGGACCCCTGTAATTTAATGGGGTGGAAACGTCACCCGTATTTAAATGCTGGCTGGGGGTTCTAGGGGGGGGGGGGTTGTGACTTTATGGAGCCCCCACCCCCCCTCGACGGGGGGTTTTGGGGGAAATGCCCCCGAAGCTAAAAACAGATGTAAAATTGCCTTGTAAAAGTATTATAATTTCTAGTCATTCTGGGCAGTTCATTAGGCAAACGATATGACGGTAGAAGTTATGTTTAATTTATAGTTTTTTTCCCTAGAAGGCAACCCCTCGTTTTCTATGAGGGTATTGTATTGCGGATGTGTATTATATGTGTATTCTCATAGTAAGAAACATATAGGGAGGGTATGAGTGAGAACAAAGGATATTAGAACGAGTCTGTTGTAGGTTGTGTCTCTTCATTTTGCTGGATAATAGAGTGGAAGGACTGGTTTTTTGGGGTGGATGTAGCCCAAACTAGGCGAACCATGTATATCTGTGTCTCTCTGGTTTTATGTGTTTTGTGTGCTTGTGTTTTCTGAATATTTTATGTGTTGCATTTCTCTATAATATATAATTTTTCTAACATCATCAAACCCAAAATTCTGTCAAATAATAGATATATTGGTCGTGGAAATTCCTGAATTTTACGGTCTAATTCTAAGTAGAGACTGGTCTGAGAAACTCCATGGATATTTTGCTACATATTGGTCTCACATGTGGCTTCCTTACAATGGGAAGCCAAATCAAATTTGAGTTGACCAAGAGAAACACCTGAAACATACAGTGATTGAATTTGAAGGTGATAATGAGCCAATAGCACTCAATAACAACATTATTGGGAATTATTCAACTGAATCATTTTTAGGGAATTTTAATGTGAAAAATTATCCCTTTCTTGTTAATTCTCTCATCTCACAGATTGAAAATTTCTCACAAACAAATGCTTCCAAGAGAAAATATTTTGTAAATAAACTAATATTTAAAACTTTATTTGGGACTTTTTACTTTGATGGTTCCAGATCTAAGGATGGTGTAGGAGATGGTTGCGTTTTGATCAGCCCAGAAGGAGAAAAGATCATGTTAGCTTGCAGGTTATAATTTGAGTGTAAAAATAATACCGCAGAATACGAGGCATTGGTTCAAGGATTATACAAAGCAATTGACCTCAACATCAAATATCCACAGGTTTTTGGAGACTCATAAATTTTCATTAGATAGGTAAGAAATACTATCCATTTCCTTTTTGGACATCCTAAACATTATCAATCATTAGTCCAAGATCTTACATCTCATTTTTTGGCATTTAATATTTCTTGTACCTAGACTGCAAAATGCTAGTGTCGATCTGTTAGCTAATGTTGCATCAAAAATCATACCATCTGAGGATTTTAGTTCTGATAGATTTTCCATTGAACTAATTTTTAGGCCATCTATTCCTGACAATGTCACTAATTGGCGAGTCTTCAATGATGATTATGATATTGTAGATTTTCTAACATCAAAAGGGTCATACGATTACCTAATCATAGATGAAAATGAGCATGACATTCAATTAAATCAACACACTTATGAAAATCCAATACCCAAAGTTGTAGTCAAATTAGAAGATCTTTATGATATCAAAGACATATTTAAAAAGGTAACTAATGCCAAAATCCAAAGTTCAACTTTGAAATTTTAATTAGTGAACCTTGGAACTAATGAGAAGCCTCAGAATACCAAAATCATAGTTCCATTTTCTGCAGTAAGGCAATTACTGATGTAAAGAGAAGTAGGAGAAAAGAGAACGAACTGGGTAATTGCACTACAAGAATATGATGTTGAAATCAGACCAGCTAAAATTGTTAGAGGTTAAGGTTTTTGCATAATGTTGACTCGATCATCCAACTTAACAGTAAAAGAAAACTCAGGTGATGATATTCAATTATCTCAAGTAAGCCTCAATGATAATGAATCTCAATATGCTGATCCTATTTTTTATTTTGGATATGCCCCTATTGAGCTCAATTACAAAAGAGAAAGAGATTTGAAATTGAAATCAAAGCAATACCAAATTTTAAATGATGTTTTATTTAGAAAAAAATATGACTCTATTTTGCTAAGGTGCCTTGAAAAATCTGAGGCAAAAAAGGTTTTGTTGGAACTCCATGATGGACTAGCTGGTGAAAATTTTGGAGGAGACACGACAACACATAGAATCCTACATGCTAGTTATTACTAGCCAACTTTGTTTAAAGATGCACACGAATATGTAAGGAAGTGAAAAACCTATAAAACTGCTGCTGGAAGACAAAGAAACATGCATTGCCATTACAACCAGTCAATATTGAAAAACCATTTGAGTAATGGGGACTGGACATAATAGGTAAGATCATTCCTCACTCTTCAAAGCAACATAGATACATCCTTACAACAACTAATTAATTTACTAAATGGGTGGAATAAATTCCTCTAAAGGTAACCAATTCTGAGAACATCATCGAATTTATTGATCAATTTATCATTACCAAATTTGGTTTACCAACTGACCTAATGTTTGACAATGCATCGTATTTCACAGGCAATAATATGATAGAATTTTCTCTTAAAAGAGGTTTCAAACTTAAGTATTTTTCTAACTATTATCCCCAAGGAAATGGTTTAGCAGAATCAACTAATAAAAACCTCATTATGATCATTAAATGAACTATTGATCAGAGTCAAAGAAATTGGCACACATCTTTAACATTATCTCTATGGACAGATTGGATAATACATAAAGCCTCAATAGGTACTTCACCATTTAATCTGGTCTATGGGAAAGAAGTTTTTCTTTTTACAAATATAGATATTCCCTCTTTAGCCTTGGTTCAATTTATTGAAGAAACTCCTTCTTATGCTCTGCAATTAAGGCAATCACAAATTCTCAAAATTGAAGAAGAGAGAGACGAAGCCAAAATCACACATGTTCAACATCAACAGTTAGTTAAATCTTCCTTTGATGCAAACTCTGTTAGCGCAAAATAATTTCAACTTTGAGACCTTGTATTGAAATGGGATAAAGCACATGAGGAAAAATGCAAGCATGCCAAATTCCAAATAATGTGGCTTTGACCATTTCAGATTGCAGAACAAATCAACCTATCAACATTTCTATTGCAAGATTTATCAGGCAAGAAATATTCTCTGTCTATGAATGGGCAGATTTTGAAAAAATATTTTCCATAGGAGATAACCTCTTCTATCCCTTGTACAGTATTGCATTTACTTTTCCTAGGAAATAAAAGTTAAATAATATAACTGTTGGCCTTGCAATAAAATATCTTGAAATAATTTGGTTTTTCACTTTTATAAATAGAGATTGTTAAGAAAATAGTGAAGACATTTGAAAATTAACTAAGTTCTGTGTCTCTGAAGTTTTTTTTTTCAACCAAAATTATTTATTCTTTGAGAAAATCCAACTTTATAAAAAAACTTTTGTTCTACTATCAGTAAAGAAAAATATCTTTACCCAAGTAAAAGACTCTTTGAAGATAAGCATATTTAACTTTGTAATTGTCATCCAAAACTCTTAAAGACGCGATGATTCTCCCTATCTAGTAAAATTTTCTCTTTTTAGAGTGTAATCCTAAATAATGTACTAAAAATTAAAAGGTAAGAGGTCTCATCAAGAGCGTGATTATTATATTCATAGAGAAATAATTAGACTGACATTACCAATAATGTATACCAAAACAGAGTAATGGCTTGAGATTATTTTAATCAAAATACAAGGGGTCTCATCACGAGCCAGCTTGTTTAGTTGAATTACAACCAATGAATGGCATTGTCACTATTTGGCCAGCACACCAAGACAATTTATTTTAAGTAATAAAAATAAAATTTTGTGAAAAAATAAGCTATTTTAAAAACAATGAGAATAAGTATATAATTGCAGATTTATCTCTAAAAATTGCACTCTTACATGGAAAGGACATAGAATCATTATTGGTTAAAAGGTAACCCTGTCGAGGCTATGAACGCCTACTGGTAGGAGAGGCTCTACCTGTGAAAAATGAGTACATTTAAAAGTTTATCTACGAAAGCCTGCTAATTTATCTTTAAATTAAGTAATGACTGATATAGGAAAAGGGATTTTCATGTTTAAGAGGATATCAAAAGAATTGTAATTAGGTGAGTTTGTTTGATTATTCAGAGAAATATTACTTATCTTAACTTACATTCAATTTCTATTTTCTAAACTATTTTATTTTGAAAGTTTTAGAAATTTCAAAATTACCAGAGATACCTGGTTCTTACAGTGAATCACCAATTGTTGTACTATTCAACAACCCCCTTATTTATTTTTATAATAATTAATATTGTGATAATAAATGGGGACCCCGTTAAATTTTTCCAAAAGACTTAGCAAGTAAGAGTTTTCCTTTAAAAAAAAACATTTGTAATAGAATCATAGATAATATTTAGGTATTGAGTTATGTCACTTAGGACCAAGAATTTATTGCTTTATCACAAAGCGCAGAATCCAAAATAACGCAAAATCATAAGTTTGAATCTGCGAAACACGATAAGAAAAACCCTTTTATAAGACCAAATTTAGTGTTGAGATTTTTCTCACTTAAAATGTCTTTAAATATTCCTTAAAGTCAATAAAGCGTTGTCTTAATAAAACAATATTTTGCATAAGGAAATGCTGCTCAAAAAGTCAATAAATATACCACGCATCGCAAATTACAAAACATAAATGAATTTTGAAATGACATATCTCTAACCTTGTGACCTTGCGATACTGTGACACTGCAATATAACAACCTTGCAACCTTGCAATATTGCAACTTTGCGGTACTGTGATATTTTGAGATATTATGATAATGCAACTTTACTACATTGTGATATTGCGATTTATCGCAATCATAGGATTGACATCGCACCTAAGTCATAACAATTTGAAATATCATTCGGGATTTGCAATGCGATGTTTTGATAAGACTTAAAAAGAATCACACATAGGCCTTAATGCATAATCAATAGAGGTTAGGCGCATTTACTCTTTTGAAGGCTCGAGAAGATTTATATCTGTTTACTCATGTTTGCAACAAAAGTATCGTCCTTTTAGACTGTTTTAATTGAATTTCATCTTTCATTTTCACTCTAAGTTTTATTCTGTTTTCTTCATTGTTCAATTTCAGGAAACAACACTCGGAAATGACTAAGAAAGGAAAAAAGATAGTTGAGGCTACTGCGTTTGAAGACTCAAACATGCATCCACTCTTTACTGATACTACATGCAACAAAGATGGTGGAACTACATCGTGGGAAGCGATGTATAATTTATTGGAGGATGAAAATCCAACGGTATTGGAAATCAAAGCAACAACCGATGCAAAAATCTTATCTGAGGCTTCCTATTTTGAAGCAGCATGTTCTTTCCTACACAAGATAGATGCAAGGCCCAAAATCCCGCCATACATGAATATATTGAAATGGATTATTGACAATAGGGATATTTTGGATAGGAAATTCAGAAATTCAAGACAGGAAGTCATGGGGTCATTTACCTTAGAGAACTTGCTAAGAATTTATCACTTTCCAGAACCTCAGAAGCCCTATGACAGAGATTTCATTTAGCAGTTCACAAAAGAAAATGAAGACCTGATATATGTTATGTAGACTTCGAGGTCTGGCTCGAGTAAATTCAAGTGGATGAAATTTGGTATGTACCCAATTGCACCTTTATCGGCCCCACATAGTTATGTATCTGCGATGATGTGTAGGCTATTTGGAAAAGCTGGCAGTACCAAGTTTTCCATGGAATGGGTTCCATTGATTGATGCGGATGTTAGTGCCACAATTATGAATTGGAGTAATATTTTGTCAGAAAATTTGGCTATGGCCATTAGACAATATAGAATAATAGAGTTGTATCCACTCCGGTTATCCCTCCCTTTTTTAGGAGTGCATATGTAATGGATGTTATTTTTTTTTGTTCACGATTTCAAAACATGGGTTTGAATTGAACTCTGAAAGACCCTACTCCCATTCATGTTTATAGTAAAATTTTTATGGGAATCGCAGTTTCTCCCCCATTTTTCAAAAAATTTCAAAGCATTATGTTGCCAATTTATCAAACCATTTTTGATGTAAAAGCCCCCAGGATTTCAAAGGAAGCAAATATATACATCTTGCCAGTGGCAGGATGGTTTGGTGAAGAACCATTTACTTATATCAGAGTTTCTGGGAGTATTAAAACTCCCCATGTTCTTCCATATTATGTTCCTGATAAGCTATTAGAAAGAGAGATTTCCTATCAAACAGTAGGGGAAGGTATTACCAAAACCCTCAAAGATATGAAGAAATAGATCTGGGCAATTTTCCCAGTGCAATGTGGTTCTTTTGCATTATTTGATTTTGGACATGCAGTTAAAGAGACACATAATTTTTCATGCTTGAATCTTGCTACTATGCTAGGCGGATAGTATTAACTATTAACAAAGTCTCTTAAGAATTCACTGCCATGGTCAAAATTAGACAGTTCATTCATGAGAAAGATGAATTTGATCAATCAAACTGACGCTAGCCAACTTCAATAGTTTGCACATATATAGGAATAAAATATTGGCAAGGGTCCCTTTGGACCTATAGAAAATTGAGGAAATAAGAGAACCTACTCCCAACATAAGCCTGGAGGAAAATTCCAATCAAAATTATGATCAAGAATCTCCAGAGAAGTCAATTCAAGTTGTAAAAAATTTTCCGTAATAATCACTTGCAATGGAACATTTTCCATTGCATGTGATTATTATCGAAAGTATTTTACAATTTCTATGATGGATCACAGAAGCTTAGATTCTAAAAAAAATTCAATTCAAGGTTCAAAACATTCTGAACATCAATCTCAGAATCATGAAGAAAATCATAAGGAAGATCTTGAGAAGGATACAGAGAAAAATGCTGGAGAAATGACCAAAGAGACCTCGGCGGATGAACAATTGGAGATTGACTCTACACAGGTTCAAACAAAGACGATGATAGTCAATGATCTGGATAAAGAATGGGAGAAATTCAGACAAAATATCCAAGTACAACATACAGAGACATGAATTGAAGGAACTTCTAGATTTCAGACCCCTAAACAGACTCTACAGGTTGCAAATCCAAAAATTGATGTTGAAATCATCCCTGCCTACCCAAATTCAAAAATTGTTTTAAGAATTGAAGAGATACCCCCACGATATATATTCTATAGTCCAACACATATAGAAATAGTAAGTAGGTAAAAAACGAAAATGAAACTTGATTCATCAACAGAAACTCCAGGGAACGAATCAATGGAAGTAGTATGGAAAGACAACTCCATTGATCCATCAGAAAATATTACAACGTTGTCACAATTTGCAGTGCTTATGAAACAACAAAAATGGATAAGGAAATAGAGGTTGGTCTTTTTCTTAAAGATAAAGATGAAAGAATTCATCTGCTGGAGCAACAACTTGAACAAGAAAAAAATAGCACCAATAAGCAAGCAAAGATGCAGATGGCACAATTTCGAAAATATTTTGAGCAAATGAGGTTACAGCACCATGCGAGCATCACAGAGAGTGATACACAAATTCAGAAAATGGCAGAATGAAGTGGATAAACTCATAAATCATCTTGAAATAGAAGAATTCATCAAAGAGACACTTGAATTAAATACTCAATTGTTAAAACAACAACAAATATTATGTCAAAGAATATTAATGAAAAAAATCATATTGTGAAACAAGTGATACATTACTCAATCAAGGGGTTGATCAGAGATTAGAATATGAAGAGGTCGATAAAAATATTTCAGAGTTTATTTCTTGGCAAGAGTCTTAAGAAGGACGAAAATCTGATCTGTAAAAGATTGAAGAATCCCACACAGATATTTTATTCATATATTGGGATATGAAATTGAAGCAAGCAAAAAGGGAAACAACTACAACAGATAATATAGCAAGAAATATAATTGAAGATGTTAATGAAAATATTCATAGTATCAATATTCTCAAAGAATGTAAGCCAAGAGTTTTCCCAAACATCAAACAGTTAGAGAGACAATAGAAAGAGATTGCTGAAAATCAAATTGAAGTAGTCAAACAACTATCTAAACTTGATCGTGAAACTTATTAGCAGTTTCTAGTGAATCCATAGAGTCAATGGATGGCTTTGCACTGCCTAACGAATTCCACTGAAAATATGGTGCCACCACTCTCTGATGCTATGTTTATGGGACAACTAAGATCTAAAGTTGGCCAACCACCCCACGTGAAGCCAATGATGGATATCTGTGAACTAAATAGCTCAATGGAAAATAGGGACCGTTCAACATGAGAAAGAATGTCATCATATTTTTTAGTTTTTATCTTTTTATTTTTCGTATTTCGAGGAAGGTTGTTTGAAACCTTCTTATATTTTTATGTAAAAATATATTTTTGATACATATGTAATATTATTTAAACCTCTCTCATGCATTTAGAGAGGGGTCCAAGATTTTATCCAAAAAACTTTGCAAAATATGGCACTTTTGTACTTTTTTGACTGTTTGGATGAAATATATGGAACAAGGTCTTGATTTTCTTAAAGATTGAAGCATACTCTATTGAATTTTCATTTTTGTACTCCTAGGGTATATTTTGTTGAAAAGAAATAGATCAAAATTGTTGATTTCATGAGTATGAACTTTCATATTTGGTACTTCTATCTTTATGATTGAGTTTTGTGTATGAATTAGCAATAATATTTCTTATATTGTATTATGTATGAGATTTGAGTTACAATTGTTCATTAAAGCACTTTTGTATGATATTTTGACTATAATTCCTTATTGAGTATATGATCAATCGATATATGCGATATAATTTTCACACTTATTTTGCCTAACTATTTAGTCAAAATAATTATCTTTAACAGTTTCATCTCTTATAACAATTGAATGATATTTATTACCTTTTTCTTTAAGATATCTTTGTATATCGCATGATTTAAAGTTATTCCTGGGTGTAGATTAAGATAAATATTAGATTAAATATATGCATGTGTTTGTTGTTTTAATATATCATTTATTTCAGTTAAAAATCATTTTCCATTTCACCTTATATAAAAACCCCATCATCATCATATCAATCTTTGTTGCGAAAATGGTCCCATTATCCCTAGTTGGAGCCACTATACCCAACAGAAAAGGAACTGCTTCCAAGTTCCGAACCATGTGGTTATCCCCCATGTTGTTGCAACAAAATTCTGGGGCTTTAACATTTTGGTAATAGGAGGAGGGCCAACTGTGAATGGAAAATAAAACTGATCATAAATCTAGAAGCCATCCTAATAGTTTTTCTCCATCTGGATCTCCTCCAACTTCTGGATCCGTATATAGAACTCTCATTTTAAGATCAAAATTTGAACAAACCTCTCCCAAATCTCCTAGTAAATCTCATAAATTACTTTCTTCAAATTACGAACCGGAATCACCAAAATTTCAGACTTTGATAGAGAAGTTAGACCAAATCTCTATTTCAATTAAAAAGGCTGTAATATCTTAGTCGTCTGAAGGAAGTGTTTCATCTATTTTACAACCAAGACGAATATTGATTCGTTATCTAAGTGAGAATATTGGAATTACTCCTTTAAAATTTCCCAATACTTCTTTTCTAAAGAATACCAAGAAATATAAATCACAGACATCTATTAGTGAGGTTTTATCAAATTCTCCAGTTCAAATCCATTCATTCCCTCCACTCATTTCAAAAAATCCCATTCTATATATTGTTCCTAGTTATTCTAGTCGAGGAAGCCAACGTCCCTTTTATTCAACTCAAACTCCACTCATATCCTCTTCTATCCATACTCCTATCATCATGGTGGGACAACAACCACCACCGCGTACAACCATGGAATAATCTAGGTGTTGTAGCAATGGAAGGTCATCTTAACCCTCTTCCTAAACATCCTGAAAGATGGTTGCCAAAATTTAATCCTAATGATGGCTTACCAACAGAAGAACATCTCCATAAATATATGTTGGTCATTAATTTAAATGAATTTATTGAAGAATAATGCGTAATCGGATTATTTCCATATACTCTTATAGGATTTTCAGGTTCCTGGTACTTTTCATTACCCCCTCGCTCCATAACTAGATGGAATATGTTTGGACGACAATTCCTAGATAAGTTTGGAGATGATAGAACCATTGCATTGCTCATCAATGAATTTTCCAATATGAAGGCTAAAATGGGATAAAAGATCAAAGATTTCAATTCTAGGTTCAATAAACTACTCAATAAAATTCCAACTGCGTTAGCCCTTGGCGCTGATGTTCAAATCGAGTGGTACATATCTTCTCTTCCCTATAATATAACCATTTTTGTAGATAGAGCACATTTAGCCACATTAGCAGAAAACATGAAGGAATATTTATCTGTAGAGAAACACATAGTTTCTCTTGAAAATAAAATCTCTCAAGAAGACAAAAAATATAAGAAAGTGTCTTTCAAAGATGTCTCTTAAAAGAAAGTCCCAAAAGATCATTTTGATCTTGAAGGCATATAGAAAGTGCTAAAAAACATGTCTAACGAAATGGTTGAAATGAAAAAACAATTTGCTAAATACTCTACTGCAAAAAAACATTTTATATCTTTTAGGAGAAATCAGTCTCCTAGTTCTCAGCCACCAAATACTATATCTAATGCTGAGTTTGATTTAGAATAAGAGGAAGAAGAAATTAAAGACAAGGAAATTGGAGATGAAGAAATGGTCAAATTAAATGGGATGTGGGACTTTATTCTTCCAAGTAAAGAAGAACAAGAAGCTTTTCCCATTAACACCAAAAGAAAAGGACCCGTTGATACAACTCAGTTGAATCAAAAGTAGAAAAATCCAACTTCTCCTACTAAGGAAAAAACAATCAGTAAAATTCCTCTCCTAGAACTTCATTGCGAAATTCATCTCCATCAAATCTTCCATATACATCAAATACCCTAGTAGTCACTGATACCATGGAGTATAATATTGTGGAATATATGAAGAAAACTAAAGAAAATATTTCATTACATGAACTTAGCAAATTGAAACAACAACAGAGAATTCTACTTAGAGAATTGAATGCAGTTCCTATGTTGCCCTTACCTGCTGCTGTTGTATCTCATCTTGTTAAAGGCATGGGAAAACCCCCAACTTATTCAAATAAAGTCGATGCTATATATGTCATCCTGATCAGTGAGAAATATAATTCACATACACATCCTTTCCTCTTAACTCATGAAATTTTCAATAAAAACACTCATAATTGTTTGATTGAATCAAGAGCCTCTTCCAATATAATGCCAACAACACTCTGTGCTAAGCTGAACATCACTCCTGAAAAGTCTGTCGTCCACATAGTACATCTTGAAAGAAATAAAGTAGAGGTCTTAGGGGAAATAATTTCAGTCAGCATTAGAATTTAATCAATTCCAAAAGACTGTCAAATAATAGATATATTGGTCGCTAACATTCCTGAATTTTATGGTCTAATTATAAGTAGAGACTGTTCTAAGAAACTCCGTGGATATTTTGCTACAAATCAGTCTCACATGTGGCTTCCTTACAATGGGATGCCAAATAAAATTTGAGTTGACAGAGAGAAACACCTGAAACATACAGTGACTGAATGTGAAGGTTATAACGAGCAAATAGGTTATAACGAGCAAATAACATTCAATAAAAACATTACTTATACAAGCGTTGTTCAACACACTTGTTGAACTTACTAGCGGACTGCGCGATCTTACCCAATCCTGCATAAAACCAGGTAAAAAATCATAAATAAAAACACGCTAAGAACTATAGATCGAAACCTTATTCTGCACATATATTCATAAACAACAAGTAAAGTAAAACATATCAACAAAAACACAAATCTATCTCAACAATTCTTTCATTAATTTCTCAGATCTTTCTCATACATTCACTTTCACCCTGCGCGCTCAGCTGTAAGGGTTTGTGCACTTAGCTGCAGAATTCCTAAGCTCTCCACACACTCAGTAGTAGGAGCCTCTCCTCTAACCCAAAACTGCAAACTTTGACTCAACTTAGTCTTACATCAAAATGCATTTCATCAACTTCGACTTGACTCCCTATGAATTCTATCTAGATTCCTTATATAGATTTTTCATTTACAATACCATGGTCCGAAAACCATGGGCGGAGTTCAACGTTAAAATAATCCCATCCCATTACATAATAAGGCACTTTGACCCAGCCCAAAGCCCATAAGACTCAAAATGGACTACATGTTACGCGCTCTGCTCCTTGATTTGCGAAGTATTTTCGATAACTTCTTTCATCGAGGGGTCCCATGTCCAACATGCCCTCAACAAAAAAGTGCGACTCTTCCCAAGTCACAATGTTGGTGTGTCATCGATATTCGCTTTGATATCGCTAAAGGTATCCTTTAATGGTGGAATTGCTTCGATGCATTGCTTTTCAAAATCGTTGACTTCATTGAGTAGCGTATTTGTGATAATCTTGGTTTCCCTCTGCTCAAAAATTCTTTGTGCCTTGCAGAATGCTTTCACCTTATTTTCTGTAGTTAGGGAAAGCTAACTGGCCTCAACTTCCAATAACTTCATTCTTTCTATTAGTAGCTTATCACTTTTGTGCAGCTCATTGACCTCTCCTTGTAAAAATTTACCCTCTTGAATATGGATAAATCGTTGCATCAGTGCTAAGGTCTTGGAAGTTACCTTAATCCGATCCATCCGTTCAATATTTTCGTGCACTTCAGCATGTACCTGTTGCACCTGGGTTCCTCCTGTAGTGAGGCCCATACATCCATGACTTCTCTGAATATGTGGGTGCACTCCTGTATACGGGACTCAATCTATTCCTTGGTAGCTTTGAGCTCTGCTACGTGTTTCTCCATGACTTCTAGTGGAGTGACCGACTGTAATTGCATCTGCAGCTCAACATTTCTCATATGCATTTCTAGGCACATTTTGTCGACCTTAGCTTTGGAGTCCTTAGCAGTTGTGGAAAGCTTGGTCACTTTTTCCTTTGGCACAACTGCAACCTCAATCTGGAGCTCTGGTAGCTCGCTGCAAGCCTTGGAGATAGCATCCTCCAGCTTCTGTGTGTGCACGGTCTTGGCCTCACGCTCTTGTATAACTAACTGTTTCTCCTCGGCCATATTCTACCGTTCCCGTTGAACATCCTGAATGACTACAAGGGTGCGCTACTCTCGGATCTTCAATTCTTCTGCAATACCCTAATGTAATTCATTCAAAGCTTGGAGTGGCAACGTGACAAGATTCAACTTCGTGTTCTACCGGTGGACCACTTGCTTCAGCTGCTCTATAGTGTGGAAAAATATCGTGTCTGCAGGGATCGACACCACATGGTTATCAATTTCCATTCCTAGCTCATGCACTTCCGTGCGTGTACCTGCTTGCATTCTGCTAACTTGGACCGTGTTCTCTTGTAGCTTGGTCATTTGACTCATGCTCACCTCAACTGTGCTCATTTGAACCTGCAATTCCTTTAGCCCCTTATGAACATCTGCTAATACCTTGTATTGTTCTTCAATATTTCCCGATAAGTGATCTGTAATGTATGTTACAGTGTCACCAATATCGTCGAGGTCCCCTTCAGTAAGGACCATTGCTTTTGAGCTGACGAACCTATCTGACTTCACCTTCTTCCTCCCGATTCCTTTCTGCGACTGACTTCTTTTGGTAGTAAAAGGGGAGGGGGGGTTATATGGATCCACACTGATATCACCGCCACCAAAATCACCCCATTCTGTCTATAGAATCACTGTCTCTGTATACAACTCTGTTTCAGGATAACAAAGTTGAAGTATTGTATCCAAGGAATGAAAGAACATGTGCACCCACTCTGGTTGAGGTTCTCGACCCCAAGTTGCTATCCAATGAGACAAATTCTCACAAGGATATTTTTTATCTTCATACTTATTTGCGATATTTGTGTCTACATGAACAAACCTCGACCTTATCCATTTTCAAAACTCCTTCCATCCTCCTAAGATCTCTATGTGCACCCCACCATTGGGATGGATTGGACCTCAATGAGAAGTCCAAAGCTTTGTGTCTCTGATCCTCAGACAACTTTTTCTAAAATTCTTCCAAAAAGAAGACACCATTCCTTATTCCATCATAAAAAGCTAAGTCATGCACTTCCGACCAAACACAGTGCATATATTTGTTAATTCTGTTACGTTGCTTAGTAGTGACTTCATGCAGGAGATCCTGCCAATGCTCCAGCTCTTCATCGAAATATGAAACACATATCGCGCTACCAACATATTCTTCCATCTGTGGTGAGATTAATCCAGTATTCATCATGTGTAGTAAGCTTATAAATGTTGTGAAACCAGCTCCAAAAATAGAAGAGAGGAGAGATCAACGCCTTAGAAATCAGCCACTTCGAGGGGGGAAACCTCCAATACATTACATAAATGAACAATTCTTGGATGATACAAATGAAAAAACCTCCTTTCTATATATAGGAGTCCATGGGGCCACAATGTAATCCTAGCCGACCTAACAATAATTTTTTAAGGGCATAATAATAACAATATGGGGTTACAGTTGTACAACAATAACAATAAGGGGGTTACACTAACAACAATAAGGGACTATACTAGTCATATAGGGACCTAACATGCTCCTCTCCTTCAAAAAAGTGTCATCCTCAATGTTTGAGTAGCTTTGGGTGCTTTTGTATGAAATTCTCATCCTCCCATGTAGAATCTTTAGTGGGTAAGTTCTTCCATTTGATGAGATACTCTAAAACTGATCAATTTTTTAGTTGTCGAGTTCTTGTTTCCGTAACTGCTTCAGGTTCCAATATGGTTTTTCCTTCCTCATCAAGTTCTGGAAATATTGTTTGAACTGGAATTTTGTCCCCTATAACCTTTTTTAAGCATGAAACATGGAAAACTGGATGCACTCGCGAAGAAGCAGGAAGCTCCAATTTTGTATGCCATAGTACCAATCTTTGCAAAACCTTGTAAGGACCATAGTACTTTGGCGATAATTTATTATCCTTCTGTTTGAGGACATTTATTTGTATTGGTTGTATCCGTAAAGATACCTGGGCCCCACATCAAAATTCTCTGATCGCAATGCTAATCTACCTATTTTTTCATTCGATTTTGTGCCAAATTTAGGTTATCCGTTAAGAGTTGGAGAACTTCTTGTTAATGCTCAATGTGATCTTCCACTACTTGAACCTTAGAATTTTCTCTTAAAGATGATGTGATGGATGGTGGATTATATCCATAAAGTGCCATAAATGGTGTGATTTTTGCTGCAGTATGGAAGGAAGTGTTATACCACCATTCAGCGAGAGGTAACCACTTGACCCATTGTGTTTGTTTATCGAATACAAAACAACGAAGATATCCTTCCAAACATTTGTTCACTATCTCAGTTTGCCCATCGGATTGAGGATGATAAGATGAGCTATGAGCTAGTTGAGTACCCAAACAAGAAAATAATTCCGTCCAAAAAATTCCAGTAAAAATGGGATCTCTGTCACTTACAATAATCTTTGGGTTTCCATGTAGCTTTTGAATTGTTTCCATAAATGCAGTAGCAACTGTACTTGCTTTAAATGGATGAGATAATGCACAAAAGTGTGCATACTTGGTAAGTCAATCAACTACCACCATGATGACACTCTTTCCTTTGGACTTAGGTAAGCTTGTGATAAAATCCATTGAAATTTCCTCCCAACGTTGACTTGGAATGGATAAAGGTTGTAGAAGACCCGGGGTCTTAATTGTCTCAACTTTATTTTGCTGGAAAACTAAAAATTTCGCCACAAAATTTTGAATATCAGATTTAAGGCCATCCCAAAAAAAAAATCTTTCTTCACCATGTGGTAAGTTTTTAAAAATCCTGAGTGTCCTCCTAAAGGAGAAATATGCAATTCCAAAAGAATATTTTATTTTATATGGGAATTATTGCAAATATATAAGAAATCTTTGTACCATAAGGAATAATTTTTCCAACTAAATGCACGTATGTACTAGATCTTGTCAGTAACTTTTGGATGGGTGTCCAAACTTCTTCGACGTCCTTCTTCCATTCATCCATTGCTTCGGTTACCCAATCTAGTTGGATAATAGAAATGGCACAAAACAATGCTTCCACCTCTTCATCCTTTCTTAAGAGTGCATCTGCAAAAAAATTTAGCTTCCCTTTTTTGTAGATGATTTCAAAGTCATAATCCAACATCTTTGTGACCCATTTTTTCTTCTCTTCCGAAGATAGTCTTTGTTCCAAAAAGTGTTTAAGACTATCATGATCAATTTTTTCCTTGAAGTGTCTTCCCATTATGTAAGGTCTCCATTTCTTTCGTGCATGTATTATTGCCAACATTTCCTTCTCATAAATAGCCTTTTGTAAATACTATCCTTTGATTTAATGACTTTAAAAAGAAATAATCTTCTTTCTGAATTAAAACATCACCAATTCCATTTCCTAAGGCATCTATTCCACAATAAAGGTTTAGAAGTCTGGCGTAGCTAAGACCGGTGCTAGGCACATTTCCTCTTTAAGATGTTCAAAGGCCTTAGTTGCTTCAAGAGTCCATGAAAATGCATCTTTCTTCAATAATGTTGTTAGAGGTGCTATTATTCTCCCATAATTCTTAACAAACTTTCGATAATACCCTATTAACCCAAAAAACCCTTGCAACTGCTTTATGGTTGTGGGGACTTTCCACTCCTTAATGGCTTTAATTTTGTTAGGGTCTACCTTAACACCCTCGTGAGATACAATATGACCCAGATATTCCACCTCTTATACTCTAAAGCAACATTTGGATGTTTTTGCATATAATTGTTTCCCCTGCAATAGTTTAAGCACCTTCTCAACATGTTCAACATGATCCTTCGAAGACCTACTATAGATTAGTATATCATCAAAAAATACTAGCACAAATTTTCTAAGAGTTTGAAAATGGAATTCATCAACCCTTGAAATGTAGAAGGCATTGGTAAGGGCAAAAGACATGACAAAAAATTCATAATGACCATCATGAGTTCGAAATGTTGCTTTTGGAATATCTTGGGCCTTCATTCTAATTTGATGATATCCTGAACGAAGATCCCACTTGGTAAAATAAATTGCTCCATGTAATTCATCCAATAATTCATCAATCACAAGAATGGGAAATTTATCTTTAATGGTGAGCTTATTAAGCTCCCTATAATCCGTACACATGCGCCATGATCCATCCTTCTTGTGCACCAATACTACTGGAGTAGAGAGAAATTTGACTAGGTTGAATTATACCAGCCAATAACATTTCTGCAATCATACGTTCAATTTTTCTCTTTTGGACATAAGGATATCTGTAAGGCCTGATGTTTGGAGGAACACTTCCTAGAATAAAATTAATAACATGATCATGATCACGAATAGGTGGGAGTCCTTTTGGAGTATCAAGCACCTTGGAATGATTGTCCAAGATTTTTTGGAGATCTGGAGAAATAGATGATTTTGATGTTGGAACTTCTGGTGAGAATATTTGTGCAATTACGCCTAGTTGTTCTTTCTTCAGAAGATTTATCATGACATTACAACTTATTATCTTTCTTGGCTTCCCTGGGAGACCCCGTAATTTGATTTCCTTTCCTTCCAAAAAAAATTTCAAGAAAAGTTCTTGAAAATTAAAAGCTACCATCCCCAAATATTGTAACCATTGTACTCCTAGTACAACATCAGCACCTCCCATTGGAATGGAAAGCATTAGAATATTCAATACATATTCCCCCATGGATAGCTTGATATTATGGCATTTTCTAGAGAAATTTATAGTTCCTCCATTTGCAACCATCACTTGACATTCTGGTGCTGGGTATAGGAAACAATTCAATTCCTTGGCTACCTTACAATGAATAAAATTATGGGTACTACCCGAATGAATCAACACTATTACCTTTTTTTTCTTGATATGTCCTTCTATCTTGAGAGTTTGAGGAGTGGTAATTCCTGCCAATGCATTACATGATATGGTCATACTCATTTCTTGTTCTTCTAGGGTTTCTTCCTGGTGTATATCCTCTATTTTTGAAGTTTCTTCTTCATTTTCTTCCTCCTCTTCACAATCTATGTAAAATAATTTCTTCTCAGTGCACTTATGACCTTTAGTGTATTTGCTATCACAACTGTAGAAAATCCATTTTTCTCTTTTTTCTTCCAATTTTTGTGGTGTCAACCCTATAGGTTGTGGAAGTATAGGAGTAGCAACACTTCCATCTTTATAGATGTGAGTGGTAGGCTTCCTTGTTGCCATAATTTTACATTCAATTTTTCTTTCCAACCTGAATTCCTTCTCCAATGAATTAGGTTCCCAAACACGAACTTCATGTTGGATGTTATCCTTTAAAGTCCCTATGAAGACATCAATCCTGTGTTCCTTTGGAATATCAGTTACCCTTATATTCAATTTTCGAGAGTCCTCAATGTGCTCCACCACTGAACCCTTCTGTTTTAGATTTTTCAATTAGCTAAAGAAGGTGTTGCGCTTTGTATCCTCATAATGTGCTATCATTTCCTCCGTAAAAAAATGACCAAGTGACAATTTTTTTACGGGAGCAAAGCCATTGATACCATAAAAATGTATTTTGTTATAAATGTAAAGTTTCAATGCGTACCTTTTGTGTGCTTTGCACATTATTGAGATCAAAATATTGCTCCATCTGTAGTATCCATGTTACGGGATCCTTGCCATCAAACTTCCTCGTATCCATATTTGGAATATGGTGGTTCTTCAATCAAACATTAGAGTTTATGAAATCACGATTAACACTTATTTTTTTCTCATCGTGAGTTTCCTCTACTATCTTTTTGCCATTAGGAATCATTTCTTGTATCAACTTTGTCAAACCTTCCATGTTCGCTTTTAGATCATTTTTCATGTTTTCCATGTTGTATTTCAATTTTTCTTCCATTTCCTCCATCTTATCTTCCACGCCATTCTTCGAACCATCCATATTATTCTTCAAACCATCCATCTTCGCTTCCATGCCTTTATTCAAAACTTCCATTTCATTTTTTGCTGCTCTTTGTGAGAGCGAAATTTGGTGCAATTGCTCTTGTAATTTTGATATATCATGTTGCAATTCTTCATCTTCATGAGTCATAGTAGAGTATTATGAGAGCTTAATGGGTGTTGAATTCTTTTAAGAGGCATTTCAGAACCCAATACTGAAATATATGCTCAATAGGCCCTTGGAATAACTTCAAACTGATTTTTTACACAAGACTTATGCAATTCGGAAAAAAAAATACACACTTTTTTCTTGCTTTTGAGGAGATCGATATTGAAAATAAATTATCTTTGTGATTTCAGATCTTCAATATCTGAAATTTGGCCTTGAGGTAGCCCTTTGAATGCTCTTTCGAATGCCAAAGGTCTGACCTGATTTGGATTCATCAAGGCAAAGTTATGTCTAATCTCCCACAATGACCTAATTATGGACTCGTTCAATAGAGCGAATTTGTACGACTTGCTACGTGTCACTGTTTCCTCCTTCATCTCTGAAATTTATAGATAGGAAACTATAGTCTATGTACTTGCAACCACTATTTATAGAATTCCACTCTAATGCTCAGATAGAGAGAGTTATGAATATTTTCCCATGATCACCTCTTTGAGATGACATTCGGGAGCCTGAAAAATCCCTAACTTCCATAGACCATATCTCCAAAATTTTTGTGAACCAAGCTCTGAAATATTTTGACGACGTTCCTTAGGATTTTGGCTTCACGCTATAAAAAATTCAGATTCTGAACTTTCATATAAGAAAATTTATAGCGAAAATTCCATGATGACCTGTTAGCGAAACCCTAGAATCCAAACCTTTGATAACAAATGTTGTGAAACCAGCTCCAAAAATAGAAGAAAAGAGAGATCAACGCCTTAGAAATCAGCCACTTCGAGGGGGAAACCTCCAATACATTACATAAATGAATAATTCTTGGATGATACAAATGAAAAAACCTCCTTTCTATATATATGAGTCCATGGGGCCACAATGTAATCCTATTGGGGCCACAATGTAATCCTAGACGACTTAACAATAATAATTTAAGGGCACAATAATAACAATATGAGGGTTACAGGGGTACAACAATAACAGTAAGGGGGTTACACTAATAACAATAAGGGACTATACTAGTAATATAGGGACCTAACAATAAATCTGATCAATCTCAGCATCCCCATACTCATGCTGGACATGATATGTATAGCGTGCACCTTCGGAAGGATTTAATGGCACAAAAACTCGGGCACCATTCTTTTCAAAGATGATCTGCCTCTTCTTTAGGTTGATTATAGCATCCATGTCATAAGCCTTATTGGAGATGGTATCCCAGCGAAGTAAGCAGCAAGGAAAGGCTCCGCAGATCAAGGAGGGGAGCGTGCAACACAGAGTCTATTTTGAGTCATAGGGGCTTTGGGGCGGGTCAAAGCCCCTTATTATGTAATGGGATGGGATAATTTTGAGAACGTTGGAATCCGTCCATGGTTTTCAACAATGGTATTGTAAATGTTGAACCTATATAAGAAGTCTAGATAGAAATCATTGGTAGATGTGAAAAGAAGCCATGTAAACTTAAATGATAGATCTTATGAGATGCATTAGGATGTAAGATTGTTTTGAGTTAATGTATATGATTTGGGTTAGAACATAGTCATTGATCAAACGAGAAAATTACCCGATACTCGTTTTTTGAGGTAGTAAAAAAAATCAATTTTGAAAAGTGGTGATGCAGAATCACCGTTTTTTTTGGAGCATAGTTTTGGCACTTTAAATTTTCTTAGGACTTTTTTTTTTTAAATGCCATGATTTTCATGTCGATTTTGAAAAGTGGTGATGTAGAATTTCCTGTTTTTCTTTGGAGCATATTTTTGGAACTTTAAATTTTCTTTGAATTTTTTTTTTTTTTTTTTTTAAATATGACATTGATTTAGAAAAATGGTCATTTTTTTAGCACTTAATTTTTTTTTAATCAAGTATGAACATTTGTTTTAAGATGTTAATGATTTTCATGCTAGTTTTGAAAAGTGTTGATGCAACATCAATCATTTTCGTTTAGAGTGGTGATTTTCATCTTGGTAATAAGACATAAAAATAAAATAAAATAAAAATGACAAAAAAAAATCAAATATAAAAAAATATGAAAAAATACCAATAAAAGTGTTAAAAAAACAAAAATAACTTGGAAAAATAAAAATTTAAACAAAAAAAATAAAATAAAATAAATAAATAAAAACAAAAAAGTTCAAAAAATAAATAAAAAAAGGACAAAATACAAAAAAACTCATAATTTAAAGACAAAAAATAAAAATTAACAAAAAATAAATATTTTTTTTTTTTAGTTAAAAAAAAAACAAATAATTAAAGAAAATGATTTAAAAAAAAAGAAATTTAAAAACAATTAAAATTAAAAAATTCAAATAATCAAAATGCTAAAATTAAAAATAATTAAGATTCGGAAATTTAAATTAAAAAAAATATTAAAATTTAAAAACAACATTCAAATACAAATTTGAAAAGAATACAAATTTAAATTAGAAAATAAAATTTAAAATTTAAAAATAAGATTTAAAATTAGAAAAAAAGCACACACACACACACACATATATATATATATATATATACACAAAAAAAAAAAAAAAAATTTCAAATAAAAAAATAAAATAAATAAACAAAACTTTAAAATTAGAATTAAAAAAATAAAATAAAAAATAAACAAGTATTAAATTTAAAAATATAAATATAAATAAAAGCCATAAGTTATATAAAAAAAATGAATTAAAAAAAATTATTAATAATAAAAAATTAATAAAACTAAAAAAATTAAAAATAAATAAATAAAAAACAAAATTTTAATTAAAAAAATAAAAATAAATGAAAAATACAAAATTAAATTAAAAAAAATAAAAATAAAAAAAGTTAAAAATAATAATAATAATAAAAAGATTAATAAAAATTTAATTAATAACTGTATTGAATTGCACGACCGCCGCCCTGAGTGTCGCGGAGTAAGGCTCACACTTCATGAGGCGCATTCACGCTAATGGGCGTGCCCACCGGATGTTCGAAAGGCGTTGGCACGCCATGCGATGTTACGGGCGTATCGTCGCATCGTAATTGCATAGACGCGATCGTGTGACGATGGAGGAAACCAAGTGGTGACCGAGCATTGTTAGCGAGGGCGTCGTCGCATAGTAACCGACAGAGTCATTGGCCGAGCGATGTTTATAGCAGAACATCACAACATATCTGCAGATGGAAGGCCGACGTATCAAAGGGAGGCCGACATGACATAACATGGGTTGAATGCTAAACGGAGGTTGGGTGGGTTCGCTTGGGTCCACCGAGTGACCCACGCCATTACATAACCAAGTGTATAAATAAAATGTGGAGATGGTCATTTTGATCCATCCATCAAATGAAGCATAACACATTCAGACATAAGAAAAAGGCATTGAAGCATCATAATGAGCTTCACCAACAGCTTGTTCATGGAAGCCATCACCAAGGCAGTGAATAGGTCGAACGCAATGGCGGGCGGAAGTTTAGACAACTGGGTTGAGTCATGAATGAGCGCAGGGCGTCGAGTTGAGTCGGGCATCACATGCATCAGTTGCATTCAGAACAATGTTTTGGAAGAGCACAGGGCGTCGGGTCAATGCGTGCAAAAAATGTGTTCAGAACAATAAATTGGGAAAGGCGTCTGGTCGAGTCGGGTCAGGGCGTGCGGCAGGCTGAACGTGAGTTCAGACTGCATTTTGAAGTGACGGTTGGGCAGAATTGAGTGCGATGAAGTGCAGTAGGTGCGAACTGGTGGGCCGAAGCTAACCAAAGTGCAGGAGGTCAATTTGGACACATAGTGACCTCAAGAAGTGCGTGAACGTCATGGGCAGCTGTTGACCTAGGGTGACCCAAGTGACCCGACAACACGACACTTGGGAAAATTTGTGCAAAAATTCCCAGAGATGATCTCAATGTTGTAAATGGATATTTTGGGCTGGTTTAAGGATTGACAAGTGTTGGAACTTGGTCAAGAGGTAAACTAACCTTGCCAAGGAGCAAAGGTGACTTTTGCTGGATTGGAATTTGCACTTTATTTTATACTTTATGAAACATATTATCGGGTAGACTTATTAATAGGGAGTTTCCCCTCCCTTGTATGTATGGGCATACTTGTGGATATGATGATGATGTTTAAGTTTTCCGCATATTGAAATAACATTGTGATTAACTAATTAAACTAGTGTTTCTAAAGGCGTAGTCCACTTGTGGAGTACTTGAAAAAAAGAAAAAGAAGGTAGTCTCGCACCCATCTATAGTGTGGTTGAAAGACTACCAATGTATAGGGGCGTGAAAAGTGGTATCAGAGAAACTGATCCCATCCTTCGGAAGTGAGCAGGGACAACTACAGGTTGAAGTTGAAGCTTGATTGGGCAAGCATATATATTGATGTAGGGCTGCAACAAGTATTGGAGCTTGGTACTATAGAGTTGAGCAGGGGTATGACTGAGGTCAAGGCCGAAGCTGAACTGATGAAAGAAGAAAGTTTGAAGGTTCAAGTTGGACTTGAGAACATGATAGAGCATTGGAAGGATATGAGGTAGCAATATCACAAGACTCTTGTGCAAGTGTTTGAACACTTGGAACACATTGGAGATGGGTTGATGGAGATGCGAAAATATTTGGATGGTTTACAAGGACAAACTGTTGAAATTGAGAAGCTTGACATGGGGACATAATAGGGTGAAAAAAGGCTTCAAGAACTCTTTTTTGAAAGGGCTCACTCGAAGGAAAAGAGCACCACGTTGTAGGCTAAAGTCAAGGGCATTGAAGATGAGATCAAGAGGGACTTTCTTGATCTGAAACCTATTGGTTTGAAGGAAGAAAATGCATATGATGACACACTTGGAAAGAATAAGACAAAACTATAATGATTGGTGAAATTCGATTAGAAGGAGTCAACCTATGATAGATTGGGGCACTTAAGCAACATTCGAAGAGGAAGAAGCTTGAGCCAACTCAAGCAGAACCAAAATCAGATTTTTCTATGGAGTCTCATGAGAAGAAATATGTGAAAAGAACTTTCAGATCGAAGCTTAGTTCGAGGGACATGTTGGAAGATAAAATGTTGAAGAAATTTGTGGATATAAGTCGCAAGACAGGAAGAAGGGATGATGATGAAAGTTCCTTGGAATTTATATTTGTGTCTACAACTGTACATGAAAAGAAGCTTTCTGCTTTGATAGACACGGGGGCTACTCATAGCTTCCTTAGTCGAAAGGTAGCTTCATCTCTTAGAAAGAAGAAGGCTAGCATGGAGAAAGAGTTGAGTGATTTCAAGGCAATCAATTGGGGAATGAAAGCAGTGGATGGTGTCATGAAAGACACACCTGTGAGAGTAGGATCATGGTTTGGGAAGATGGAATTAAGAGTCATTGACATGGATGATCATGCTATGGTGTTGGGGCGAGAATTTCTAGTTGCAGCACAAGCCATACCAATGGTGGACCGAGACATTCTCTTAATTCTTGATGATGGGAAAACTATGATGGTTCCTATGATAAGGAAGAGTCGCTTGGGGTATTAACCAAGAATGGCTTCATTGTTCCTATATGATAAGGACCCTAATATGGACCATGATAACATGGGGCAATGGGAACTTGGATCTATGGCTCAAACAACGAAGGAACAATGCATGATTGATCTTGTTGGGAGAGACCTGAAAGAAAGAAGGAAAGGAGGGGAGATGAATTCACTTCTTGAGCATGTAGCAGAGAAATATGCTCAAGATATTCACCAGGATGATGTGAAGAAGGACACTTCTTCTAACATGGGACCGGAGAAATATTATGCAAGTAGAGATCCAACTGACATTGTGGACTATTGCAGATATGCTATGGGCATATATTATTTTCAATTAACATGGGACAAGCTTGGGGAACTAGGATGCACTCAAGAGGAGGTTGATGCTGTACATGAGTACTTTAAGCCTCGGTATCAATCTGATACATGGGTGGATGAAAGTCGGGGAAGTAGCTTCTTGGCCCTTGCTCCGAGATAAACCTTTGGGAAAAAGGGGGTGTAGTGCCTTAGTGCATGGAGGACTACACCACCCTCAAAACAAAGGAGCCTTTGGGCAAAGGTCCCTCATGCATGGATGAAAATATGCTTAGATGAATGTGGCTATATTAGCACATTGGAGTAGCATCGTCGCTAACATATTGCACATGGAATGGAAGAAAAATTCATGGACCTGGATATGGCTCACTTACATAAAGTGGCAGATGGGATGAGGGACAACTTCATGGACCTAGATATGGCACCTTGATGGATTTGATGAGAGGGATACCTCTTAATTTGATGATGCTTGGAGGATGTGACTACTTGGAATTAAAGTAGCACATGGGTTAGCATCATGGACAACATGTTGTGGACAATATGAAGCACACTTCAAGGACCCAGACATGGCACTTGGATTTGGGATAGATTCTTGATTAAGTTGATGATGTGATAAGAGCTAGAGTTAAGACTGATGAATGGCACGAGGATGTACATTCTTATGAGGAGGAAGTACAGTTGGACTGATCACCTAACTTGTTCGAATCATGAGGGTTAGCAATGCTACAAAGGTGTGTTAGATGTTACAAACATATGGATGTTTGACAGAAAGATATGGTTATCAATATCTGCTTGGGTTAAAGTATCTTGGCTACAACTTCACATGGGGATCAACACTACATCAAGGAAGGTTCCCTACAGTTGAAGGAAGACATGGACTTGGAATTTCATGAATTATTGATTATAGCAGAGTTGGAGGCATGGACATTGTTGGAGATGTTGAAGTCATCAACACTTTGTGATGAAAGTTGCGATGATATTTCTCACATGGATTGCGACGATAGATCGTGCGACGATGAGAGATGTTGTCAAGGGATGACAACACTTTAAAGTGGTGGAGGATGTAAGGCCCATGCTTCATGAGGCACGTTCATGGTAACTAGCATGCCCATCGGATGTTTGGAAGGAGTTCGGGTGCCACGTGACATTACGAGCGTATCGTCGCACCGTAACCGCATAGGCATGATAGCGTGACAATGGAGGAAACCAAGTAGTGAACGAGCGACGTTTATAGTGGAATGTCACAACATAAATGTGGATGGAAGGTCGACGTATTAAAGGGAGGCCGACATGACATAACGCAGGTTGAACGCCAAACAAATGTTGGGTGGGTCTGCTCGGGTTCGCCGAGTGACCCACGCCATTACACAACCAAGTGGATAAATAAAACGCAGAGATGGTTGTTGTTATCCATCCATCAAATGAAGCATAACGAATTTAGACATAAGAAAAAGGCGTTGAAGCGTCATAACGAGCTTAAACAACAACTTGTTGGTGGAAGCCATCACCGAGGCAATGAATAGGCCGAACGCAATGGCAGGCGGAAGTTTAGACAACCGAGTCAAGTCCTGAATGAGCGCAGGGCGTGGGGTTGAGTCGGGTAGTGTGTGCAACAATTGCATTTAGAATAGTGTTTCAGCAGGGTGTTAGGTCATTGCGTGCAAAAAACACATTCAGAACAGTAACTCGGGCAAGGAATCGGGTCGAGTCGGGTCAGGGTGTGCGAAAGGCTGAATGTGAGTTAAGACTACGTTTTGATGCGATAGTTGGGCGAAATTGAGTGCGACGAAGTGCAACAGGTGTAGATTGGTGGGCCGAAGATAACCAGAGTGCAGGGGGTCAATTTGGACACACGGTGAGCTCGTGAAACACGTGAAATTCATGGGCAGCAGCTGACCCAGGGTGACCCAAGTGACCCGTTAGCATGACACTTGGGCAGATTTGTGCAGAAGTTCCCAGAGATGATTTCAATGTTGTAAATGGATATTTTGGGTTGGTTTAAGGATTGACAAGTGTTGGAACTTGGTCAAGAGGTAAACTAACCTTGCCAAGGAGAGAAGGTGACTTTTGCTGGATTGGACTTTGCATTGTATTTTATACTTTATGAAACATATTATCAGACATACTTATTAACAGGGAGTTTCCCCTCCCTTGTATGTATGGGCGTACTTGTGGATATGATTATGATGTTTATGTTTTTCGTATATTGAAATAACATTGTGATTAACTAATTAAACTAGTGATTCTAAAGGTGTAGTCTACTTGTGGAGTACTTGGAAAAAAGAAAAACAAGGCAGTGCCGCACCCATCTATAGTGTGGTTGAAATACTACCAAGGTATAGCAACGTGACACTATGACCCCAAAGGTGGCGGGGGATCGATTCTCAGAATCAACCCCCACTGCCTTGGGGCAGCTCTCCGTCACCGGTCAGTCGAGACTCGTGACAGCCCAGGGCGGCGTGGGTCGATTGTCGGAATCGACCCTTGCTACCTTGGGGGTGATGGGGCTTGATCGATGGGCGATGGAGAGCTGCCACTCTTCGTTGCCCGTCGGCTGAGTCTCGCGACCCTTGGGGCTAGGGGGGTTGATTCCGAGAATCGACCCCCGTCGCCCTGGGGGTCGTACAACTTGGCTGGCGGGCGACAGAGAGCTGACAACTTTCCATTGCTCGTCGGCTGAGCCCCGCGATCCCCATGGCAGCGACGCTGCTGTTCAATACAATTTTTAATATTTTTTTTAATTTTTTAATTAATTTTTTTTTAATTTTTAATTTTGATTTTAATTTTAAATTTTTTTTTAATTATTTTTAAATTTTATTTTTCTTTTTAATATATTTTATATGTTTTAATTTTTTAATATTTTAATTTTATTATTATTATTATTATTTTAAATTTAAATTTGAAAAATGTTTTATTTTTTATTTATTTATTTATTTAAATTGAAAAATAAAAAATATGAATTTTGCTTCTTTTTTTTTTCTTTTCTTTTTTAAAATTTAAAAATGTATTTTTCATATATTTATATGTATTTTTTTTTTTTTAAATTTAAATTATCAATTTTTGGAATCTAAGCTTCTGTGATCCATATAAATTAGTAGAAATTCTTTCGGTAATAATCACATGCAAAAGAACGAGGTCGACGCGTTTCGAACCAACCAGTGTGGTTCATCATCAGGACTATGTGAGAGATCAGATCCAGGCAATAAGTATAAATAGATGTAGAGATGGTTCAACTAGCCGTTAGGATAACGGCTAGTTTGACTTAGAAAAAGTAAAAATTCCATTATATATTTATTTAATTTATTAATTAATTAATTTATTTATATTCTTAATTAATTTATTATTATTATTATTTTAATTTATTATACAATTAATTGACCAATTAAATAATACAATGGTAAGTAATTTAACAAATCTAGGTGTATATATGCAAATTTTTGATTAAATTATATAATAAACATTTATACAATTAATTCTTTATTCATGAAATCTAATTGAAAAAAAAAAAAAAAAAAACCATCTATCAAATAGTCAAACATAGTCAAAAAATAATAAATAAATAAAATAAAATAAATAAATAAATTAAAAAATATAAATAAATAAATAAATAAAATAAAAATAAAATATAAAAATAAAGAATAAATTTATTTATTTATTTTTTTAATATAAAAATAAAAATAAAAATAAAAATAAAGATAAATAAAAATAAAAATAAAATAAAATAAAAATAAATAAATAAAACAAAATAAATTAATTAATTAAAAAATATAAATAAATAAAAATAAAATAAAAATAAAAATTAATAATAAATAAAAATATATTTTATTTTATTTTAATTAATTAATTAATTATTATTATTATTATTATTTATTATTTATTATTATTATTATTATTATTTTTTAACAAATAAAAATATAAAATAAAATAAAATAAATAAATAAATAATAAAATATATAAATAAATTAATTCAAAAAAAAAAAAAAAAAATGTCAAGAATATAAGGCAGGAATCCAGCACCTGCTGATATTCCAACCGTCATCTCTATTGAGATTAACGGGCCTTTTTTCAATTTCAATAGCCTCTCGCAACTTACGATGATGGAAATGGTCGATTCTAGCAATGACCTTAGCATCTTCTATGCAAATATGATGGTTAGTCTTTTCTGCATGCTCAGCTAAGGCAGACGAGCGAGATCTTCTATGCTTGATATCAGCAGTATGCTCACATATCCTTTGATTAATTATCATTTAATTTTTTAATTTTTTGCATTTTTTTATAATTTTTACTATTTCAAAATTTTTGTTTTTATTTTCTTTTTAAATTTTAATTAAGAAAAAATTTAAATTTCTAAATTTAAAATATTTTTTTAGTTTAATATTTTAATTTTTTAATATTTTTTTCATTTTAACTAATTTTTAATTTTTATTATTTAATTTTATCAATTTTTTTTAATTATGTGGTTTTTTTAATTATAATTTTTTAATAACTTGAAAAAAATAATATTTGATTTTTTTTGTTTGGGTTAATTTTTAATTTTGTTCTTTTCGTGTGTTTTTTTTAAATTTTCCTTTTTATTTTGTTTTTATTTTTATTTTGAATTTTGAATTTTTTATTCAATTCTTATTTTTATTTTTACGATTGATATTTTATCTTTAATATCATGGCTAAAAATCGTTGGAATTTTATTTTCGTAAAGGTGATATTTTATATTGAATGCCATCTTTGGATTTTCGAGGATTTTTAGAGACACAATAATATATTATCTTTAATACCATGCTAAAAATTGTTGCAATTTTAAGACTTTTGATATTTTATCTTTAATGTCATATTTATCATCAAAATTTTAAGGTTTTTCAGAGTCATAATATTTTATCTTTAATGTCATTATTAAAAATTGTTGGCAATTTACCTCGAAAAGAAGGTCTTTATTCCAACATTAACACTTTTCATTTTTAAGGTGTGTTTTGCGCACAACAATTTGACCACATTATTCCAGCAACAACACTTTTCATTTTCAGGCTGCTTTTTTCACATAAAAAATTGGCAACGTTATTCGAGCATCAACACTTTTCGTTTTCCAGGTTGTTTTTTGCACACAAAAAATTGGCGATGTTATTCCACCAGCAACACTTTTTGTTTCGACGGTGTTTTTTCAATCATATTTTCAAGAAAAAATTTGGGTTTTAGCATAATTTAAAAAAATGTTGAAATTTGACCCTAAAAAAAAAATAGTGCATTCCAGAAGACACACTTTTTGTTTTTGGGCTGTTTTTCATGTTTTTGAGTGTTTTTGGGCTAGAGTTCTCCTTTTGAGGTAATAGTTCCTGTTTGATCGGTAACTTTGTTTTAGAGGAAAAGGCTCCTGCAAATGTGTGCGTAGAGTCCTTAGGAAGTCTACAGCTGTGCGCGCAGGGTGGAACTGAATGTATGAGAAGGATCTGGCTATTAATGAAAGAACTGTTGGATAGATATGAGTTACATTGGTGTGTTTTGCTTTTAGTTACTGTTTATGAATATCTCTGTTGAATAAGGGTTTTGATATGTAATTGAATATCAAAATCTTGTTTATGGTTATTTACTTTGTTTAATGCATGAATAAGTAAGATCGTGTAGTATATAGTAATTTCAACATATGTGTTGAACAACACTTTTATTATTTATAGATTTGACCTACGAAGATCTTATAAGAAGGAAAATCCCTAAAGCCACAGTCTTCGCGAAAACGCGAAGTTGGGAAACACTTTTTGGCATGAGATAGAATTCGGGAGAATTTTTTAATTTCTCGGCCGAGAAAAAAAGTCAACTAAATTTCTCGGCCGAGAGTTTTCAAAACTCTCGTCCGAGAGATTTTAAATATTTCGTATTTTCTCGGACGAGAGTTTTGAAAACTCTCGGCCGAGAGTTGTGTCACAAAACTCTCGGCCGAGAGTTAGAAAAACTCTCGGCCGAGATTTTTTAACATTCAAAAACCCTCGGCTGAGAGTTTTTCTAACTCTCGGCCGAGAGTTTTATTGTGCAAACTCTCGGCCGAGAGTTTTTAAAACTTTTGCCCGGGAGTTTTCCCGCGCATAAATTGGTTTAAAACTCTCGGCCGAGAGTTTTAAAAATTTCTCGGCTGAGAGTTTTTCTCGGCCGAGAGTTTCTGGTCAACAAAAAACTCAGAAAACTCTGCAGTTTTGAGAAACCTGCAACTTTGGAGGGACATAACACCTACAAAAACAAAATGTTATATGTCGGACCAAGTACCATTAGATTCGTCTCTAAATCTAGTTTTTGATGATGTGAGATTTATGGAGTTTCATTAAAAAATTCAATTTTTTTATTAATTTTTTACTAAACTATGTCACTATGGAATTTCATTGTTCGAAAAATTGCACTAAATGAAAATTCAATAACTTTCAAACGAGGACACCAAAAAATTTAAAAAAATCATAGTGCACTTCCTCTCCCTGTCTACTTCAAAAGGGTACTCTCATTTTTCTTATTGACGATCACATTGAAAAGAAAATCAAAGGATAATAAAATGTACTGAAACATCACTGTTTTTTTGTCTTCGTCCATTTCAAAAATAATAAAAAATAGTGATTTGATCCGAAAATTACCAAAAAATAGTCTGTGCACTAGTGCAATATATGCAGATTATGATGCTATGGTTTTTTTCCAAAAAATGAATAACCTTCCCTAAAAAAAGTAAAGGATAATAAAGTGACTATTTATGTTTGCCTGAAAATTTCAAGTATATGCAGTTAGTAAACAACAAATTTACCCCTCTATATGTCAATATTTAAAAAAAAAAAATATCGGTATGGAGGTAAGACAATTCTCTACAATTCTTGTTTTTATGTCAAAGCATAATTTGCGATAAAAATATGAGTTTAATGGAGTTAGATTTGAAAAACATAGAAAATTACAATTTTCAACGTCAAAAAAGGGTAAAAAGTGTTTCCCAACTTCACATTTTCACAGATCCCTTTCAACATAGAAAGCTAGTTCTGGAATCCCCTTATATTGCTTCGGGTGAGACTTAGGTCTGCACAAGTAGATCATTGTCGAAAGGTCCAGTAATAGTGGGTTTTGTTGGACTACACTGTCGTTTTGAACCTGTGTCTAGTCCCCATCAAGCCAACAAATGGTTCCATTGGCGGGATTGGGATCTGACTGAGGGATAGCTGGATGTGGAATTCATCTAACAGAGATATTGAAGATTGGGTAACTCTAAAAGAACATGAGTTTGTTGTGCAATAAAATAGAAAGCCCCACATCTCTAGTGAACATTTGTTACAAAAGTATATCTATACAGATTAATATGAGATCTTTTTCAGGTCGTGTGCTAGTGAGCTATATGAGTGGATATCAAGGCTAGTTGCGTAGATGGGTCAGTTCAATAATAAGCTAACTGCGTGGACCCAAAATATGATTGAGAAGCTGAAAAATACTGATAACGAGATCACAAGGGTCGTTGATTATTGGATAGACAGTATCCGTGGAGGGTTTATCACTAAGTTCACGATTGAGACTTCTGTGTCTTATAGTGAAAGAGAGCGCAAGTTCTTCAAAAGCCTTAGGGATAAGTACCTGAATTCACTGAAGTTTTGGATTAGAATGCTACTGTGTGAAAAGGGTATACTGCAGATGCGCTCATATTGATGTGTAAAGAAAGCGAATCTGGTGCTACGCAAAGCGGCAAAAGGTTTAGGACTAGTTGGGGAACGCATGTCGAAAAGGAATATAGTCCGATGTTTGAGTTAGGAGAAAGAGAAAGCAACCCCGCTACCCTAAGAAGTCTGAGATATGAAAGTTAGCAGAGCATTGCGTAGATTCTACAGCCTTCCCCCCCCCATCATCAGTCCATCCCATTTTTTTCCTCCATCTCCACCTCCCCCATTCACCATGGCCCAACCCCCAAAGATGCCTGTGTTCAAGGGAACAGATGATCCTGAATAGTTTTGGTTTATTGTAGAAGCGATCTGGAGTTCACAGGATGTTACAAATGAAAACATGAAGAAAGCGCAATTGGTTACCAAGCTACAAGATAGAGAATTTTCTTGGTACATGAAATATGTTATGATGAATGCAAATGCTTCTTTGGCTGAGACAAAGATTGCGCTGAATGTTGAATTCAAGAAACCAAAGTCGTTGTCCCAATGTATCACATAGATCAAATAAATTAATGAGCTAGTTACATAGACCATGTGGGAGGTAGATCAGAGGTGTAAAACACTATTGAGCCACATTGGTTTCAAGATCCCGGATGAAAAACATATATTATGGTTCATTTCTGCGTTGTTCCCTCATACTATGTTTCCATTGTCACAACAGAAGATTGCTACTTAGGTGGAAGCGTTGGAGAAAGAAATGAAGCTAGAGGCTTCGTTGATAGTCGATACAAGCATAGGGGTGCAACAAATTCATACTTAGTTTGCGAGCTTGCATATGGAGCTCTAGGATCTAAAGAAGGGAAAGGAGATTTGATTTGATATATGGTCAGAAGTTTGGTGTATCAAGTGTAAAGCAGAGGGTCACTATAAAGAGTCTAGTGCTCTATTTATAGAGATTATTTAAATGCTGGGATGTTGAGTTTAGTAAAACCTGGTTCGAGTGTTGGGCCAAGTATAGGGCCCATGTATGGTTTAGATTATGTGAAGTTCCAATCCATTATTCCACGAACTATTTTCACCTGTTGCAAAAGTTTATCAGATCATTGAATCAATTGTTCTGCAATTTTCGCAGTTCGATGGGAGATGATGTGAAACATTGTAAGAGCTATGATCTTATGATGCAGAAAAATCTTGGTGCATATCGAATGCATGTAGAAGGGTGTGAAGCTTCGGTTTCACCGACTGCGCGAGGAGGTTTCCTAGGCCGAGGGTGTGGTCAAGGAGGAGGCGTGGGTCGTGGGTGAGGTTAGATGATATGTTACAATTGCGAACATGTTGGACATTTTTTTAGTGATTGTCAGAATCCTACTGCAGCTTCCTGTAAGTATTGTCAATAATTTGGTCATGAAATTGAAGATTATCCCATTTTTTAAGCTAAAATGCAGGAGAAGAACAACCAGCAACCAACTCATAGTATACAAATGATGAGGGCTGAACCGTGCTAGTCGGATCCAAGTGTTAACATAGTAATGCGCAGTGGTGTGAATACTTAAGGAGACTGCGCACAAGGAAAAAATATTATGACAGAGACCTGGGTAAGGAAAGTTGAAGATAATAATGTTGGATTTAATGTAGAACATGAGAAAGAGACATTCATGGAACCAAGGAAGACATTTATGATTCCTAAATATTTTCCACCTACCGTGCAGAGACAACTATTTCCATTGGGGAACAAGCCGGAAGAGAATGTTAAAGTAAAGGAAGATGATCAGTCTATTTTGGTGTCCTTCTTGAAGACGTGTATGAAATTTTTGAGGGACCAGAGGGCTGTAGAAGGGTTGTAGGAGCTGATAGATAATTGCACTGGAAAGGAAAGGTTGTAACTAGAAAAACACTTAGTAAAAAGAAATACAAGAACAAGAAAAGAAGCAACTAGGAGATGTGGTTGACTGCATAGATCGAAGATTATGAGATGGACCAAGTCATTATGGATATAGGATCAAATACCAATGTTTTTCCAAAGCAGACATGGGAGCGGATGGGAAGGCCTAAGCTGCAATGGTCACAAATTCAACTAACGATGGCAAATCAACAGAAGATCATTCCTCTGGGGCGATTGCAAGAGATTAGCGTAGAAATTGATGGAGCTGGCATGTTGGCCGACTTTAAAGTTATTGAAATCGTTGATTATAGTAATCAATATCCTATTCTATGGATTTGATTGGGCTTAAGATATGGATGATATAATCAACCCAATGAAGCGGTGGATGATCTTTGAAAATAATGGTACCCAATTTGTTGTGCCATTAGATCCTTTCGAGCCTGTGCGCTATACAAAGCCTGTCCAACATGAGTATGGGGATGCTGAGATTGATCAGATATATAATCATATTGCGCAGGATGAAGACTACATTAATCCCACCATGAATGGTGGAATTTGTTGGGAGTGCAATAGTTCATGTGTTTCAGATTCTCATGAGGAGTTAGAGCACTCACAAATTTTTTTGCATGAAGTAAGCATTAAGCATTGTAGCAGGGTTACCAAATTTTTGCATTGTGTCCAATCATAAGTACACAAATTTAAATTTTATGATGGAATGGGGAATGCTATCTTGTTTCTAGAAGAAGTTGAGAAAAAGGTTCTTGAGGACCAAATATACAAAAATTTGGATTTTTCATTGAGGTCTACTCCAGCCCGATGGTGTGGCGCACATAGAAAGTTTATAAGGATGGAAGGAGTTTTGCAAGTTGATAAGGTTGAGGTTTTGTTAGGTTGATACAAGGATCATAGAGAGGTATGATGGTCAGAAGGATCCTCATGAGCATTTGTCTCACTGGACTGTAGCTTGGGGCGTCGAACCTCAGCTAGAATGGGCGCACATGTTCTTTCATTCTTTGGAGACGATACCTCAGCAATGGTATCTCTAAACAGAGTGGTGCCTTGGCATGATGGATTGGGATGAGATAATAGATGGGTTATTATTAACATATAGCTTCACTGATGGCTCGGAGTGTATTAATGAGGCCCTTTAGGAAGTTAAGGCATGGGTATTCCAAATTACTAAGGAGCGTAGGATGTTGGTATAGCTTGATTGGGATACACAATTGGAAAAACCCTGTGAATGTTACAATTTGACCATCGAGGAAGGCGAGGAGGATCCACACGACATTAAAATTATTGAGTTATAAGGACAAAGCGGGGTTGCAGGCCTCAAGATAGCAAACTAGATGTAACAAAACTTGTCACGACTCATCAAGTTAACATAGGCTCAGGGGCAGAGCCCAAATTTTCCAAGATAAGGGACTATTGGGATGATGACATAGACAACAAGGTCACTGAAATACTGTATGAATACCAGGACATGTTCCCTACAAAATTCTCAGAATTCAAAGGCATTATGGGTGATCTAGGAGTGATTCACATCACTCTAAAGCCTAAGGAAAATCCATTTAAGAAATGCCCATATCGGTTGAACCCAAAGTACACAGAGAAAGTGAGGGAAGAACTTGAAAAGATGCTTGACGCTGGAATTCTTGAACTAGTTGAGGATTCTGAGTGGGTTAGCTCCATGGTGGTCTAAGAAAAGAAGACTAAGGGCGAGATACAAATTTGTGCTAATATCAGCAAGTTGAACGATGCATGTGTCCACGATCTATTTCCGACACCATTCATAGACGAAGTATTGGATAATGTTGGTGGGCAAGAAGCCTACTCATTTACGGATGGATTCTAAGGGTATCATCAGATAAGGATTGCACCGGAAGATAGGAGCAAGACCAACTTTGATATTGAGTGGGGGTCCTTTTAGTACATTGTTATGCCATTTGGGTTGAAGAATGCGCCAAATATATTTTCCAGGGTTGTTGTTGAAGCTTTCAAAGAATATATCCATAAGTTCCTAGAAGTATATTTTGATGACTGGATAGTCTTTGGCCTATTAAAGAAGCATGTCTCTAGTCTGCGCTTGATGTTGGATACCTATACGAAGTATCAGATCTCCTTAAATATCAAGAAGTGCATTTTATGTGTACCATATGGTATTTTTTTCAAACACATTGTGTGCACATAGGGATTTATGGTAGACCTGCGAAGGTTTTTGTGATTAGATGCACAACACTTGGACATACATGCTATTACAAGAAGTTCATTAAGGCGTATGTGCATATGACTATGCACATGGATAAGTTATTAGAGAAGGATTTCAAGTTCTTCTGGGATGACGATTGTCATAAGAGTCTCAATATACTAAAATAAAAAATGGCGACTGCACCTATTCTTGTCTTCCCATATTGAAAGAAGGTATTTCATGTACATGTCGATGCATCCTGCATAGCCTTTGGGAGTTGTGTTACTGCAACCTGGAGAAGGAGATATTGATCACCATGTAGCCTTTGCAAGTAGGAAGTTGTCGAAAGCAGAGGGGAACTACTCCACCACAGAGCACGAAGGGTTATCAATGGTATATGCGCTACAAAAATTCAGGCACTATCTATTGGGTGCACACTCCAAAATGTTCACGTATCATTCTACTTTGAAGTACCCGGTCAATAAGCCTGTGTTGGTGGGGAATATTTTCGATGGTTATTGTTGTTCCAAGAATATTATTACGAGGTAATTGTCAAGCTAGGCAATTTGAATGCCATAATAGACCATATTTATAGAATTGAGACAGGGTAGGAACTGACAAATCTTGAGGAAGGATTACCTGATGTGTAGTTGTTCGCTATCAAGGTTCCAAATGAGCATTTACTAGATATCATTCAGTTTCTCTAGATGGGAATCACACCTGCAGAATACACTACGGAGTAGAGGAAAGAGTTGGTCGTAAGGGCGAAATATTTTACTCTGATTGCAAGACACTTGTCTAAAATGGGGGTTGATGAGATCCTGTGAAGATATGTTCCTGAGCATGAACGACACAACATTTTGGTTGAAGAAAATGGCGTAGTAGCTGGAGGTCACTACGGAGGAAAATCTACTGTGTAGAAGATTTCGTGCACTAGATTATGGTGACCTATGGTACTTAAATATTAGAAGGATTATTGTAGCACATGCAATTTCTAACGGAGGAATGGAAGACCATTGCGAAGAGATGAAATGATGTTGCACCCCCAAGTTACGTTGCAAGATTTTGATAAATGGGTGATTGACTTTGTAGGACCAATCGATCTACTGGGAAAGAAAACATGTGCACGATACATTATTACTGCCACTGATTACCTCACTTAGTGGGCTGAGGCGCAATGAGTGAAGAATTTTATTGCAGAGACAACAAAAAAATAAATATTTGAGCATATTGTGGCATGGTTGGTTGTCCAAAAATCCTAATGAGAAATAGAGGTACACATTTCCTGAATGGCACCATTGAAGCCTTGACTGAATAATTCCAAGTGGGTCACCCCAAGAGTACGCCATACCACCCCTAGGAAAATGGCACAGTAGAAGGTTTCAAAAAAATATTGGAGAATGCAGTAACAAAAGTATGAAACGTTAACAAAAATGGTTGGGATCTACGCATTCTTGCTGTTTTATGGGCCTATAGTATTACCGGTAAGAAGATGATAGGTCAGACCCCATTCTGACTAGTGTATGGATAAGAAGCACTGATGCTGCTGGAATATATTGTACCTAGTATTCACATCGCAACAGTGACGAATATGTCAGGCAATGACATTATGGAGCAGATATTAGCACAACTGCTCGAGTTGAAAGAAGAACGATTCGTCGTTGGATTTCATCATCAGGTTCGGAAGGAAAGAGAGAATGCATGACCTAATTGACATATTACGAAAAAGAAGTTCAAAGATGGGGATCTAGTTCTATTATATGACAAAAAATTTGCAAAGTTCGCGGGAAAGCTACAAATGCACTAACTAGACTCGTATATTGTTCGAGAGGTGATGCAAGGAGGCGCAATCCAGCTCACCAAGCTGAATGGGTAATTGTTCCCTATTCATATTAATGGTAGCAGATTAAAGCTATACAAATACGGTTCTGTCCCTGGATGTTTGCAATGACTATATGGCCATCATAGAGTCTTGATGCTTTGCGCAGTTGTTCAGGGGTATGAGACTATAGTTGGGTTGCAATTACAAGCAAGCGTGGCTCAAGTGAGTGAGATTTTAGAATGTGGAAGGAAATAAGTGCGACGAAGTAGTTCCCCTATTGAAGGATGCCTTGAGAAACATCAAAGCGATGATCGATGGAGCACCAGCTTTGTGACTCGGGACGAGTCACACTTTTGTGTTGGGGACCTGTTGGATATGGGATCCCCATGAAGTAAGCAACAAGTAAAGACTCCGTAGATCGAGGAGTGGAGCGCTCAAAGCGGAGTCTATTTTGAGTCATAAGGGATTTGGGACGGGTCAAAGCCCTTTATTATGTAATGGGATGGGATAATTTTGTGAATTCTTAACCTATATAAGGAGTCTAGATAGAAGTCATAGGCATATGTGAAAATAAGGCATGTAAGCTTAAATGATAGATCTTATGAGATGCATTTAGATGTAATATTATTGTGAGTCAGAGTCAAGGCTTTGGGTTAGAGGAAAAGGCTCCTGCAGCTGTGTGCGTGGAGACCTTAGGAAGTTTGCAACTGTGTGCGTAGAACCCTGCAGTTGTGTGCGTAGGGTGGAACTGAATGTAGGAGAAGTATATGGATATTAATGAAATAAATATTGGATAGATCTGAGTTACATTGTTTTTTCTTTCTTTTACTTATTGTTTATGAATATTTGTTCCGAATAAGGTTTTTGATCTGTAATTGAATACCACAGTCATGTTTATGGTTATTTTCTTTGTTTAATGCATGAATATTTAAGATCACGCAATCTATAGTAAGTTCAACATATGTGTTGAACAATGCCTGCATTATTGATAGATCTGACCTACGAAGATATGATAAGAAGGAAAATCCATAAAGCCACAATTCTCTATCCCTCTGGATGCAAAAACCTAGTCACTAGCATCCCCCTCTATTGCCTCAGGTGAGACTTTGGTATGCACAATAAGATCGTTGCTGAAAGGACCGATAATAGTGGGTTTTGTTGGACTACGTAGTCACCTTGAACCTGGGTCTAGGCCCCATCAAGCCAACGAGCCTAATCAAATCCAATCAATGCAGGATAAGGATTTCTATCATCAACGATCTCATAACTTCGAAGTCGACTAACACGCTGGCTCCATCAATATCTATGTTTATTCCCTGCAATATCCCCATAGGAATGATCTTCTGTGGATTTTACATCCTCGACTGAATTGGTGACCATTACAACTTATGCCTTCCCATATGCTCCCATGTCTGTTTCAGCAGAACATTGGCATCTGATCCTAGATCCAGAATGACTTGATCTATCTCATAATCCTTGATTTGTGCAGTCAATTGCATCTCCCAGCTAGTTCTCTTCTTATTTTGGTACACTTTATTTACTGCACACTGCTCCACTCATTTCTCTTTCTTGCCAACACAATTATCTATGAGCTATTGTAACCCTTATAAAACCTTCTGATCCCTTAAAAATTTCATGCACAACTGAAAAAAGGATGCTAATATAGACATATTAGTTTCCTTCACTTCATTGTTCTCCTCAGACTTATTCTTCAGCGGAAATATTTGTCTCTGCATGGTTAATTTCGAAGCTTCAAGATTCATAAATGTATTCTTTGCTTCCATGAATGTATCTGTCTCAAATTGTACATTAAACCCAACATTATTATCTTCAACCTTCCAGACCGAAGTCTTCATCACTGGCTTCCTTCCCTCTATGTGGTCTTCTTGAGTGTGCACACAAATGCACGTTACTACGTTAACGCTTGGATCTTCCTGACATGTTTCAATCCACATCGTTTGTATGTTCTACGACATATGATGGTTGCGCTTCTCCTAAATTTTAGCTAATAAAATGGGATAATCTTCAATTTCATGACCAAATTCTTGACAATACTTACAGGAAGCCGTAGTAGGATTTTGACAATCCCTGAAAAATTTCCAGGTTGTCCACAATTGTAACATATGATTTGCCCTCATCCACAACCAACACCACCTCCTCATCCACGCCCTCGCACTTGGAAACCTCATCGCGCTGTCAGCGAGCCTGAGGCTTCGAGCCCTTCTACTTGCGTTCTATATGCACCAGGATTGTGCTGCATCATTTGATCGTAGCTTAGAAAATGTTTTTCATCATATCCTAACAAACTACAATAGTTGTAGAATAACTACTTCGGTGATCTGGCATATTTTTGCAGCATCTGAAAATAGCCCGTGGAATGTTGGCCTACCACTTCGCATATGCTACACCAGAAATTAGGCCCTAATCTTGGCCCAACACTCGATCCAGGCTTCAATGGGCTTTGCACCCGAACACCCAAATATTCTCTATAAACATGGCACTCCTCCTTATAGTGACCCTCCAATTTTCACTTGATACACCAAACTTTTGATCACAAACCAAATCTTACCTCCTTTCCTTTATTTAGATATTGGAGCTGCATATGAAAACTTTGCAACTGAGTTTGAAGTTTTTGAACCCCTACAGTTGTATCTGCTATAGGCTAAGCTTCAAGCTTCATTATTATCTCCAACGCTTTAGATTGGGTTGAAATCTTCTATTGTGACAACAAAAATCTAAGGAGGGGAAAAAACGCAACAATGAATCGTTATTTATGTTATTCATTCATGATATTGAAGCTAACCTAGATTAGCAATGTCTTAAATCTATGGTCTACTTCCCGCACAGTCTCAGTACCCAACCGCTTAGTTTCTTTGATCTCTGTCATACACTGGGACTGTGACTTTGGTTTCTTTTATTCAACGTTCAACACAGTCTTCGACTCAACCAATGTAGCATTTTATTTTTTTGTAGTATATTTCATATAGCAGGACAACACTCTATCTTGCAGAATTGTAACCAGTTGCGCTTTCATCATATTTTCATCTGTAATGTTCTGCGAACTCCATATTGCTTCTGCAACAAACCATAACTATTCAGAATCATCCAATCCCTTAAATACATGCATATTTGGGGGTTGGGCCATGGTGAATGGGGGAGGTGGAGGTGTAGGTGGAGGTGGAGGAACAATATGGCGATGGGTGGTGATGGGGGTGAAAGGTTATGGAATCTCCGTGGCACTCTATTGATTTTAAAATCTTAGTGACACTTCTCGAGGTAGCGGGGTTGCTTTCCCCTCCCTCGGGTCCAAACAACATACTATATTCAGTTTCAATGTAAGTACCCTAATTTGTCATGAAGATTTTACCACCTTGCGCAACACTAGGTTCTCTTTCTCTGAACATTAATCTGAGCACATACTCAATACACCCTTTTCACACAATAGCATTTTAATCCATAATTTCAGTGAATTAAGGTACTTACCTCGTAGACCTTTGAAACATTTTGCGCTATGATTCGTTATAGGATACTGAGGTGTTGATCATGAACTTAGTAATAAACCCTCCAAGGATACTATCAATCTAGTAATCAACAACTCTCATGATCTCATTATCAACCTTCTTCAATTGTTGGATCAACCCTGGAGTCCACACAGTAGGCTTATTATTGAAATGGCTTGTTTGTGTAGCCAGTCTTGATATCCACTTGTACAAATCACTAGAAAACGATAAGAAAAATATCTCATACTGAAATGTATAAATATACTTCTGTAACCAATTTTCAGTAGAGTTGTGACTATTTCTGTTTTCTTGCAAACAAACTTGCGTTCTTTTAGATCTACCTATTCTTCAATATATTTCTTAGATAGATGCCACGTCCAGCTATCCCTCCCGGTCCTGACAACGGAATCATTTTTTGGCTTGATGGGGCCTAGAGATAGGTTCAAATGTGGCTTCATGAACCAAAAAAACCCACTATTACCAGCCCTTTCGACAACGATATGCTTCCGTTGAATGAAGTATCACCCGAGGAAATATAGGGGGATGATAGAACCAGGTTTCTGCATCCAGAAGGACAATGGACTATGGATTTAGGGCTTTTATTTCTTAGAAAAGATTCACAGATCAGATCTATTACTTATACAAGTGTTGTTCAACGCACCCATTGAACTCACTAGTGGACTGCGTGATCTTATGTTATCATGCATAAACAAGGTAAAAAATCATAACAAAACTACACTATGCAATTATAGATCGAAAACCTTATTCAACATAGATATTCATCAACAACAAGTAAATTAAAGCATATCAATAGAAACACTGATCTATCTCAACAAGTTTTTCATTAATTGCTTAGATATTTCTCATACATTCACTTTCACCCTAAGCACTTAGCTGTAGGGGTCTACACACTCAACTACAAAATTCCTAAGGTCTCCGCGCACCGAGCTACAAGAGTCTTTCCTCTAACCCAAAACCATAGACTCTGACTGAAAATAGTCTTACATCCAAATTCATTTCATCAACCTCGATTTTGAATCCCTATGACTTATTTCTAGACTCGTTATATAGACTTTCATTTACAATACCATGATCCGAAAACCATGGCCATAGTTCAATGTTCATAAAATAATCCCATCCTTTTACATTATAAGGGGCTTTGACCTAGCCCAATCCCCTAAGACTCAAAATGGACTACACGGTCTGCTCCTTGATTTGCGCAGTCTTTTCTCTAATTTCTTTCGTCGAGGGCTCCCATATCCAACATAGAATATCAAAGATGACAAGAAAAATGGTGGATTATAGTTCACGCGACTCTCCTTATAGATCAGATGAGAGACAAGAGATGAGTACTATCCAAACATAGCATACTGCTTGAGAAGTTTAAAGGCAGAGATCATAAGTTGCAAGGCAGATAATGACAGGATCATTTAGTCATAATAAATAATTTCCAGGGCACAGGAAAATCAGGTAGAGGTCAATGTAGTGATTCTTTAGATTTTAGCATGTTTTTGGATACTTGTATAGCCACAGATCAATTATGGACATGACGAAAGAACTAATGGGGCATATGATAGTAGGTCTCATGGAGGACACAATTTAGACATGGATGACACAGTCAGAGATGGTAGATGGATGGATACACCTAACAAGAGAGGTAGTGGTTATGGGTTCTATTCCAGTTCTCGTTCAAGAAAGTATCATGGTCATAATTGTTATAATCCTTATAGGATGAGCGAGAAGTAGTACTTGAAATATGAGTTCAAGAAAGCCAAGCCTCCTACCTTTGACAAAGAGTTGAAGAAACCAAAATATCTAGAAGCATGGTTTCTTGGGATGAATAATTTATTTGACCTCCATGAATATAAAGATAATATAAAAGAAATGATAGTGATTTTGAGTCTCAAGGGAAAATCAAACATCTCGTGGGAATATGTGAAGCATGTCAGAGGTATGTATACAAAGGATTTTAGTTGGCAAGAGTTAAAAATAATTTTCCGAAAGAAGTACTTGTGAGAGAGATACTTTGACGGTAAGGCTAAGGAGTTCTACGAATTGAATATGGGATCTATGATAAATGGTAGGTACATGAATTTTTTTATAGAGATATTGATGTATGTACCATGTATTAAGGATGAGAAGACAAAAGTTCAAATATTCGTTAAGGGATTTCCATTAACATTTAAGGATAATATTGAGTATGATGAGCTGCATACATTGGAGGAAGTAATTGGGAAGTTGAAACATTGTTATGAGTTGTCTAAGTGTAAGTAGGTGCCTAAGCAGGGCTAGAAAGGTAGTTATAAGAATAAGGTAAAAGAGCATAAGAAGTGAGGACAACCTTAGGATACAAGTAACAAGGTGAATTAAAAGTCATATTAGAAATTCAATTCAGTTGATAGGGGACAAGGATTTCAATCGAAGAAGCAGAACAAGGGTGATGGCAGGAAGCTCTTGTAGTGTTGGATTTGTTGTGGATAGCATTGCAGGAGATATTATCCACAATATTAGGGTGGACGGACAAAAATTTACAATGCTTAGGAGGCACATATATTTGGGAATGTTGGATAAAGTATTCCTCGAACTTATGTAGCATTGGATAATAGGAAAGATAATAATCATGCATCTATTTTTGACATGGAAGGTAATATTTGTGACAAAGTTGTTTCAATTTTTATTGACCCTAAACCTAACTATAGTTATATCAATCCTGACCTGGTGGATAAGTATTTATTGAATAAGGAAGTTCATGCAAAGTCTTGGTTGGTGGAATTGGCTACAAGTTCCAAGAAAAGAGTTCATCATTGGGTAAGATATTATGCATTTAAGTTGAATGGTATGTCTACGTCAACACATATAAATGTGCTTCCTCTGGGTTCATAAAGTATGATATTTGGTATGTACTGGTAGTACATTCAAATGAATAAAGTTAATTTCTATGACAAGGTTATCAAGTTCTTGGATGATGATTGAGAGAGGAGAATATTGCAGGGTAAGAAGAAGCCTATGTCAGCGAGAATGGTTACAACTTTGTAGGAAGAACACAATCACGGGAAAGGATGTGTATTGTTTTAAGTTCTTATTTCTAGTGGAAAAGGGAAGGATGTTGAGGATATTGAAGAATTGAAGAGGTCTCTAGTTTTACAATAGTTTTAGGACATATTTCCAATAGATATTTCAGAGTTACCACCTCATAGGGAAGTGGAATTTTATATTGAGTTAATGTTGGGAGAAACACCAACATTGAAGGCACTGTATAAGATGAGCACTCTAGAATTAGGGGAATTGAAGTTACAATTTAATGAAATGCTTGAAAAGGGATACATTAGGCCTAGTATATTTCCTTGGGGTGCACCATTATTGTTTGTGAAGAAGAAGGACAATACTCTCAGGTTGTGCATTGATTATAGGAAGTTGAACAAAGTGACGATCAAAACAGGTACCCATTGCCTCATATTGATGACTTGTTTTATCATTTGAAGGGACTAGCAATGTTTTCAGAGATTGATTTGAGATCAAGATATCATTAGGTACACATCAAAGAAGTTGACATATACAAAAATGATTTCCATACTAGGTATGGGAATTATGAGTTTTTTGTGGTTCCTTTTGGTTTGACTAATACTCTAGCTACTTTCACGTGTTTGATGAATAAGGCGTTGCGTCCTTATCTGGACAAGTTTATGATAGTATTAATTGATGACATATTGATATATTATAAGAATGAACAAGATAATGCATAACACCTGGTGGCAGTGTTAATATTTTTGAGAGAGAATCAGTTGTATGACAAGATTAGTAAATGCAGTTTATTTCAGTCAAAATTTCATTACTTGGGACATGTTGTTTCCAAGGAAAGTATAACAATGGAACTAGAAAATATCAGAGGTATCATGGAATGGGAAGATCCTAGGAATGTGGATGAGGTCATATCATTCATGGGATTAGCATTTTACTGCAGGCAGTTCATCATGAACTTCTCATGTATTTCCCATACTATTACATCTTTGCAGTAAAAATGGAAGAATATTGAATGGATAGAGGAAGGTGCAGATAGTTTGGAGCAGTTGAAGCATTTGCTTACAACTGTTCTGGTCTTGAAGATTGCAGATCCAGATAAAGAGTTTGTGGTATGTATATATGCTTGCAAGAGAGGACTTGGTGCAATATTGATGTAGGAAGGACATGCATTATGCTATGAGTCAAGGAATTTGAATGAACACGAGAAAAAATATGTGACACATGATCTCGAGTTAGTAGGTATCATTCATGCATTAAGTATGTGGAGACATTAACTTATTGCCAAAAAATTTATTCCGATGAGTGATCATAGTGGACTGAGGTACTTATTTGATCAACCCTATTTGAATGTCAGACAAGTAAGATGGTTAGCTACTCTAAGTGAGTTTTACTTTGATATTAGGTACATCAAGGGAAAGGATATTGGGGTTACATATTTTTTTAGTAGAAGAATGTATTTGAATCACATTGAAATAATGAGTTCTTATGGGACAGATTTGTAGGAGAGGATCTTGCAAGCAACACAAAGTGATGACATGTATAAAAAATTGAGGCACATGTTACGATAATAGGGTGTAGGTGATAGGGATGAGGAGTGTCATCTTTCCATAGATAGTTTGGTCAGGTTCAGGAATATGATTTATATACCAGATGATCTTGAGAACAAGAAGTTTATCTTGAGGGAGTTTCATATTAAGTCATATTCAAGTCACCCAAGATATCATAAGACATTGACAACAGTTAAGAAATTATTATCATTGGACGAATTTGAAGAAACAGGTGGCTGAGTTTGTTGCGAGATGCTTGAATTATCAATAGGTAAAAGCAGAGTGTAAGAATACAAGTGGTTTAATACTGCCGATTTCGATTCTAGAGTGGAAATTGTAGGTCATTTCCATGGATTTATTTACAGGTTTTCCAAGTAGAAGCAGCATGATTCCATGATGGTTGTCGTCGATAGGTTGAGTAGCATAGCACACTTCATTGCAGTTAAGTCTATAAATTTAGCTAGCGAGGTAGTTCAAATTTTCATCAGGGACATAGTGAGATTACATAATGCTCCTAAGAATATTGTATTCGACAGAGATGCCAAGTTCACTTCCAGTTTTTGGAAAGAGTTGTTTGCATGTTTGGGGACATATTTTGCCTTTAGTACAACTTATCATCCATAGACAGATGGATAGATAGAGAGGGTCAACAGGATTCTTGAGGACATGTTGAGGATTATGTCATGCATCAGCAGAGGAAGTGGGAAGAGTATCTTCCAGTGGTAGATTTTGAGTATAATAATGGCTATTAGGAATCCTTGAAGATGAGTTTGTTTGAGGCACTTTACAGGCATAGTTGTAATATGCCTATCTGTTGGAGTGATTCAGTGAATAGGGTACTCATTATACTAGATATGTTGGCAAATATGGAATAGGAAATGCAATTATTAAAAGGAATTTGAAGGAAATATAAGACAAGAAGAAGAGTTATGTATATCAACATAGGGTATTTAAGGATTTTCAGGTTGGGGAACGTGTGCACTTGCATATCAATCCATAGAGGAGCTCCTTGAGGATTGGATCATTTTCCAAGCTGGCACCTCAATATTGTGAGCATTTTTTTTTATCTTTGAGAGGATTGGACTAGCGGTCTATAGACTTGAATTTCCTCCAACAATGAAAGTCGATGATTTTTTCTATGTTTCCTTGCTTAATAAGTATGTACAAGATGTTGATCATGTGGTTGTCTATTCTTTATTGCAGGTAGAACCAGAGGGAAAATTCCATCCAGAAACACAATGCTATGGAACCAGAAACAACTCAAGCTATAGAATAAAGAAAATTAGTGGGTTAAAGTGTAGTCGAAGCACTTTGGGCCCAATGAAGCTACATGGGAGATGGTTGATCAAATGCGGGATATGTATCGTTCATTATTTTTTGGTTTGAGAAAATAAGGATTTTGTATATGTATATGTATATGGGTGTGTTTTCACATGCCACAATGAGCTATGCTATAAAGCTCCAATAAGAGGTATGATTGTCATGTTTGTTATGTTGTTCATGGTTTTTAGTAGTTGTTCATTGCAAATATGACATCAAGATGTGTTATAAATATCCATGCATAGTATGTTTTTTTTCAGCAGTTTATTGGTTATAGGTGTCATTGAACACTGAGGATGATGTTCCCCCAAGGGGGAGGGGTTTGTAACAACCCCTGGTTGATTTTCTATGCAAATAAAATATAACCAAGGTCATGGGACACATTTCCAAGCTAAATGTTGAGAAAAACATAATGATGGGTATCACTGGTGATTAATTAATGGCTATGGAAATTGGAAAAGGAATCGGAAAAGGTAAAGTGGCATTAATTAGAATTTTTATTTATGAAATAAAGGAAAATATGAGAAAAATGAGGTGAAGAGACATATATTTTCATGAAAGGGAAATTAGATGAAAATTAAGGAAAATGAAGAAAATAGAGGCCTCAATTATAAAAAGGCTTCTGATGATCAGTTCACAACTTTTTTTGGTTAGCTTTTTGACAATTTAGTTTTGGAGCTTTCTTCTCTTCTCTCATTCTCTCATAATATTGCACACTTAGAGTATTCTTGGAGAAATTTTGAATAGATTGTCTTTGGAGAAAGAAAGAAAAGGAAAGAAGGAAAGCACAAGGGAAAAAATGGGTCAACAACTACAGTTTGATTGATTTGTAGGTAATAAGTTACATATGTTATTTCTTGGATTATTTCTAGATGCATGGTATATGCATATGACTTTATGGTTGTGTGTTGTCATTGGCGTGGAGATTTTATTGGATTGACACTAGTTTTAGCCTTTCCTTGTTAATTTTTGGATAGGCATGGTGTTGTGGGTTTTCCCACTTGATTGTTTTTCTGATTGGTGCTCATAATTCCTTATGGATGTGATTTGGAACAAACGCTCTAGAATCCTAGGAAAAAATTGGGTTGAGTTACTATTCCTCGAGCCTAGGTTGGGAAAAATTCTATGGATCCATTCGTAGGTTGAGTTACTAGTCCTTGGAGTTGCGCTGGAAAAATGCTTCAGGGCCCTAGAAGGCTTTGGGTTGAGTTACTAGTTCTTGGAACCCTGGACAACTTGGGTAGGTACTGATCTAGTTGTTTTTAGTGATGTCCAAATGTGGAGGCGGAATCATTTTGGTCAAGGGCTGAAGTGGTTTTCCCTATGGAAGCCCTGGTTCGGTTTTGTTTTGGTTATTCCATGAGCTCCCACATTCATGCTTGGAATATGACATGGGGGTGATTGGATGAAAGAGAGATTTGTTTCAACCCAATATATGGTTAGGTGGTATGTGGAAGTCCTTGAATTGGTTGGTATTTTCATATGCTAATATGTGACATTTCATTATTTTTATCTATGAATACTTGTAGTGATTATGTTGGTGATATTATGGCTAAGTTGCCATGGTTTCAATGTTGGTTATTTTCTTGCTATATGTTGGTTATGTGATGTGTATTATCTATGGATCTTGTGATGAAATTTTTAGTTACTGAACGGTTGATGAATATATGGAATAATAAATGTTTTTGGAGCTACGTGGAGAGGGAATATGGCCTTATTGGTGATTCTTAGATGAATCTTAGAATATCGTGATTAGATATGAATTCATGACATGTGACTTACATGTTTTCCATGTGTTTGGTAAAATTCCTAGTATGTTCTGGTCTGTATAGGTTAAATTTATAAGTCAAGTTTGTATGTTTAGAATTTAATTCTATTATGTATGATTCTCAGAAGTCTCAAGAAGTTATGGGTAGTGGTTTGGAGGATGAATTGGAATTGTGGCTCAGATCTCAAGATTGCACCCTTTGAATTGGGCAAGCTGGGTCACAACCACACTCATGAAGTGTTGTGTGTGTAGTTGGATGACTTCAATCGCACCCAGGCCTTGTCATACATGTGTTTGGGAGCCTATATTAGTGAAAAGGAGCTACAACTTAGGGGTTGGTCACCTATGGTGGTTCTTTGGATCCTGAATGTCTTGTATCCTTGAGGGATGTTGTGAGTTGTAAGTTGATGGTCAATTTGTAGGCCCTGCTTCCTTAATTGGAGCTTGGAGGTCGGGTCATGTCATAATAACTCTTCATCTCACGTTTACCCTAGAAGGCTTGTGAAATTGGTAAATGTGGGTGGGGTGGTTACACAAACTTAACCACTAGTAGCCTATCAGGTTGTGTTATAACCATACTACCAGAAGGAAAAGGCAATTTCGTTCTTTTCAAGAGATTTTTTTATTTCATATACGAGAATAGTAGTTAAGAGGGATATGGAGAGAGCACACATAGAGGATTTTTGCACTATTTTAGCCCATGAGCCATATGCCTTTCTTTTTTTTACTTTCATTCATTTTCCATTATGAGAAAGAGAGGAGGGTGACCTCACCTTCCTACTAGGTTTTGTCTCGAAAGAGTTTCACAAGATATATTTTGTGTCAACTGTGGTTTTTGAGTTTTCATTTTACTATTCTTTACTTTTTTATATAATTAAAATTTTCATGCATACACCATAAATAATAATTTATAGATTTAGAAATCTAAAGAGAAATAAACCCTCATAGTATATATTTATAATTTTATTAGATTTGTTGTGACAAATTGTCTAGTGGATTATCCACAACACTTTATGGATCATATTGGTATAAGGTCAGTTTCTTTGGATATATTGTGGATATTTTTAGGGGACTTCCATCCACTCAACGGTAACATTCAATAATCCAAACCAACTAAAAGTGCTTGAAATGAAAATAACACATATCAACCATTAACCTTTTGGTATGCTAAGTATATACACACTCCACTTGAAAAAGAGTAATATCTCTCATATATGAACTATACACACGTAAACCTAAGCATTAGAACAATAAAAATATAGGAGGGAAATGTGTTAGGTTGGTGGGCCCAAGATAACTAACGACTTTGCCTCTCTAAAATATTAAATCACAATAAGATTAATAGAAAAAATGGAAGAACCTGAACATTAATATTGATATTATAAACTCCACAATATTTACGCAAATTAATACAAAGAGGTATGACCTAGTGGTCTCATTGGTGCGAGATACTACCAACTCAAAACGATAAAGAAACCTAAAATTCCCAGCATTAACCTAGCTCAAGCATAGTGTTAGAATTTTATAACAAATAAAATACATGACAATGTATAAACAAGGCATGTTTGATTCCAATTCTAAATAGAAATGAAAAATATAGAACGGTCTCCAATCTCGGATTGAAGTGATAAGAAGGTTGTCTAAAATGGGGATAAACTGATGCAATTCGGTTGAAGACTCGGGCAGAGGATCCTTGAGTCTTGAATTTGTTGTTAAATGAACTTCCAGCTGAGGAAACCAATTAGTTGTGGATTATTTACCAACGATCCAATTTGAGGAGTAACAAAGTGTATTTATGTTGTACTTTGAGGGACCCATGTGCCACTTTTATATTGGAATTTGTATACATTAGCCAACTTAAAGTTTGTTTGTAGGCCACTTCAAGGGTTCAATACTTGAAAAACCTTCATTAACAACCCTATAATAGTGATTAAGCTTTAAAATGTATTCAAATCATATATTTCCAACATTGTATTGTTTTATCTTGGTAATTCCTCATTGTATGTAAAATGGGACTATAAGGATGCAAAATTAGGGTTTGGGGAGGGTCAAAAGGGGTATTTTGGCAGTAAAATATTCCTCAATTTCTAACCCCCAAAAAATTCAAGCCTCCTAGATCTTAGGCCCAGAGGTTTGGATCAGTTGGATGCAAACAAAGGTGCTAGAATCATTTGTGAATATAGTCAAGAAAAATCATTTGTTTATATGTCATGATCTATTCTAGAATACATGGTAAAATAACACAAATATTTAGAACCTTAAAAAAATTTATTTATCTATTCACAGATCATATATTTCATTTGTCATAATATATGGAATATATTATGTTTGTATGTATAATTTTCATCCATATAAGAGACCCCATCATTACAAGTTGTGGAAAATATGATAGATTAACAATTTCTTATTTAGTGATAGACCAAAAAAAAATAATCAAACATTCACACATTGACACCTCCACCTATAGTCGACACTACTCTAGGCATTAGATTAATGGGAATCATTTGAATTTCCAAAAGGTAATTTATGGTAAAACATTGAATTTCATAAGCAATGATTCTTTCTTCTTTATAAAGAGGTTTTAGATTGTCTTTTCAAACTTTGTTAATGCATTTCATTTGGTTACATATGAGTTTTGAGTTGGTGAAGATTGCAATATCTTTGGCACCATATTTGTTTTTTGCTTATTTTATCCCTTCAACAAGGGAAATATAGTATGCTATATTATTTGTGGTCTTCTAGGAACTTCTCTCCTACTTTGTAGCATATGCTTTAATGTTATGTTATAAATGATTCATGTTATAATTGCTCAACCTAGGTTTGGATATAAACACACTTCAATGCATAATTTCCATTTTTGAACTATTATTTACGCTTCAAGGAGTTGGTGAATAATAAGACCATAATTTTTTATCAGAAAATAGACATTTAGGAATAAAATTTTAACATTGAAAAACCTACTATGCTAATAATAAATGAAGATACAAAAAAATAAAATCAAAAGAAAAATGATTTGATGTTAAAGTTAAATATACATGTATACATTATGAACATACACTGAAGCAATTCTACTCTTCACTTGAAAAACCAATGTTGCATTAGAACGTAACACCTTAATACTTTTTTATAAAGTTTGTAATTTCCCCATCTATTTCAAATTATAGATATGTTCAAAGAGTAGAAAGCAGTTTGACATTTGAGTATCATCACTGTGAAACACTTGGAACATATGAGATCTAATGAGATTATATTTTCACCTTCAATACCCTATGAAGTGTAGAAATTAGCTGAATAAATCACTTATTCACTGAAGATTAACCTGGTCATATATCAATTTCGAATTGCATACATAACACATAACCTTCTTCTACAATTAATTGTCACATGCGGAAATAACAGAAGCAATCTCACATCAATACACATTAACTCAGTATGTATGGGGAAAGCCTATAGCTGAAAACCCCGCAGCTATTGTGTATATTATAATGGAGAAATCAAGTAACCAAAAAAGTACAATACTCCTCACAAGTACTCAGTACTCTCTCATGAAGTTACTCACAATCTGACTCAGTTTTGAACAAGTCTGAGGTTCAAAACTCCCCGCCAATTGCCTTGCCTCTATTGCGCAATCATGGCCTGTATATGAAGAGGTTCAAGGTTCGAATTCCCTTCCCTTGATTGCGTAATTGTCATGGAAAATTCCTCCAAGTGTAATGCAAAACTCATGCAAAACAAATCTACCAACTGATAGCTTTACTCACCCTTTCATCTACCTCCTCCACTGGTCTCCACTGAACTGATCATGCACTGTAGTGAACTGAAGTGTTCTTGAGTTGACTAATGAGTTAATATTTAGTAAATTAAATATTATTTAATTTACTCCACTCATATCTAGTTGATTAGTTAGTTAACTAATCCAAACTAGTTCAACTAAAACAAACAGAACACAACTCCACTATCTGTCCCGTTAACTCCTCCAAAACTCCTGCCACTGAAGTCTAACTGAAGCCAACCATGAAAGATGCCATCAAACCCTAGGAACCACGTGATTCCTTGTGTCAGTTGCATGAGCCACCTCCATGACTCAAACTGAAGTGCGCCAAGAGAGTAAACTGCTGTTTATAGTCAAAATATTATTAAGGGTAAATAATATTTGACTTCCATATTTTTAGGAGATCAGTCTAAAAATAGTCTGGGTCCTAAAATTAGGGTCTCATATATTTTTACCAACATGTCGCATCCATCAAGAATCTCCAAGTAGAATTCCCAAATTATGCTCCGTATGTCTAAAAATAGACATAGTCTAAAAATAGACTTTGCGCCAGAATTTGCCTGCCGGCCCACTTAGTGAAGGCGACTTCATTTCACTAAGCTCCATCATCTTGCTGCATTCTCAACACTCCCTCTCAGCAAGATATGGATTATCTGCAATCCCTATCCTGCCTCTGTGGAATTCGAACTTGCTCCCGGTGAGCGCCTTCGTCAGGATGTCGGCATCCTGATCCTCCGTGGGAACATATGAAAGCATCATGATCCTCCGCTGAACACAATCTCTGATGTGATGGTACCTGATGTCGATATGTTTGGACCTATCATGAAAAACTGGATTAGCCGAGAGCTTGATGCAGCTCTGGTTATCACAGTAAATCACTGTAGGCTCCAAATGCAACCTCGAACAAACCCCGCGAGGATCTTCCTCATCCAAATAGGCCTCACATGCGCCCAAGCTTCGCTTGCCATGTACTCGGCTCCTCCTCTCATTGAACCGGGAAGTTACGGGATCTCTGCCTCACACGCCAGAAACCATTGTCGACCCAATGCCAAAACCTCCGTATGTTTCTTCCGGCCTCATGGGGCTCCCCGCCCAACTGCATCAAGAAACCAGAAAAGCCACCTATCCTCCGTCCCTACTCATAGACCATATCCCATTGTGCCTCTAATATAGCGCAATACATGCTTGCCTGCCTTCCAAAAGAGCTTGGTAGGCTTAACCATAGCTTGCGAAAGCTGGTTAACTGCATAGCATATATCGGGTCGTGTATTGACCAGATACATAAGCGACCCCACCAACTGCCGATAGACAGTGGCATCCACTACCTCCGTTGAAGTAGCATCCTCCTTCCTCCAACCACCAGGAAGAGGAGTGTCAACAGGCTTGCAGCCTTGCATGTTGAACCTCTCCAGAATCTCCCGGGCATACTTGCCCTGAGAAACAAACAGTCCACCACTGCGCTGCCAAATCTCCAATCCCAAGAAATAATGAAGGATGCCCAAGTCCTTCATCTCAAACTCTCGTGCAAGATCCTCCTTGCATGAAAGTATCAACTGCTCATCGCCAGTCAAAATCAGATAATCTACATACAGTACGATGATCAACAACTTCCCCTCCACCACAATCTGGTACAGGTTAGGATCCGCCTCACTCTTGGAGAATCCAAGCCCGGTGAAGTAGCTGTCTATCCGAGTGTACCAAGCACGAGGTGCTTGCTTCAGCCCGTACAGTGCTCTCTTGAGTCGGCACACATGCGACTCACTGCTGAAGATCTCAAAACCTTCAGGCTGCTCTATGTACACCTCCTCCTCAATAACTCCATTGAGGAATGCAGCCTTCACATCCATCTGATGAATGTGCCACCCCATCTGCGCTGAGAGAGCAAGGATCGTCCGTATGGAAGAGTACCTTGCGACAGGTGCAAAAGTCTCCTCATAGTCAATCCCCTCGATCCGTGAGAAGCCACGGGCGACAAATCTCGCCTTGTACTTCTCCACACTCCCGTCAGCCGCCTGCTTCACCTTGTAGATCCATCGCGAACCTACAACTGATTTCCCAACCGGTCTTGGGACAATCTCCCATGCACTGTTCCCGATGATCGAATCATATTCTTCGATCATGGCATCAACCCATGCGGGTTCCTCCACAGCTTCCTCAAAAGAGGATGGCTCTGTCACAACACATTGACTCATAAGAGCCATGTATCCAGTGTACCGATCCGGTGACTGTCTCTGTCTGCGCTGTGCCGTAGGTGGTCCTACAACCTTCTCTGCATCCCGAGCCAGTCGCTCAGCTTCTGTAGTGCGCATGCGCCCTCTGATGGTTGGCGCTGCCTGGGTGGTTTCTTCCACCTCCTGAACCTCCTCTTGTGGCTGATCCACATCCGGAAGCTCCTCCTTAGGAACTAACAGCTCCTCATCCGCATGCAAGTGTAGCTCCCTCTCAAGCGAACACTGCATGGCTTTCTCCTCCTGAAATTTTATATCCCGTCGCACAACAGTCTTGCGACTGTCTGGCACATACACCCGATAGTTGTGAGGTGTATCAGTGTACCCCACAAATATTCCAAATTCAGCAGTTGGATCCAGCTTCCTTCTCGCATCCTTCGTCACATGCATGTAGACAGGAGATCCGAAAATCCGCAAATGGGAAATATCAGGCCTCTTGCCAGAATAAGCCTCCTCTGGTGTACTCATGCCAAGAACCTTGTGAGGACAACAGTTCTGCACATACACTGCTGTATTGCATGCCTCAGCCCACAAGTGAAGGGGTAGGCCCCGATCATGCAACATCGCCCGTGCAGCACCCACGATCGTTCTGTTCTTCCGCTCAGCCACCCCGTTCTGCTGTGGGTTATGGGGTGCGATGAGCTCTCTCCTAATCCCTTCTGCGCTGCAGAACTCCTTGAATTCAGCCGAGATGAATTCACCACCGTTATCACTCCTTAGAGCAATCACCTTCTTCCCCGACTCCTTCTCGACCAGTGCTTTAAACTCACAGAACTTCTCGAATGTATCGCTCTTCTTCTGCATGAAGAAGATCCAGCACTTTCGAGAGAAATCATCAACAAAGATCACATAATACTTGTGCTTTGCTGTCGAAGCAACTGAGAAAGGACCACACACGTTTGTGTGAACTCTCTCAAGGATCGTCGTGGCGCGACTATCCTTCTCGTGAAAGGTGGTTTTCACATACTTCCCTAAAGTACACCCCTTGCACTGATCTGACTGCGCAAGGGTGCCCTTAGGAAGTCCAGTAGAAATCTGCTGCAGAATCTTCAAAGCTCCATGGTGAAGATGGCCCACTCTCCTGTGCCATAGTTCGCCCTCATCATCCCGGCTCACCACTTCTCCCGCCTTGCATGCCATAGCTGCGCAGTCATCTACCTGCAACTGATAAAGGTTCCGAGTTCGAACCCCTATCTTCCGGGTCTCTCCAGTAGTCTTACTGCGCAGGAAGGCTTTTCCTTCGCTGAAGACCACATCATACCCCTTATCCTCCAACATCGCTACTGAAATCAGGTTCTTCTTCAATCCAGGTACATGCATGACATCCTTAAGTACAAAGGGTTTACCAGACTCCCTCTGAAAGGATACGGTACCGATACCAGTCGCACTGTATCTACCGTCATCGCCCATCTCGATGTGCATACCCAAATCCTTGTCCTCCAGATCTGAGAACAACTCCCGATCTCCCGTCATATGAAATGACGCACCGCTGTCCAAAAACCACACCGATCCCATCACACTTGAAACCAAGCATGCAATCAGTGAAAAGTCAAGCTCGAACTGTGAAGCCAAAGCTTCTCCATCTGCAGATCTTCCCGCTTTCTTGTTCTTCTTCTTCTTTGGACAATTGGTAGCATAATGTCCTTGATCATGGCAGTGAAAACACTTCACTTTCGCCATATCCTGCTTCTTGCCCTTAGCTCCAGAATGAGAGGTTTTCTTACCCTTCCTTTTCTTAGCTTTGGACACCAAAGCGCAGTTTTCTTCATCAGCTCCCTTTGATGAAGATCCATCTCGAGTAGTCCTCCTTATCTCCTCCTGCATGAGATCCGCCCAAAGGCGCTCCCATCCCGGCAGCTTCTCCCGACCATTGACACTATCTTGATATGAGTGCTAAGCCTTCGGAAGACCAAGGAGAGCCAGGTCGACCATGTCCTCATCTTCGACAGTCACCCCCACACTTCCCAGCTCATCTCTGCATTGAGTGAACTTCGTGAGGTATTTGGCGACACTGTCGCCTTTCTCCATCTTGATGTTCCTGAGCTTATCTTTGAGCGCCAGCTTCCTTTGGTCGCTCTTACTCTGGAATAGATCCGTCAAAGCTTTCCACATTAAATATGGAGTAGCCTTTCCATGCAGGATGGATACAATATGATCCTTGACGCCCTCCAACAGGATCCTTCGACATTTCGCGATCTTCTTTTGCCATGCATCGACCAGAGCTGCATCAGTGGGCTTTGGGACATTCGCATCCACGAACTCCTTCAGACCATTATCTTCTAACACTGCTTCCATTCGATCTTTCCATGCAATATAGTTCAAACTGCCTTCAAGAGCATATTCGAGTCGCAAACCATTGAAAGAAGACATCTTTCAACACCGGCACCAAGAAGAACAACCTTCTGCAAAATTCGAATTCCAAACTCCAAGCTCTATCGCTTCCGATCTATACTTGAAAACAAATTATTTCCAAATCAGAGATTGACTGCAAAGGGCATTCACCAGATCTTTCACCTACAAAGAAGGATGAATATTCCGGAGGCTACCTGGCCCGCATGCAGACTCTGTCCGAGGAAATAAGTTTGCAATCACCGTAATAGACTTCGACAATTAATCTGGCTCCGATACCATGTAGAAATTAGCTGAATAAATCACTTATTCACTGAAGATTAACCTGGTCATATATCAATTTCGAATTGCATACATAACACATAACCTTCTTCTACAATTAATTGTCACATGCGGAAATAACAGAAGCAATCTCACATCAATTCAATCACACATTAACTCAGTATGTATGGGGAAAGCCTATAGCTGAAAACCCCACAGCTATTGTGTATATTATAATGGAGAAATCAAGTAACCAAACAAGTACAATACTCCTCACAAGTACTCAGTACTCTCTCATGAAGTTACTCACAATCTGACTCAGTTTTGAACAAGTCCGAGGTTCAAAACTCCCCGCCAATTGCCTTGCCTCTATTGCGCAATCATGGCCTGTATATGAAGAGGTTCAAGGTTCGAATCCCCTTCCCTTGATTGCGTAATTGTCATGGACAATTCCTCCAAGTGTAATGCAAATCTCATGCAAAACCAATCTACCAACTGATAGCTTTACTCACCCTTTCATCTACCTCTTCCACCGGTCTCCACTGAACTGATCATGCACTGTAGTGAACTGAAGTGTTCTTGAGTTGACTAATGAGTTAATATTTAGTAAATTAAATATTATTTAATTTACTCCACTCATATCTAGTTGATTAGTTAGTTAACTAATCCCAACTAGTTCAACTAAAACAAACAGAACACAACTCCACTACTTGTCCCGTTAACTCCTCCAAAACTCCCGCCACTGAAGTCTAACTGAAGCCAACCATGCAAGATGCCATCAAACCCTAGGAACCACGTGATTCCTTGTGTCAGTTGCATGAGTCACCTCCATGACTCAAACTCAAGTGCGCCAAGAGAGTAAACTGCTGTTTATAGTCAAAATATTATTAAGGGTAAATAATATTTGACTTCCATATTTTTAGGAGATCAGTCTAAAAATAGCCTGGGTCCTAAAAATTAGGGTCTCATCTATTTTTACCGACATGTCGCATACTCCAATAATCTCCAAGTAGAATTCCCAAATTATGCTCCGTATGTCTAAAAATAGACATAGTCTAAAAATAGACTTTGCGCCAGAATTTGCCTGCGGGCCCACTTAGTGAAGGCGACTTCATTTCACTAAGCTCCATCATCTTGCTGCATTCTCAACATGAAGGACATTAATGGTTGCAAATTTAATCATGGTATACAAATATAAAATTCCTACAACAGTTCAACTACTTGTGTTTCCTTTTATCAACATGGCTTAAAGTTTAGGCTTTTCACTACCCTTTGAACACTTTTTGTGGATGTTCTACTTATATTTTCCTTTTTAATCTATGTTTTGAGTCTTTTAATTATAATTTAGAATATAAATGATTTGTTTATAAGAGAAATATATACAATTTACATAAATTTTGTTTTTAAATAAATTTTCATATAACACCATTTTGAAAACAAATATCTTTTTCATTTAGTTATATTCTATGTTTTAATTGTTGATTTTATCATCACATAAGATAAGTTATAAGACTTAAAATGTCAAATTATGTTTTTAGAGTCTTCAAATCGATAATTCTACTGTTGTACAATTATTTTCAAACCCTTTTCCTTTCACCAATTTGAAAAGTCTTATAAATAATGACCTAAGAAATATTATTATTAAATTTTTTTATCATTAACTAACTATAATATTTATTGATAATGACCAATGCAAGATGCCATTTAGAAAACATTAAGGAACTAAAAGAAAAAGAGTTGAAACCAATAAATTATGTTAGGTTGACAACTATTGGTTTGCACAACTTATTTTTTCATTTCATGCATTGGTTGAAGAATGAAAGCTCCTTATTTTAATAATGGAACCCTTAGTGACAATAGTTAGATACCTTGATGGAATTTAACCTAGTTAGAAATATACATGGTTGTATGGTTTCTATTAGATGCAAAACAAGGGACTTATCAGACATAATAAAACAATAAATGATGCACATCAAATAAACAATAGAAATCAAAGTGAAGTTAAATGAAGAAATAATAATTGTATTTAACATGTGTAAACAATACCAACACTATCATATAATGATCATATTTTTTGTAAAGAAATACTATTCATAAATCATCTAATTAACCATGCATAAAAGTAATGTTTAGAAATGAACTCAATATTTAAACAAGTACATAAATAGTAATGGTACAAAAGGAACATTGAGAACATGGGGTGGGCCTTAACCCAAGGAGGCTCAAAACCATTAAGGAGAAGCAAACTAAGAACTAAAACCAAAGATTACTTTCCTGAACTGAAGAATTGTTTGTACAGGGTAAAACGTTGCAGAAATTGAATTCTAAACTTCCTAATCCTCTTCATTGTATTGATATTGCTTCTACTACCCCTATTAAGCTACTCAAGCCCTCTATTTATATAAAATGGCTAGGTGTAAACCCCCTTAAGGAGAGGACTACTTTCCCTCCAAAATCCCTGTAAAGTTGGATCAAGTTTCTTGGGTCACCACGCATTAGTAGGAAGGAGTATTTATTATCCTTAGTTATCCAAGCTAGAAGTATTCTGTATTAGGGAGCAGGCCCCACAAAGTATCTCTAGATGGATCTCCTTGAAATCTATGAAGAATCCCCTTAAGTAATGTTAGGCACATAAAGCATGAAAAATATTCTTGGCTCCCGAATAACTCATTAAGCTAGGAAATTGTTATTAAGTGAAAAAAGGGAGGCTTAATGTAACCTTTATGTTCCTAAGAAAGGTTATATGGGCCCTATGTTTTAACTATTTTGGAGGCCCATCACAGTTCAAATCTAATCACTTCAATATTTTTAGTATCAATGGAGAGGGTTAATGGTTAAAAGAATGTTATTTTGAAATTTTTTTGCCATATTTTTTATTTGTTACTCAGTTTCATTGTGTTGTCACTGGGTGAAAATGTGAAGTTGGTTTACAATTTTGCCCTTTTTTGAGAAACAAATATCATTTTTTTTTTCAACTTTCTGTGAGCCAAAATAAATTTTTTGTTTAGAATTTCATTTTACGATAAAAATAAAACTTGTCAGAATTTTATTAGCTTTCTATTACATGTTTTTTTATTTTTTTTATTCACATTTGATATGTCAACTTAAAATTTCTTTGAGTGTGTGTTCTTTAACAATCAAAGGATTCATAAAAATTCATGTTCAAACGCGTTGGTGTATTCTTTGAAAAATTTGTTATTTTGAAAAAAAACATGTGTTATAACAATCTAGATAGAGTCTACTTCGGTATCGTTATATTTACGAAACCAACTGATGCATATCATAATTATTAGAATATTTTGAATTGATCCAATATGAAAAAGTTGCATATTTGAGAATTTTTCGGTTGGCGTAAATTTTTTCAACATATTAGTTATGAACTAAAATCTAAAAAATACCCATTACAGACGCGGACCAATGTAATGCACCATAATTTTTTCAATTTTTTTTACAGCGTATTTTGGAAGATATAGAATTTTGATTCACTAAATCATAATGACCATCAGGAATTGTTTGCACCCATTTTATTACAAAATTAATTAAAATTAGTAAATATTTATTGAATTCCATAAAATTTATATTTCCTGAAAGTAGTTTGTATCCTGCAAATTCTTGTCCTGGTTTCGAGAGTTAATTCTTAAATTTTGATGGATTTTAATCATTCCAAAGTTGAAGAAATGTGTTTAGAGCCGAGTTGTTGCATAGTTGTAGACATGTTAGTTCAATCGAACCTTTAAAATATTTCGGCCGAATTGTTTTTTGTCACTCCGACTCTTTAATTCTAATGACAAATAAGTTCGATCGAACTTTTTATAGGAGTTCAGCCAAATTTTTTCTCATAAATTACATCGGCTGAAAAATTTAATGAGGCCCCTCCATAAAAACATTTCGCAGCTATATAAATAGCAGAAAACATAATCATTATTTTCGCATATTTTTTCCCCTACTACCACTGATGCGATGACTTGGACATGTGCGCCTTATTATTTCAACATCCCTTTGTTAGCTTATTTTTATTTCCAACCTTGCCTTTATAATATTTTTTTGCTCGTTGTACTTTCTCTTATAAAAAAACATAGACTCTTGTATAAATTCACAACTTGCTTCCAAAACTTGCTCAAATTTGCATCTAATTCATGATTTACCTTCTTTGATGTATTAAAATTACCCTAGAACCATGATAATGGAATTTAGAAGTATAAATACCAAGTAGATTCCTTGACCTAGATTCATATAGTATTGCTTCTTTCCTATAGAATTAGGGTTTACTATTTGCAAGTTTTTACATCAATAGCGTGTTTTCTTTCCTTACATAGTAGAATATGTATGTTTTCATTTCATTATAGTTAATATGACTTTCCTTAGTTCATTTCAATTAGGTTTTCTTGTTGTCTTTCATTCCCTGCAATTCAAGTTTTTCTTGTAGCATAGAATATTTAGAATGGTCTCTGTATAACTGGATTTCATCTTAGTACTTCCACCTATATAAAATTCAACAAAATAAAGGGATAGTGATTTATACACATATAGTTCCAAACCCTCTTAATTTTATACAAACCCGAGGTTTACAATTAAAGCTGCAACCCTTGGGAATTGATACATTATTGTTATAATAAGAGGGTCATCACATTTTGGCTTCATTTTCAACGAAGGGTCAAAGTATGTATTGTCTTTTTGTTTAGTCAATATTCTCTTCCTTTCATTTTATTTATTTCAAAAAATAAAAATAAAATTATATCAACATTTTATTTAAAAAAAACAGAAATAAAAAATTATTTATTTGTTTTATGCCTCAAATAATTAGGGGCTTGAAAATACAATTAGTACCAAAAACCCCCACTCCCACTCACATCCATCCCCTTTTAGCTGACTGTAAGCCTCCAAACCCTATCCATAGGGACCTTTGAGGCCCTTTTTGGGGAGAAAGTGGGGATTTATGATAACCTTACAAAAGGATAAATACCTTCACATCCCAAGAATACCATGGCTGAAGAAAGACAACAAAGAGTGTTCTCATTTTCCATTAGAGAGAGAGATGAATAAGATAAAATGAAAAAAATTAGTCTATATGTGCTACCAAAATTCTATGGTTTGATTTTGGAAGATCCTAACAATTTGATGTTTGAGTTTGTTCCCTTCCACTCTTAAGGATGCAACCCTTCAATGGTTTATGAGCCTATAAGGAGATAAAAACACCACATGGGAAAAAATACATCAAACCTTCAACAAAAATTACCGATATTAATGCAAAGAAAGGGATACTAAATATGAGATATTCAAAATGGTCTAGGGAATATAGTAGTCTCTAGAATATTTTGAGGAAATATTTCAGTTTAGTTACATAATGGCGCATAATTTCACCCTAGATATAGATTCATTGAATGTAGAAATACTATGGGGAATAATAGAAGAAATGATAGAAACAATCAACCTACTAGCTGATGGAGACATATATAAACTTAGTTATGATGACATCAAAATAATATTTAAACAATTATTCAAGGGATGCCAAAAAAAGAGGAATTAAAACAAAATATTGGTAACTCCCTTTTCCCCCTCCTTGATTACAAAAATTAGATAGTAAGTACATTACAGGACATGAAGAACGAAATATTACATACATTTTCCATGGAGACGTACACCCTACAAATCAAGGGAAAATAGGTGGAAACAAAAAAGGAATTAGAAATATTCTATCCTCATTGAACTAAAAGGCATCCTAGGAATGAATTTCCTTTGAATTCCATAGAAATATGTTATGTATGTGAGGAAAATAATTCCACTAATAAATATGTTATGTATGTGAGGAAAATAATTCCACTAATAAGTGTCCATATTTTCCATATTTGAAAGTTGTATACCAGGGAGTAGAAGAGAGCATGGAGCAATTATTATTTGTTGGCCAAAAGAGACCACAATCCCATCGATAATTTCAACAAGGTATGAAATTATCCTCTCCTTTCAATTCTAATTATAATGCCCATTATCAACCTTGGCTTCCTCCTAACCCTTCACCTTGCCCTATGCTGACTCTTTAGCCATATATTCCTCAAAATATTACTCCTCTCTTCCATTCACACCCTACTCATGCTCCTCAATGGGATAATCCATCACAAGGATGGAGGCCTGAAGTGGCCCAATCACCTACCATAAGGCCTCCTCCTCAACATATTTAAGAAACCAAAAATATTCCTCAAAATAAACCACAAATTATTTCCCAACCAAATCCGAATCACAACAACAAGCAGGCTCAACCAGTCTATAATGGAGAAACTAATTACCAATTTTTTTTTTGTAGAAATACATAGAAGAAATCTTAGATTTGGGAAGGTCGTCTGAAATTTTCATCCACCTCCTCTAATAGATAATCCTTCATATCCTCTAAAAGATTACATTGGGTGACTTGAGGAATTGTTACCTCAATTCACCCAATGAAATCCTTCGAATCCTAAAAGGTTGACAACCCACAAAACACACATCTAGGAAGAAGTTAAATTCTAGAAGAACTAAAACAACTATGTGTTAATATCCCTCTCCTTTAGGCCAAAAAATATGTTCCTATATAAAAAAATTCATTAAGGGAGACTGTCTCAGAAGGAATAGGAAAAAGACAAATGATGCCCCTACTATTAATGCCATATGGCAGGTCGCTATTTTTATGTTTGTGAGTAATTATCCCAAAATAATTAGAGCTTGGGAGCCTAATAGTAAAAGTGAAAATCAATGAAATTGTAGTTCCAAACACTCTCATTGACATGGGAATTAAAATAAAATTGATGACTAAGGAAACCATGCTCAAAATTAACCTCCAAGGATATATAAGGAATACATCTATTGTCCTACACCTTGTTGATAGATCCATGGTAGCACCTGAAGGTATCATAGTGGATGTAATGGTCTCCTTTGATTCTTGGGAGTATCCCATCGATTTCCTTGTCCTTCATCCCAAGTACATGTTTAATGGCTTCTCACTCATATTGGGAAGACCCTGGTTAGCCATTGTTGATGCATACAATAGTTCTAGGGTTGGAAACATGATCATCGCCAATTTAAAATTAAGAAAACAAATTGTATCATACTAACTAGCTCAAGCTCTTATTGAGGATGAATTTTGACATGGGTAGAGAAAGAAGAAGAAGAATAAAACTCTTTCCTCTCATCTTCCTACCATGTATGTACATCAAAAACCATGATTATTAGAAGGAAATTGATGAAGATAATCTAATTGATAAATTTATGCAAACCCAATACCTTGTTTCCATGAATATTAATGGATTAAAATAACATACATTCATAGGGAACCTAGATATTCTCAAGAAAATTCATGGATAGATTTGATAATTGCTAGCTATGAGAAAGATAATGTGAAAAACATATAAATTATCCCCTCCAAAACCCTGAAAATAATCCCCTTTCTCTTAGCTTATCAAGAAGGCCAACTGCTCACTATCTTGAAACAACATGTTGATGCATTTTCATGGGAATAAGAAGAAATGAATGAATTTCATCCTTATGATTGCACTCACCATATATGTATCAAGGTGTACCATAAACATGTTCTCCGACCATGAAGGAAAATAAACCCTACACTAAAAGACATTGTGAAATATGAATTGTAGAAATTGTTGGGTGCAAGATTCTTTTATCCAAATCTGAATAGTGAATGTGTGTCTCCCCTAGCCATTGTCCCTAAGAAAAATGGTAAATGGAGGATCTATATTAACTATAAAGAACTCAACAAAGCCACTAAGAAATATCATTTTCCATCTCCATTCCTTGACCAAGTTCTTAAGGTCCTAGCTAAGAAAAAATTATTCTCATTTTTGGATGGATTTAGTGGGTACAACCAAATCCAAAGCAGTCTTGAGGATAAGGACAAAAATTCCTTCACATTTCCATGGGATAATTTTTCTTATGGAGTTTTTCCATTTTGTCTGTGTAATTCCCCTGCCACCTTCCAAACGGTTGTTTTGAGCATATTATCTGATCTTATGCTTGATTCAGTCACGAAACCGACATGGATGATTTTACACCCTACGAGGTTTATTTCCAAGATGTTCTCTCAAACTTATGATAAGTATTGCAAAGGTGTAAAGAGATGAAATTCTCCCTGAGCCATGATAAATACTTATTTACGATGAATGTTGATATTTTCATAGGCCATTTCCTCTCTTCAAAAGTACTCCAACTAGAACCTAACAAAATACCCATCATTAAAGAGGTTCATGTTCCTCAAAAACATAAAGATGTTAAAAATTTTCTAGGTCTTGCTCGATATTGTTGAAGCATTAGGGGAATTTTGAGGTCTAAAATGGGCCTCCTAAGGAAATTATAAAATAATAGTGGAAACAATAAAATAAGATTTGATTACATCATCAAATTTTAGAGGGAAAAAAGAAAAGACTACTTTTTCAACTTATCTTCCAAAGGTTTTACTCAAATTTTGAGCAGGAGTATTCATTGGATGCAAAATTTAATTCCTCATCCAAGGAGTACCATGTTGCATACTTTTGATGGGTTTTTCTACACGAAAAATTGAAAATACATGAAAAACGTGATTGCAATCACATTTTTTTATGTATTTCTCATTTTTTGTGTAGCATGGTCCATCGAAAGTATGCAACACGGGTACTCCTTGGATTAGGAATTAATTTTTGCATCCAAATAGTACTCCCGCTCAAAATTTGAGTAAAAACTTTGGGAGGTAAGTTGAAAATACGAGTTGAAAAAGTAGTTTTATTATTTTATTATTTTTTAATCTTTTTACCCTTTTACTTAAAAAATGGTGAATCATCCCCCATGGTTGACATCATCATCTTGATTCTTATAGGTTCTTATAAAGTTTATTTTTGTTGTAAATTTTTCTAAGGAGGCCCATTTTAGACCTCAATATATATATATATATATTTATCTCAGCAGAACTTCAGGACAGGGAGGCATGCGCCGAGGAGCATGTAAGCGAGGTTGAGAAAATCATAGCAGCAAAAACGGTAGTGTCTAATCAGGATCAGAAAACACAGCAGGCAGCCTTAGCTTAAAGAGAGGAGTTGGAAAGTGTCATTGACAAGCTATACGGTGAGATTCCCGATGTCGCTATCCTAGCCTCTACCGCGTTGAAAGCCAAATTTGAGGGCCTGGTGGTAGCTCTCAAAGTATCTAGGTCGAAAATTCAGTCCGTGAAGGTAGATTTTGAGCAACAGATTGTTGTGTTGTAGGCACAACTACAACTTGAGACTCCCCCATACATGCACAGACAACGAGCAACTACTATCCAGAATGCCACAACTAGCATTTCAACATATGTCATGTATGGCTCCACCTTGCTCGATAAATCCATGGGAGTATGGACCTCTGTACAAACAGATCCTTTAGTAAATAAAATAAATCAGGAACTGTGCGTGAAGGAGTAGAAATTCGATGACCTACAAGAGGTTCTACCTACCCCTATCCCTGCTCAAAGAATGGCACACCTTCAGAACAACCAAGAACTGTGGGACGAAGCAGAGGAGCTCCGTTGCAGGAAGTAAATAGTTACCTATAACATGAAGCCATGGGTCGATGAGGCTATGAAGCTCTATTAGAACCTCGATGCTGTCATCCGCAGCCTAAACCAGATGATGCAGAATGTCACTTTGGCCACTGAAGGGCCGCAGTCAGAAAGGATCGTAGAGACTGTCCAGAGCATCGCAGAACAAATTGTAGGTATCTTGCCACCATTTTCTACTGCCATCGACGCGCTCGAGGTCAAAATTCAGACCCCACTACCAGTGTGACTTGGGATGAGTCAAAAGATTGTGTTGGGGGCCTGTTGGAGCAGGGTCCCCTAACTCTGAATTTTTTTCTATCTTTTATAATAATTTAGTCTTGCACAGGGGTTTTGGGGCAGGTCAAAGCCCCTCTTGAATTTTAATGTGTCAAAGGGTGGATCAAGGGGCCACAAATGATGGTTTGTAGACCATAGGATAATGCAAGCTAAATAGTATAAATAAATGAATAGATTGAGTCTAAGAAGTCAATTTTTGGAAAAGTCTGAACGTGGACGATAGACTTGGATATTTTGTGATCGTTTTTGCAGATTTTTTTGCGTAGAAGGCTCCTGTTGATTGTGTGCATGGAGACCTTAGTCCTACTATGTGCGGACCCTGTTGGATGTGTGCGCAGAATGTTAAAGTGTTTTGTAAGAAGGATTTGAACTGATAGTAATAAAGGAAGATTGTTGCGAATATTTGAGTTATATATGCATCTGTTGGTTATGTTATGAATGTTTCTGCATATTATTTCCATTTCATGTACTATTTTAAAAGGATTTATTAGTTGGGGTCATCGTTGCAGAGGTCCATTTATGATTGGTTGGATCTCAAGGCACCCACATCATTCTTAATCTCTCTTAGGGTGTAGAAACCTAGTTCTAGCACCCCACCATATTGCTTCAGGTGAGACTTTGACTTCCGCAAGCAGGTCACTACCAAAAGGGCTAGTAGTAAGAAGGTTTTGTTGGTTAATCTCAATTCCTAACCTAGGTCAGGACCCCTCAAGCCAACAAATTTCAAAGTTGACTTGTACCTTAAGGGGAGTGGTGCCTCCATAGTGGCAGCCAGATGAAGATGTGTCACCTATGGGCATCTGCCAAAGGATATGGGAAAATTTATCCATCATCGCGTTCCTTTGTTTCTTGAGGGCCTCCTCGAGCAATATTTTGGTGGGATCTCCTGCTCCCTCGTCTTTATTTTCTTCCTCCATTGGAGGTCATCAATGTTTGCAAGGTTGAGCTTGAAAAGGTTCAATTGGATCGAGCCCTAACTCCTTATATCTTGATCTCGTTGAGGACATGAAAAGAAATATCGAGAAAGAGAAGACCACTTTGATACCACTGATCCAGAATTATGCAGGAACACAATAAAATACATAAACACAGAGATGAAGCAAGTATAAAATTCATTTCATTAATACCAAATAATTTAAATATGATTACAGACAGAATGGAAATAAAATAGCTCGCGCGATGGTAACTTATCTCTGAGAAGATATGTGACAACTACATGTCTCTGAACTGTGTTACAATGAGGCTCGAATGCCAATTTATTATTGATAAACAATTGAAAAACCTAAACATCCAAAAACCTTACCCTAGGAGATGAAGCGCCAAAAATATGGGCCTCGTTTGGGGAAATTGGTAGATCAAATTCCTAGGGATGTAAATTTTTCATACGATCTCTATTTGACGTGAAAAATAGCTCATTAGAAAAATATATTTTAGCAATGCAACTTTCGAGTGACCAACATTTGTCAAAGGCACATGTTGGTCTTGGTTTTCCAAAAAAATGTCGTTTACGACCTAAAACATTAGAGAACTTTTGAGGTCTAAAATGGGCCTCCTAAGAAAAATGTACAACTAAAATAAAATTTATAAGAACCAATAGGATTCAAGATAATTATGTGAACCATGGGAGATTATTCACCATTTTTGGGGTAAAAAAGTAAAAATATTAAAAAATAATAAAATAATAAAACTACTAAATTTCAATTTGTATTTTCAATTTATCTCCCTAAGGTTTTACTCAAATTTTGAGTGGGAGTACTCTATGGATGCAAAATTTAATTCCTCGTCTAAGGAGCACTAATGTTGCATACTTTCGATCGGCCTCGCTACACGAAAAATGAGAAATACATGAAAAAATGTGTTTGCAATCAGATTTTTCATCTATTTATCATTTTCATGTAGCAGGATCCATCAAAAGTATGCAACATGGTTAATCCTTAGATCATGAATAAAATTATGATTCCAATGAGTGTTCCTTCTTGAAATTTGAGTAAACCAATAGGGAGAGAAGTTGAAAATATGAGTTGTAAAAGTAGTTTTTTCAATTTTCCCTCTAAATTTGATGATGCAATCCAATCTTATTTTATTATTTCCACTATTTTTCTATAATTTCCTTAGGTTGCCCATTTTAGTCCTAAAAATTCCCCTAATGATGGCTGTAAAAGTTTAGGACCCAAAAAACTGACAAAAATAGTAAGTTTTGCAACAATTAAGGAAAATAAAAAACTGAAAGAAACAATGGTGGGAGTCCAAGAGGAATATGCGAGTTGCCACCAATAGCCATCTAGACAAAAAAGGTAGCAACTGATCCTCGAAATCCTTTTTGTAGAAGATTCCTCTATTTTCTCCATTTTCTATTATTTTCCTTCATTTTCCTCCTCACATGCAACCTTTGACCTTTCATCTCCGTTTTCTCCTAATTTCCATTATTTTCATAAATATAAGTGACAAATATGCAATTATTCCTTTCCAAATCCCTTGCCTTTGCCTTTTCCAATTTCCTTATCCATATTAAACCAAATGAACACCCACTTGATGTTTTTCCCAACATTCATCTTGGAATAAATATTCCATCAACTGTGGTTATTATTTTTTAACTTTTATTACATGGAATTGTCACCAGGGTTGTTAAATAACCCCTGTTTCATTTACCCATAAGCATGTATTATCCGTTTTAATGATCATATTCAGAATTTATGTGTGAGATATTTTACATTTGTATTTCTTAGTATTTCCTTGGATTATGACTAACATAGGAAATAATTAATATATTGAATATTTACTTTTGATGAACAAGTTATTAAATGGTTTTTTTAAAGATCCACATGTTATGGAATCTTCGATAGTGTTCATTGGACATCTGTTTCCATGGATTTAAATAATTTTGATAACTCATACAACTGCAGGGTTCTCATACTCAAAAAAACTTGCTATGAATTGTATAGGTAACAACTTATTGTTGCAAAATCAATCCTGTAACATCCTGTTAAATAATATGATTTTTACAAAAGCTTGCGACATATAATATAACTGCAACCTTGGTAATGGATAAAATTATAGCAGATAATTGTTATTATAAGTTCTCAATTCTAATAGTTAAGGATTATTTAATATTATTGGAGCATCTAAATCTATTGAGAAAGATAAATGCTTAGTGTATATAGAAACTCTCCAATTTATTGTCGGTAAAGCATCCCAAAAAAATAGTGGCATCTTTGTAATTATGTCAGAGAATTCTTGCTCAATGAATTTATGCTTAAGCATATGTTGCAACATAACCATCTATAAGTAGTTCAACATATTAATCCTGCATGATAAGAACGTGCCTCACATGATTGAAACATGGTATTTTTTTTCAATGAGCATAATGTTGTTCCAAGCAAAGAAACCTACATAATTATTACGAGATACCATTATATAACCACTTTTTGAATATTTTGGGTGTTGGTTGAAGGATCCGTGTAATGGATCTTGATTCTTATTCTCTTGAGTAGCATATGATTTCATATGAAATGTATGGGAGCAAATTTATATTAGGTTTTGAACTAGTTACAATGAATATTTCATAAATAAAACATGGTTTTCATGAGCCTCAAACAGATGAAATTATAAAATTTTTATAAGAATAGTCTAAAGAGGTTGCATAATGCTCCAATTTATGTTGTAATAAAAACAAAACCTAGGAATCAAGGAATTTTCACTCGCTCTCTTTAAATGAATATATTCTTTATTTTATTATATAAAGAAGGGGAATCCTCATACCGAGGATAGGAACTTCTAATTATCAAGGGAAATGAGTTCTATATTTTGGAATTTTAATATTTTTTTCGAGAAATATAATTGATGTTGTGTTTTTACTATGTGTAATTGTGTTGTAGTGCATGAGACTTGGTTTTATATTTGGCCACACAGGAAAACCCTTGGAGGAGGCCCACTCGAAGGTACGATCCTGTGTTGTACTTTATTGTAGTAGCCTATATTAGAATTTAGATACTTAATTTTATGATTTATGTTACAATTTACACTTTTAGTTATATTTCTTTTTCTCTTAAATGGTTTGGCATTCCTTTTAATTTTCATGTTGTGATTTTCATAGATATATTTAGTGCATATAGGGTTGAAAAGAAACCCTAGTCCTATGTAGATAACAATAAGAACCTCACAAGTAAAACAGACCCTAATTTGATAGTAAAATAATGTGTATATTTGGATTCCTTGTAAATCAAGAAAGAAATATTTACAAAGTTAAATTCCAACTTAGTTGTCTAAGGATAATAAATATCATTTCTTTCTTATGCATGGTGACCGAGGAAACATGATCCAACATTTTACGGATTTTGGAGGGGTATAAGTATTCTCCTCAGGGAAGCTTCGCCCTACCCTTTTTATATAAATAAAGGGCTTGAGTAGCTTAGTAGGGTTATTAGAAGCAAGAGAATAACAACATAGAGCATTAAGAAGTTTAGACTTCAAGTTCTACAACGTTTTTCCATGTACAGGAAATCCTTCAGTTAATGAAAGTAATATTTGGTTTCAATTAATAATATACTTCTCCTTAAGGTTTCTAAGACTCCTTGGGTTAAGGCCCACCCCAAGTGCTCAAGATCCATCTTCGACCATTATTATTTATGTATTTGTTTATCTCTATAGCTCATTTTTTAACATTACTTGTATGCATGGTTAATTAGATGATTTATGAATATTCTTTCTTTACAAAGCATTTGAGCATTAGATGATAGTGTTTGTAGTGGCTATACAGGTTAAATAAAATTATTATTTATGAATTTAATTTCACTTTGATTTCTATTTTTTATTTTTTGTCCATTATTTACTATTTTAATATGTATGTGTAGTCCCTTGATTTGCAGCTACAAGAAACCATACAACCATGTATCTTACTGAATGAGCCCTACTATCACCTTGATTTGCAGCTACAAGAAACCATACAACCATGTATCTTGGTTATACAGGTTAAATAAAATTATTATTTATGAATTTAATTTCACTTTGATTTCTATTTTTTTATTTATTGTCCATTATTTACTATTTTACTATGTATGTGTAGTCCCTTGATTTGCAGCTACAAGAAACCATACAACCATGTATCTTACTGAATGAGCCCTACTATGACTAATGTGATGAATTGGACATGTGTGCCCTATCATTTGTTATCCCTTCCTTAGCTTATTTTTCTTTCCAACCTTTCCTTTAGTATATTTTTCTACTCACTAGACTATCTCTTGCACCAAAATAGAGACTATTGTAGCAATTCACAACTTGCTTCCAAAACTTTCCCATATTTTCATCCAAATCATGATTTACCTTATTTGATGTATTACAATGCCCATGGAACCTTAAGAATGTAATCTGTAAGTAGCGAGACCAAGTAGATGGATTGACCTAGACTTTTGTAGAAATTGCTTCTTTCCTATAGAATTAGGGTTTATTATTTACAAGATTTTACTTCAACGATGTGTTTACTTTCCTTGCACAAAAAAACATGTATGTTTTCATTACATTATAGTTAAGCTCGTTTACCTTCCTTCATTTAAATTAGACTGGGCTTTCTTATTGTCTTTCATTCCTTGGAATTTTAAGTCTTTCTTATGACATAGAATAGTTAGAATGGTCTCTGTATAACCATATTTCATCTAAGTACTTCCACCTATACAAAAGTCAGAAAAATAAATAGATAATTTTTGTTGCACATATAGTTTTAATCCCTCTTAATTTTATATGAAACTCAGGTTGAAAATTAAAGCTAATGTTGAATGGTGTTGTCATTGATACCAACATCATTCCTTGAACACTCTTAATATTAATCTAGTTTTCATTGATTAGAAGTTCCAAATGAAAAGAATCCATGGAAAGCCCCATATGCCCCACACTTGTTGAGGAAAATAGATGTAAATGATAGTTATTTTTATCATGATACCATTATTATTTGATTCTCATCGTCGTTCTGATTCCAATGGTATGTGGCAGACCTCATGAATCCTCATAGTTGAGGAGATATGCTTTATCAAATTCTATGCCCCAAATGTTTTGTAAACATCCCTAAAATGAGATGATATGGAAACTCAACATTGGATAAATATTTGTTCCAAGAAGTATTTTTTTTAAGGACTTGATTAAATATTTTTGAGGTAAATTTGGTTGAAAGAAAGGGTATTTATAAATGGCATATTATAAAATGTTTAAAAGTTAATTGGACCTATTAATCGTTCGGGTTTTTGACTCCAAAAGTAAAATTTGAAATTGAAATTTGAATTTTGGTGTTGGAACGGGGTCCCCTAGCTGCGTTTTGATATAAATTTTGTAATAATTAGTCTAGCGTAGGGGCTTTGGGGTGGGTCGAAGTCCCCAATGTATTGTAATGGGTTAAAGGGTAGACCAAGATTCCACAAACCACGGTTTGCATACCATAAGATAGTGCAAGCTAAGACGTTATAAATAGATGGATATATTGAGTCTAGAAGGAGGATAATTTTGATTTAGTTGGTTGCGAACTGTTGAGATTTGTTTTGGGTTGTATTTGGGTAAGGACTCCTGCTAGCTGTGTGTGTGGGGATCCTCAGTCCTGCTGTGTGTGAACCTCGCTGGCTGTTTGCATGGGTTGGTAAGTGAGTCTGTAAGTCAGATTTGAATGTTAATGAATGAGAATATTGTCTGATAATAACAGAAGTATCTTTGTGTTATGAGCATTGGCTGCGTTTTGTGCTATTTATGTGATTATATCTGTTTATGATTATTAATGCGCACGTGGATGCGATGCTATAAGAAAAGGCTAATTGCATAGATATGATTATTAGTATTTGCTTTACTTATGTTACATGTTGTTTGTTGGTTTCTAAGCTTCAAATTTTTCAAGTATACTATTAAGGGTTTGGCGATAGGGCTCCTTCTGTGCAAGTTTGATATATCTGAAAAGGGCCACCTCAATTAACTTTCTCTCTCTCAGGGTACGAAAACCTAGCTCCAGCACCCTCCCATACTACTTCGAGTGAGACCTTGGTCTGCACAAGAAGGTCATTGCCTAAAGTGTCAATAGTATAGGGGTTTGTTGGCAAACCTTAAATCTGAACTTGGGTCAAGACCCCTCAGGCCAACAAATGGTTCTGTTTCTGGGACTGGGAGCATTTTGAGAGAGAGATCAGGTAACGCCATGAGGCCATTAGCGACCTGAGAAACTTGAGCTTGAAGACTGGTTTGAGAAACAGATTCAGGAATTTTCCCTAAAAGAGAATCAAAGTACAAGGTTGACTGCTGAAGAGTGGAAGAACAAGTATATCTTTATAGAGGTATATGAAATATTCTTCTAAAAATTTCACGCATGAACTACAGGAGTGGCTAGCAAGGTTAGCAGAGTTCCAAACCTGTTGGAAAGACGATTAGGTTACATAATGGACCCCTGAATTAATCCAACAGTTGGCGAAGGATGATAACAAGATAACCTAGACTATAGATCACTGGGTGGATAGTTTTTTGGGAGGATTTATAATAGAATTCACAGTTGATCAATTTGTATCTTATTCTAAAGATGAGCAGAGGTTCTTCAAGGGATTCCAAGATAAGTTCTTGCAAATTAAGATGCTATTGTGCGAAAAGGGTATCCTGTACAATCACACTGGGTGAATGACCTCCGATCAGAGCAGAAGTATGACACGAAGTGGTAAACACTACAAAATCAATCGAGAAGGGGACATATCAGTATATAGTCCCTTAAGAGAGCCGCCTACGCACACAGAAACTAGTCCCCCGGTTACACCACAGTCGAATCCGCGTAAGGGCAAGAGTTCTCCTACCCCACCACCACTGCCTATAGACAATATGGCCACACATATGAAGCTATCCACCTTTAAGGGTGTGGGGGATGAGGACATGGACTGATTTTTTTTCATAGAAAATTCAGTATGGACTGTGCATAATGTTGTTAGTGATGCTGTAAAAAGAGCGCAGCTATCCTTAGCCTTTGAAGGAAGGGAATTGGATTGGTTCATGGGATACGTTGGTCAAAATATGGATATGTCAATACAGGAAATTAAGGATTCCTTAAAACAAGAGTTTTAGAATCCTAATTCCTACGCTTAACTTGTGATTGACTTGAAATATTTTAAAAAAGGACCTACATAGTCTGTATGGGAGGCTGATCAATGGCTGAAGAAAGTTATCAGGGATGGATAATTTAAGTATGAGGATAAAAAACATAAGGAATGGTTCATTTCCATGCTATTACGACACTTGCGCGGGCCTATGGGTTAGTAGATGATTGATATGCAAGAAAAGGCCCTAGAAATTTCCATGAAGCTAGAAGCTATGCCAAGGGATGATGCCCAGTTTGGGGTGCAACAGATGCAGGGCCAGTTAGAGACAATGCACCTAGAAATATAGAAATTATGAAAAGAGAGGGGAAAAGAAGCTAGCGTAGACATTTGGTGCATATGGTGCAGGGTGTTAAGCCACACCAAGGATCGGTGCGCTGGGGGGCCTAACCCATGACGCCCTAAAGATGTTGCTGGACCAAGCACCCCCACATTATGGTGCGCTAACTGTCGAGTAGCTGGATTTCATGATACAAACCAATGCCCCCGACTTGGTGCCTATGTCCCAAAATTTAAACAACAATGGTGCAGATTCTACTCCTCTGTAGGACATGGTGAGCACAAGTGCTGGACATATGATTTAATGATAGATAGAGGAAACCTATATAGGGTACATGATAACCCTTAACCACCATTATATCCCTCTAGACGAGGAGGCTCCCCTGCAAGAGGCTGAGTGGGGGGTGAGGTGGAAGTGCAGGTCGGGGAAGAGGACAACTGATATACTATAATTGTGGAGAGGTGGGACACTTCAAAAGGGATTGCTCGAACCCTACATGAAAATGTTGCAGATATTTCAGGTAGTTGGATCATGTGATCGAAGGCTGTCCTATGCTAATAGAGAAGATGCAGGAGAAACAAAAAACGTTGACATAAAATGTATAAAGGGTTAAGGCGAAACCGTGTGATTAAGGACCCAGTTTTAACGTAATTACTCACAGTGGCATGGCCATGGGAGGAGCTGAGGAAAAAGATGAAATCATTTAGGGTTCCATAGGTTATAGATTGTTTTGGTTTTCTGAATCACTATTTTACATGTGCCCAAAAGATGAAATCAAATCAAAAGGAGGGTTAGCATATGATTGTCCAAATGGATCAGAAAATATTCCAAGGAAGGCCTCCTTGGTTAAATCACAACTTGTACAAAAATACAACTGCCCGTCTTAAACATTTTTGCATGAATGAATTAGATGGCTATTAGCAGAAAAGAAGTAAGATAAGAGGCAAAATCATCACAAAGGACATTCACAGCAAAGGAGAGACAACATGCCTAAGTTCAAAGAGAATCGGGGTTTTTATGACTGATTGTCTAAAAAGTGTTGCCAAGCAAGGAGCTAATGCAAAGGATCATAAGGACAGAGGCCATCAGCCCAACCAAGCATGAATTGAAGGTTTCTAAAAATTATAAATGAAGAATGGAAAAAGCCCTAAAGCCTAAAGTTTGAGAAGGTAGGCAAAGAAGTGAAATGAAGGCGATAAATATCCATCATGATGGCAGAAGGTTTTCAAAGGATATCAGAAGGTGACCTCCATGGTTTGCCAAGATAAAAGGGGTTTTCACTACATCAAAGGGACAAATTGTAAAGAGTATCAGTGTGAGGAAGTCTAATCCTTCAAGTGTAGTCAAATGTCTTCAAAATGGTCAAAAGAAGGAAAGAAGGAGGTTAAGTGTCAAATAAGAAATCAAATTGAGCATGATTTCTATTGTTGAGTAAATAAGGTGTCAAACTCCAAAGAAATTTTAAGAAGACCAAAACACTGTGTTATGGCACCTACAACAAATCAGAAGTGTTCAATGAAAAACACAGTAAGCATGATGTACAATATTTTCCAAAATAGTTATATCACTGTCAATACCAATAAAAAGTAAGAAAAATATGTTTCAGGTCACTTTCACTCAAACATGCCAAAAAGGGTAAGAAAAACAATTTCATTTTATTAGTGCAAGAAAGGACAGTTTTCACAGTGCCTAGACCTTCAAAGATTAAGAAAGGGAACTATTCATCCTTCCAGCACACCCTCACCAAAGAAAAACCACTTTGACAAAGTTAAAGCCATCTGAAAAAAGAGTCAAAGAGATATTAGTGAAAATTATAAAGTGACCAAAGGCAAACATAGCAAAGTGGGTTTTTAAAGTTCTATTTATTTTCCAAAGGGTATAAAAGGCCCTCTCAGTCTTCCTCCATCTCATTTTACTATCAAAAAAAGGAGTGATAAGTCTTCAAGAGAAATTCCTGAATTTATAGCAGACCTCGGGCAGGAAGAGCCCGATGCTATGCTCTTAGAAAACCTCGCTACGCGCCTGTGTGTGCGTTCTTTAGAAATTTTAACTGCACAGTGCGTTTCTGAGAAATTTTGCTGTGCGTTTACCTGCATGCAGACTCGACAGCATGCAAAGGCCCACCTGGCCCGGGGGCTATGCACAGGTAGTGTGTAGCGCGGACCCGATGACCCGTGCAGGCCAGCTGACAGGCCCAAATTGATGCACTCTTGCCCATTCAGATGCTGCATAGAAGGACCCGACAGGTCGTGTAGCTCTACCAGTGCTATGTGCAGGGCCGTTCAAGCCAACCCAACGGCATGCAGCTCTTCTGGCACGACGCGCAGGGCCATTCAGGCCAACCTGACATCGCGTGCAGGGGCCCGAGTGCTACGCTCTTGTGCTACGCGTTTAGCCAGGAAGCTTTTAAAGTCGATGAAAGCCTCCAACTGCTTGAAGAATCCTCCAAATTTTCTGCTTGGCACTTCCTGGAGTCTTTACAAGAGGTATTTAGATGCACTGCCCCCTCTCATGTTGTTTAAAGGTGAAACTTAGAAAGAAATGTAAAGAAAAAAAAAACCCTGAGGAAGAGGAAACTTGATCCCATGCTAACAACACTCTTGTTCAAAGGGCACCCATCCATCTACAAACTGAAGGTACACTGAGGCCCAAATTTTCCTTCTTCACTCATCATTCCCCTTCACTTGCAAATCACTACCTTTCTCATTATCATCTCATTTGCCCTCTCCATATCATTTCACAAATAGTTTTAGGGTTTTGATTTCAAAGAAAGAGTAAAAGATAAAATGTCTAGCTTGTTTATTCCATGAATGGTTCAATACAGTTAGTTTCCAAATATGTTTTATGGTTATCCATGCTTACTTGATGATATCTAAACTCTGTTTGTGGAATCTCTCTTTGATGGGTTACTTGCTAGTTTTAGCCAAATATGCCATGTTTTGATCATGCCCTTTGTCCATGCTTGATAGGTTTTACTCAAAGTTCTTTATAGCTTGATTGATGATATCTAGGAGTTCCCTCTTCATTGATTAAAGTTATTTGTCATATTATATGTTTTCAAATCTTGAAGGTGAAATCACTAAAGTTAAATAAGTTTTATTGCTATCTTTCTTTCATTGAATTATTCATCTTGAATATCTATTTGTTTAAGTATTGTCATCGAGTTAATGGTTTACCCTATCTCATGATTATTATATTTTTCTTTTCAGTATTTGAGACCTTTTTGTTTATGGGTATATGACAAAGGATTCTTAACTGCCCTTTGCCCTACCTTGTTTCCCCAACTTAATGTCCATTTCACTTCACACATAACCTTAAAAGATCCATTGACCACACTAGATTTGACCTGTGATGCACTCTGACTCATTATTGAGATATCCATGACTTTCATAGACTCCATAGCCCAATGATTTGATGACCTCTCACTCCACCTATTCTACTTGATCATTTTACCCAACCCAAACAAACAAACAAACAAACCCCGAACTTCACAACTAGCCTAAAATCAACCATCTGAAGTAAACAAGTTCACATCCTTTGCATACAATAGAGAGAGCCCTCTATGAGTCTAGGAAGGCTAGGTCCTAGGACTCCAAAGACTGGTCTTATGTTACCCTGTGCATTTGGTCTACCAATCTGCTAAATCACAGGACACTAAAATTTCGCGATCACGGTGGGAATTTGTGTAAAACACATCCTAGGTATCCCTTAGGAACTCAAAAATCTTAGTCAAACTTATAAAAATTAAGTATTAGAAAAGAGTATAATCTAGCTATATCATCATCCTAGAAAAATGATGACTTAGCTGTAGGACACTCTCGCAAACCCTAGGGCTACATAAAGGAACTCAAAAAACCCCAAAACATCCTTAGATTGGTTTTTTGTTAGTTATTGGTGGTGGACCATAAACATACATCCTTAAAACAACAAAAAATATCAACTTGGTGACTCCACTAGCCTCCAGTAAGCCTATTACTTCACTAGTTCTCATTTAGACTCCCTGGGATTGTATCAAATCAACCTTGAGAAGTTTAGAAGTCTAGTTACATACTATGCGAGTTTACCAAGCACTAAGATAGGCCAACCTTTTGAAAAAAGTCCTAAACTTTCAACCTCTCTGCATTTTGAGTTTGAAATCTGGCTTCACAAAGGATCAGTACTAGATCTCATCCAGACCCAAACCCTCCCAACATAGTTGATGGCCTAGAAAAGATTTTGTGGAAAACTTCTAGATCTGGAAACTTAACTACTATTAGGACCATTCATAGAGAAAACTCTGTCCCTGAACATCTTACAATGTTGAAAAATCCCCATTTGGACTTGCACCACACAAACAACCTTTTCAGAACCAAGTCACAAACTGATATCGACGACACTGACCTTGAGCCCGTAGATTTTCATCAAATTTCTAGTAGAGAAGCCTCTCCTTCTACACCACTTGACTTTCAGATTCTCCATCACTTTAACTTTTTCTATACCAAATCTGTTCAGAATCAGTTTGCTGGTCCAAGTATTTCCACCACACCCATCCATACCACCAATGTGCAAACCACTCCACTTCATCCTACACGCCCTTTCACAAACCCTCCTCTTGTAAATCTTCCATTAGCTCCCATCATGGCAGCATGGTATGCCCCTCTAGTGTTACCACAACCTTTGGTACCTTTTCCAAATGACTACCAATTCAGAATTCCCCACTTCACTGGAGCTGAATCCACCACTTCCCAACAACATGTAGACATGATAAATGATGCTTTTGACTACATGGAATTAGAAGAGGAAACCATTAAAATGAGGATCTTTGCACAAAGCCTAGTAGGAGAGGCTAAGAAATGGTTTAAAGGCTTAGCTCCTAACAATATACATGATCTCCCTTCCCTCTACCAATCTTTCATAAACAAGTGGGAAATCAAGAAAAACGCCCTCTAAATCCTTTTTGAATATAGAAATCTTAAGAGGAATGTAGGGGAAATTGTACAAGATTATTGCACTAGGTTTAACAGTGTCTACAATGCCCTCCCCCCTCACATGAAACCCCCACAAGGCCTAGCACTAGTGAAATTTCTTGAAGGCTTGGATCCGGACATGACATACCAATTGAGAGAGAGAGACCCCACAACTTTAGAAGAAATGCAAAGAGCAGCTATTAGTGGAGAATCCAACTTGATTGAAAATAGAGCTAGGATGAGGTCGGAAAAAAGAGTCACTTACAAAGATGAAACCATAGCCTTTACCTCCTCATCTGATGCCAAAATGGACAGCCTAATGAGAACAATGGAAAGAATGATAGAGAGGATAAACTTGAATGAAAGGGCACCTCCTAGGGAGAACCAAGAAAATCCCCAAAACAGAAATAAAGCTCAAAAATTCAGAAGAGATCCTCCCCAAAATAGGCCACGAGACAATGACCAACAAATTAGGCCTCCTTTCCAAGAAAATTATCTTGATGAAGAGGGAAGAGAGAATGAAGAACCCGGAGAAAGCCATGTAAAGTTAATAGGTTCAGATAATGAAGATGATGTTTTCCTCACAAAATAAGAAAAAGAGTTATTTTCCCTGGATCAAACTGAAACTAACTATGAGTATTATGAAGACTACAGGTTGGGATTTGAAATTTAAATAATGGAATTCCATATGAAATATGATCTTAAGAGTAATAAAAACCAAGACATCTCCAAAAATAATAGAGAAGAAACTGCTGTTGGGAAAACACCTGAAAACACTCCTAAGAAGACAACAGACATTCCTAACACCATGGCTAAGAAAAATGATCCAAACAAAGACAAAACTAACCAACCAAGTGGTGACACAAGCTGCCCTAAGACCTCTACTAGAGGCCTTGAGAAAAAAAATTTGTCCAAAGCCCCAAATCAGAATCAGAAAATTAAAAATGTAGAAAAATTTATGGCTGATAAAACTGATATAAATATGCCCAAAACCCAAGTACCTTTCAGTTTTGAAGGAGAGATTACTAAAATCAAGATAAACATACCTCTCACTGAATTGGTAACTCAAGATATGTACAGGTCCCAAGTTTTGAAAGTTTTTAACATAGGGAACGATACAGACACTCTAAACTTGACTGATGAAAAACCAAAGTTGTTGTTTGGTCCCGAAGTGGAGGGAAAATACCAAGAAGGATTTGTCCCTCCTTTCTATGTTAGCCTAAACATACATGAAAAAATATTACACAATGCTATGCTAGATTTCGGTGCCTCACACAACCTCATGCCTAAGGTTGTGATGGAGAGATTAGGCCTAGAAATTACTAAACCTTACAAAGACTTGTCCTCATTTGATTCGAGTAGAGTCAAGTGTTTGGGCCTAATCAAGAATATTTGTGTCAATCTATCACAAATACCTGCTAAGAACCTAGTCATGAACATAGTTGTTGCTGAAATTCCCCCCAAGTATGGTATGATTTTATCCAGATCTTGGGGAGCCAAGCTTCAGGGGAACCTCCAACTTGAGATGTCATATGCTACCATTCCTATTTTCAACCAAACCAGGAGGTTATAATGGGAGTCCCACATGAAGTATATGGTAAGTAGTCTGGATAGGCAAAACAACACCCCTGTCTATTCCATTCACTTAGATCTTGATTCTTTCATCTTATGTAATGAAGACGACATTAATGAGCAGGTAAGTGAATTTGAGATAGATCCAGGCACACTACAATAGTCAAACCAGCCTCTGCATGAGGAACTCAATAGTCAACACTATAACAGCCCTGAAAAACCACATGATGATAAAACTAAACTTGACTTTCTGCAAGCTGAAAATGAAATTTCAGAATAAAAAATCAGTTGGGAATCTTAATCATGTTTCTCAAATGAATGACAAACCTCAAAAATATAACTTTTTCCTTTTCTCAATCCAGAAGTGCTGAAATACTCTTACATAACAGAAATCTTTGGGAATCTGGATCAAAAGAGTCTTATGTTTTTGCCTTACATAGACACCTCATCATCAAAGAGTTTTGTCCCTTCAGAAGAGTTTTTAACTCTTCCAAATGTTACTATGGACCCTAAAGGGGTATCTACTAGAACTGATATAGAGGAGTATGATGAAGGCAGCCTAGGAAGGCCAAAAATGATTAAGTTATCCAGAACCTTGTCATTACACACAAAACTAAAATACATAAAGCTATGCAAGAAGTTTCAGGATGCATTTGTATATAGGGATGAAAGCTTAAAGCCTTGTGACATAGGCATTATTCGAAAGAGGTCTCCTTCCAAGAGAAACATTGAAACCCTTGGACAAATTATGTCACTAAAAAATGAAGCCAAAGGATCTAGACTATATATATAATTTAGGCACCCAAACAAAACCTCCATGAAGTAAAAATACCCTTTTCCCAAGATAAGTCATCCTATACCAAGTGTAAGAGTTTCTAACAAAATTTCATCACATGATAGTGTTTTGGGTTACTATTAGATGATATCTCTTTCGATCAATCAGCATAAATCCATTTTGAAAGTTCCTTGGAGCAACTACATGTTTGACCAAATGCTTCCTGGGTTAAGGAGTGCTGAAGATACCTTCCAGAGAGTCATGGCCCCTATTTTCAACTTCTTCACTATGATATACATTGAAGACATCATCATTTGTTTTGAAGCTAATAAATAATACCTTTTTCGCCTAAGAAGGATCTTTGACAGGAACAAGTTTTAGAAGCAAGACTCAAAGAGGAAATACCAAGGAGAGCATGGTATGTTTGAAAATTTGTGGAAAAATCCTTACACCATGCCTTAAAATGGAGGTAAATATGATTTTTGTTTACAATATATGAATGAACAAAGAATGTTAGGATATCCTTTTGAGGACAGGATGCTCAAGTACCATTGCTGTAAAAAAACCCTAGTTTAAAATTTTCATCCATTTTACATAAACATTGCATGAGAAAATCACAAAAATACAAAAACATAGAAAGAAAGAAAAAGAGGGCAGATTTGAAAAAAGGTACAGCCCCATACCAAAAAAAAAAATAGTAGGACCAGAAGTGTGGAAGCCTAAATTCCACTACTTGTTCAAAAATAAGATCTTATTCAGTCATCTAGCCTAATCATGGCTGAACATGCTTTAAATTTGTGTTGACAAGTTAGTGAAAGAGAGCTTGTAAAATCATTCAAACTTGACTTGTCAAAAGCATATATTAGGAATGAAAGATGTTGGTTCCACATGCTCAAAACTGAACCAAAGAGAAAGATGGAGACGCATACCAAATGATAAATCACAACCCTTATTTTTCTAGTGTTGTTTGTACAAAAATAATGTTTATGTGCAGCTTGTTCTAATGCCACAACCCATGGTAAGTCAGTTTTCCTAATCCTGATTTAAACCATGCTTTCAATTTCATGTCTATAGCTTAGAGAATGAAATTTGTCATACAGCCTAATCTTGACAAACAGTTAGTCTAGGTAGAGGATAAAAAGAGTTCATTAGCATAAACTGAACTCTTAGAAGAAATAAGATAGAAGTAGATAGTTTTTTTTTTCTTTCAAAATAAAAATAATGTCAAGGGTTCGCCAGTTCAAGCGCACCCAAGGAAGAAAAAATGCAAGTAGATAGTTTTTTTTTTCTTTCAAAATAAAAATAATGTCAAGGGTTCGCCAGTTCAAGCGCACCCAAGGAAGAAAAAATGCTAGGCCAAGTAGGCTAGGTAGGTAGAAGTAAGTTTGAGCTAATCATGTTTTTCAAATTATTGAGATCACAACTTCAAGGAAGCATCAACAAATGAAAATAATTAAAAATATTCCCAACGGATGAGGCACTAGTCTTCACAAAACCAAAGATCTGAAGTTATGGATGCCTATTGAAAAGGAGCTTTCCTCCCCAAGTGGAGCCACTGTTAGTCATTAGTAATTTTTTTCTTTCTATAAATGACTAAATGTTTATCCTAGATTTCTAGAAACAATATTTATGAATATTGTGAGTTCTAGAAATCTCATTACCTTTATCATCCTTAGGATAAAATTTTCACTATTTTACTACTCTATCAAGTCATGGCCAACCTATCACTCCCAGAAGACCCATCTTGGGTTGATTCCACTCATTTTCACTATATTTCACCACCTCTGACCTTACCACTCAGTTTTGACTTGCCTAACCCTTCTGCTTACACCTTGGATTTACAAGTAGCCTAACCTTTTCCCCTACTCAGAAAATGCCTCAAGCATTGGTGGTTTCAAGCTACCTTTCTAGGATCTTTAGATAAATCAAGGTCATCAGTTTCTAGGTCTGCAATGCATAAGTTTTGTCAAAAACTCTGTTTTACACCTAAAAACTCTAAGTCAAGTTTTCAGCCAAAGGCCAAGTCCAAAAGGCCTCCCAATAGGTCATTTAGGGTTCCATAGGTTATATATTGTTTTGGTTTTCTGAATCACTGTTTTAAATGTGCCCAAAAGATGAAATCAAATCAAAAGGAGGGTTAGCATATGATTGTCCAAATGGATTAGAAAATCTTCCAAGGAAGGCCTCCTTGGTCAAAGCACAACTTCTACAAAAATACAGTTTCCCGTCTTAAACATTTCTGCAGTTATAATTGAGATGGCTATTAGCAGAAAAGAAGTAAGGTAAGAGGCTAAATCATCACAAAGGAAATTCACAGCAAAGGAGAGACTACATGGCTACATTAAAATAGAATCAGGGTTTTTATGACTGATTGGCTAAATAGTGTTTTCAAACAAGGAGCCAATGCAAAGGATCACAAGGACAGAGGCCATCAGCCCAACCATGTATGAATTGAAGGTTTCTAGAAATTATAAATGAAGAAGGGAAAGAGCCCTAAAGCCTAAAGTTTGAGAAGGTAGGCAAAGAAGTGAAATGAAGGCCATAAATATCCATCATGATGGCAGAAGGTTTTCAAAGGATATTAGAAGGTGACCTCCATGGTTTGCCAAGATAAAAGGGGTTTTCACTACATAAAAGGGACAAATTGTAAAGAGTATAAGTGTGAGGAAGTCTAAGCCTTCAAGTTTAGTCAAATATCTTCAAAACGGTCAAAAGAAGGAACACAGGAGGTTAAGTGTCAAATAAGAAATAAAATTGAGCATGATTTCTACTGTTGAGTAAATAAGGTGTCAAACTCCAAAGAAAGTTTAAGAAGACCAAAACACTGTGTTATGGCACCTGCAGCAAATCAAAAGTGGTCAATGAAAAACACAACAGGCATGATGTACAATCTTTGCCAAAATAGTTATATCACTATCAATATCAGTAAAAAGCAAGAAAAATATGTTTCGGGTCACTTTCACTCAAGCATGACATAAAGGGTAAGAAAAACAATTTCAATTTATTAGTGCAAGAAAGGACAGTTTGCACAGTGCCCAGACCTTCAAAGATTAAAAAAGGGACCTGTTCATCCTTCCAGCACACCCTCACCAAATAAAAATCACTTTGACAAAGTTCAAGCCATCTGAAAAAAGAGTCAAAGAGATATTAGTGAAAATTTCAAAGTGACCAAAGGCAAACATAGAAAAGTGGGTTTTTAAAGTTTCATTTATTTTCCAAAGGGTATAAAAGGTCCTCTCAGTCTTCCTCCGTCTCATTTTACTATTAAAAAAGGAGTGAGAAGTATTCAAGAGAAATTCCTGAATTTTTGGCAGACCTCGGGCAGGAAGATCTCCGCGCTACACTCCTGGAAATCCCCGTTATGCGCCTGTGTGTGCGTTCTTCAGAAATTTTAACTACGCACTGCGTTTCTTAGAAAGGTCGCTGCGCGTTTATCCACGTGCAGACCCAGTAGCGTGCAAAGGCCCGACTGGCTCAGGCACTATGCACAGGCAGCATGCAGCGCGGACTCGACAGCCCATGCAAGCCACTCGACAGGCCCAAACTGTTGCGCTCTTGCGCATTTAGACGCTGCACAGAAGGACCCGACAGTTCGTGCAGCTCTGTCGGTAGTACGTGCAGTTCCATTCAGGCCAACCAGACTGCATGCAGCTCTGCCGGCACTATGCGCAGGACCGTTTAGGCTGACCCGATAGCACGTGCAGGGGCCTGAGTGCTATCCTCCTGTGCTACACGTTTAGCCAGGTAGCTTTTCAAGCTGGTGAAAGCCTCCAACTGCCTCAAGACTCCTCCAAATTTTCTGCTTGGCACATCCTGGAGTCTTTATAAGAGGTATTTAGATGCTCCACCCCCTTTCATGCTATTTTAAAGGTGAAACTTAGCAAGAAATGTAAAGAAAAGAAAAACCCTAAGGAAGAGGAAACCTAATCCCCTGCTAACAATACTCTTGTTCAAAGGGCACCCATCCATCTACAAACTGAAGGTACACTGAGGCTCAAATTTTCCTTCTTCACTCATCTTCCTCTTCACTTGAAAATCACTACCTTTCTCATTATCATCTCACTTTCCCTCTCCATATCATTTCACGAATAGTTTCAGGGTTTTGATTTCAAAGCAAGAGTAAAAGATAAAATTTCTAGAGAAGGAAGTAGTGACAGTGGCAAGGGAGGCCAAAGACCTAGGGGATAGCAGAGAAAGGGTGGAAGAGTAAACATGTTTGAAACTTTGAACACCAAGGAGTTGACAACATCCCCTACAAAAATTTCATATTTCCAAGGGGTAGGATGTTTTTATTTCTGTGAAAGAGTACAAAGAGTCCAAAGTCACCTGGAGTTGACCAGACTTTTTATCCTCAACCTCCATGACCATCAAGTGCATCTATCTGGGGTAAATTTTGAGATATCCACTAACACAATTGCTATAGCCATTGGGATACCTTATGGGAGAAAAATGGTTCAAGCAGGTGAGTTTGGACTTGAGCCATTATCAACCTTTCTTGAAACCAAGATACCAAGATGATTGCAAAACTATTTTTCCGTTTTCCCATTTGTTGGAAAGGTATGCCCCCTTAATGAAAGTCATCATGAAGTATTTTACATGCAAGGGGAGGTTTTCTAGACTTTATTCCTACCATATAAGACTTCTTATGCATTTCACTAGGGCCAATCTGCTACATTTACGCTATTATCTTTATAGAAGTATTGACAATATGTCATACATTGTGCAAAAGAGACCTCCTTCACAAAAAATGCAAAGTCTTTTCCACCATTCTCTTACGAAGATGACTGTGTTGCATCAATTAAGCAACAAAGTATCCCATGGGAAGTGTTCATCGCCCATGATGTTTTCACAAATCCACAACCTATTCTTTTGCAAAGTTTACCCTCATCATCTCATCCGCCTTCTTCCATTCCTCCATCACCCCCCACTGACCATGATTCATCCTCTCCACGTGAATTTTCTCCTTAAGAAAAATTCCCACCCTCACCTTCTCCTAAATCATCAAAAAAAGAAGAGAATTATGAAGAACAAGAAGAGAACAGTGACCAAGAGGAAAATGACAGTCACGAGGAAAAAAATGATGATGAAAATCAAGAGACAGAGGCAGATTCTGAAAACAAAGGCAGTGAGAAAAACAGTGAAGAGGAAGAAGATACAAATAAAGAAGGAACAGATAATGAAAAGGCAGATTATGAAGAGAAAAGAAATGATAAAGAGGAAGAGATAGAGGAAAAATTTGAAGGAAAGGGCAGGGAACATGACAGTGATGAATATGAAAATAGTGAGCATAACAGTGGGAAAAAAAATGAAGATATGGAAGAGGATGAAAATGATGAAAATGCACAAAACAGTAATGAAGACACTGATAAAGACACCGCCAAAAGTGACAACATAGAGAATGATGAAGGAGAGGAAGAGGGCAGTGATGAAAAGGACAGTGACACAGAGGCTAGTAATGAAGAAGAGGATGAGAATGAAAAAGATAATGACAGTAAGGACAATGCAGAGAATAAGGATAATAGTGACACTTATGAAACAAGCCTTAGTCATGGAAATAGTGACAGAGATGAACAAAATGAAGATGATAATTGTGCAGAAGGTTAAGAAGAGTCTAATGACATTCATGGAAATGAAGAAGAAAACATGATGACTGATAGCCCTAATAATGAGGACAACAGTGACACTATGAATCAAGAGTACAATCAAGAGGTTTATGACATAGGTGAAGATCATGAAGTTAATGATAGCATAGAGAAAAATGAAAGTGACTCTCAAGAGGGCGGCCAAGAACACAATCCAGGAGACATAAATGCAAATATCATTGATGAAAAGAAAGGCAGTCTTGAGATCATTCAAGGTAAGAACATTCTAGAAAACAAATTTGATTTTCTCCTCAGTCAAAGGCTTGACAAGGGCAAAGAAAATATGAAAAAGGATAAGAAAGGTAAGGGAGGCAGACAAACTAAACAAGAACCCCAATTCATTGACCTTGATAGTGATAATGAAGATGAGGAGATGGCCACTAGGTTACTAGTCCAAAGAAAAGATGCACAAATTAGGGAGTGGGAGAGAGAATTTGAAATGGCACAATGTTTCATTCAGTACTACAAGAATGAACACAAGTATTTTAAGAAGATTAAAAAAAGGGGCCTTGCTCTCCAAAAAAAGATGACCAAGCATTATGCAATGAAAAACAAACTTGCTTGTGCCAAACTGAAGGAAGCCCTCATTGAAATTCAAGCACTCAAATAAGAAAAATGCCAAGCTAGGCTTGGAATATTGGCACAAGCTTCTGTACAGATCTCTTAAAGCCCATGAGATACTCATTCACCAAATTTGGGAGAATTTTGATAACTTTTGGTTTTTTGCTAATTTTGAGGCCAAGGGGGTAGCAAACATGGTGCTATGCTTTTTCTCATGGCATATTCAGGAGGAAAGGCTCACATTTTTGGAATCCTCATCTCAAATATAGCATGCTCACAAAGTTTCAGGTCAATTGGAGTTTTTTGGGTCCTCCAAAAGGGTCAAAAACACCCTAATTTTCACCATTTTGCCTGCTTTTCAAGACATGTGTTGGCCCTTTACCATCCTTGGAATTTTTTCATTTTGAATAGGTTTTAGATGTCAAATCATAGAACCAAGGGTATATCTAGAAATTAGACTCAAATGGATTTTTAACGGGCCATCACAGATCCTTTTCTGACATTGGGAAGGCTTTCAAAACACTGATCCACGTTGACCCAGTTTTCCTGCTCCAGTGCTACACCCTTGGCATGGAAATTCATCCTAAAACACAGTGTTGCACCCTTAGCAGAGGAAAAGTCAACAATTTACACTTGGAAAGTTTTAGGAGGCTTTTTAGAACTCAAATGTCAATTTCTTTGCTAAAAATTGCCCGAAAAGATATTTTGTGCCTTAGGCCTTGCAAGGTCTCAAGGAAAATAATGACATTTCTGATTAGCCAATAGGCTTCTAGAGACTCTATTAGGTTTTTCTCCTCTTTTCTTGTTAAATAGATCGTTGAGGACTCATTTTTAATGTTGGATTTTTCTGAGTTTTGAGAGAAATACATGGTTCTTTGAGGTTGAAGAGCAATTTGGTGTTATGGAGCTTCTGAATGATTTGCTTTGATTGATGATGATGAAAGCTTGCTTGCAGGATCCCTGAGCTTGGTGAATGGTGATGTGTCTCTAATTTGTTCATGTTTTCTTGTTTATCATTGATTAAATTTATTTTTCATCTTATATGTTTTCAAATATTGAAGGTGAAATCACTAAAGTTAGATAAGTTTTCTTTCTTTCTTTGTTTCATTGAATTGTTCATCTTGAATATCTATTTGTTTAAGTATTGTCATTGAGTTAATGGATTGCCCTATCTCATGATTATTATCTTTTTCTTATCAGTATTTGACACCTTGCTGTTTATGGGTATATGACAAAGGATTCTTAACTGCCCTTTTTCCTACCTTGTTTCCCCAACTTAATAACCATTTCACTTCACACATAACCTTAAAAGATCCATTGACCACACTAGATTTGACCTGTGATTCACTCTGACTCATTATTGAGATATCCATGACTTTCATAGACTCCATAGCCCAATGATTTGATGGCCTCTCACTCCACCTATTCTACTTGATCATTTTACCCAACCCAAACAAAAAAACAAACCCTAAACTTCACAACTACCCTAAAATCAATCATTTGAAGCAAACAAGTTCAAATCCTTTGCATACAATAGAGAGAACCTTATTTGAGTCCAGGAAGGCAAGGTCCTAGGACACCAATGACTGGTCTTATGTTACCCTATGCATTTGGTCTACCAATCTGTGAAATCATGGGGCACTAACAGAATTTAGAAAATAATTTTTCAAAGATGAGGCATCTACCTGAAAGGCCCCAACAAATCTAAAAGCGGACAAAGAATTTAATCCTCTCCTGCAGGCATGTATGAAGTTACTATGCAACGAGAAGGTAGCAGAGAAACTTCAAGCATTGATAGACAGTTGCGTAGAAATGGTTTCTCCACAAGCAAAAGTTAAAGATGTCAACAAACTTTATAAGCATAGGAAAAGGACTGGTCGGGAAATGTGGCTAACTGTGCAGATTGGAGATTATGAAATGGATCAGTTCATCCTTGATTTAGGATCCGATGCAAATGTCATGCCTAAAAAGACTTGGCAGAGGATGGGAGAAACCAAGCTGGAATGGTCTACTATACAACTATACATGGCTAACCAACATAAGATCATACCATTAGGAAGGCTATCAAATATTATGGTACATATTGCAGGAGTTAAGGTGTATGTAGATTTTGAGGTGATTCAAATTGTAGATGATGTAGACCCTTACCCTATGCTCTTAGGACTGGATTGGGCTATAGAAATGGGAGATATTATCAACTTGAAAAGATGAAGCATGGTTTTTGAGAATGAGGGTACACGAGTAATAGTCCCTCTAGATCCAGCGGAGGGTGCACGGTATACAGAACCGATGCGTGAAGGGGATGACGTTGATCATACTTACAAGATGAATGCACGGGACGGTGATTGGATTAACCCTACGGCTGATGGCATGCTTTGTTAGGAGAAGGACAACGAATGTCTCTCTGACTCAGATGGTGAGATAGAAAATTGGAAGAACCGGTTGCATGATGTATCTGCGTTACGATGCCTTAAGATCATAAAGAGCTTTCGGTGTATCTCCTTAGAGGTAAGAGAGTTGCCCTATTTTGATGGTTCTGATAGTGTTAAGGATTTTCTTAGAGAATTAGAAGCAGACGTTCCCAAAGAATAGAGGAAGTGGGCGCTTAACTTATCTATGCGTGTGACCTCTGCGTGATGGTGGGAAACTCATAAGGGGAATTTCAGGATTGGGAGGAATGTCGCAGAATGATGATCCTATGATTCAAACCTCCGGTCAACCTACCCATGGAAATTTTATTTAGCAGCAAAGACCCATGCAAGCACTTGTCTGCATGGATTTAAGTATGGAGCGAAAGAAATTGGGATGAATGGGTCCACATGTTTATCCACGCCTTGGGACCAATCCTCACCATGTGGTATTTGGACGCAGAGCTACATCAACGCACTCGCGACTGGGACACCATGAGAGAATTTTTTTGGGGACATTTGGGTTGATAGGTGGCACATAGAAATTAGACGAAGCCCTATAGGATATAGATGCTCTAGTATTTGATGTATCAATCCCTCACACAGAGTATGGGGAACCAGCTGGGGATGCACAAATGTAGGATATTTCCAACTGTTAGAATCTATCAGTGGAGGAGTATGATGAGGACCCGCGAAATATCACTATCCCTGAATTATAGGGAGAGCACATAGTTGCTGGACCCCTATTACAAGTGGTCGATGTGACTAAACCTCTGAAATTAAAGGAAGTCAATATTGGGACAGAAGAAAAACCCAAGATGGCTAAAATTTTGAATTAATAGGATGATGATATAGTTGGAAAGATCACGTAATTTCTCACCGAATATCAGGTTATATTTCCCACAAAGTTTTTAGAGCTCAAAGGCATTGTAGGAGATCTGGGTGTCATGCGAATCACCTTAAAACTAGATGCGCGTCCTGTCAAGCAATGACCCTACCGATTGAACCCCAATTATAAGCAGAAAGTGAGAGAAGAAATTGATAAGATGGTAGTTGCAGGTATCATCGAACCAATAGAACATTCAGATTGGGTAAGCCCTATTGTGGTCCAAGAAGAGAATATTAAAGGGGAAATAAGAATCTGCGTAGACCTGCGTAAGTTGAATGATGCTTGTGTACATGATCCCTTCCCTACACCATTCTCTGATGAAATTCTGGATAATGTGGAAGGTTAGGAAGCATACATGTTCACTAATGGGTTTTCAAGATACCATCAGATCATAATAGCACCAGAGGTTCACAACAAAACTACCTCTGCAATAGAATGGGGATCCTTTCAGTACACCATCATGCCCTTTGGGCTCAAGAATTCCCCTACCATCTTTTCGCATGTGGTGGTAGCAGTGTTCAAGGAATTCATTCATAAGTTTCTGGAAGTATACTTTGACGATTGGATAGTTTTTAGGTTGGTAAAGAAGCATGTGTCGAACCTACGCATGATGTTGGATGCCTGTAGAAAGCACCATATTTCACTAAACATTTAGAAGTGCATATTCTGTGTACCTTTCAGGATTTTTTTAGGGCACATTGTATGTCAACAAGGATTGATGGTTGACCCGACCAAGGTTGCCGTTATCATCAATTTAGCAATCCCCACCACTGAGAAACAGTTGTGCTCCATCTTTAGGCACATTGGCTACTATAGGAAGTTTATTCAAGGGTACGCGATGATCACAGAACTAATGGAGAAGTTGCTAAAGAAGGACGCGTATTTTTTTTGGGATGAGGAGTGTCAGAAGTTTTGAGATACTCAAGGAAAAGATGGTCACTGCACCTATCCTCATATTTCATGACTGGGCGAAGGTCTTTCATATTCATGTGGATGCATCAGGGATCACCCTAGGAGATGTCCTTGTTCAGCCCAAGGAAGGGGACATTGAACACCTGTTTGTGTTTTTCAGTACGTAACTTTCTAGCACAGAACGCAACTAATCTACTACTGAACACGAAGGATTGACAATGGTGTATGCCCTGCAAAAATATTGGCACTATCTACTGGGACAGAACTTCAAGATGTTCATCGATCATTAAACTTTGAAGTACCTAGTCAATAAGCCTATGTTGTGGGGGAATATTTGTATATGGTTACTGATGTTTTAAGAATACGATTTTGAAATAATTGTGAAGCTTGGAAGACTAAATGTTAGACTGGACCACTTGTCCCGAATCAAGAATCGTGAAGAGCCAACTAACCTAGAAGAAGGGTTACCCGATGCATATATTTTTTCTATTAAGGTGGTTGACAAGGAATTTACAGACATTATTCATTTCTTAACTACGGGGATGGAACTTGCAGACTACTCGGTACAATAGAAAAAAGAATTGGTAACCTACGTAGCTAATTTTACGATCATTGCAGGCCAATTATACAAGGTGGGAGTTGATAAGGTGTTGTGAAGATATGGACTAGAGCATGAAAGACAAGCCATTTTAGTGGAAGCCCATAGAGGAGTAGAGGGAGGTCACTATGTAGGAAAAGCAACTACGCAGAAGGTATTAAGAGATGGGTTGTGTTGGCCCACAATGCATAGCGAATCCCATGCATATTGTAGAGTTTGCAACACATGCCAACGGACAGGAAGACCTTCGCGTAGGGATGAGATGCCCTTGCAACCACATATGGCCCTACAAGCGTTTGATAAATAGGCTATAGACTTTATCGGACCCATCAACCCACCAGGAAAGAAGACAGGTGCCCAATACATCATTACCGCAATTGATTATGTAACCAAATGGGTGGAAGCACACGTTGTGAAGGATTACACTATGGATACCGTTACACACTTTATTTTTTAGCACATTTTAAACAGGTTCGCTTGTCCGAAGATCTTGATGAGCGATAGAGGTACACATTTCATTAATGAAATTATTCAAGCTTTGACTAAAGAATTTTGGATCCAGCATGCGAAGAGTACCCCATATCACCCACAGGAAAATGGAACGGTGGAATATTTTAATAAAATTTTGGAACAGTCCCTTACCAAGGTATGTAATGATGATCGAAGTGATTGGGACGTGCACATCCATTCAATACTCTAGGCTTATCAGACCACGTGCAAGAAATTTATTGGGAAAATGTCTTTTCGGATGGTTTATGGGAAGGAGGACATTATGTCCATGGAGTACATCATCCCAAGCCTATGCATCGTGGCTTTTACAAACATGGTGGAACTAGAAATCATGGAGGAACACTTAGCGTAGCTAGTTTCCTTGGAAGAGGATCGATTCATTGCTAACTTTCATCAACAAGTTCAGAAGGCCCAGTAAAAAGCCTAGCATGATAGACATATTCTACAAAAGTTGTTTAAGAAAGATGAGCTACTATTACTCTATGACTGCTAGTTTGTGCGCCACCTAGGAAAGTTTTGACAACATTGCTTGTGTCCTTATGTTGTAACTGAAATTACAAATGGCCATGTGGTTAGATTCACTACGCTACGCGGATACCCCTTGTCGGGGTATGTTAATGGCAATCGTCTAAAACCATATAAGGCCAAGACGACACCTACCAAATAACTATATGGGCGGAGTAGCTGTACAAGGATGGTTGTGCGCATGCAAAGGGAAGAACGAAGTTGGGCCCGACATGTGTGTAGGGGTCATCCGTAGTTAAGGAGGTACGGAAGGGTGTGATGGGTGTGTAGGGGTAGTGCGTAGTTGTGAAAACTAGCTGTTGGAATAGTAAAACTAGGTAAAAAACCAATTTTACCATTGAATGGAGCGGGCATATGGAAATTAATGCAACGATTTGCTAGGATTTTTTACTATTTCCTTGATGGTAAGTTATAGCTAAGTTTCATCCAATCATTTTTACTTATCATAAGCTATAAAAGGAGGGCCACAGATCAAAATTGGGTCCTTTGATTTACAAAACTCTTTCGCCCTGTGATTTCGAGTGAAATATGTACTTTGTGTAATATTTTCATCTGCATGTTTAGGCGCGCTACCCCCTCTGATAGTAGTAACCCTGAGTTCATATTCCAAGAAAGAATGACTGCTTCCAACCCCGTTGAATCATTTCATGCCATGGAGTCTGCCGAGATGGCATCCCACGAAGTATTGGAAGTAACTCCTGAAGTTGAGGAGGTCGTGCCCATGTCGACTAAGGAGAAGAACACAAGAAAGGAGAAGAAAAGGGAAAAAAGCCAGGATCAGGGAAAGGGGAGAGCTGTGAAGTGGGCTGAGGTGAAGCCACGCTTTTCCCCTCAGATTGTGAAAACCCCTCGGGGGTTGTCTAAGGAATGCTCGCCTAACCCTGTGAATCATCCTATGACTGCTTAGGATTATTCTTTGATGGTGGCCCCGCTGACTTGGATACCACCTTATGTTCTACCAAGGAGACCTTTGGTGTGCACGCCCAATAATATTTATGTTTTTCAAACCTATCTACAGATGTCGTTGGTTCTGAATGAAGTTCCCACCATTGGAGATATGTTTGGAGCACTCCCGTCCATTAAGCTCGATGATCACGACCTCGTCAACATTGGGGCCTTCCTAGAATTGGTGCCTGAGTTATATCGTGAGAGGGTATTGTATGATAATGTGATAAAGGTGGAGCCAATTCCATGGGCAAATGGGTTAGCAGGTTCAGGGCTAATGAACTTGTTGTGGATACCCCACTTTGGCCGCTACAATATCACCAACTTGGTTGTGCAACAGTTGTTGGCATTAGTCCATGAGGGAAGTTTGTGGATCCAAGGACGCATTCCAATTGACACTGCCTTCATTCACCAAATTACTGGTCTCCCCATGCAAGGGCCAAATCCCATGGAGTGCTTCGGCAAGAAGTATGAGCAACAGATCGCCGAAAAAGTATGGAAGGACTATCACGTTGAATGTAACCAAAGGGGATTCCTGGTAGGAACCATCGCTAACCCAGGAGTGCGCATGGCTACCCTACTGCTGGCATGCAAGATTATGTGCAAGTGCTAGGCAACAACTATCCCCGCTTATGTAATTAAACTCGCTAGTAGCTACGAAAAAGGGGTCTACTATAACTGGTCACAATTCCTTTGCACTAATTTTTTGGAGAATGTGCGCGAGGCATAGGACCATGGGAAGGAATTTTGTTGCTCCTGGATGCCACTGCTAATTGCCTTGGTGGTGTGGGAAGCCCCTGAAGGAGAAATCCTCCCCGAGCTCGAACCAGATATGTGCAAAGGGGCGTGATATGTGAACCTATGGGATTCAAAGGATGCGAAACATGTTGAAGAAAACAAGGTGTTTTGGGTGTTGTTTGATAGCACGCTGGAAATAGAAATTCATTCTCAACCACGCTTGTCCCCTACAGCATATGATAAATATAAGGGCATCACAACATTTATGGTTACGATGCAAAATGTGCAGATTCAAGGCCACAAGGATCCAGCTTAGATGTTGCTCCCATACATGGTCACATATGAGGAAATTGATTGGCTCATTTCCACTTGTTCGCCGCAATGGAGGTTGGGATTCAAGTTAGCTAGCTCTTTCACTACAGGTACCACTAGTACAAGCGCAGCTCCAAAAGATTCCACCCTGGATGATACTGCCAAGGGGTCGGAAGTGCGTGTCATGGAAGGTGCCACCATGACGAACTTCCCAACAAATATGACCAAGGGCGTGGAGAAGGAATCGCAATAGATATGGAGACCGAAGGACTTGATGGATAGAGCGCAAGGTCCCCACATGGAACAAAACTAGCAAATGAGCTCCCCAAGAGCCAGCGAAAGAAACGTATGGCTAGTAAGCCTGGTAAGGAGATAGAGGTCACCCTGACTGAGGAATATTTAGAACAAATTGCGGACGTTGTCACTATCGCTTCGGAGGACAGGTGGGTTTCCTTAGAAGAACAATAGAAGGCTGCAGTTGCAGCATTACAGTTCGAGCTACATGCCCTCCAGTTAAATGATGATTCCATGCAAGTGAGCGTGACTCAAGCGAGGCAACATCAAGCGAACCAACCCACCACAAGCACAGAAATTGATCTCCACGACTAAAAGCCGACTCTGCCCCCTGCCACGCACAAATCTCACTCTGATTCCACCCAGCTTGTGCGAGCAATTCCATACTTGTGCTGAATTTCATCTCGACTTGGCCCAGCTCAAGGGAGAGAAGATGTACTCTCTCCATACGTCCCTCTCCAAGGAGATCCAACACAGTGACAAGCGGGTGCAACAACAGCTGAGTGAGGTGGAGCAAACCATCGTGGATAAGACTACTAAGGCTACCCAGGCACAGGTCGCGTGAATCATTATCATTGCACAACATATAGATTTGGAACATCTGATCAACAGACTCTGCAAAGACATGCGAGAGGTCATTCCAACCTTCGACGCCCTGGAGGCCAAGATCGAAGGATTAGTAGTAGCTCTGAAAGCCTCTCAGACTGAAATGCATAATTTTAAAGCAGATCTAGAACAACAGATCACTGCACTTTAGGTTAAGTTGCAGCTCAAGAACCCTCCCGAGGTGCGCGCCTAGAGGGCTACGTTAGTTGCAGAAGCTACAAATACCATTACAACGGAGATTTTCGAGGGTGCTAAATTGTTTGAAACGACTATGAAGCTATGGTATATGGTGCAAAGAGATCCTCTTCTACACGAATTTACTCAAGGGCTGCACCAGAAAGAAGAATATTTTGAACAGATGGAGGCTATGATGCCCACGCTTATTCCAACACAATTCCTGGCACATATGTGGGCTAGCCACACACTCAGGGATGAAATCGAGGGGCTCCGCCACAAGTGTTATAGGTCAATTCGGGCACCATTCCCAATGACCTAGTTAACTAGAAATCATCTCTAGAACCAATGAATAGGGTCTATCATTCCCTATAATTTTAGTTGTTACATGCCCTAAGACAAAGAACAAGACAAATCATCCATGAATTTCATTGCAAAGGTTTCCAATATTTGAATTTTATATTATATCATATGAGAGCTCACCAACGCTGCCTCTAAAGGGAATAAGTGCGTTGCATATGAAAGTAACCCCACTCAAGGGTGCTTTGCAAAGAACTTCTCGACACTCATGGGTGCATTGGTCACATTGGGAGAAAAATTCTCATTGTTTCGGAATCTTCACTTGGCCAGTGCCTTCTAGAAGAGTTCACATGTGTCAAACTTTGAATCCATGTGTCCATTTGATACTTATGAGACTGGGAACATGTCCTGCCTATTATTATAAATTCATTTATTGTAAAACTACCTTTAGCTCCTCTATAAATTGAGCACAGATCTTAGTGTTGGATAAGGAAGAATTTGAGTAGAGAAATGCTGGTGGAATTTCAATTGAGGAGTTGATTTGCGTAACATGTTGATGGAGAGATGTACATTGTGATTAGGTTGGGATGCTGCTGGAGATGGTGACATAAAATCAATCACTAGGTTTTAACCTCCCCTTCTATCCATTAATAAAGATTGCTGCTTACTTTCCCACATATGTATCTATATAATCTTATGTCTTTCATATTATGAATTCTTATCTGATGCATATGGTTCATGTTTTATTGATTTAACTGAATAACTTAAATAGACATTTGTATTATTTCTATCATTTGTTGTTTAGTGTTCATCTTTGCAGGAAAATTTTTTCCTATCTAGCTTGGATTTGAAGCTATAGCAAGAGAAACAGAAGGAGAATTGGAAGCACTTGGACTCCAAGTAAGTTTATTGATCTGTTCTATGTGTCTATTTACTGTTAGGAAAAATTAGTTGCAAAGTCTTTAACCTGTTGTTCTAGATGAGAACCACATCTAGGGAAGAATGTTTTATCCGTAATACATAATTCCGCATAACAAATTGGTGACTCCACTGGGGAATGTAAACTTCATCCTTAGTGTATTTGCCTCTGATTTTCTATATTTATTCACCCAGTAGCATTTACTCGGAAATATTAGGATTTTTGAAATCAAATTTTTCATTATAGGTGTGTTAAACAATTGAGTTTTCATTCTCTGACTGTGCTCAACGCACTGTTGAACAAGACACAATTCTTTTCATAGCATTTTCTCCCTTCTAAGGGTGCCTTGCAATGCATTTTCTTCCCTTAAAGACTGTGTTTCCCCCTAGAATCAACCAAATTCCATTGAGTTTGTCATTTCCTTTTCTTTCATTTTTTTGTTTGCTTTGTTTTAAAGAGCCTGATACCTCAGATTGACTAGTAACCTTACCTAATCCTTCCTCCTTTGAAAGAAAAGTTTGTTCAATGTTTATTTAAATCGTTTTTATTTATCATTGATGAATTAATTTCAAAGTATTTTCATTGCTGCATTAGATCCATTTTATTTTGAAAAAGGAAATTTTTGTTAAACTCTTCGTTTCCTGATAAGATAAATTGTTGTTAAATTCCTCATTTTTCCTTCAAAAGAGAAATTGTTGTTTAAATTATTCATTTCTCAAAAGTAAAAGGAATTTTTTTTTATTGATTTGATGCACTGAGTTTCCTTTTTTGCATTCATAACATTAAAGGGATTGAAAAGAAAAACCTGCATTTGCATGTAGTGGATTGTTTGTTTTGCAAAAGGAACAATTAGGAAAGTTGCATTTTAGTTTGTGCTATTTGGATTTTTTCTCTCAAATTGATTGCTCTTTCCCTCTAGTAGCTAGGATTTTCATTGAAAAACTAAAAGTGAAAGATTGCTTATCATTTTAGTTTGCATTTTAGGAATTTCCAATACATCATCGCGGTGAACCTTGTAGGAAAATTGATAAACAAGATCAACTTAAAATTTGGAACCATAATGATTACATTTGGAAGGTCTAGGCTAGAGACGTGTTCTGACCTCGTAAAACATAGTAGTTATCGTTAATTGTCTGCGATAAATTTTGAGTGTGATACCTCACTCCACATACAAAGTGTATCGCAGCTCATCCACATACTTTCGGGTATATCGGGAAGTGTTATAGTATGAAAAGTATAAAGGGGTGCCCTCACTATGCGGTTTCACATCAGACAGTGCTAATATGGACTTGGGCCTCCATGTACCTTCAAATATATTTGGGAGGACAACTTTAGGTTGCCATCCATCCATAGTAAACCGAGTGAGCCGCCTTGTAAATTGTGATACACCGAACATAGCCTTTGGGGAGATTTCCTACCCATACTTCTTAGTTAGCCATGAGGTATTCTGCAGTTCATAGTTTCTTGGTAAACATTTTGCCTAGAAATACCCTTTTATTTTATTTATTTGTTTTTGGTTAAAATAAATCAGTAATCAAGGAAGAATGAAATCCTTTCCCCCGCCGTTCACGTAGATTAGCATTGAGACCACCTTTATCACTAGAAGTTACTCTTGGTTGGTGAAAGTCACATCACTCTATCAAAACTAGTACTATCAGTACCTCTTGTGACCCATATACCAGAGTTGGCACAAATTGTTTCTACACATCCCGATTCGTCTACTGTTGTCGAAACAGAGTTCTCACAGCTACCCATGGTCATGATCCATCCAATCAGTGAGAGCATACCCCTTGGACCCGACGCTATTCAACCAAAAGTTGATCCAGATCCCGTCTCCTTTTTGCTAGAACATCTGAATCCTGAAGTCAAACAACCAGAAGTTGTTCCTGCATTGGTCATCCCACAATTTTCTATAGTAATTGAGTCTCCTATATCACACAGTCTGTTAGGGTCCTATAACTATAGGATTCATAATTTTGATTTGACTCTGTTAAATTATTGTAATATGTACATACCTTACTTTCTGCAAGTTGTCTTCCCATATTTTGAAAAATAAAGAAAAATAAAAAAATAAAGGAAAATAGGGTAAAAGTCCTAAAAGAAATATCAAAGGACTTAGAAAAATATAGACCACAAAAGAAAAAAGAGAAAAATAAGACATGAAAGTGAGCAAGTCAAAATGGAACTACTATTTACTTTTACAGCAAGAATAATGATTATGTGCAGATTGTCATTAAGTGCCATAATCCATGATCAGTTAAACAATTTAATCTTAACTTTTCATGCTTTGAATTTCATGTTTTAGATAGAGAATAAAGATATGTCAAACAGTTTAAACTTGACAAATCATTAGATAGTTAGAGAATAAATGATGAGCTCAACAGTTTAATCTGAGCCCTCAGATGAAATAAGGTTAGACTTAGATAGATTTATAGCTCTTTCCCTCTAGAAGCTAGGATTTTCATTGAAAAACTAAAAGTGAAATATTGCTTATCATTTTATTTTGCATTTCAGGAATTTCCAATACATCATTGCGGTGACCCTTGTAGGCAAATTGATAAACAATATAAACTTAAAATTTATCTCAATTTACCTAACAAAGCATTGGAACCATAACGATAACATTTGGAAGGTCTAGGCTAGAGATGTGTTCCAGCCTCGTAAAACATAGCAGCTGTCGTTAATTGTCTGCGATACATTCTGAGTGTGATACCTCACTCCATGTACGTAAGTATATCGTAGCTCGTCCACGTAATTTCGGGTATATTGGGCGATGTTACAGTACGAAAAGTATAAAGGGGCACTCTCACTGTGCAGTTTCACATCAGATAACGCTAATACAGACTTGGGCCTCCGCGTACCTTCGAGTATATTTGGGAGGAAAACTTTAGGGTTCTATCCATCCATAGTGAACCGATTCGGCCGCCTTGTAAATTGTGATACACCGAGCACAACCTTTGGGGAGATTTCTGGCCCGTACTTCTTGGTTAGCCAGGAGGTATTCTACAGTTCATAGTTTCTTGGTAAACATTTTGCCTAGAAATACCCTTTTATTTTGTTTATTTTTTTTTGGTTAAAATAAATTAGTAATCGTGGAAGAATGAAATAATTTCCCTCGTTGTTCATGTAGATTAGTGTTAGTGTCAGTCTAGTCATACTGCCATCAGTGATCAAATTTACTCTTTGCATTTGCATATTAGGTGTCCCATACTGAATGAATTTCACCATTCCGTTAGGTCATGGATTCATTGATGGTAGTATCGTTTTATTAGTTGTCCTTCATGAAGGACTTGCTGATTTTCCTTTCTATGGTCTTTAGTTATTAGTCACTTTTATTCTCAAAATCGTATCAGTAGGTCATAGGATGGGTCTCATTAGTTTCTAGGGGTCTCACCATGGTCAAATTAATGAGTCAAATGTCAAAAAATATCAGCAAGGTCTTGAGGAAGTCAATAAGCTCAAAGTCACAGCACTAGGAAGAATCAGAGAGACATTTTATTCGGTTTGATGAAATTTTCACCTCAAAACCATGTTTTGAGGTGAAAACATGATATTTTTCCTTTATTCTTATTCATTATGTAATTTTATATCATCATATGTAATAAGTCACAATTCAGAAGTTGTCATCTCCATAAAGTGATGTCCCTGCCTTCAGAGAAATTTTCCGTAGCATGTTTAGCACCAGATCATCTTCAAAGTAGATCCATCAGAAAGAGCCCAGAAAGAGCTTTCCGAAGGTATACTGCACTCTCAAAACTGACTTCTGGATTGAAATTTATGCTTAAGTGAAGTAAAATTCCCTAAGCCTCCCCTATTTCCCATATTCCCTTTTTAACTTTATGTTTAAAGTTTTGATATTCCCTTTAAAAACCCCTTTCCCCCCATTTTCCCGATTATAAAATCGCATTATAAAACTCTTAAATACATATACGATTTAATTATAAAACCACTTCCCCTCCATGCCTTAGGACTTTATAATAAAGAACTTCATATTACAAAGTCCCGTTGTTAATAACCACTTCCCCTTTCCATCCCCGCCATGCATATAATAAAAATTTATTATAAAGTTTTATATTATATAAACCCTGTCGCTTTTAAATCTCAATCGCAAAACGTTTTCAATCACAACATTTATATAAAGTGTTCCAATCGGTTCATCGCAAATATTTGCGATGCAATCGATCACACAAAACTCCGATCATCGCAATCGTAACTTAACTCCGATCCGCCCAATCGCACCATCGCTCCGATTGGCCCGATCGCAAGTCCTGCTCCGATTGCCTGATTGAAATACCTCGCCCAATTGCAACATCACTCCGATTGGCCCGATCGCAAGTCTTGTTCCGATCGCCCGATGGCAAGTCCTCGCCCAATCGCACCATCGCTCCGATTGACCCGATCGCAACTCCTCTCCCGATACCTCCGATTGCACTTTCCCTCTGATCGATTTTCCCCTCTGATTGATCGCATCGCAAATTTTTGCGATTGCGATTACTCCCCGCTCTCAATCTCTGATTGCGATTAAACCCCTTGGGTCCCGCCTCCTTTCCCTTCCTCTTTCCCATTTAAAAAATTGGTTTCCCTTCACAAAGCATATAGTTTCATTATGTTCTATTTCTACAACATCTTATTAAAAAGTCAGAGAATAAAGAAATCATGGAAAGAAAAGAACAGTCTAAGGGCTGAGAGATTAAAATAAAATAAATATTGTTACAGCAAGCAGCAAAATAGGAAATCTGTTCATCAGATTACCTAGTTTCGTTCATACAACCTAACAGAAAAATATCCAAAAGCAGTCAATGCAATGATGTCCCTTATTTTCAGGGGCAGTTTGTTGTATTACTTTCTATGATTATATTTCAGTTCTTCAGATGTTAGAACAACTCCCTTTTCTGTGGATCTGTGTTCCCACATTTTTGCCTATTTATTGCAATTGTAAATCATTTGTAAGAGGAAGAGTAATTGAGAAAGTAGGGGAATAGTGTAGAAGAACATCCCTGTGCTACATTGTACAGTTTGACAGGAATAAATAAGAGATGCAGCTCTAATTTGTGGGATCCATGTGGTATGAGAGTTAGCATTTGTTTTTCTTCTTTGTTTCATATGTGAATTGTTATGTGTTTCATTCATCCATAAACATCTCCTTTTGAATGCTTTAAAGATAGAAAGGTAGAATCCATCTCTATATGCTCTGCCTTGGGAAATCATTCATACTCTGTATTTTTCTTCTGTTTGAAAAGGATCCATTTATTGTGCCCATTTCAGCTCCGCACCAGTCTTTCCATCCCATCCTCATTAAATTTTAATTGCTAATTTTCCTGCCTATCTTGCCCCATGAAATATCCTATGTCCTAATTTAATTCCCACTTTCAACTGTCCCTTCATATCCCACACTTCCCTGAAATTCATTCATTCATTTTATTTAAACCTTTTATCGATATCATTTTACCTAGCCTAACATCAGATTTCTATTTCCCTTTCTTGAATATTCTTTTACGGAGAGAACCCTCTCCTGTCCTTGTAGGGCTAGCTACAAGGCTGAGCGTGGTTTAGTTGTTACCCTGATTTTCCCTTTGCAGCCTGGGGTCCAATTCAGGTGCTAACAATTAGCATTGAAACCACCTTTACCACCAGAAGTTACTCCTGGTCGACGAAAGTGACATCACTCTATCGAAACCAATACTATCAGTACCTCTTGTGACCCATATACCAGAGTTGGCACAAATTGTTTCTACACATCTCGGTTCATCTACTGTTGTCAAAATGGAGTCCTCACAGCTACTCGTGGTCAAGATCCATCTAATCAGTGAGACCATACCTCCTGGACCTGACGTTGTTCAACCAGAAGTTGATCCAGATCCTGTCTCCCTTTTGCTAGAAAATTTTAATCCTGAAGTTGAACAACCAGAAGTTGTTCCTGCATTGGTCATCCCATAATTTTCTATAGCTATTGAGTCTCCTATATCACACAGTCTGTTAGGGTCCTATAAATATAGGATTCATAATTTTGATTTGACTCTATTAAATTGTTGTAATATGTACACACCTTACTTTCTGCAAGTTTTTTTCCCATATTTTGAAAATAAAAAAAAATAAAAAAAAAGGAAAATAGGGTAAAAGTCCTAAAAGAAATATCAAAGGACTTAGAAAAAAATAGACCCCAAAAGAAAAAAGAGAAAAATAAGACATGAAAGTGAGCAAGTCAAAATGGCACTACTATTTACGTTTACTGCAAGAATAATGATTATGTGCAGATTGCCATTAAATGCCATAATCCATGATCAGTTAAAAAATTTAATATTAACTTTTCATGCTTTGAATTTCATGTTTTAGATAGAGAATAAAGATATGTCAAATAGTTTAAACTTGACAAATCATTAGATAGTTAGTGAATAAATGAGGAGCTCAACAATTTAATCTGAGCCCTCAGATGAAATAAGTTTAGACTTAGATAGATTTATTGCTTTGAAAGAAAAATGGATTTAGGGTTGCAAGCTTAAATGAACCCGTTAAAATGAAGTAAAAAATGTTAGAATAATGATGGGTAGGTAGAAATTAGTTGTCCAAGACATGTAATAAAGCATCATTGGGCAAAAATTACTAATTTCCTCTCCCCCACAATGATCCAGTATCATAAACCTTTAGTTAAAGAGGCTCAAAGAATTTCTCTGACTTCTGTTGGGACTGGACCCAAGGCTTAATAATTGATTGGTTAAAAATATTGGATTTCCTACATAAAACCCATCTCATCAACATATTCACCCTTTTCCAAGATTATGATCCCTTTTCCTAAGTAAAACTCCTTTTTTTCTTAGTAAAAGTAAACCCCCCCACCCCCCTTGATTAATTTCATTTTCATTCAAAAACACTAAAAAACCCATAAAATGCATTTTTATCCTAAGTCTATGTGTAAAAATCAAAAAATGGGACAAACTATGCTTAAAGGCCTATTTTTACACTCTATTGAGTCTTAAATTATGAATTTTTATTCATTTCATATATTACACCTAAATCTCATATTAATTTCTAAATTATTTATTAATTCCCTATTCTATACCCTTCCCATATATTATTAAATCCTTTATAAATAACTAACCCCAAAACCCCATTATTTGAAGTTTTAATGTATGGTTATATATCCCATGTGATGAAACAAATACCCGCCCTTTTTTCCCATAGATTATAAACATATCCAATATAAAATAATCCCCACCCCTATGGTATTTAAACACTTGTCAAAAAGGTTTTATTTACTATATATTAATACCAGCGCCTGCATTATTTATTTAAATATATGTTAAATGTTTTAATCAAAAAACATGTGACATTACTCCTCCGCCAATCCTATAATACAAGGTTTTAAACTTTATAAATTTATATTTATAATGTTATAAATCATCCCACTGCATATACCAAACCCCGGACCCACTCCAAATGTTGAGAATATTCCAAATTAAATCTCCGTCGTTCTCACTCGAGCTTCCCGAACCAACGATTGAAATCCCATATCGCAAATAAAGTCGTGTGTTGTTAACTATTTCATTTCTATGAAAAATAGGTTGTTTTTTCCTTTTCTCCCTCCTCCACTTGGATCATTTTGATTGGATCACATCCAATTCAATTGAAACCACTTACCATTCAAACCCGCGCAATAACCACTCGTGGTTTATAGCCTTTGAAGCCCAAAACCACCCATTGCCTGACATGACTGCCATTTATTGTAGGACAGTTCAACCTTAATTTCCATAATAAACTCTAAAATTGCACAGTTTATCCCTTTCCTGCACTTAACAACTGTATGCTCCCTCCCGACTTAGAGAATGAATCATTTTGTAAGTTTATATGCCCAGAACCAGTGAAAAGCCCACCTATTGTTGATTGAAGATTGCTGATAGTCCAAGAAAACTTCCAGAGACCAGAAAAGATGCCAAGAACTTGTTAAACTCCTCAGAGCATATTTCAAAGATCCATACCTATGTGAAACATGTATTTTTCAAGAAAACGAGCCTCTTGTCATTCTGAAAAAGAATTTTCTAAAGGAATTGTACAGTAAAAGATGATTTACCACAAGAAAACTTTTGTTTACCCGAAAAGAGTAAAATTCATCTCAAAATTTGATTAAAAAGCCCCCTTTTAATAATGCATTCGTTTTTAAAGGAGAAACTTGAGTTTAATTAAGCTTTTACAGACTTATAAAACTCCAATCAAACCTAGAAATCCTCTGCAAGTAACCCAACCCTCAACGCCCAATTTGAAGCAATTTTTAGTCCAATAACCATTGAAAAAACCCTAAGAAACCCTTGTTTCTTATTTCATAATTAGTGAGAGTATGAAGAATAGTTTAAAGCCAAAATTAAAGGTTTAAACCAAAAATAAAGACATTTTGTGCCTATTATATTCAATAGACCTCTGTCACACTAGAAATACCTTTTGTAAACAGTCTAAGCTTACAAAAGTGTACAAAAAACCTAAAAAAAAAAGGTTACTAAGACTTGAAGTTCAAAATTGCGAGAAAACCCCTGCTATGGCTAGAAATCCTTTCACTATATTCCCTGTTCCATAAAGTCATTACTGGATTCCCTTCAGACCAGGGTTTTATTAAAAAATTGTTTGATTTGTGCAAATTATTATCAGAATATGAAATTAGGCCAATAGTTTCAATACTAGTTGACAAAATTGTTTGTTCCAAATTCTCAGATTTTAATTAAAAAAAAACTTCATTCAACAAAAAATTTGATTACAACGAAAGAATTAAATCAAAGTTAGAGAGTAATGAAATTTCACAATGAATGGTAAAAGTGAAATAAGGATTCACAGTGACAGTGAAAACAGAAAATTCAAAGAGCATCAGAGTTAAAGTGTATCAGATGAAAGTCTGAGTGAAAGTCAAATCAGGAAAAGTGATAGAGAAGTCAAGGTAAAAGAATAAAAGTAAATACGGAGGCAGTGATAGTTAAACAGAGATGAAAATAATTTCACCAACAACAGTGATGTTTATCCAAAGTGAAAGTAAAAATAGTCAAAAGAACAGTTAAAAGATGAAAATAGAGCAAGAAGGAAAATTTTTGCAGAAATTTCCTGTTTAAGTCATAGTTTTGTAGAAATTATTGTGCCCAATCCAAGATGAATTTTGAAAAAATGGAGGATTTTTGTGTTCCTAATATGATAAGCTACAAAAACCTATCTCACTTGATGCACAGGTATTACATAATGAGAGATACATGCACATCTTCGCAGGCTAATGTTCAGATTGTGCAAAATTATGCTTTACACATATTTTAGTAGAGCGTATTGTGAACATCTGGAGTTGAATTTTGGGAAACTGAGAGAGGTTTATCTTAGTAACTTATTTATCTACAAAAACCTCTTTCATGTTTTACATATCTATTTCAGATTGAGATATAAAAAGGCATCATTGGACCCCAAGTTTGCAGAATTTCTGGAACAAAATACACAAAGGAAGGAGAGAGTTAGAATTTCTCCTCTTTGTCATCACCTATCCATAAAAAAAAGTTCCAAATAGATCCATTAGTTTTGAGTGTCCTTTTATTGAGTTTTATTTATTTAAAACAGTTTCAGATATTTGTAAACCAATCTTGATATTTTTTCAAGATATTTTACTTTAGAATTTGTGTAAATACTTCATTCTTTGAAGTAATATTGTGGAATAAATTGCTGAAGATTTCTGTAGTCATTTTTGTTGGAATTGAAGGCTTTTGTGTTGCAAATTTTGAGTATTAGACTGGATCAAATCAACTAGCATCATATTTCAGGATTCATGTGATGAGCTATTGAAGAGAAGTATTTTCTACTTGTCATTTTTTATCTTATTTGTTTCATGCATCCATATATGTGTTCCAAATTTGAATGTTAATTCAGGAGTATTATTTCAGGATTTTTTAAAATCGCCCTGTCTTTATTTTTTATCATTTCTATTTTTTCTTTTGATTTCCAGAGTAGGGAACCCTTAATTTCTCCCTCTTTCGTTTGACCTCTTCCTACTACTTCCTTTTTCCGGATCAAAGAGCCCTTCATTGCTCTTTATCCTTATCATACCACTTCACCAAAACAACCTTCCAAGATCTCCAAAGGCTTATCTATATTTCCATGAAAACATTTGAATTTTTGACCTTGATCCTAGTTTTGTCTGCTTGACTTTTGACTCCTTAGCCCAACGGACAATCATATTTCCCACTATCCATCTCATTAAGTGAATTTTCACACCAAACCAAACCAAATCAAAACAAAATTGCACAATAATAACTAGCCTAACATCTTATAATTAAAACAAAGTTAAATTTTATAGAGAGAGCCCTCTCTGAACCCTAGGAAGGCTAGATCCTAAAGTTTAAAAGTAGGTTTGTGGTTACCTCAGACTATTTATTTCTTTAACCTTGAGAAATTACTAAGTGATAACATAATGGTGACTCCAATGGGGAAGAACATTTTCTTCATAAAAATTATATAAGGATCAGATCTGATCTATGATGGTGGACATTGATCATACACACAAAGGTTAAAAGCATCCACCTGGCGACTCCAAATAAATTTAAAAAAATCAACTCTAAGATTCCACTGGTAGAAGGATCTAGCTTGGTTGTATAGATACAGTGGCCCTAATTTATGACTGATTTACAAGATGAACCCAAGAATACAACACAAGTATGCTCCAATGAGCATGGATCACATACCTGGATTTCCACACAAACTACCAAGGGTAAATTGGCATAAAAATATTCCTATGTTTCAAGATGAGAATATTGATGATACTTTGTTACATCTCATTAAATTTCATATACACTCATGGAGATTGAAGGGTGATTGGCATGAGGATTACCTCATGAAACTATTCATGGCAACCTTAGAAGGAAAAGAAAGGTAATGGTATGAAGCTCTCAAACTTGCTAGTTTATTTTCTTTAAAGGATTTTCACAAAGTATTTTATGAGCATTACAAAGAAGATTTTCCATCTTTATCATTAGCTGAAAATTGTTGTGATCAAGCTAAAGATCTCATACATTACCTTAAAAATATTAATGAAGATTTAGGAAATTAGCATCCTGAAGATTTATTAATAGCAGTCCATAACTTTAATTCTCAAGTTAAGTGTCATGATAATCAAGAGGAGTAAATCAAAGATGAAATATATCAGGAGATGAATCAAGATCCACAAAGCCCCTCTGTAGTAAAAAATGATGTTTCATATAATGTTTTGAATGAAGTTAAAGAAAATATTCAACCTCATGATCTATTTTTACATAAGAGAAAAAACAATTGTTATTCAAATCTAAGAATTCAAAGATTCCGAACCCCCCCCCCCCCCCCAAATGAAGAAGAAATGAATTTTCTTCTAAACATGCAACCATCCTCAAAATATTTACATAATGAAGAAATTGTTTCTACTTATTCTAATGTGGATGTATGTACTAAATTTTTTATCCATGAAGAGACGGAGGAATAGGTTGATGCTCATGTTGTTCTACCTTATTAAAAAGGCCCATTGCGTGATAGTACTCCTATTGAGAAAAATGATGACCTTCAAATAGAATGCAACCAATCTAATCAATATATATCAGGATTGTTGGAAAAGCAATCTGCTGATAGAATGTGTATGATTGATGACATTCCTTATTTTGAAGATTTTCCTAATTATGATCAGTATGATGATAATTATGTTCTCCAAATTCAAGCTAAGTTCACAAAGCAATCACTAGATAGTTTGTGGGATGAGGAAACTCAGTTTCAGCAGCTAGAATACAGTGATCAACCAATACAAATCAACCATGAGAGTGAGGAAGAAAAATCACAAAATTTGGAAATAAGTGAAGGTTCTTTACCTCTTTGTTTTACTTCATTTCAGTTCATTAGAGACAACTTTCATGCCATCAACAATCAACAGTCTTTAGTAATTGTTATGGACAACAAAGAAAACAACTAATTTCTTGATCAAGATTATTTAGTTTCACAATTGTAGTTATCAGTTCCCATTGAAATACATGATCAAATAACACAAGAAAGTTCCATACCACTATGTTTTAACTCATTTTAGTTTTTAAAGGAAATTTGGTATAACATCATTAAAGAAAAGAATGAACAACTTGTTGAAGTTTATGAAAACCATGGAATTCCATATCCAATAGATTGCAGCCATCCTCACAAGTTTTTCATGATCCAATAGCAGATATGTTGGATACTGAATGCATTCAAAGCATGCCTTCATTAACTAATTATGAGCTTCAAGATCAAGATGATAAAAGTTTCGTCAAACAAACATTTCCATCAGCAAAAATATCATCACAAAGTTTATCTGGAAGTTTGCATGGAGATAAAGATGAAAATAACATTTTAGTTTCATGGCATGGATGCCATCCAGAACATATGTACAATTGTTTATATCAATTAAACATTAGTGTATATATCTTGGAATATCCTTTTGAAAAGTTTCTAGAGTCAACAAAGGAAATCAAGAATTTATGTATCTTTACATTTGTTGAAAAGTTTCTAATGGTTTGTAGAATTATAGTTTTGATAATCAACAAGGAATGCAAAAAAATCTATCAAAGTACATAATTCTTGAATGGTTGCATTGGCTGTTTCATTTTACCTAACCAGCAGTTGGATAGCTAATTAGAGTAAGTAGGTATGATTTCAGCTTATTTCAGTTTTCCGTTTTCAGCTAGTTTTGAAATAATTCATTAATATTTGAAGCCAAGGAAAAGGCCCTAAGGTCTTGATGATTTAGTAGTTTGGTTTGAAAGTTACAACACCTTTTAGTCTCAGATCCAATTTCAGTTTGCAGAAAAGGTGTAAATTTAGTTCAAGAGTTTTCAATCATAGCATATGTATGTTTGGGATTGGCCCAAAGGATCATGCTACTAGTCGACGGTGTTCTTGACATCTCATAAGTGGATGCCATCCCCATGTGAAGCTACTGTTAGGGTCCTATAAATATAGGATTCATAATTTTGATTTGACTCTGTTAAAGTCTTGTAATATGTACATACCTTTCTTTCTGCAAGTTGTTTCCCATATTTTGAAAATGAAAAAAAATAAAAAAAAAGGAAAAGAGGGTAAAAGTCCTAAAAGAAATATCAAAGGACTTAGAAAAATATAGACCCCAAAATAAAAAAGAGAAAAATAAGACATGAAAGCGAGAAAGTCAAAATTCCACTACTATTTACTTTTACTGCAAGAATAATGATTATGTACAGATTTTCATTAAATTCCATAATCCATTATCAGTTAAATAATTTAATCTTAACTTTTCATGCTTTGAATTTCATGTTTTAGATAGAGAATAAAGATATGTCAAATAGTTTAAACTTGAAAAATCATTAGATAGTTAGAGAATAAATGAGGAGCTCAACAGTTTAATCTGAGCCCTTGGACAAAATAAGGTTAGACTTAGATAGATTTTCATGCTTTGAATTTCATGTTTTAGATAGAGAATAAAGATATGTCAAATAGTTTAAACTTGAAAAATCATTAGATAGTTAGAGAATAAATGAGGAGCTCAACAGTTTAATCTGAGCCCTTGGACAAAATAAGGTTAGACTTAGATAGATTTATTGCTTTGAAAGAAAAATCAATTTAGGGTTGCAAGCTTAAATGCACCCATGAAAATGAAGTAAAAAATGTTAGAATAATGATGGGTAGGTAGAAACAAGTTGTGCAAGGCATGTAATAAAGCATCATCGAGCAAAAATTACTAATTTCCCCTCCCCCACAATGATCTAGTATCATAAACCTTCAGTTAAAGAGGCTCAGAGCATTTATCTGACTTCTATTGGGACTAGACCCAAGGCTTAATAACTGATTGGTTAAAAATATTGGATTTCCTACATAAAACCCATCTCATTAGCATATTCACCCTTTTCCAAGATTATGATCCCTTTTCCTAAGTAAAACTCCTTTTTTCTTAGTAAAAGTAAACCCCCCCCCCCCCCTCCACCCCCCTTGATTAAGTTCATTTTCATTCAAAAACACTAAAAAAACCATAAAATGCATTTTTATCCTAAGTCTATGTGTAAAAATCAAAAAATGGGACAAACTATGCTTAAAGGCCTATTTTTACACTCTACTTAGTCTTAAATTATGTATTTTTATTCATTTCATACATTACACCTACATCTCATATTAATTTATAACTTATTTATTAACTCCCTATTCTATACCCTTCCCATTTATTATTAAATCCTTTATAAATAACTAACCCCTAAAACCCATTATTTAAAGTTTTAATCTATGGTTATATATCCCATGTGATGAAATAAATACCCTCCCTTTTTTCCCATGGATTATAAACATATCCAATATAAAAATAATCCCCACCCCTATGGTATTTAAACACTTGTCAAAACGGTTTTATTTACTATATATTAATACCCGCGCCCACATTATTGGTTGAAATACATGTTAAATGTTTTAATCAAAAAACATGCGACATTACCCCTTCACCAATCCTATAATACAAGGTTTTAAACATTATAAATTTATATTTATAATGTTATAAATCATCTCGTTGCATATACCAAACCCTGGACCCACTCCGAATGCCGAGCATCTTACAAATTAAATCTCCGTTGTTCGCACTCGAGCTTCCTGATCCAACAATTGAAATCCCATATCGCAAATAAAGTCGCCCGTTGTTAACTATTTCATTTCTATGCGAAATTGGTTGTTTTAGCCTTTTCTCCCTCCTCCACTTGGATCGTTTTGATTGGATCACATCCAATTCGATTGAAACCACTTACCATTAAAATGCGCGTGATAACCACTTGCGATTTCTAGCCTTTGAAGCACAAAACCACCCATTGCCTAACATGACCACCATTTATTGCAAGACAGTTCAACCCTAATTTTCCTAAGAAACTTTAAAATTGCACTGTTTATCCATTTCCCGCACTTAACGACTGTATGCTCCCTCTCGACTTAGATAACGAAGCATTTGCATAGTTTATAAGCCCAGAACCAGTTAAAAGCCTGCCTATTGCTGATTAAAGATTGTTGATAGTCCAAGAAAATTTCCAGAGACCAGAAAAGATACCAAGAACCTGTTAAACTCCTCAGAGCCTATTTCAAAGACCCATACCTGCGTAAAACATGTATTTTTCTAGAAAATGAGCATGTTGTCATTCTGAAAATATTTTTCTAAAGGAATTATACAGTAAAAACTTATTTACCACAAAAAAACTTATGTTTTCCTGAAAAGAGTCAAGTTCATGTCAAAATTTGATTAAAAATCCCTGTTTTAATACTACATTCAGTTTTAAAGGAGAAACTTGAGTTTAATTAAGCTTTTATAGACTTATAAAACTCTAATCAAACCCATAAATCCTCTGCAGGTAACCCAACCCTGAGCGCCCAATTTGAAGCAATTTTTAGTCCAATATCCAATGAAAAAATCCTAAGAAACCCCTGTTTCTTATTTCATAATCAGTGAGAGTCTGAAGAACAATTTAAAGCCAAATTTGAAGGTTTAAATAAAAAAGAAAGCTATTTTGTGCCTATTATATTCAATATACCTTTGTCACACCAGAAATACCTTCTGTAAACCGTCTAAGCTTACAGAAGTGTACAAAAAACCTAGAAAAATGAAGTTACTAAGACTTGAAGGTCAAAATTGTGAGAAAACCCCTGCTATGGCTAGAACTCCTTTCACTATATTCCCTATTCCCTAAAGTCATTATTGACTTCCCTTCAGACCAGGGTTTTATTAACAAATAGTTTGATTTTTGCAGATTATTATCAGAATATGAAATTGGGCCAATAGTTTCAATACTAGTTGACAAAATTGTTTGCTCCAAAGTGAAATAAGAATTCACAGTGACAGTGAAAACAGAACAGTCAAAGAGCATCATAGTTAAAGTGTATCAGATGAAAGTCATAGTGAAAGTCAAATCAGAAAAAGTGACAGAGCAGTCAAGGTAAAACAATAAAAGTAGATAAAGAGGTAGTAATAGTTAAACATTGATGAAAATAATTTCACCAACAACAATGAATTTTATCCAAAGTGAAAGTAAAAACAGTTAAAAGAATAGTAAGGTTAAAAGATAAAAACAGAGCAAGAAGGAACATTTTTGCAGAAATTTCCTGTTTAAGTCATATTTTTGTAAAAAATATTGTGCCCAATCCAAGATGATTTTTGAAACAATGGAGGAGGTTTATGTTCCTAATATTCTAAGCTACAAAAACCTTTTTCACTTTATTCATAGGTAATACAGATTGAGATATACATGCACATCTTCGCAGGCTAATGTTCAGATTGTGCAAAGTTCTATTTTACACATATTTAGCAAAGCCTATTGTGAACAACTGGAGTTGAATTTTGGGAAACTGAGAGAGGTTTATCTTAGTGACTTATTTATCTAAAAAAAACCTATTTCACGTATTACATAAATTTTTTGGATTGATATATAAAAAGGTATCATTGGACCCCAAGTTTGCAGAATTTCTGGAACAAAATACACAAAGGAAGAAGACAGTTAGTGACTTGGATGCCTCATCATCAACTAAGAGTTGATATGAAATTCAAATTTATCCTCTTTTTCATCACCTATCCATAAAAAATAGTGCCAAATAGATTCATTAGTTTTGAGTGTCCTTTTATTGAGTTCTATTTATGTAAAACAATTTGAGATATTTGTAAACCAATCTTGATATTTTTTCAAGATATTTTAGTTTAGAAATTGTATACATACTTCATTATTTGAAGTAATATTGTGGAATAAATTGCTAAATATTTCTATAGTCATTTTTGTTGGACTTGAAGGATTTTGTGATGCAAATTTCGAGTAGCGGACTGGATCAGATCAACCAACATCATATTTCAGGATTCATGTGATGAGCTATTGAAGTGAAGTATTTTCTACTTGTCATTGTTTATCTTCTTTGTTTCATGCATCCATATATGTGTTCCAAATTTGAATGATAATTTAGGAGTATTATTTCAGGATTTTTTAAAAGCACCCTGTCTTTACTGTTTATCATTTCTATGTTTTCTTCTGATTTCCAGAGTAAGGAACCCTTAATTTCTCCCTCTTTCATTTGACCTCTGCCTACTACTTCCTTTTTCCGGATCAAAGAACCCTTCATTGATATTTATAAAAATCATACCACTTCACCAAAACAACCTTCCAAGATCTCCAAAGGTTTATCTATCTTTCCCTGAAAACATTTCACTTTTTGACCTTGATCCTAATTCTGTCTGCTTGAATTTTGACTCCTTAGCCTAATGGACAATCAGATTTCCCACCATCCATCTCATTAAGTGATTTTTCCCACTAAACCAAACCAAATCAAAACCAAATTGAACAATCATAACTAGCCTAATATCTTATAATTAAAAAAAAAAGTTAAATTAACAGAGAGAGCCCTCTCTGAACCCTAGGAAGGCTAGATCCTAGAGTTTAAAAGTAGGTTTGTGGTTACCTCAGTCTATTTCTTTCTTTAACCTTGAGAAATTACTGAGTGATAACACATTCAACCTCTTGAAATATTATTTGGGCCTGACAGTGAAATAAGTTTACCTAGTTTGATTTCGATTGAAGAAATACCACAAGATAAGACATCTTTAACTCCAACTCATTTTCGGTAGGATCTTTACATGTACGAGACTTTTCCTCAATCACCTTCCTCTGATTTTGTTGATATTGTTTCACTTTGAGTTCCCATAGATTCTATACGGTATACATTGGGTCATTTGACAATGGTTGAGATAACATCCCAGACTGAACCATATATTTCAACTATGAAAACATCTATTGTTGCTTCATCTTCAATGTTTTGTCCATTGACTTCACCCATGCCATCATCTAGAATCCTATCTCGTTTCTCCCTTATGAGTACTAGATGGCTTGATCCTTTATTCACATCTTCAGTGCAATATCAAGCTATTCCCAACAGTTATTCCCCTTGGTGGCAAGTGATTTCAAATAAATTACCCTCTAAAATTCCAAAATTAAATGAAAATCCTGGAGAAGACCTGTTAGCCCATGTTATAACTTATCATTTGTGGTGCTCATCAAGCTCCATAAATGATGACTCCGTTATACTATGTCTTTTCTAGTGCACACTCACTAGTCCGACTGCACAATGAGGATGGTTCTTTTACTATGTCAACCTCGTTAAAAAATGAAACAGGTTATGAGGATGGTTATTTTTACTATGTCAACCAGTTAAAAAATGAAATAGGTTATGAGCATAGTTCATTTCCTGTGTCAAGATCGTTAAAAAATGAAACAAATCCTCTCCTAATTACGATGAGTCTTCCATCTCATCTTGTAAATGATCCTTCATTCCATCCAACTATTAGTAACCAGTAATCTACCTAGGTGAATGAAATGAAGCTTGGGAGGCACCTACTCTTGTAGGGGGCATTCGACATGTTCTCTTATAGGGGGGCATTCAAAACATTCTTACTTATTTCACCCAATCAACTGATGAAGTTCAAGGAAAAATAGGTTCAGAGCTCCAAAATGAAAATGGTAACTTGTGAATGGTAAAAATGAATAGTAAAACTCTTTTTATTTAGTCATTTAATTGTTTGCAATGGATATTTGTTGCGATGACTATGTTTTTATCATGTTTTTATCATGAAACAGGTATTTTTAATCCATTTGATGTTGTTATGAACAGGTTTTACAACTGATGAACAAATTAGTCATGCAGATTTATTTCAAGAATGATTTGACCACAAAGCATAGTTATTTTCCTTATTTTTTGAGCTTTGTTAAAAATGAAAAAGGATTTGAAGCGCACTTTGATCTCTTTTTATAGCTTGGATAACAACGAAAAAGGAACCCTTGAAGTCTTCTTTTAGCTCTTTTCAGACTCTGATAATGTGAAAAGATTGCTGAGAACTTGTCTTTTCAAGCTCATAAAAGTAAATGAATTGATATCTACTCAGTATAAGTTTAACCCTTTTCCATACTGAGATAGGTTATTTACAAAAGAGGAATACCTTGGTCAAACATGAATAAATAGGTTCTCTCAAATATTATTTTACACTTTTTCGTATATGAGCATCAAATTTACGAAAAACTATTTAATGAGTTTTCTTTCGTCCTCTTTTTTCAAACTCTCTAAATATGAAAAATGATCGGGCTATCACTGTCGTTAAGCTCGTTAAAACATAAAATAGCGATAGGCTTGTTGATCATGGCAAGAATAGAGTTTCATTCATCACTAGACTCGTTAAATTATTAAATAAAGATACATTGTTCACCTGAAGGTTTGAATTATAGATCAAGCATATGTTATCCTCAAGATTGTTAAAAAATAAAGAGGCACTATTTGATAAATGACCGGGGAAAATTTGGGAAAGTGAACATAAATTTTTACGGTAGTAGGTTGCTCTTGAACATGACACTTCACTCCATCCACGTGACTATTTGGGTTGGGTAATCTTCTTGACGGTTTATTCATACCTATGGTTCATCATACCTTCACTTCAGTTTTGGGTCAATGCTGCCAACTCATCTTAGTGTTGCCGATATGTTCAAGAGAAGTCATGCAGTGAATACATATCCTTCTACAATACTCATAAACCTTCATTATCATGACAGTGATCCCTAAAAATTGCTATATCAAGTCATACTTTTGTCTCCGAAATTAGTAATTCCCGTTTCGCAATAAGGTGGCTTCTTGTCAATGAAAAATCATTATCTAGGAATTTCACTTAGAAACATCATATTCTAGTACCATGAGGCTTATTACAGCATTGGCAAGATCCTCGCTTCCAGACTTCTGACTAAAATATTTTGTTTGGCGTTCGACCTCAAATCATCTATTCACACCTTAAAAAATTTACTGTAGTATCTTGAGGGCCATTGAAATCAATGGTGGTTCTCTCAAATTTTTTAACAGCTCACATCATTGTCTAGTAATAAAATGATGTCTTCCCATGTTCGGCTACAAATCATATATTCACATGATTATACTTGTACCCGAATGATCGAGTGAACGAGATAAGAATACCCCAGATCTAGTTTCAGCCATCTGGGCTACGATTTCAGGATTTTTGTACACATCATCTATACGGTGACCTTATATATAGATCGTCATCTGAACATGGGCCTATATTTGTAGGCATGTCTGTATTGGGCAACATTCCTGTGTAGACGACTTTCTAAATTTTTTACATGTCATTAGAAAGTTTATGTGCTGAGCATGGGAATGCCTTCCCTTAGCAATTTATGATCAAGAGGATATCATGATTTAATGTATTGTAATATTGATGTAGGTTTCCACTCTGCTTCATCTCCAGCCCATCACAGTATTTTGACTTCATGCTTTAGGGGGAAATTGTTATAGGTCAATTTGGACACCATTCCCAATGACCTAGTTAACTAGACATCATCTACAGAACCAATGAATAGGGTCTATCATTCCCTATCATTTCAGTTGTTACATTTCCTAAGACAAAGAACAAGACAAATCATCCATGACTTTCATTGCAAATGTTTCCAATATTTGAAGTTTATATTATATCATATGAGAGCTCACCAACACTGCCTCTAAAGGGACTAAGTGCATTGCATATGCAAGTAAACCCACTCAACGGTGATTTTCAAAGCACATCTCGACACTCATGGGTGCGTTGATCATGTTGGGAGCGAAATTCTCATTGTTCCAGAATATCCACTTGGCCAGTGCCTTCTAGAAGAGTTCACATGTGTCAAACTTCGAATCCATGTGTCCATTTGATACCTCTAAGACTGGGAAAATGTCTTGCCTATTATTAGAAATTCATTTATGGTAAAACTACCTTCATCTCCTCTATAAATTGAGCACAAATCTTAGTGTTTGATAAGGAAGAATTTGAGTAGATAAATGCTAGTGGAATTTCAACTGAGGAGTTGATTTGTGTAACATGTTACTGGAGAGATGTGCATTGTGATGAGGCTAGGATGCTGCTGGAGATGGTGACATAAAATCAATCATTGGGTTGTAACCTCCCCTTCTATCCATTAATAAATATTGCTGGTTACTGTCCCACATATGTATATGTATAAGCTTCTGTATTTCATATTATGAACTCTTATCTGATGTATACAGTTCATGTTTTATTAATTTAATTGAATAACTTGAATAGACATCTGTATTATTGCTATCTTTTGTTGTTTAGTGTTAATCTTTGTAGGAAATATTTTGGTGATCTTGCTTGGATTTGAAGCTATAGCAAGAGCGACAGAAGGAGAATTGGAAGTGCTTGGAATCCAAGTAAGTTTCTTGATCTGTTCTGTGTGTCTATTTACCATTAGGAAAATTAGTTGGAAAGTCTTTAAGTTGTTGTTCTAGATGAGCACCACATATAGGGAAGAATGTTTTATTCGTAATCCATAATTTTGCATAACAAAAAGAAGCAGGTCCTTAGGGACCACCTCAAGCCATGGGCAGATGAAGCCCTCAAGTTGTCACAATATTTGTATGTAGTGGTCAGGCAGCTGAATCAGACCTTGGAAAGTGTTACTCCACCATTGAAGGCCCAACTTCACAAAAGTTGGTTGACATTGCACAGAATGCTGCCACGCAGAGTGAAGGTGTTTTTCCCCCTCTAGTCATCGCCATCAAGTAGCTCCAGGAGAATATGCATACCCCACGGCCGTTGTGACTCGGGATGAGTCACAAGATTGTGTTGGGGGCCTGTTGGAATGGGGTCCCCTAGTTGCGTTTTGACATAATTAGTCTAGCGTAGGGGCTTTGGGGCAGGTCAAAGTCCACAATGTATTGTAATGGGTCAAAGGTAGACCAAGAGTTCGCAAACCATGGTTTGCAGACCATAGGATAGTGTTACACTATTTTTTGGTCATCTAACCTATTACTATTAGATGGACCTAAGTACACCATGTAAGACCAATTTTACCCTAAGGAAAATTGCTTTCACTATGAAAAATAACTTAGTAAACCACCTTTATTAAGTTGTTTATGGTCTAAACAGGAAACCCCATGAGGAAATATTAAATAAATCAACATTTGTTTGATTTTCCTCAAGGAATAATTAGTTAAACAATAGTTTAATTAATATTCCTGGTCATATTTAACCCAACACAAGAAAATTAATTAGACAAATTATTATTTATCTTATTATTTTCTAGGAATAATTATTTAAACCTTACTTAAATAATATTCCTTGTTAAATTTGACTAAATCATTTATAAATAATTAAACAAATAATTTTTTATTTGATTATTACTCAACCACGTCCTTAAAATAATCAATAAATCATTTATTTATTTATTATTTACAAATAAAGGGATTTGACCCAACTCAAATTATTTTTCCCTCCAACAAATATAATAAAATATTCCATAAAAGTTGGATCTAGAATTGGTTAATAATATTTTAATTATGCACCAATATCTAGACTAACTCAGTATTTTGTTATAAATAGAAGGGGTTTTCCATTCACTCACTACCTTTTGTTGCCTAAAGATCACTCTAGATCTATACTTTTGGTCTGACTTTGATCCACCATCATTGTCATATTTTGCTACCATTTTTCTTGTGAGATCCCTTTGAGTTCCATTTTTTGTCTAGGTTTTCTACACCATCAAGAGAGATGGATTTTAGATCTGAAGTGTTGAGGACTTACAAGAACCCATCCCATTGAGGAGGACTGGTAACATATTTCAATGCTCTCGTCGTAGGCGTCATAAATATAAAAAATTATTTAAAACAATCTTGTCTTGTCTATTGGATGCATGGAGCAACTCTTGCTTTTATTTATTGTTTAATGTCTTTCAATGCATAGATCTAGATTGTTGCAGCATTTATCTTGGTCAACTAATTTCATATCTAAAGATATTGGCAGCCATATTTACTGTTAGGGTTGTTTGTTATGCGTGGCTAAATTGAGCCTTTTTCATACACTTGCGATTAAGATTCATACTAACAACTGGCGATTCCACAAGGGTTTTGTAATATCCCAAAATAGGTAAAATCTACAACAATAAGGATATCTTAATATATTCTAAAGTTGGAGATACAACAATATGTAAACAAAACAATGGAGTAGCACTGAAAAATCAACTCATAGAATGTGAGAACTCATATCCATCTCATTACGTTACAGTAGCAAAATGTATACAAGATCTTGAGGAAAGAGCTACTCAAGATAGGCAAAATCAGCCTCAAGAAACAAGTACATACAATATGATCAAAACACTGCTACACAAGATTGTCCAAGGCTATGACAACGTAGTTTTATTAAAGGAACTGCTGCTTGGAAGTGTCAATACACATATATAAAAATGTACAACTCATAAAATGTGGGGAGAAAATATATAAACCCCCAAAACACAATTCGAAGACAATCCTGGAAGGATTTCCTGAAATCTGCAAAATGGCGAAATGCCGGAGTAGCAGCTGCAACTCTAGAACTAGATGGAGATGGCTATAGATGATGTGAAATCTGAATATACCTCCTCCAATGGATCTTCCAAGTGAAAGGTTGATCCTAACACTGAAGATCTCACCCTCCAAACAATCTGCAAAACCCCCGCTGCAAATGCTCACTAGAAATAACGCAGTCACTGAGGGATACTGCGTTGTAGGTGCAAGGGAATGGGTTGGCCCAATGCCAAAATCTGCAATAAGATCAGAAACCTTCCTCACTAACCTCCCAAAGGAATGGAAGCTCCCTCCTCTTAAAAAATAGCTCCAAAAATGGTGTTATGGGACCTCCACTGCAACACCCTGCAACACAACGTTATACTTTCTCAAAAATAATGCTATAGCTGAAGGAGGTGGCTTGGCCTTGAGCCTGAATGTGGAGAATGAAGTACAAGATCCTTCAATAGGCCTCTCTTGGAAGGAGAAGGATTCCTAAATAGGAGATCCTTGTGCTAAACAACACTGCAACTCTGCAAACAGCAGGAGATTGCACAAGAGTCTAAACAGACCATAAAATCAATAATACATAACATGAGTAACAATGGTTGCCTTTCCCTCCTTTTAAACAAGTGATAAATTTCTCCCCATGGGTCCCACTCCTTAGGCTTTCCTCCACCAAGGAAAATTCCTCCCATTCACACTGCATTGTCTCTCCAAGTGGTCTCCACCTCTTATCCCAGCGCTATTGACTTGGTCAAACTTGACCTTGTCCTCATGCAAATGTCCTCTTTCATACTTGAGGGTATGAAATCTAGCTCTTCTGAATATCCCTTTTCATATTATGAGGGATTCTATTAATTCTTCTACAATGTATGGGCCTCCTTACCCATTTATTTACCTCCTATGTGTAAACAACAAAATTTAATATTCCATTTAGCTGTGTGCTAAAGTGGGAATATTACAGTCCTCCCCTCCCAAATGTTGCTTTTCCTCAAGAAACTACAAAGATAAAAATGAGGGGCCTTCTTGAGACATGAGTTCTAATATGAGTTGGGATCTACCATCCCCATATGAAGCTCCCATCCCCAGGAAATCATCCATACAAAATGAGTTACCTCCCAACATGGCAACTCCTGAAAATGCTCCTCCACCTTGATCTTCGGCAATGTAGGTGGGCTAAAAATCTAATCTTGGTAGACACAATATTCTACCCCATGCTGTCCTCCTCTCCACTCAAGATAAGTGTAGAGTGTCTGCTGATCCTGGGCTGCAATAATGTTGCCCTCAAGTGGCAAGAAGAAGATGGGATCCTCAAAGATCTCCTCTCCAACGTTATGAATCATGCTGACCCAGATATCCCCATATATGATGAGTTGGAAATCATCATCATATGGCATCAAATCCATCATATGGCTCACCTCATAAGGAAAAAAATGTTTTTCTATGGTGGCCATACCATCTCCCATTAGTGAGGTAACTCATGGATGAGTCCCCTCTCACACTCAATGAATAAGGAGGTGTTGAGGATGTCTTCTCCCAAGAGCTATGTTCCTCCTCAACTAGCAAATGATCCATGCACTTCCTCATATTAGAGTGCATATAATTATTGAAATATTCCCACATGAATCCATCTAAGATAGTATGATATGTTCTAATGAAACCAGTGGGGTTTGAACTTAAGACCTCATAGGTTGTATTAAGTAGTTTATTCTTGAGTTTGGAATCTTTAGTTAAGTAGATCTAATCATGAACATAAATTATTCCATTAAGTACCTTATACTTCCCATCCATTATTTTCCCATAAATAACCTTACATGCGAAGAGGTCCTTGGAATATTCCATCAAGAGTTGGGACTCCCAATAAGGATCTAGGCTCCCCAACATTGACAGCATTGTAGCAGCATGAAATGAAGCATCTGTCATATGATGGCTCTCCTCCTTGAAATGCTTGATGTCAAGGTCACATGTTGGAGTATCTCCAAATTTATTTTTCTGCCTCTCTTGCAACTGATCTTGCTCAAGACAATATTGAAGCTTAGGGGAGTCATCCTTCTTTTGAAAGGTTCTCCTCCTCTGAAACTTCCACAATTTTGCTCCTGCATACAAGAATGGAAATACCTTCTTGTCATATTCAGAAATTTTCATTATATATTGGAGTATCTTTTTCTGCTCCAAAGCTATGGAGTGGCCTTTTGTTACCATGCTCATATCAACACAGATTTATGAATCTCTTCTTTTCAACGCAAATATATGAATGGAGGATAGCAAAGTCAATTTCAGAAAATTTCTTAGCTCCCCATTAATGATTCTCAGCGCTGTAGTAGCTCCTCTCAAGGTTCCCTCCTTAGATAGATATGTTGCTGGTACATATAGTTGGGAGAACACTTTAGCTTTCTTCCAATCAGGGGGTATCCCTGGTGGAATGCCTCCATTCAAAGAGACATCAAGGCATAGAGAAGGATACATAGATGTGTGGACTAAATTGTCCTTGCCTTCATTGAATAGATCCTCATGCCTTCTTTGTGCATCAAACTTCTGAAATAGAGAGGGATATGTTATCTTCATCATGTGATGCTTGCCCTCCTCCTTTCCTTCTTCTATCTTCAAGATCTCACCCTTTGAGGATGATGGCACATGTTGCACATGGATTGTGCCACAATCTCCATATGTGAGATTCCTTGGAACTCCTTGCAAGAGTTTCTCCCCTTGGATAAATTTTTTCATCTCCCTATTCATGAGGTCTTATATGTGCTCTTGTCATGACTTCATTATCAACCTCAGCCTTCTCTGCCCTGATCTAGAAATATCCTTGGAAGCTCAAGTGATTCTCTCTCTTTGGCACATCTCCTTCCTTCCTCTTCATGAAGAAGTTGCTGACAGAACGTTGTAGATTTGATGATATGGATGAGTGCTCATATCCATGAGATGAGGAATTAGAACCTTCCTCATGTATATATCTTGTAGATCTGGTTGAGAGATCTCCATGTCTTTACCTCCTCATTTCCTTGATGTCCTTGCTGATACCCTGCAGAACTTGAGATAGAAGTTTTCTGAACCTCTTCTCTCCAGAAAACAAGGGTTTGCTCTGGTTTCTCTTGAAGATCTTGTCCTTCTCATGGTAAGACTCCATAATAATTGAAACTCATAGGCTGAGCCAAGAAAGTAGCTCTAATACCACTGTAATATCCAAAAATAGGGAAAATCTACAACATTAAGAATATCTTAAGATATTCTAAAGTTGGAGCTACAACAATATGTAAACACAAAAATGGAGTAGCAGTGATAAATCAACTCATAGAATGTGAGAATAACTCATATCCATATTATTACATTACAGTAGCAAAATGTATACAAGATCTTGAGGAAAGAGCTACTCAAGATAGGCAAAATCAGCCTCAAGAAACAAGTGCATACAATATGATCAAAACACTGCTACACAAGAGTGTCCAAGGCTATGACAGTGCAGTTTTATTAGAGGAACTGTTGCTGGGAAGTTTCAATACACAAATATAAAAATTTAAAGCTCATACAATGTGGGGAGCAAAGATATAAACCCCCAAAAAACCATTCCAAGAAAATCGTGGAAGGATTTCCTGAAATCTACAAAATGGAAAAATGCCAGAGTGGCAAGGCTAAGTAGAAAATGCAACTCTAGATGGAGATGGATGTAGATGATGTACAAGTTGAATATAACTCCTCCTATGGATCTTCCAAGTGAAAGGATGATCCTAACACTGAAGATCTCACCCTCCAAACAATCTACAAAACCCCCACTGCAAATGCTCACTGGAAATAACGCAGTCACTAAGGGATACTGCATTGTAGGTGCAAGGGAATGGGCCATAACCTTAGAAACCTTCCTTAGTAACCTCCCAAAGGAATGGAAGCTCCCTTCTCTTGAAAAATGGCTCCGAAAATGGTGTTGTGGGACCTCCACTGCAACACCCTGCAACACAATGTTATACTTTAGCAGAAATAACACTGTAGCTGAAGGAGGTGGCTTGGCCTTGATATTGAATGTGGAGAATGAAGTACAGGATCCTTCAAGAGGCCTCTCTTGGAAGGAGAAGGATTCCTAAATAGGAGATCCTTGTGCTAAACAACACTGCAACTCTGCTAAACAACAGGAGACTGCACAAGAGTCTAAACAGACCATAAAATCAATAATACATAACATGAGTAACAATGGCTACCTTTCCCTCCTTTTAAACAAGTGAGAGATCTCTCCCCATGGGTACCACTCCTTAGGGTTTCATCCACCAATGAAGCTTCCTCCCATTCACACTGTGTTGTCTCTCCAAGTGGTCTCCACCTCTTATCCCAACGCTGTTGACTTGGTCAAACTTGACCTTGTCCTCATGCAAATGTTCTCTTTCATACTTGAGGGTATGAAATCCAGCTCTTCTGAATATCCATTTTCATATTATGAGGGATTTTATTCATTCTTCTACAATTTATGGGCCTCCTTACCCATTTACTTACCTCCTATCTATAAAAAACAAAATTTAATATTCCATTTAGCTGTTTGCTAAAGTGGGAATATTATAGGTTTACAATTATGACCTCTATTGTTTTTCAGATCCCTGCATATCCAGCTGCTTCAAACCCTATGATTTATCTTTAGCTTCTTTTTTTTCTTTTCTTGATGTTGTTTTTAACCTATAAAACCCTAAAACATTGAAAATTCTAACTTCCGTTTGTTTTCAGACCTATTGCACATGTGACAGGCATCAGCCGCAACTGAGACGATAAAATTTTCTAAAACCTGCTCCTGAGAGTGCCAGAAGTGCAGGTCACACTTTTTGGGCCAAAAACTATGACTTGAACCTCCAGGGCACAGAAAAGAGGCCAAAACCTACGACCTCTACAGAAAAGAGGTCAAAAACTGTGACTTGGAATTTTTGCGGGCATTTTTCTGAGATTTTTCTAGGTTTGTCTAGGCCTCTATTCAGGGTTGTCTGACCTCCATCTACACCTGTTTTGGACCTGTACTGGTTCTATTTTACTCAAAAAAGTGGGAACCTAACCCTTTAGGGATTCAGTACCCTCCACCTTTTGTCGAAGAGTTTTGGCTGCTGCAAGTTGTCTGAAATTTTAGAGTGTTTAATCCTTTTTCAGATTTGATCCCTTACCTTTAGATCCACTTCATATTGGCTATTTATCCATCCCAAACACCTCCTTTTACTTTTTTTTGGGTTTTCCTCTAAGGTCCCCTCCGTTTCCCTCTAGGTTATATCCTTTTTCCACCTCATTTACAACAATTTTTCCTCTGATTTTTTGTTGTTTGTCTGCACCTATTTCCAATAGATCTGACCTTTAGATCTCTGTCCCTCTTGAACATAGATCTATTGGCTATTTTGGTGTGTTTTAACTAGATTTTTTCCCACCTACAGACTACTTGTTGAGAGGCCTGCCTCCTTGGGTTTAGATTAATTCATAATTAGCTGTTTATTTTCTATTATTTCAGTTTCATATACTGTTATCTGGAGGTTTATTTACAGTTATACTGTTGGGTATGTGTTATATTATTTCCACAACTAAGCACGCGCCCATGGTTTTGTGCATGGTTTTGCACATGGTTTTGGTGTACGATGGTTTTTGGCCCCTGGTATTTTTGTAGATCCGGTCAAGGGAACTACGGTTATGTTCTAATCCAAGGTTAATGGATTAGGGTTCATGTATGCTTCGGCATGTATATATATGTGTTGTAACACTAAAAGTAAAATAATGAAAAATCAAGCTGGTCGTCCCGATTTGGGATCCAGGGGAAAATCTATGTGTTTATCTATTTTATGTTTTATGCTCTCGCTATTGTTTATTTTCTATTATAAGATTCGTGTGTAGATAATTTATTTTCAGGGTTAAAACCTAAATTTGGTATTAGAACTATTTCGGCTTCAAGGGGATGCCTTTTTTGCTGAGGGTTTTTTTTTGCTTGGGCCTGAGGTAGACCCTATTTAGTGGGAGATCTGCAGGAACGATTCTTTTGGTGAAAGAAGATGGCGAGCAGAGGAAAGATAGAGATCGAGAAATTTAATGGTTAGAGTTTTGAGTTATGGAAGCTCAAGATGGAGGATCTACTGGTGGATAAATATCAGTGGATCGCGGTAGATCCAGGTACTCAACCAACGACAATGTCAGATGAAGATTGGAAGAAACTAGATCGGAAGGCTAAGAGCACAATACGGTTGTGTGTCTCAGATTCAATATTGTTGAATGTATCTGGGGAAGATACGGCCAATAATTTGTGGGAAAAACTTGGGACTTTGTACCAATATAAGTCTCTGGTGAATAAATTGTTCCTGCGGAAAAAGCTGTATAACCTAAGGATGAAGGATGGAGACTCGGTGACAAAACATATGAACACCTTCAATACTGTGGTAAGTTAGCTGTCATCTGCTGATATTAAAATCTCAGATGAAGATAAGTGCATCAGTTTGTTGTGTTATCTACCAGACTTGTGGGACAGTCTGGTTATTGCAATAGGTAGCAATACAACTACCTTGAATTTTGATGACATTGTCTCAGCCTTGTTGTCAGAGGAAATGAGATGGAGAAATATGGAGGGCCATAATGGAGATGCCTTATCTGTACGAGGAAGGTCCCAAAACAGAAACAAGAATAAGGTTTCGAGTGGGAGATCTAAATCTAGAGGGAGATCTCAATCTCCTAGAAAGTTTGTAAAGGTATGCTGGAAATGTGGAGAGGAAGGGCACTACAAAAGGGAGTGCAGATCTAAAGCTCCTAAGAAAGGAAATGGATCTGATGATGCTCCTTCTGCAGAGGCAAAAACCACCTCGGATGAAGGTGGGGATGTGTATTTTGCTTCTTCTTCAAATACACATGTAGATCATGGGTCATGGTTGATTGACTCAAGTACATCCTTTCACTTCACTCCCCATTGGGAGTGGTTCTGCGAGTATGAGAAATATGATGGTGGTGATGTCTTCCTAGGGGATGATAGGAAGGCCAGAGTCATTGGACATGGAAAGGTGAAGCTAAAGCTGCAAGGTGGAAGGATTAGAACACTTCCTAGTGTTCTACATATTCCTGCATTGGCCAGAAATCTGGTTTCTGTAAGCAAGATGGATGATGCAGGTGTAAAAAAAGTGTTCGAGAAAGATGCCTGCAGGATGGTTTGAGGAGCAATGGTATTAATTCGGGAAGTTCGGACGGGAAATCTGTACAAGCTACAAGGTAGCATTGTTATTGATGGGTTTAACAGTTCTGTGGCTCCTAAGAGTGGAGCGGAAAGCCTAGCTGTCTCTAGAGAAAACACCATTCTATGGCATCAAAGGCTTGGACATATTGGAGAGAAGGGCCTTCGGATACTGCACAGAAATGGTATGGTAGAAGGTTTGTCTAACTGCTCTCTGGATTTCGATTTCTGTGAACATTTTTTATATGGGAAGCAGAATCGGGTGAGTTTTCCTTCTGGTGCTAAGAGGGAAAACAAGATATTAGAACTTGTGCATAGTGATGTGTTTGGACCTGTGTCAGTTCCATCACTAGGAAAGTCTGTGTACTATGTTTCATTCATAGATGACTTCTCAAGGAATACATGGATATATTTCTTGAGGAATGAATTTGAAGCCTTTGACAGATTTAAAGAATTTAAGGCTCTAGTGTAAAACCAAACATAGAAGAAGATAAAGGCGCTGAGGACAGATAATGGTGGGGAGTTTTTCAAGAAGGAATTTGAAGATTTTTGTAAGAAGTGTGGTATAGCACGGCAGAAGACTACTCCATACACACCTCAGAAAAATGGAGTTGCAAAAAGAATGACTAGAACACTTATGGAAAAGGCAAGAAGCATGATTAATGGTACTGGGTTAGGACAAGAATTTTGGGCAGAGGCAGTGGATACTACATGCTATCTGCTTAATAGATCACCTTCATTAGTGTTGGAGGATAAGACTCCACATGAGGTATGGACTGGTAAGAAACCCTCTCTTTCACATCTAAGGATATTTGGATGTGATGCATATGTACATGTTCCAAAGAAAAAAAGGACCAAGTTGGATAATAAATCTGAAAGGTGCATCTTTATTGGGTATAAGGATGGTTTAAAAGGTTACAAGCTTTGGAACTCGGAAACAAGGAGGATTGTGTACAACCGAGATGTAGTGTTTAGAGAGGTGAATATGTTGTTAAACATGAATTCATACCAAAGGAACCTAAGAAGATAGAGTTTGAGCTAAAGGAGGATGAATCTGACTCTACAATAGAAGAAGACTCAGAAGGGGAAGAGCCATAAACTCTAGTTGTGAGAAGATTAGCTCGGGAAAGAAGACAACCAGAAAGGTATAGTCCATCTGATTTTTGTTAAAATTTTGCCTTAACTATAACTAATGATGATCCCAGAACTATTAGGGAGGTAGTAGATGCAGAGGATGGAAAACTCTAGAAGGAGGCCATGGTTGATGAAATGGCATCCTTGCACAAAAATGAGGCATGGGATCTGGTGGAGTTGTTGGCTGGAAGGAAGGCCATCGGGAGAAAATGGGTGTTTAAAAAGAAGATGAATGTAGAAGGAAAGGTGGAGAAATACAAAGCTTGGTTGGTAGCAAAAGGTTATTCCCGGGTGTTGGGAATTGATTTTGGTGATATTTTTTCTCCTATTGCCAAAGTTACTTCTATTAGATTAATTTTATCTGTTGCTGCTGCAATTGATTTTGAGATAGAACAGATGGATGTGAAGACAAAATTTCTTCACGGGGATCTAGAAGAGGAGATATACATGAAGAAACCTAAAGGCTTTATGGTGAAGGGTAAGAAAGAACTGGTATGCAGGTTGAAGAAGTCTCTATATGGGTTAAAACATTCACCAAGGATGTGGTATCAGAAATTTGATACCTATATACGGGGACTTGGCTTCAACAGAAGCAAGGAGGATCACTGTGTTTATTTTAAATTAATTGGTGACCGTGTTATTTATTTGGTTTTGTATGTGGACGATATGTTGTTGATTGGAAATGACAAAGAAATTATCCAATATTTGAAGACCAAACTTTTCTCCAAATTCTACTTGAAGGATTTTGGTGCTGCAAACTATATTTTGGGCATGGAAATTAAGAGAGATCGGGAAAAGAGGAAGCTTTGGTTAAACCAGAGGAAGTATATCGAGACAATATTTCAAAGGTTCAATATGCAGGATAGTAAACCGGTGAATTTTCCTATTCCTGTAGGTGTAAAGCTATCTGCTGAACAGTGTCCCAAGACACAAGAAGAAGAGGAGGATATGTCCCGTGTTCCATATGCAAGTGCAGTGGGTAGCCTGATGTATGCAATGGTCTGTACTAGACCAGACATTTCACATGTAGTGGGAGTATTGAGCAGGTTTATGTCAAACCCAAGGAAGGAGCATTGGACAACAGTGAAGCAGGTTTTCAGATATTTATGTGGCACTAGTGATTAGGGCTTGTGCTACCAGGGAAGACCAGAATTGGAAAGAATGTTGGACATTCATGGTTTTGTTGGTGTAGACTGGGCTGGAGATCTAGACCAAAGAAGATCTACAAGTGGGTATGTGTTTATCCTTTTTGTAGGCGCATTCAGTTGGATGAGTAAAATACAGTCTGTAGTAGCTCTTTCAACTACAAAGGCAGAATACATAGCAGCCACTCATGCAAGCAAGGAAGCAGTTTGGTTGCAGAGATTGTGTTCAAGTATGGGGTTGGTACAACAAGCTATAAGGATAGATTTTGATAGTCAAAGTGCAATTTTCTTGGCTAATAACCCTGCTTATCATTCAAAGAAAAAGCACATTGATGTTCAATATCACTTTTTTATAGATATGGTTGAGGCTAAAACGGTGTTGTTGGTAAAGGTGGACACTTTGAAAAATGTTGCAGATGCATTAACGAAGTTTGTGAGCACTCAAAAGTTCTCTTGGTGTAGAGAAACAATGGATGTTGAGGAATTGGGCCAATGAATAAGCTCTCCTATGGCCCCCTGCGGAAAGAAAACAACAAGTGGGAGAATTTTGGGTAGTCTGCGCCCATGGCTTTGTGCATGGTTTTGCACATGGTTTTGGGATACGATGGTTTTTGGCCCCTGGTATTTTTTTAGATTCGGTCAAGGGAACTATAGTTATGTTCTAATCCAGGTTTAATGGATTAGGGTTCATGTATGGTTCAACATGTATATATATGTGTTATAACACTAAAAGGAAAATAATGAAAAATCAAGCTGGCCGTCCTGATTTGGGATCTAGGGGAAAATCTCTATGTTTATCTGTTTTATGTTTTATGCTCTCGCTATTGTTTATTTTCTATTATAATATTTGTGTGTAGATAATTTATGTTCAGGGTTAAAACCTAGATATATAACACACTTTTTTCTTTTTCTCTACAAACGTTTGGGTTTAAAAATTAAAATTTACACACTTAACACACGCACCGTAAGTGAAGAAGAGCTTGGTTAACACTGCCAAGAAAAGAATTTAACATTGAAATAAATTGATCATGCACCTCTCTGCCCTTGTTTCAACACTGTAATCAGTTGATCCTACACCTCTTTGCCCTTGTTGGTCTCTCTTCCCTTTGTGCCGTGTTTGTGCCTTCACCATTGCGCCACCAAGGTGTTTATCCAAGAGACTTCTTCGTATTCATCCTCAGTTTCTAGTAGGAAGACTCAATCCTCTGCGTAGGATTTGAGTTAGTCCTCCACCGAGTCCACACTCCAATTCTTCTTCTAGTTCATTTGGTTCCCTTTCTAGTTGCACCCCCGGTTCTCCCCCTGTCACCTTCACCATGTCTGGTTCAGGACCTAATGCTGAAAATACTACTAGTGGGACCGTAACAGGAACTACCCCGGCTGCTCCCTTGATCTTGTATATGGTAGGCCTTAGTCTTCCCGATTTTAGCTAGTTGATCAATGACCCTATACACCATGACGCTAGTTGGCCTGCTATGTCGACTGAGCTCCCTTCCGACATTCCCAAGTTTGAACTTCCTGCTGGAGAATATCCTACAAATCACGTTTGATATTTCCACATGTGGTGTTCGTCTAACTACATTACCGATGACTCTATTCATCTTTGTTTGTTCCAACGTACGCTTACTGGGGAAGCTTCTAAGTGGTATGTTGATCAGGCCTCATCCTCTCATACCACCTTTGCGACTCTTGCCCGACCTTTTCTGTCTTATTTCCAGATTTCCCTTCGTTATGAGACTGGTACCAAAATTTTGACTTCTTTTCGTTAATCTTATGCGACCTGCCTATCTGATAATGTCCAGGAATGGCGGAGAAGAAAGAGCCTATGTCGAGCCCCTACCTTCGAAGACCGTGTCTACATGGACTGGTTCCTTAGTTCTCTTTTGCATGCTTTAGGCAAAGATGTCGCATCACATTTCCCTCAAATTGAAGAAGACTCTCTCCAGATTATGTTAAAATATGACCTGATCTACGCTCAGTTGGGTTATGTTTATACCGTTCTACCTGATCTTCCTAGACCCGGTGGTGCCAATGCACCGGGGGCATCTCACGCCGCTGATGGTATCGTTGGAGCTCTCTCTCATCCATACACTCAGATTCTTATGGGCTATGGTTTTCCTCAGGGAGGGGCCAGCACCTCTTGCACTTTTCCCCCTTCCGGTAGCATTTATCCATGATACGACATGCCTCCTCATTTTTCCCAACCTCCTGTTTACCACAATGTTACCCAACCTCCTTATTATCTGTATCCGCAGCCTGGTGCTCCAGCTCGTCAAGCATTATCACCTCCGCCTTCCTTGTCTTCTCAACCCCCGCAACAACAACCTCCACCCCCTCAGGGGCATGTGTATGCACAGCAGGGTGCGACTAATCCTCCTCCTTCCAAAAAGAAGAGGAAAGGCACTCAAAATCAATCTGCCTCCAGTAATCCTGGACAAAATACTCAAAATAATGCAACTAACACTGCTAACCAGCAACAGGGCAGTTAGCCCAAGAAGGATAGGCCTGTTCATACGAACAAGCCTTGTTCTTGTTGTGGTGTTTACGGTCATTACACCCACGATTGTACTCTTTTACCACAAATGCGATAGGTGTGGGAGTCTCAAGCAACATTGCGAGGACATCAAGCCTATCCTTCTGTCCCTCCTAATACTGCACCTAGTCAGTCAGCTGCGTTTACTAATCCTTTCCCTCAGGAAGGATTCATGGCTACCCAACCACCCGAAGGTCAGGCGGCCAGTCAACCTCCTCCATATGGTACCTATGATTACTAGATTCTCATGATGAAATCTGACCAACCTATAATCGTAGATATCAACCTTCACACTCGGCTACGTCTGTCCCCGAACTCCCTTCTTCAGGTTCTACAAAGCCTCTTTTGACACCTAATGGTCCTTTGGAGATCCCTTAGCCTAAAGCAGAGGTTCATACCAAGATCCCTAAGGGACCATTATGCCGAAATTCTGCTTCTGGCAAAGCTTCCCATTATTATAGTATAGTATATGATTTGTCACAATCTCCTGCTGCCATCTCAACGTTGGAACTCCTCCAGTCATGCCCTTCACAATGAAAAGCTCTACTATCTACCACAAGCTTTGTAGATCCTTCAGATGATCGATTGATCATATTTGATGTTGACCAGTCAGAACATCCTCCTCTTCCTGCTTCCATGGCCTTCCAAATCCCAATCAAGATCCAGAACGCCAACATTTCCCGTTGTATCATTGATGAGGGGGCATCCACTTGTGTGATGCCCACTTCAGTTTGGAAGCAACTCGGATCGCCTGAGTTGGACCCTTCCATGATCACTCTCCAAGCGTGGGATGTCCATGCCTCCCAGCCCGTCGGCATGTTCCTCAATTGTCCTATTAATCTTCTAGGCAAGACTGTTTGCGTTGAGGTAGAAGTCATTGATGCCCGCTTAGATTACAACATTCTATTGGGCCGTAGTTACACCTATGCAATGCCTATTGTACCATCTGCGGTTCACCGCAAGATGTAATTTCCCCATAATGGAAAGATAGTCACCTCCATACTTTTCCTTGCTCATGTCGATTTTTATCATGAGTAACCATCATGAAGTCATGTTTTTATGCTCCCCATTGGACCTTTTATGTGTCACAGCATCATCAAGTCACCCTTGTTTAGAGCATCCGAGTTGAGTCATCATCACATCCATGCAGTCTATCTCGAGTCCCTTTGTATCTCACTATAGTCCTCCATCCTTCATTCCTTGGTTTCTCTCTCATGTCACACATCATGACCTTCAGTCATACTATCCCTTGTCCCCTTTGATATTGTGTCAATTGCTGCCAAGTCATCCATGCCATTTATGCTCTACCAAGGGAAGTCGTTCGTCCGCTACTCAGTACCCCCAATTTCATCATCATCCCTGGTGTTAGCTTGTCAGTCGCTCTACTATTTTCTCTCGTGCCTTAGTTGAGGATACCTTATTGCCTCACCTATGGCAGACCTCCTTCTGTCGACATCAGATCATTCATTCCAGAAGCCAGGTCTAGAGGGTGGTGTACCTTGGTTCCATCTTCCACTCTTGTTCAGTGCCTCAGATCGGGCAAAGGGAATCCTTATTTCCCTTTGACTTGAGTGTTTCTGAGATCCAACTCCTTTCAACATGATCGAGATCCATATATTTGATGGTTCAGTGATGCAACAGATGATACTGATGATTCCCAGGTATGTGTGAGATGTTTTCAGACCTCATGAGGGGGTGGCCCTTTAGGTAGCCCCCCACATGCCTGGATGAACCCTTCATAACAACCTTTGATGCAGCTCCATAGATTTGATGATGTCGGCCTCAACCACTTACAACGCCTTTTAGTTTTCATGTATCAGTCAGATTTTCAGAGCCCTTTCCTCTTTACAAGGGCACATTGGTTGTATTTATATCTCATGTACTCAGATATTATTGTATAAGTCTTGGCTGTTGTCCTAGGCACAATATGTATGTGGGATTCATTATCATGATTTTACTTGACTCATGTTTATGCTAGCAAGTATTATATTGTTCAGTCCCTTGTTTACTGGACACATTATTATTTATACTTTGTCTCGACGGGCATAGATATGACTCCCCCACCACCTATAGCACAGGTACTCACTCATAAAAGAGACTTGTCACACTTGTAAGTCTCACCTCCTCAGGGTCTAGTCCTCTAGCGCTTTGGTCGACCTTATATTTCTCTCTCTCTAACTTCCCCTTCGGTGTCTAGTGATTGATTTCTTACAACATACTTCGGTCATACGATTAACTCTTAATGCTCGCACGCTGGGGCGCAATCCATTGCACAATTTTTTGGTCATCTAACTTGTTACTATTAGATGGACCTAAGTACACCATGTAAGACCAATTTTACCCCAAGTAAAATTTCTTTCACTATGAAAAATAACTTAGTAAACCACCTTTATTAAGTTGTTTATGGTCTAAACAGGAAACCCCATGAGGAAATATTAAATAAATCCACATTTGTTTGATTTTCCTCAAGGAATAATTAGTTAAACAATAGTTTAATTAATATTCCTGGTCATATTTAACCCAAAACAGAAAAATTAATTAGATAAATTATTATTTATCTTATTATTTTCTAGGAATGATTATTTAAACCTTATTTAAATAACATTCCTTGTTAAATTTGACTAAATCATTTACAACTAATTAAATAAATCCTTATTTATTTGATTATTACCCAACCACATCCTTAAAATAATAAATAAATTATTTATTTATTTATTATTTACAAATAAAGGGATTTGACCCAAGTCAAATTTTTTTTCCCTCCAACAAATATAATAAAATATTCCATAAAAGTTGGATCTAGAATTGGTTAATAATATTTTAATTATGCACCAATATTTAGAATAACTCAATATTTTGTTATAAATAGAAGGTTTTTTCCATTCACTCACTACCTTTTGTTGCCTAAAGATCACTCTGGATCTATACTTTTGGTCTGACTTTGATCCACCATCATTGTCATATTTTGCTACCATTTTTCTTGTGAGCTCCCTTTGAGTTCCATTTTCAGTTTGGGTTTTCTAGACCATCAAGAGAGAGGGATTTTAGATCTAAAGTGTCAAGGAATTACAAGAACCCATCCCATTGAGGAGGAATAGTAACATCTTTCTATGTTATCCTCCCAGGTGTCATAAATACAAAAAATTCCTTAAAACAATCTTGTCTTGTCTATTGGATGCATTGAGCAACTCTTGCTTTTATTTACTACTTAATGTATTTTAATGCGTAGATCTAGATTTTTGCAGCATTTATCTCAGTCAACTAATTGCAGATCGAAAGATATTGGTAGCCATATTTGTTGTTAGGGTTTTTTTTTATGCGCGGCTAAAGTGAGCCTTTTTTGTACACTTGCGATTAAGATTCACACTAACAGATAGCGCAGGCTAAGATGTTATAAATAAATGTATAGATTGAGTCTAGAAGGAGGCTAAGTGTGATTTATGCTGGTTGCGAACTGTTGAGATCTGTTTTGGGTTGTATTTGGGTAAGGACTCCTGCTGGCTGTGTGTGCTGAGATCCTTAGTCTTGTTGTGTGCAGACCCCATTGGCTATGTGCGCGGGTTGGTAATTGAGTCTGTAAGTCAGATTTGAATGTGAATGAATGATAATACTATCTGATAGTAACAGAAGTATCTTTGTGTTATGAGCATTGGCCACGTTTTGTGTTATTTCTGTCAATATATCTATTGATGATTATTAATGCACATGTGGATGTGATGTTATAAGAAAAGGCTAATTGCATAGTTCTGGTTATTAGTATTTTCTTTACTTCTATTGCATGTTGTTTGATGGTTTATGAGCTTCACATTCTGAAAGTATGCTATTAAGGGTTTGGTGATAGGGCTCCTTTTGCGCAATTCTGATAGATATGAAAGGGGTTGCCTCAATTAACTTTCTCTCTCTCAGAGTGCAGAAACCTGGTTCCAGCACTCTCCCATACTACTTCGAGTGAGACCTTGGCCTGCGCAAGCAGGTCATTGCCGAAAGGGCCAGTAGTATAGGGGTTTTTTGGAAAACCTTAAATCTGAACCTAGGTCAAGACCCCTCAAGCCAACATTTGGTTTCCCTCACTTCCAAACCATGTCAGCTCCTACTAAATTCCTTCTCAATCACTATAAAAAGTGGCTTGACTTCTCTTCAAGTGTTTCAAATTAATCTAAAAAAAAATTTCCCTGTAAAACCCTTGACCTGGTGTAGTCATGTCAATTTTAAGAGAAGGTCAAAGTTTGAAGTATGGTTGGGTTTATTTCTATTTTTTGGGTTTTGGTTATTCGTTAAGAATCTATGGGGATTTTTTGAGGCATCTCATACTCTCTCAAGACTACATTATGGAATCATGTGGTGAGCTATGTATACCTTTGAAAATTGATTAGATCCATGGATGTTTTAAATCATCAAGACTTGGAGCGGAGCATTGGTTATTAATTAAAGGTTGTGATTGAGATATTTTGGAAAATGTTTGTGGCTAAACAAGACATTTATTCAAGGAAAACTTGCAATAATTTTATGTAGCATGTAAGGCCATCAAGGTTTTCAAATGTTCATTATATCTTAGGCCTATTATGTGTTATGACAAATGTTTTTTTGAAATTATTTCTTTAGGCCTGTTCTGAAAACATCCAACGAAATTCATTGGTAGCATACACTTTTCTATGCCATTTTTTGTATCTTAGATCTGGTATTTTTGACATAAAATTTGAGTTAAACCTTAAGGACTAATCCAAACTTCCTAATGCATATTTTCATGAAGATCCAATATTTTTTCAACATAATGTACTTTCAACATATACTCACTAATCCCAAAGCACATATTTAAGCATCCTTTCTGACCTACTATCTCCGTCTTAATGCAATAAGATTCTAAGACATAAAAGTGGCATTATTTAGAGATTGAACCAATTTTGATTCCAAAGGTAACTTCAGAACCTCTACTAAGTCTTGTTAAATTTATTAGTAACATTTATTATGATCATATATGAGATATACTGCATACAGTGGCATTGAAGGGAAAAGTTCCCAAGGGATAGGGTTGAGAGCCCCAATAGAGTGGAATAAAAATCTAACAAAGAGAATTCATACAGTCATTCCAAGCACTTAACTTCATAGAAGTAGGAATTAAAAACATCCCTAGAGGTCCTACATTTGATGTAGATCATGTAGGATCCAAACCCTCAATCTTCTTCTGAGATGTGAAGACCTGCAAATAAATCACAAGGACATGCAAAAAACACCAAATCAAAAGTAAAATTATATATATATGTGTGTGTGTGTGTGTGTGTGTGTGTGTGTGTGTGTATGTATGAGAAAATCATCATAAACATCATCAAAATTAAAAGTAGCAAGTCTCTTTATCAACTGAAAGTAGCAAGAATATGTAAAGCTGCAACCTAATCCTAACCAAAGGTACACGAAAAAACTTTCCTCCAGATACATCCAACCCAAGCCATTGAAGAATTCCTCTCCAATATATGCAAGGAGATGATAGATAAGAAGGTTGAACATCTCTGCAAGGAAAGAATGCTTTCCTGAAGACTGGGAGTGCAGGAGGCATGAGAAAATTGCAGACCTGATATATGGAAATTTTGGCATAACAATGAAAACTCTCATTTGGAATGAATTAATCCTACCTAAGTGGTGTATACATACCAGCTCAAACTAGTTAATTCAGTTAGGCCTCAGGAGGTTGGGAAAAATACTGAGAGGGTGTGCGGGGTGGGGGGGGGGGGTGAATTAGTATTTGCAATAATCAAAATCTTTTATTTTTCTCTTTACTGATTTCTATACGTGACTTTTATTATCCAAAATAGCATATGTACATGGCTATCCAAATAGAAACAACAGTATACTTAGATAAATTTACTATTTAGATAAACATTCAAAAACATTCTTTAACCCAAATGATTAGTTATGCATCAGATATTTAAGCAGTAAATATGTGCAGTAATAACAAAATAAATCATCACACAAGAGTATCACACATGAACACCAAGATTTAAGGTGGAAACCCAATTAAGGAGAAAATCACCATTATTGTCATCTTTGTATTCAATATTTATTATATAGAAAACTGCTTACAATGTTGTCCTGATTCAGACTCATATCAGTATGTAGGCATCTATCTGCAGAAGGCTACAACCTTCTATTTTTTTCCAGATGCTACTGGAAGGAAGCTCCAACTACCTGATCTCATTTACCAGCCACTACTAGAAGGGAGTTACAACCCCCTGATTAGAACACTAGCTTCTACTGGCATGAAGCTTCTACTTTCACATTGAATGCGTCAACCCTCAGACCCACTCTAGACCACGTTTCATAAATTTTCACACTGGATCCAGCAACTTCAACACAACTCAACACCAATAAACTTAACCCAAACTTCAAACATAACTGTGAGATCAATGTAACTAGAACACAGTAATAAACCTAGATATCAGAACCAAAATGCAGGATCAATTTCAACCCGGATCATTCATTATCTTTAATGCAATATGCTACTTCACTTTATTGAACCCACATATATACACACTTTCTTGCACACCAACCTGCGTATAGATCTGTGAATGCTGAATTTACGAAAACTGGTCAGTCTCAGAAATAGATATGAGGATTTTAGTCATATATATTTTTATATTTGAAAAATCCTTATTCAGTCAGCATCATTAATCATTATTTAATCATTCATTGATCATATTTGTACTTATTCAACTTGGAAGTACATACAATATTCAAACAACCTAGATCATTGAAAAACATCAGAAATATAACATCAGTAAATAGTTAACCTCTTCATCAAGCTTCAGAAAATACTGACTTCAATATGCGCTTTATCATAAACAAACCTATGTGTATACGTGTTTTCATCGTGATGAACCAACGTATAGATCTAGAAATATTAATTCTACAGAAGGTTTTAGATCTATAGACTTACCCAAATTTCTTCACTTCTCTTCAACAAACATGCGCGAGGTCATAGATCCAAACATATCATCAATAGATCATGCAAGTACATAGTCATTTCAGGTCTAGAGATCCTGATCCATCATTGTATCCATGGGTGCATCATAAACTCAGATCTACAAATAAACAAAACCCATTTCATGCAGATGTACTTCAAAGATAAGTATTCGGTTCAAACCATTACACATGCACACCTTTCACCATGATCTTCTTCTCCTTATATAGGTTTAGCCTTTATCAATAACATGAGCCAAAACCACACAAGTGGAAATCGTATTCTTGGACAAAATCAAATAGACGACACTGCGCTCAATATTGTGGGCTAAAACCATGATAATGCCCCTTGGTATCATAATTTTTAGAGTGAAAAAGGTATATGCGACTTGGATTGTTATTTTTCGCTTGTATACGCGACTTGGCCTGCACGAAATCATGTATAGAACCTTCAATCATTAATATTAACCATATTATGCTTCCATACCTTCTGTTACATCACTGTGCTTCTCCATAAGTCATATACTTCATCATTTGCAAGAGATTTTCCATTAAGGACAATATATGCAACCATAAGAATCATATTGCCAACAATATCCCCCTTTGGACTTGATGGCAACCATGATGGAGTTTGATCACCACATCTTGTAGATACATTATTATTCAAACACATACTCTCCCCCTTTGACATTAAGAGAAAAGGGCAGACAAATGCTCCCCCTAAGCTCATGCGGAGGCTTCAGATTTTCAATAAAATGCACGACTCTTTAACTCAACAGAGTATGACCTTTCCTAACACCAATGACACAAAATTACATCAAGGATCCAACCGAGTGGATTTACATATTGACTCATCTACCCAACCAAGTGGGTTTACAAAATTGTACATTACAATCTTTACATCGGAGTTTTCAACATGACCTTTATATCAAATTACAAATATGAATTTTATAACCAAGACCAAATAATCTCCAACAGGAGATCATAATAGCAACCAACATAATGCCAACAATGTAATCTTTTCAGCAAGGAAAATGCTCCCCCTAAACTTGTGCATCCTGAACACCTTCAATCAATGAATTCATCAAAGCTTCTTCATGAAGGAGATAAATATCAAAGAAAGGAACTGAATGATGAATACCAAAACAACAGAGATTACCCATCAATACCACAGACTATTATGAACCCTGACCCACAAATTTTTTGTTAGCAAAAACCATACGTGGTTTTATTCACATATATACTCAACTCGCCTTCATGAAACCAGCATGCCGAATTTAATCTTCTGAAATTAAGAAGAATTGATAAGTGAGGAAGAGAAAACTCCCAAATTCTGTCTGAGATATTCAAATGATTCCCTGGGAAGATGTTTAGTAAATATATCATAAACTTGTTCTTTGGAGGGAAGATACTCCAGTTTAACCTTTTTCTCTAGCACTTGTTTGCGTAAGAAATGATACTTGATAGGAATGTGCTTGGTCTTGGAATGCATAACATGATTTTTTGAGATACTGATGGCACTTGTATTATCACATAAGATGGAGATGGGAGGAGAAAATTTAATTTGAATATCGTGTAGTGTCTGCATCATCCAAAGTAGTTGTGTGCAACATGATGTGATAGCCACATATTCTTCTCCTGTTGTATATAAAGCAATGGAACTTTGTTTCTTGTTGAACCAAGATACTAATTGAGGTCCCATATATCATGCACCACCACTAGTGCTTTTCCGATCATCAAAATTTCCAGCCCAATCCATATCTGTGTAAGCATGAAGAGTGAGATCAACATTCTTTGGATACCATAGACCAAAATCTTGAGTCCCTTGTAGATATTTGAATATTATTTTTACATCCTACAGGTGTGACTCTTTTGGATTAGCTTGGAATCATCCAACAATACCAACTGCATTCATAATATCAGGTCTAGTCCTGGTCAAATGCAGTAGAATTCCAATCATAGATCTATACTCTGGTTGATTTACCATGGGAGAATCATCACAAGAACTAAGGTTACATCTAGTTACCATTAGAGTGCTTATAGGTTTGCAGTCTTCCATCCCATACTTCTTTAGGATTTTCTTGAGATATTTTTCTTGTGATATAAATATGCCATTTGTTGCTTGTTGCACTTGTAAACCAAGAAAATATGTTGAATTCTTCTTCTATATCACCATTGAGGAAAGCAGATTTTACATCCATTTGATAAACTTTGAATTTTTGAAAACATGAAAAAGCAAGAAACATTCTTATGGCTTCATGTTTGTCTACAAGAGAAAATGTTTCTTCAAAGTCTATTCCTTCTTATTGAGCATATCCTTTACAAACAATTGTCACTTTATTTCTAATAACATCTCCATTTTCATTTAACTTGTTTTTGAATATCTATTTTGTTCCAATAACATTTTTATCATGAGGTCTTGGAACCAATTCCCAAGTATGATTCTTTTCAATCTGATCAAGTTCTTCATTCATGGCTTGAATCGAACATTCTTATTTACTAGCTTGATTTACATTTTGTGGTTCAATAGTGGATAAGAATACCAGATATCTCAGGGATCCTACAAGATTTCTTCTTGTTTGGACACCTGATCCCTTTTCTCCCAATATTTGAGATTTTGGATGATTCTTTTGAACATACTTGGATGGAGCATTTTCCTATATATCTTCTTCTGGCGCTTCATTGGGTTCTCCTTCTATATTGTTGTTATTTGATGAGAGAAAATATACATCATCATCATCTTCATTTTTTGTTGTTATTTACCTTTTAGGAGATGTGAGAGACTCATCAATTACAACATCAATACATTCAAAAATCTTCCAAAGTCTTTTATTGTAACATTTATATGATTTACTTCTAGAAGAGTAACGAAGAAATATTCCTTCATCTACTCTAGGCTCAAACTTAACAAGTTTTTCATCATTGTTCTTAATAAAACATTTGCTTCCAAAAAATCTAAAATTATTCATAGTGGGAAGATTACCATACCAGAGTTCATAAGGAGGTTTATCAATGTTCACATGAACATGAACCTTGTTGAGAATATTTAGTGCAGTATGCACTACTTCTCCCCAAAAGGTATCGGAAGTTCCAGATTCATCAAGCATAGCACGAGCCATCTCCTGAACTGTTCTATTCATTCTTTCTGCAATGCCATTTTGTTGTGGAGTTCTAGCTACATAGAACTGTCTTTTTATGCCATAATGTTCACAGAAATCAAATAATTAATCTGATATATATTATCCTCCTCGGTCAGATCTAATATATTTGATTTTTTATATCTAATTCATTTTTAACCAAATATTGGAATATCTTAAACTTTTCAAATGCTTCATCTTTATGTTTCAATAAACCGATCCAACACATTCTAGAAAAGTCATCAATAAATAGAATATAGTATTGTTCTCCACGAGGTGACTTTTTCCTTATGGGACCACATAGATCAGTATGTATAAGTTCAATAGGCTTGATGATCCTTCTTTGGAATTGAATTTCACCTTGGTTTGTTTACCAAATTGGCATGATTTTCATATGGTACTTTCAGGCAGAGTGATGTTGTGTAAATCACGAACAACTTTGAGTCTGCTAGATTTTATTATTTAAGATAAGCTAAAATTTCCCAATATTATGTGCGATGACCAATGATCAAGTAGCATTTATTTTGGCCACCTTTCAATATATACAGATTTCTTGGTGTTCTAGTTCCTTTTATTATAGTTTTTCCTGTGTCAAGTTCACGCACTACACATTCTTTTGAACTAAATACAACTTAATTCCTTGATCACACATTTGAATTACACTCAAGAATTTATGCTTTAATCCATCCACATACATAACATTGTTAGATTTTACCTTTTATTTTATAAAAATAGAACCTTTACCTTTAATGATAGCAGGAGAGTCATTTCCAAAAGTAACATTCTTTTCCTTCTCTAATGCATTGTATGAAAGGAGTTTATCTTTATCACTTGTCATGTGTTCTAAGCATCCACTATCAATGTACCATTGATTTTCTTCCCCTTCTGCAAATAAATCTATGCCACAACTTTCAACCTGTAAGTTTTTTTTTCTCCATACCTTGGAATTTGAGGATATATGCTCTTTTGGCTGAAGTTTTCTCCTACATTCAAATTCTTCATGTCCAAAGTTATTGCAATAAGAAAATTCAATTTTGTTTGAAATATAAGAAAAGTTTTTATAAGTATTCTTCTTTATTCTAGTCTCATTTCTTTTCTTTCTTGCTTCTCTGGTCATGATGGTTTTGTATGCAACAAATTGAGCAACTTTATGACCAAAATTATGACATGAGAAACATTTTCCATTAAAGAATAAATTTAGGTGATTGTGGAACCTTTTATTGATGTTTACCTACTGATTGATTACTTTTTTATTGTTTATCCTTGAATTGAAGTGGTCATGTTTTACCCGGGTATTCTCTTTGTTCTTTTGCTGAGTGACGAAATGTTGTTGGTTGGCTTTAGCTACATTTAGATAGTTTTGTGCTGAAGATTGAGAAGATTCTCCGATATATCCAAGACCTATATTTACAAGAGGAGAGTGTTGTACCTTGATAATTTCATCTAAGGTTTCAGATCCTTTAGAATTTCCAAGATTAAAGGTCTTCACTTTCTCAATTTCCTTTCTTAGACTTACTATTTCACATTCTAATTTGTCATTGTGCTTATCCTTTTCTATAAGCTAATTCTTTAGAGTATCTATGGCTATTTTGTTTTCTTCCAAACATATTTTGAGTTGATTGATTTCTTCAAGAAAATCATTTTCTTCTAAAGCATCCATAAATGTATCTTTAGCCTCACTAGTGTCCTTTTAAAATTCCATGAGTAGTCTAATATCTTGATCAGATTCTCCTTCTTCATTGTTTGATAGACCATCACTATCTTCATGAGTATAATAATTTTTTCTATTGATGAAGTATTTCTTATTTCCTTTTTCCAATTCCTTTCCCTTTTCATGATTATATTTATGGGGACATTTAACAGTGTAATGACCATCTCTTCCACAAGAAAAAAAATTGAAAGGAAGCTTACCTCTGAACCTTCCAGTTCCAAGTTGTAGTTTCTTTCCAAAATTTATCTCATATTCTTCTGAAACATGCCCTAATCCATATCGTTCTTCCATTTCCTTGCATTTTGCAACATCTCTAAAAGAAAATTCTTTGACTTTGATGGACCTCCTTTCCTCATTTCACACACAGTTAGGATTCCATGAAGTTGAACAATAGTAATAGCTTGTATATCCTACTTCTCTTCAATAGAAGACAATTTTGACTTGAATTTAGGACTTAGAGATCTTAAAAAAAAATTCTACAAGAGAGGTGCCAATTATAGTGTCACCCAAATTTCTCATATGATTTACAATCTCATCTAGACGTAAAAATAAACTAGCAATTCTTTCATCATTATCCATTATAAGTTTTTCATATTGAATTTTGAGATTTTGGAGTTTAGCGCGTTTTACCTTGGCATCACCTTCATAGCTTAGAATGATTTTGTCCCATATATCCTTTGTTGTATTTAACTGCATAACTTTGACAAATTATGATTCAGTCAAACTCCCCAATAAAGAATTGACAGCTTTTGCATTGGTTTCATAGTTTTTCCTTGTTGCCGGATCTGCTGGAACTGAGGTTGGATATTGGTAACTGCCTTCAACTATAACCCATACATATCCTCCAAGAGATTGAAGATAAGACCTTGTATTGGTCTTTCAGAAAATTAAATTGCTTCCATTGAAGAGAGGAGGTATAATAGATGTTGTCCCATCTTGATTGCTCATCTTATATGATCTTCCTTCTAGAAATTAAGCTTCTACAAAAGGACCTACTCTGATTCCAATTGTTGGGAAAAATATTGAGAGGAGGGGTGGGGGGTGAATCAGTATTTGCAATAATCACAATATTTTATTTTTCTCTTTACTGATTCTATATGTGACTTTCATTAGCCCAAATAGCGTGTGTACATGACTATCCAAACAGAAACAAGTGTATACTCAGATAAATTTACTATTTAGATAAACATTCAAAAACATTCTTTAATCCACATCATTAGTTATGCATAATATAGTTAAGGAGTAAATATGTGCAGTAATAACAGAATAAATAATCACACAAGAGTATCACACATGAACACAAAAATTTAAGGTGGAAACCCAATTCGAGAGAAAACCATCGTTGGTGTCGTCTTTGTCTTTAATATTTATAATATGGAAAAATGATTGCAATGTTGTACTGATGTAGACTCATATCAGTACACCAGCAACTACCTGTAGAATGCTGAAACCTTCTCTCATTTTCTAGCTACTACTAGAAGGGAGCTACAACCCCTGGTCTCATTTACCAGCCACTCCTGGAAGCGAGCTACAACCCCCTGTTTAGAACACCAGCTTCTACTGGCATGAAGCTTCTACTTCCACACTGAAGGCTTCAACCCTCAGACCCACTGTAGACCACATTTCATAAATTTTCACATTGGATCCAATGTCTTCACCACAACTCAACACCAATAAACTTAACCCAAACTTCAAATGGAACAGTGAGATCACTGTAACCAGAACATAGTAATAAATCTAGATCTCAAAACCAACATGCAGAATCAATTTCAACCCTAATCATTCATTATCTTAAATTCATACGCTACTTCACTTTACTAAACCTGAATATATACGCGCTTTCCTGCATGCCAACCTATGTATATATCTGTGAATGTTGAATTTCCAAAAATTGATCAATTTGAGAAACAGATATGAGGCTTTAGTCATATATATTTTTAGATTTGCAGAACCCTTATTCAGTCAACATCATTAATCATTATTTAATTATTCATTGATCATATTTGTACTTATTCAACTTGGTAGTACATACAGTATTCAAAAAACCCAGATATACATGAAGAATTCATTGACATACAACATAAATATAACATCAGTAAACAGTTAACCTCTTCATCAAGCTTCAGAAAATCCCGACTTCACTATGCACTTTAACTTAAACAAATTTGTGTGTATATGTACTTTCACCATGACAAACCATCGTATAGATATAGAAATATTAATTCTGTAGAAGGTTTCAGATCTATAGACTTACCCAAATTTATTCACTTCTCTTCAACAGACATACGCCAGGTCACATATCTAAACATCTCATCAATAGATCATGCGAGTACATAGTAATTTCAGGTCTAGAGATCCCGATCCATCATTGTATCCATGTGTGCATCATAAACTCAGATCTACAAATAAATAAAACCCATTTCATGAAAATTTACTTCAGAGAGAAGTATTCAGTTAAAACCCTTACACATGCACACCTTGTACCATGATCTGATTCTCCTTATATAGGTTTAGCCATTATCAATACCATGAGCCAAAACCACACAAGTGTCGATGGTATTCTTGGATGAAATAAAATAGACGACACCACGCTCAATATTTTGGGCTAAAATCATGGTAATGCCCCTTGGTATCATAATTTTTAGAGTGCAAAAGGTATACTCGACTTATATCGTTATTTTTCGTGTGTATATGCGACTTGGCCTGCATGAAATCACGTATAGAACCTTCAATCATGAATATTAACTATCTTATGTTACCAGACCTTCTGTAACATCACTGCACTTCTCCAGAATTCATATAATTCATAATTTGAAAGAGTTTCCATCAAGGACAACATATGCAACCATAAGAATCATATTTCCAACATAGGATCCCATAGGTCGAATTTCAGTAAAACCCGTAAACCATGCCTGAAAAATAACATTTTATATATTTTTTTCAAATTTTAAAAACGTTTACGCACGTATTGTTCATACGGAACATGTATGTACGTGTTTTAATAGTGGTTATATTTACGCATATATTTTGAAAAAAACTTTTTTGAAATGAGGATGTGTGTGTAAGGGGAAGGGAGTTTATTGGGCCATATAAAAGCACCTGATCTACAAGAGTGATAAAAGATTATATATCAGATGCACCCTAATGTATGAGGTCAAAAGGGGGACTAATGGCCAAAATAAATTAAGTATAAAGGGAGGCGTCATTCGAAAATCCCAAGAGGAGATTACCAGATTGCAGTCCATCAAATACTTGTGGAAGGATTCAGAAAGAGAACTCATATCCAAGGAGGGTTGTAATATCCAAAAATAGTAAAAGAAGAAATATGGAACATAAAACTGGAAATAGAAGTGAATATCAAAACATCAAACATGAGACAATGAAAGGGCCATCTTATTATGAAATATCAACAACAAATAAGTACAATATCTTGAGGAACAAATCACTCAAGCAAGGAAAACAAGCTTCCAATGAACAAACACCCTCAATCACGAAAACTTGCTGCTATAAAAAATGCCGGAGAACCAATACAGCACAGTCCCAGTGAACATAACTATGGCTGGAAAATACAATGATATATATCTCCTGATATATGGCTCAAAAAGTGTCAGGAATAGAGATATAGGCTCCCAATCACATTTCCAAGACAAACCAGAAAGGGTTTCCGGAAATACACAAAATACAAAAATGATGAAATGCAGACCTAGGAATATTTAAGATATGCAACTAGATAACTGATAAGATGTGGCTGATCTAATGTATAAATGGATAGAACTCCTCCAATAGATCTCCCGGATGAAGGGCTGCTCCCCTCACTAGAAATATAACTCACTAAAAGGGGCACTAAGTCCTCCACTGCAACTGCTCAATAAAATAACACAATTTATGAGGGAAACTTCATTGTAGGTGATGGAAAATTTTCCTAACGAAAAAATATAAAATTATTCTCAAGGGTCCTCCTTGCTAACCTCTCAGGTGAAGGGCTGCTCTCTCCACTGGAAAACAAGCTCAGAAACTGATACTATCAATCCTCCACTACTTATGCCCTGCAAAACCAACACAACCCTGGAGGAGAATACGCCATGGATAATGGTTGAAGCTTGGCGTGATGTCAGATAGTGGTAATTCATCTCAATAAACCTCTCCTGAGTGGGCACTCAAAGTCACCAAAGGGTGAGGGCGGGATTCGTGCTCGGGAACAACCTTGTGCTAAACAACACAACGAACTCTGCTAAATAGCTTAAGCATGCAATAATTCATAAAAGACCAAGATATAAACAATAATCAAAATGCCTTCTATGGCTGCCATCCCCTTCCTTATATTCTTTTTGAGCTTCCTCACCTTGGGCCCCACAATTTAAAGTCACTATTCTCATGGAGACTTCCTCCCACTAACACTGCATTGTCCCTCATTAAATAACCAATCCCTCCATACTAGTGCTATTGATTTGGTCAAAATTGACCCCATCCACATGAGTCAACCTTTATTCACACATGAGGGTGCTTTATCCAGCTAATATGATGATCCTTATCCACATTGGAAGTGGTTTTATTCCTACTAAGAAGATTTATGGGTCTCCCTACCCTCTTATTCACCTATCTAAATGACAAAAACAAAATTTAGTATTCCAACTAGATGAAAGATAATTAGGAATATTACAAGGGCATACCCATGCTCAAATATAGTAAAGCATGCCCATCGACCAAGTATAATGTAGATCCCATATGTATACATAAGTTCAATAATGATTACAAGAATAAATAGTGGAACAACAGATCCTAGTCATGAAAGAACACAACAAATCTATATCTCAATATCATATAGCAGGATATCCATACAAAATATGTTGTGTAATTGATCCCCAAAAATGTACCAAAATCATATAGATGGAGTATTTGTACTTAAAAAAAATGGAGTGCCAACATATAAAATGCTATTAAAAGAGTGTGCAACATATAAGTGTGGATGTCTCTATCAAGTAGCTAAAGAAACTGTCAAGTGATCTAAAATGTTGGCTCAACCTGGCCTTCACTAACCCCAGGTTGTACAATTATACATTATCAGAATAAATGATATGAAATCGACCACGTGAGAAATCATTTTATTACAGGTAATTGATGTATACTATTAAAAAATATGAGACAAATAAGCATAATTCTAATGAGTATCAAGGTAATCCAGTACAATCTAACAAGTGACAATAAAGGATTTTAATTCAAACACTAGAAATAATATATCAATCAAGGGCCATTGATGTATTCCCAGTGTCAATAGTGAAGGAGTCTTCCACTGATGACTGAAAAGGCTAAGTCACTAATAAAATAACTCTATATCTTCTTCCTAGATAAATGAGTTGGAGTCGAAGGCAAAAGATCCACCGAGAGGAAGTAATTAGGACATCGCACATCAACCATCATGAGCATAACCCACAAGCCAATAATTTGGAAGGAATAAAATGAATAAGAATGAATTAACCACGACCAAACACATTTAACGTGTGCACAAGATGAAATTTTTGCATGAAATAAATACATTGAACTAACCAATAATGAAATTTGAAACAGAGGCGATGAATCCACCAATAGGATTAAATAGAAACCAAGGTATTGCATGGATCCCAATGTATGATAATATAAGATGACATCGAACACAAGGGAAATCACCTAGTTAAAGAAAAATGGCATGGTCGATACTGGGGATAAGGTCACATGTCAACGATGTAAATCAGGCCAAGGTGTAATTTCAAGTCTACTCTCAAAGAATATTTTCGGAGTCGATAAGAGCATACCTGTTAGTAAGAAGTCAATAAGGAACTTCTTTACTAACATGAGTAAATGACCAAAACCTGATTTAATAATTATATTAACTTGACATATGGGGTATGCCCGACAAAAATGATTCAAGAGACAATGCAAAATGGTTGATACAAGGGATAACTTCTCTTGAATAAAATCATGACACTTTGTGACTTTAAGGAAAAATAAAATTGACTTTGTATAATTTTACGATGGAGGAGGCATAAAAAAACTCTCCTTATGATTATAAGAGTAACAAACCGAAGGAGTTTTAACTATAAGATAAGGTTTTGGATTTTTAAAATTCAAACTAAGTCCCAACCCGATGACAGGAAAGACTCTTTCCTTAAGTTTTTTTTTTCAAGGGTGACACAACAAAGTCTGTTACAAAAGTGATGAAAGAAACTCTTCCTATTTTCTCTCCTTTTTTTGGAATATTTCATTTTTTGTCTTTTTCATATTATAAATCCCAAAAAAGAATAAAATAATTCCCATAATATAGTGGAGGGAAAAAAATTCAAAGGAAAGTGAAATAGTTCCTAGGTTTGGAACATCCCTATGCCTAATGCAAGGTTACGAATGTAGGTCAATGACACTCATGGAAGGTTCCCTCCAAGGTTAAGGGTGTTAAGTTGAAAAAGCTAATGAATGCATGGTTTGATCTTGCAGAAAATTCGTGGAAACAAATTGGCTTATCTGAGAATCAAATGAACCTGAATTAAGGCCAAAAGGGTGCAAGTAGTCAATATGAAATGCAGTAGAACAAATAAACACATGGTATTCTCTAGGGAATAAAGTCAAAATAAGAGCAAGAAAGTAAAATGAGTCTTCAGTGGAAATTCATGACATGAATAAATAGGACACCCTGAGGCTATATAAGATTCCCAACATGGGAAACATATGCTAGTGAGGTTCTAACTAAGAAGCCCATGTAAGGAAGGCTATAACACTATGTTACTAATTAAAAATCGACAAGTGAAGAAGTTTTAAGTTTCAGAACATAGTGGGGTCGACCCTATTGCCAAGTATTGCAGAATCAAGTCAGAATGCAAAATGTAACGATAAATTTTTCCAGTTAGGGAACCATACCTACCATAGTAGATCAACAATCATGGAATTGTAATGACATAAAATGATCACTTATAAAAATTGTTACAGGTCAATTTGGGCATCATTCCCCAAGAATAGTATCAAAAGGGTCTATCATCCCCTAATTCAAGACTAACAGGTTCTATCATCCCCTAATTCAGTTGCTACATGCCCTAAGAGAAGTCATTCCATTGTTGGCTTTAATTCATGAGATTTCCAATGTTTGGAGTATAGTTGAAATGAACCATTAACTCATAAACACTCCTTTGAATGGGCCTAAGTGCGCTGCAAAGCACTTATCTCCATGCAAGGGTGCTCTGCAAAGCACTTCCCGACACTTACGGGTGCTTTGGTCTCCTGGGAAGAAAATCATCATTTTTCCAGAAATCTCCACATGTCCAGTGCCTTCTAGAAGAGATCCTAGGTGTCATACTTCGAATACATGTGTTTATAAATCACCTTTGAATTTGGAAACATGTATCGTCTATTATTATAAATCCATTCATTTCCATTTATTAAGAAACAACCTACAATTTCCCCATAAATTGAGCACTCATCTAAGTGCCAATGAGGAAGAAATTTTTGGAGTGTTATGTTGTTGGATTCTCAATTGATGAGAGCTGGAGTACTGTTATGATGCTGAGATGATGCTTGGTGTGATGAGGACAAAATGAAGTTGAAATAGGTTGATGATGAATCGATCTATTGGTTGTAATCTTCTCCTCCTACTTTCTTAATAAATATATATGTTCTTTCTGTCATATATATGCTTATATATTGTGAATTGTATTCTCAAATGTGTATGTATTCTTATATCAAATCAATTTGATTTGGTTAAGATAGATATATATTGTATGTTTTCATGTTGTTTTATGTATTTTTTCTTTGATTGCAGGTATCTTTCTATCCGGTTTAGTTGGATTGAGAGTGATGACAATGACGAAAGAAAGGGAATGAGAGCGAAGGATCACAAGTAGGTACCTTTCCTTTCTGTTTATCTATTTTTCTTAGAGAAAATAATATTTGTCTTTATTTTGTTGTTCTGAGTGAAGTAACACCACACTCAGGGAGCTCTAGTTTATCCATAGATTAGAATTTCATATAACAAATTGGCGACTCCGTTGGGGAGAAATCCATCATTCCTGGTTTTTTTGTCTTTTTTTATCATCATCGGTAGAATTTACTTCATCTTTTCAGTCATTTGAATGTACTTTTTTCCTTAGAAGTGTGTTTAGCCTGCTTGATTTTCAAGCTTTACTGTGCCCAACGCACTTTTGGTCAGGGTACAGTTCTCTGCAAAGCACTGTCTCCCATTTAGGGGTGCTTTGCAATGCTCTATCTTCCCTTAAGGGGTGCATTGCCCCCTCAGCCAGCCAAATGCCATCATAATTTGTCTTTTCATTCAGTTTCAACCAATTTTCTGTTGTTTTATCAGATGTTTGATTTCTCTTAGAGACCAGTAAACATTTCATGTTCTTCCTGCTTTGTATAGTTGTTTGTTCAATGTTCCATTACCTATTTTCTTTATCATTGTCAAATTGAATCCAAGTTGTAGATTTTGCATTAGAACAATTCTCTATTTTCAAAAGGAAATTTTCATTTCATTCTTCATTTCCTAAAGGGAAATTGTCGTTTCATTCTTCATTTTCCTAAGAGAAAATTGTTGTTTCATTCCTAATTTATCAAAAGATGTAATATTGCCAATTAGCTATAAGCTAGTTGGAATATTAAATTTTGTTTTTTCTTCTTAGTTTGATGAATAAGAGGGTATGGAGACCCATAAATATCCTTAGTAGGAATTAAATAACTACTAAAGTGAATGGAGATAATTTTAGTGGCTTGATAAAGCAAGCTTGTGTGTGAAATGGGGTTGGGGCATGTAGACTGGATCAAATTTGACCAAATCAACAACACTTTCATGGGAGGAGTAGCATTCATTGAGGGACAACGCAGTTTTGGAGCGAGACTCCATGAATGGAAGTAGTGATTTAAATGAGTGGGGCCAAGGGTGAGGAAGCTAACCAAGTATATAAGGAATGGGATGGAAGCAATAGAAAGCATGTTTTAGGTTATTATTTTGATATGGCCTCTATGACTAGTTGCTCTCTTCAATTGTTTAGCTAAGACTACAATGTTGTTTAGCACAAGGGTGTTCTCGAGTGGGAATCCCACCTTCATCCTCATGGGACTTCGATTGCCCACTTAGGAGAAGTATTTGCGCTACATTTCCACATTCCAGCATCAGGCCAAGATCCATATTTCTATTATAGTGCATTTTCTATTTAGAGTTGTGCTGTGTCGTAGGGTCCAACAGTGGAGAATTTATCTGGGTGATTTCTGAGCTAGATTTCAGTGGATGAAGGTTTCCTTCCATTGGGAGGCCAACAAAGAAGGCCCTTGAGCATTATTGATACATTTGGCACTAGGCCATATTTTTTCAGTGCAGTTTCAGTTTGGATCTACGTTATTCTAGGGAGGAGTTGTAGGGGTAGTTGCAGTGCATGATTTGGGGAATAATTTCTTTAGTGGAGGGGTTAGCCTTTCATCCAAAGGATATATTGGAGGAGATATACTTATTTCTATATCAGCTTCAACCATATCTTTTGAGTGCAAACCTTCAGCCTTAGGGTTGCAACTCATATTTGTATTTTTGGGTGTATTTCCAGAACCCTCTTGGGTTGGCTAGGAAAATTGATATAGAGCCTTCATCTTCATGTATATTACTTCTTGAGTCATATATCAATAATTTTATGTCATTGTATTATCTTCTATTGTAGCTATTCTCTTTATGACTCCGCTGTAGCAGCATCTCCGACATTTTGTATAGTAGCAACACCTCACTTTTGAGAGGGTTTATCTATTGTATGAGTTACGCCTATTGTATGATTTATGCCTCATTATTTTGTACTTATTTGTTGCTGATGTGATTAATGTAAAGGCTCCATATTGGTCTCCATTTTTGATGTGATGTTATACACTGCTATTTCCATTTTTATGTACTATATTGTTGCTTTTCCTATTTACGAATATTACAGTGGTATCAGAGCATAATCTTGGCTCAGCCTATGCATATTCAGCCAATATGTCATCAGAAGAAGGAGATCCTCTCACAGATAAAGAGAATAGGTATCTTAGAAGAAACCCGAGATATGATTATACAGATGGTAGAGAAGACAAGGGTAAAACCCCTTTATCAGGAGGAGATGAGGAGAAGGAGTTCCATAATATTCTTCTTCGAACTATGCAAGACGTTGCAAGAGAAATAAAGGAGATGAGGATGGATAGACACAAAGAATAACCTAAAGATTTTCTACATGGAGAAGGCTCTGACATTTTTCATCACTAGAGTGATCAACCAGTGAAGGAGAAAGTTTCCCAACAATCTATAATGCCTACAGTCTTACTAGTGGGAAATGGAGGGTTTCAAGAACAAGAAACTATTGAAGACTATTTTCTTGAGTATGAGTCTCAATCTCAGAGATTCAAGGATCATTTGAGTTTTCAAGAATTCTTTTAGATCAAGGACAACAGGAGACCCCAACATCACAATAGAGGTGGAGGATTCATACAACACAATGATCTTCACTAAACTATGGGAAGATTTTTCTTACCCAATTTTGATGGGTCATAAAAATACACTGCCAAATCATGGCTAGAGAATCTATACATCTACTTCTAGTTGAGCCAAGTACCGGAGATGGAGGCCATCAAAATAACAGTGCTGCACCTTGAGGGTGAAGCACATGATTGGTGGTTTAATGGTCTTTCTACATTGGTTCATGCCAATGTTTCTACATATTCAGAGTTCACGAGGAGGTTGGTGGAGAGGTTTGATCGAAGAGACCCAGAGGCACCTTTCATTGGGCTAGCTAAGCTCAAACAATCAGGTAATCCAGAAACTTATATTTCTGAATTTTTAAATCTTTCTGTTATGGTTCCTGATTTATCTGCAACAAGGAGGGTCTATATGTTTATTGATGGGCTAGTCGAAACTCTACATGGGTTGGTTAAATCTACCAAACCCACTACCCTTCATGATGCCATTGAGAGGGCTAAAGATATACAAGATGCCTTTCCAAGAGCAAAGGAAAAACTTTAGCAAAAGTCCACTTTCCCATAAAGGGGAAAATATGAGAAAGCTCATCCTTCAAAGGAGGGCCAAAACAAAATACCTCTTAATGATGATGTCTGGAGAGGCTTGAGGAGAAGAAATATTTGCTTCACATGCCAAGAATAATGGGCACCTGGACATAGATGTGCAGCCAGGAAGACACACTATATAGAGGTATTTTCGGATGATGAGGAGGAAGAAGAAGAGGAACCAGAATAAGTTCACAACACTGGGATAGTCGGAGAGGATCCACCATCACCAAGAGGTGGGAATGGATTATTTTATCCAATTGGATGGGCCCTTGCATCATTGAGAGGAGTACCCAAGTACTTGACCCCGAGGGTTTGAGGTTCCATTCAGGATCAGAGGGTTTTAGTTTTTATTGACAGTGGGGCTACCCACAAATTTATTGATGCCCAACTAGTGCAGAGGAGGGAAATACCCACGGATGATTTTGAGGGATTTTCAGTTTTGGTCCCAGGAGCTAGAACTATGTAATGCATGCATTATGTTCCATCTTTATCTGTCACCATGGGGACATATACATTGATTGATCACTTATTTGTGGTTGAAATACCTGACACCAATGTGATATTGGTGTAAATGGTTGATTCCTTTGGGGAAGGTCACCACAGATTGGGAGACTTGGTAGATGGAGTGGGTGGACAGAAAGAGTGGAAAAAATCAGATGATTAGGGGCATGCACACATATTCCTCACAAACGAATTCCACACAAAAAACAGACTTGGATTTGTGCAGTGGAAGCAAGGACCTAACAGTCCCATCATGTATGCAGATGACTTTGGCCCATGAGACATTATTGTTTAGTGGAAAACCACCTGGGAGGTCACCTGATCAGGAGTTGGTGAGAAATGTCTCACAACATGTTGCACCACTCATAGATCCAAGAGGATTGGGAGCATTGGGAGGTCATGGTACAATGCAGAGAATCTTGGGTAGAATCAAGGAGGAGGGAGACATTCTCCGAACATCATGATTACCCACTCTCACCTCACATCTTGCACTGAGAGAGGAGCAGTAGAGAGAGGATAGAAACATATAAGTATGTAAATTTGGCATGGGATATGTCAAAGAAGGGGGAAGCCACATGAAAAATGATTTATATGATAGATCATCAGTGCTGTCACTATGGAGGATAGATCCTTGTTGGAAATCCCAGCTGTTGGTGGATTATTCCAAGGGTATTTTTACATGAATGATACTTGATGACCATCTATTAGAGGAGGGATATTCAATAAGATATGGGGTCATCTACTATCGGAGTAGGATATTCTTATCTAGAGAATCCCAGCTCAAGAAGAAGTTTCTACAAGCAGCACATGAGGATTTTCTCTTTAGCCACACTTATTCCACGAGAACATACCATACCATCATGGAGGGATATACTTGGGAAGGTTTTAGAGAGGAGATATATTAGAATTTTAGGAGATGCATGGATCATGTGGAGATGGAGGAGAGACACAACTCTTTGATGGAGTTATCACAACCATCTCTTGCCTCTTTGGGAATAAGAGGGGATCTATCTATGAGCCGCTCCATTAGTGACAAGTGTGTTCAAATTTTATGGTAAGGATCATGTTTTTATGCATAGTGATTTACTTGATGAATATTTGCATTCCTTTACCATACATATGCAGGCCATTGCTCCAAGTGGGGGCACTCTACCTTATAAACTTCATGGTCAACTTGGGCCCATAAATAGTGTTGAGCATGGCCACTCCCTAGGAGTATATAGGGAGATGACATATCATTCAGGGTTTGATTTCCACCTTCATCCTCAGGGGACTTTGATTGCCCACTCAGGAGAAGTATTTGCACACAAATTTCTACATTCTGGCATCATGCAAAGCTCCATATTTCTATTGCAACGTAGTTTCTGTTTAGAGTTGTGCCGTGTTGCAGGGTGCAACAACGAAGAATTGATCTGGGTGATTTTTGAGCTAGATTTCAATGGAGGAAGGTTTCCTTTCATTTGGAGGCTAGAAAAGAAGGCCCTTGAGAATTATTGATACATTTGGCACCATGCCATAGTGTTTTTAACCCATACACTGCAGTTTCAGTCTAGATCTGTGTTTTTATAGGGAGGAGTTGCAGGGGTAGTTGTAGTGCATGATTTGGGGAGTGATTTATTCAGTTGAGGGGTCAGAATTTCATCCATAGGATCTATTGGAGGAGAGATGCTTATTTATATATAAGCTTCAACCATATTTAATCATTTTTTTTGTTGCAGCAAACCTCTAGCCTTAGGGTTGCAACTCATATTTGGATTTTTGGGTGTATTTCTGGAAACCCTCTTGGGTTGGCTAGGAAAAGTGATGTAGAGCCTTGATCTTCATGTATATTAATTCTTAAGGCATATATCAATCATTTTATGTCATTGTATTATATTCTTATATAGCTATGCTCTTTATGACTACGCTCTAGCAACATCTCTAACATTTTGTATAGTAGCAACACCCCACTTTTGAGAGTGTATATCTATTGGAGGCTTGTTTAATCCTATTGTATGATTTTTGCCACATTATTTTGTACTTGTTTTTTGTTGATACGATTAATGTAAAGGATCCATGTTGGTCTCCACTGTTGATGTGATGTTATACACTGCTATTTCCATGTTTATATACTATATTTCTCCTTTTCCTGTTTAGGAATATCACAAAAGAAAATATTGTTTGAATGATTTGTGCATTTAGTTTCTTTTTACTTATTCACATTAAAGGAAACTGAAAATAAAAACATGCATATTCATTTAGAGATTGTGAGTGTTTCATAGGAACGGACTAGGTAAATATGCATTTAGTTTGTTCACTTTGATCTATGCTAAAAAATATGATTGCTCTATCCCTTTAGTAGCTAATATTTTCATTGAAAAACTGAATCGAAAAAATTGCTTCTCATTTAGTTTGCATTTTAGGAATTTACTATTACATATCGCGGTGAACCTGAAAGATAAATTGTTAAGCAAGATCAACATAAAATTCACCTTAATCAACATAAGAAAGCATTGTAACATTAATGATAACACTTAGAAGGTCTAGGCTAGAGACATGTTTCGACGAACATAGCAGTTGTCGCTAACTTGGCTGCGATACATTCCGAGTGGGAAATCCCAATCCATGTATGTAAGTATATCAGAGCTCTTCCATGTACCTTCGGGTATATAGGGTGGTGTTCTAGTACGAAAATTATAAGGGGGTTCTCTCATTATGCAGTTTCACATTAGACAACACTAATACAGACTTGGGCCTTCACATACCTTTGGGTATATTTGGGAGGACAAATTTAGGTTTCTTACCATCCATAGGTAACCGAGTCGGCTACCTTGTAACTTGTGATACACCGAACACAACATTTGTGGAGATTTCCTGCCCGTACTTCTTGGTTTACTAGTAGGTAATCTATAGTTCACAATTACTTGGTAATCCTTTTGCCTAGTATCACCCTTTTATTTGTTTATTTGTTTTTGTAATAAAATCAATTAGTTATCGTAGAAGAAGAACAAACCGTTCCCCATCGTTTGCGTAGAGTAGCACTTTAACCACCTTTACTACTGGAAGCCATTTCTAGTCGGTGAAGGCAACATCATTCTACCGAATCCAATACCATTAGTACCTCTGGTGCATCATCTTGATCACATCTACCAGAGTTGTCTCGAGTAATTTCTACACATCCTGGTTTATCTACTGTCGTTGAAACATAATCCTCACAACTACCTGTGGACACTGAAGTTCCAATCAGTGAGACCATACATCCAGAACCCGACGTTGTTCAACTGGAATTTGATTCGGATCCCATCGTTATTTTACTAGAACATCTAGATCCTGAAGTCGAACGAGAAGAAGTTGTTCCTGTATCGATCGCTCCTCAGTTATCTGTAGCCATTGAGTCTTCCCTTTTATCTCTTAGTCAACCACTGGAAATATATCTTGGGCCTGACGATGAAATTCTTCCACCTCGTTTGATTTCGATTGAGGAAGAACCTCAACAAGAAACATGCCCTTCAACTTCAACTCATTTTGGGTCGGAGCTTTATCTATACAATTCCTCGATTAACTTACACTACTCATTTTGATCCTATTTCAATTCAAGTTCCGGTAGATCCTATAGGGTATACACTGGGTCATTTGACCATGGTTGAGTCAACATTTCCAGCTATACCATTTGTTATAGTTGTGACAAAATCTACTCTTGCTACTCTGTCGATGTTTACCACGTCACGCAAGTCACATATTTATGGTAGTCCTTCCATCCCACTGGGTTACCAATCATTATCTAGGACCTACTTTGGTGCATCCTCAAATCCATGGACTTCACGCATGTCATCTTCTAAAAGTTTATCTGGTAGATCTCTAATGATTATTGAACAACTTGATATTTTATACACATCTTCAGTGTAATAAGTTGGTCCATCGGTACATTCTGCTTCATCACTCAATCATTTCTCTAGGTTGAGAGAAATAATCTGAAGAATAACCACTATAACCACAAAGCCAAATTTTAGGTACGAATCTAGCCAATCTTGTACCCGGAAGACTCTCTCTGTAATATTTAGCTTTGTTTTTAAAATATATTAGGCTAGTTATGAAAGTTCGGGGATTTTGATTTTGTTTTGTTGGGTGTAGAAATTCATTAGCGAGAGGATTGTATTTGTTATGTAACAGGGGCAAGAAATAGAAGAAAAGAAATATCAACGCCTTATAAATAAGCCACTTCAAGGGGGAAACCTCCAATACATTACATGAATGAAACAATTTTGGATGATACAAATTAAAAAACCTTATTTCTATATATAGGAGTCCATGGGGCCACAATGTAATCCTAGCCGACCTAACAATAATAATTTAAGGGCACAATAATAACAATATGGGGGTTACAGGGGTACAAAAATAACAATAAGGGGGGCTACACTAACATAATAAAGGACTACACTATTAATATAAGGACTTAACATGCCCCTCTCCTTCAAACAAGTGTTGTCCTCAACGCTTGATTATTTCTTGATGCTTTTGTATAAAATTCTCATCCTCCCATGTGGAATCTTCTACAGGAAAGTTCTTCCACTTGCTGAGATACTCTGAAATTGATCGTACTTTTCAAGTTCTTGTTTAAATAATTGCTTTAGAACTTCTTTCGATGTGATGTTGATATTCTGTTGTTTCATTAGATTTTGCACCAAAGTTAGGTTATCCTTTGAGAGTTGGAGAACTTGTTGTTGATGCTCAATGTCATCTTCCACTAATTTATCATCCATATTAGCTGTTATTTTATCCTTCAAACCATCCAACTTAGCCTCCATTTCTACTTTTAAACCATCTATGTCATCTTCGGTTGCTCTTCGTAAGATCGAAATTTGTTGCACTTGGTACCATAATTTTGATATCTCATCCTGCAATTCTTCCTCTTCATGCATCATAGTATAGATTTCTAAGGGCTTAATGGGTGTTGAATTATTTTTAGGAGGCATTTCAGAACCAAATACTGAAATATATGCTCAATAGAACCTTGGAATCACTTCAAACTAATTTTTCAAACAAGATTTATGCAATTCGGAAAAAAAAATACACACCTTTTTCTTGCTTTTGAGGAGCTCGATATTGAAATTGAATTATCTATGTGATTGTGACTCTTCAATATTTGAAATTCAGCACTGAATTATCCCTCTGAATTCTCTTTTGAATGCCATAGGTCTGACCTTATTTGGATTCTCCAAGACAAATTTGTGTCCAATCTCCCACAATGACCTAATTATGGACTAGTTCAGTAAAGCGAACTTGTATGACTTGCCACGTGTCACTGTTTTGTCCTTCATCTCTGAAATTTATAGCCAAGAAACTAAAGTCCGTGTACTTGTGACCAATTTTTACGACACTCCAATCCGATGCCCAGAGAGAGATTTATTGAACTTTTCCTACGATCACCTCTTTGAGATTAAATTCAGGAGCTTGATAAAGCACTACCTTCCACAGATCATATCTCCAAAAATATTGTGAAAAAGCTCTAAAATTGTTTGAATAATTTCTTTAGGATTTCAAATTTGCCCCATAAGAATTTCAGATTCTGAACCTTCGTAGAAAAAAAGTTATAGCGCAAATGCCACGATGACCTGTTTAGGAGCCTGAAAAAAGGCCTAACTTCCACAGATCATATCTCTGAAAATATTGAGAACCAAGATCTGAAATTTTTAGACGATCTTCCTCCAGATTTCAGCTTCGCACCCTAAAAATTTCAGCTTCTGAAAATTCGTAGAAAAAAGTTATAGCGAAAATGCCATGATGACCTGTTTGGAACAGTGAAACCCTAGAATCCAAAGCTCTGATACCAAATGTTGTGTAACCAGCTCCAAAAAGAGAAGAAAAGAGATATCAACACCTTAGAAATGAGCCACTTCGAGGGGGAAACCTCCAATATATTACATAAATGAACAATTCTTGGATGATACAATTCACAAAACCTCCTTTCTATATATAGGAGCCCATGGGGCCATAATGTAATCCTGGTGGGCCACAATGTAATCCTAGCCGACCTATCAATAATAATTTAAGGGCACAATAATAACAAAATGGGGGTTACAAGGGTACAATAATAACAATAAGGGGTTTACACTAACAATAATAAGGGACTATACTAGTGATATAGGGACCTAACAGAGGAATCCTTAACTAAGGCACAAGGGATCATAGTAGAGTGACTATGAATTGACACCAGGGATGATGATGGAGGAATATAAAATGAGAGGTGGACTGAAGACTTCCCTTATCAGACCATAATATGCATTTTTGACCTAGAAGCGACTGACATGATTTCGAAGGGGATGGGAAATTATTGAGAGGGATTATTTTTAGAGATGGAACAATATAGTTGGATTCCAAAAGGAGAAAAAAGGGATGAATGTGATACAAGGATGGATGGAATATTTTAACAAGACTCAATGGGACTCGGAACAGAATCCATGAATGCAAGGGTGATTCGATGATGCTGCCACATGGGATAAGCTCAGGGGGGCCATAAAAAAAATGAGTAAATAATGGCTACTCATGAGGAAAATAGACACATGAGTTGAAAAGTTCCAAGGCAAAGTGGTACCAAAGCACAGGAAATGCATATGAAGAAATTTGGTTTCAATTGGTGGTAAAGTGAAACTTCATGGAAAAAATGGCTTTCGAGTGAAGTATAGAACTACGAAAAAAAAAGGGAAGACCCATTATAGAAATCAGTGAGAGATTTCTAATAGTGTTGATGGTTCATCGAATTGAGCTACGGTTTGGTCATAATGGGCGACATAAAAACTAGGGTTTTTCTTATAAAATGGCTTTCTGCCTCCAAATCCAATTCATTTTCAAAGTGAGTTTTCAAGAATTTGTAAAGGAGGAGAGGGACATAAATATAAAGGAGATCGTAGCGTACAAACCAATCGTCACAATTTGGATATGAGACTTTCTAGATGGTGACCTTACTTTTCTACCTTAATTCTTCTTCGAAGGATGGTTCCTGATGAAGAATCAAGGCCCAACAAAGATGAGGGAATGAACTACTAGAGGAGATCTATAATTATCTCCACCCACCAAGTTAAACATGGGGACGGGGTGGTAAGTGTGGAACACATAGAGTAGAATGGTTGAAAATATGGTATTAATCATCTACAATATGTGGTGTGTATATGGCTGGCTAGAGAGACCGGTAGGACAAACTATCCAGAAATGAAAGGATAATTAATCATACCTAGACCATTGGGGTCTAGGCCGAGACTTATGTTAATCAAGTGAGAAGGTGGCCAGGGATTCCATCATTCCCCCAAACCCTCACAAATATGTGATGGAGGGGAGTGATTGAGTATGCAAAAGTGGGAATGATTCCCTTAGCCAGAGGATTTTTTGAAGCACCATTTTGTTCCAAATGCTCAAATAATGGATTCAAGCTTTCGATCCAATTGACACAATATCCTTTAGAGTATTATGAGGATATGGGAGGGGGGCATGTGTGCCCCCCATTTTTATATACAACATTCTATGGGAATGTTAGGTCTATTTATAGTAGTTGACTCCAAACACATTTTGATAATGTGGTTCTCCATTTGTTTATGTTATGGATGTCTTCTTGTGGGAAAAACGGATAAAGGATGCAGTAAGATAAAGTAAATGGTTTATTACCAATCTCATTCGGCACTTCATATATGAATCAAATGGACTTAATTTTTGTATTTGTATACATGGTGTCACTATACCAAAGAATAGCTTCAGATATAATGAAATGATGCTCACCTAGAAAACATGATGGTTGAAAAAAAAAAAATCTAAGGGATTGGGTTGTTGATGTAAGATGAAGGAATGATTAAGCGAATCATCCCTAGAGTGATATGATGTGATATTAGACTCTAGGGGTTCTTCCAAATGCGAAAGAATAATGGTACTAGAGTCAATAATACCATATACACTAGGAGGGTTGGGGAGAATTTCTTCTCCTCGACTCTCAAAGTGGATGCCTCCTTACCCAAACATTGTGTGGAAATTTTATGGACAAAAATTGGATCTGTTTCTAAGTAAGAGGTATTTGAACCAATCAACCTCACCATGGATGAAGTATTTAGACTCCACAACATACTAATCATGGTTTTTCTGCAGAAGGCATTACACACGATGGTGCATATCATCTCAAGGGAAATCAAGGGTGGCCACGGCTTCCATGCTGTTTTCATATCAATGAAATATGGGTGGATGGGAGGAGGAGAGACCACATAATGTGGAGGAAATACCTAAATCATCGTCATGAGAGACAAGGTTCACATGTGCATCGACGATAGGATGAGACAAATGACTAGTATATGGAATATTTATCAATGTTGAGACCGGGGCATTTGACGATGAAGTTTTGACCAAATCACAATAGGAAACTCATAAGGATTCTCAATATAATGATCCCATGGATGAAGACAGGTATAGAATAGGAGCAATGTTATCCACCATCTCGACATCAGGAGGAGGTATCACAATGTGTGGTGAGGGTTCTCTTGTTTTGGCGCAACAATGGTACTAGAATTTCAGGTAGAGAAGAGGGGGATTCTCTACGAGCGACCTCTATTTCATGATGATATTGATAGGTATTTCTAAATATTCGAGACGAGGACAGTGGTGAGAATAATGGCCAAAATCATCACACAAAGCACAAGGGTGATTCGTGCATAATGATCCATTTTTCTTGGTTGACTTGGGTAAGGTAACAGGGACCTCCAGGATGTTAGACTCAGGGATGGTATCAATGAACATATATGCGAGATGAGGGATTTCAAGAAAATTATGGGTGGCATGCCCAACAACATCACAGAGAGTATACAAAGGTGTCAGATTTGGAGGCTTAGGAGGAGCTGGAATTTTTTGGGGTGCCTTGTCTTTAGTTCTCTTCTTCTAGGATTCCCCCCCTCACTAGATGCTTTCACAAAATGTGTATATGTCTACTGAGGCTTTTGTAGAACTGAAGCAAAGGAAGGGGAAGGAATAATAGGTTGCATCAGGGTCAAAGTAGCGTAAGATTTAAGTTGGTCATGGGGATTTTTTGTAGGGGGATCGATGTACCAAATTGGGATCCCTAGAGTAATGTTGGGTAAAATCAACATGGCCATGACAGGGAAAGGAAAAATTCTAGGTGGGGGGGATAAGAAAGGTATCTGACCCAAAGGATAATGGACTAAAGGAACTTCTCTTATAAGTTTATGGCCTCGAATAATGGTTCCTAGTTGGAATGGAATAAAATAGACACCAGTAGAATGAATTGATCCTTGAGGATTATACATGTATGTTGGGTTGAGTTGGGAATAAAAGGTTGAAGAGGCGTTGGTTGTTGGATGGGCTTACCAGACCACTTGTGAGCAGCCCGTGATGCTTTCAGCATGCAAACACTGGAATTTGGGCTCTGAAGGGGTAGGTGGTGGACCATAGTAGGCACCAAGCAAAGAAGAATCTTTGTAGAGTCTAGGTGAAACATTGGTTAGGATTGAGATTGTCGCATTGTCAATCATGGATGAAATTTTGGACTGAGGAGAATTTTGTGCCTTAGGATCATAGTGTGTCAGTTAATCGATTGTGACAATCTTTCCTTTATGGGGAAAGCACATCTTACATGAAGCCGCAAATACTACGGCTGACATGGCATAGGTATAACTACGACCCAAAAGGATGTTTCAATCCAATGGGGAATCTATGACTTCAATATCAATAGAGATAGCCTTACCGACAACAGTGATAGGACAGTTGTGATGTAATCCAAGGGGCTGAAATGGATGGTCATCCCATGGCACAGAGTGTAATGGTGGATGGGGATAGATTAGGTTAACCCATTTGTTTCTAAACACTAGCATCCATCACATATGTGGAGGTGCCTTCATCGATGATACACCGTTGAACAGTGGAATTTCTTATTTAGACTAGTATTTGAAAATAAATAGATGAAGGAAGTGGGGGATGTTTTGATTGACCAATGTCAAAGATGATCATACAATCATCTAAAGGATACACACTACCCAAATCAGTGAGTACAGATTTATGTTGGGATGGGATATGGGTGTCTTTAGCTAAAGGATGTAATGAACCTTTTTGGATCTTAGTAATAACATTTGCATTAGGTTGAGGGATCTGTAAGGTACCATTTGATGAAGGAATAGGCTCAATGGAAACTTGTGATTGGGACTCAAGCATAGACTTTGCAGGTGACTTGTCATATTGGTGTGATCAAGTCTGAAGGTTGACTTTATTTGTGTTGACCTAATCATAATTCATCATGAGAATTTGATAATCATGGGGACCAGATTGTGGAGGTTGGGGAGTTTCTTGGACTTGTGTAGGTTGAGTAGCTACGTATCCTTAGTGAGGAAATGGGTTGGTAAGCATAGTTGGCTGAGATGAAGTAGGAGTCAGAGGAAGTGGAGCCATGGGCTATTGTCCTCTAGAGGCAGTTGCTCAGGCTTCCCATACTTGATGCATATGAGGTAAAAGGAGACAACCATGAGTATAATAGTCATATACATCGCAACATGCACAAGGCTTATTCATACAAAGGGCCTTGTTCTCCTTGGGTTGTTTTCCCTATTTCTAGGTTTCTAGATTAGGATGATTTCCCTAGGATTTATTAGCTAGAGGACCCTAGTTACCCTCATTACCTTGGGATTTTTGGTTCCCAATACCTTTCCCCTTGTTCTTCTTCTTGTTTTGGGGAGGATTTTTCGTGCTCTACTGAGCATAGACTTGACCTTGAGGAGGAGGTGGTTGTTGAGGTAGAGGTTGAGGAGGCACGGGAGGCTAAGGCATTGGTGTCAGAGGGGCTGGAGAACTATGAGGTGCATAAGGAACATATGGAGGAGGGGCAACATTTGGATAAACAGGTTGAGAAAAATTTGGCCCCAATGTTTGTTGATGTGGTTGGGGATATGCATATGATGTGCTTTGACCTGGATAAGGGTTTCCTAGTGGAGGGGGATAATTGTAAGAGGTACTCATCCCCCCCTAGTTATAACCATAACTCATCTAAGGTAGAGCATATGGTTTTTGGTGAGAGTATGAAATTTATCCAATGATACCATCGGTAGCATGAGATGCCCCCGGTGCATTAGCAGCACCAGGTTGAGGTAGATCAAGGAGAACAATATAAACATAACCTAATTGAGCATATATCAAGTCATATTTTAAATCTACTTGGAGCACATATTCCTTTGTCTGAGGGAAGTGTGGCATGACATATTTACCTATGGGGGGGAAAATATATCTACGGAACCAATTCATATAGACATGGTCTTCGAATTCATGGGCCCTACACATGCTCCTCCATTTGCATCATTCTTGGACATGGTCAGATAGGCACGTGGCAAAAGTTTGGAAGAAATAATTCAAGAGTTCAGTGTCAGTGTCATAATGGAGAGGTAACTAAATATATGATAGAAAATCTTTGGAAAGAGTCGTAAAATTGGAATGAGTGGCACTAGGTTGGTCAACATACCACTTATATGCATCTCCAATAAGCATGTGCTGGAATAAATGAAGACAAATGGAGTATTTAGTGATCGGATTAGAGGAACATCACATGTAAATGAGTGAACGTGATTATTGGGATCTTCTCTATGATTTAATTAAAATTTAGGTATTTCTGAAGTAATTTTAGAAGGCATAGCTGGCCAATTTGGATTATGGAGAAGAGAATCGTTGATCAGCTGATTAAAATCTAGTAGATTCAAACCAGCCATGAAGGGGAGAAATGGAGTAGGAGTGACTGTAGCATTTGAGGTTACAGTGGTGGTATTACCCAGGTTAGGACTTGAGTTACCACCTTGTTTTCCCGCACTTGCATTGGTGCCTGACACAGTGGTGATACGAGGTTGAGAAGACTTGGAATCAAAGGAAGAAATTGATGAATCAGTAGAATTAGAGTCAGAATGACTTGATGGAGGATTGGAAGGATTAAATCTAACTCAATTAGGATGAGTAATACATATTAATAAGAAATCAGGATGAAGGCCTCAAATGTGCTGTGACAAATTCCTAGGTGGTGTAATGATGTCAAGACGAATATGGCACTAAAGCACTAGAGGATGTTAGGAAAAAGGGTAACAAACATCAAGAAAAAAACTAGTGCATAGGTGCCAAGTGTAAAAAAAACTATATAATGATGTTACTCTAATACAAGAAAACATGTCACATCGAATAAAATTAACTCTAGCCCATAGGTGATCTAATTCCTCAAACAATACTAAATATATTGTTTTAGATGGCCTTCAAAATAACTTATTACGTGACGAAATCTAATTCCTGCAAGCAGAGATGTCTAGAGAAAGGTGGGGTAGAGAACCAAATGATTCCTACAGCTATTTCTATAAGGTTTTTTCCTCAGAATGGTCACTATGATTACCTTCGCCCCATGGGGATGGTCGAGTCTTGAACTTCTTGGTGATAAATCAACGTAATAAATTCCATACCATAGGTTGGGTAGCCCCGAGGAGAACCGCTCACACAATGACCTATCCGAATCCCCTCTGAATCGAGTTTCTGAAGCACTCTAAATTTGGATTGTGGGATGGTGAAGGATTTTAAAGCTCCCTACAAAGTCAACTTCTATGTATCAATGTAAATGATCTATGGGTGTTTTTGGAAGACTATCCCACCAATCCTACACCTAACTACACAGATTGTTTGGCACTGATGCCTAAGTGGGCTTAACCTATGTGTGTTATATTATTAAATGTGTCGTGTTTCAAGTCTTGGCTTGGTGGTGTTAACCAAGCTCATGTTCACTTACGGTGTGCAAATCTGTGTAAAATATTGTATTTTAGTGGATGATTTAATTGAGCATGTTTGATAATGCCATGTGTTGCTGAAATGAAATGTTGAAATATTGTAAATAGTGTTGTAAAATAAAAGTAAAATAAATATCTAATCAAGCACAAACCCCACTCGAAGAAGGCTCTCAAACAACTAAACAAGGAGAGGAAAACAAGCTACTCAAAAACACACAAAAGGCCTACAATATCTAATGCCAAAGGGACTGGGATCTAAAGGCTATGAGCTGCTGAAAATGGTGCAGAAAAACAACAAGAATAAGAGGTTAAATCTTCTGCAAAGGATAGGAAAGAAGCTCAAAAACCTAGGATACTCAAGGGGATCCTAAGCGGGAAGGAAAGATAAAACTAAAAATGGACTTAAAGTGGTAAAACAACCTATTCTAAAGGGTTGAAATAAAGTGGATAAGACCCTGCAAACTAGTTAGCTAAAAATGTTGAAACCCTAGACTCCTCACTTAGCCAATATCTTCCTAAAAAGGTGGAGGTTTACTACAAACCCTAGGGGGGGTTCTCTTTCTTAAAGAGATAAACTAAGAGTATCCAGTCCTAAGGGAGACTAAAACATAGGTGAAAAAACCCTTCCCAGTACACAAACAACACTCTCGACAATGCTGGAAAAAAAATCTGAAAAAAGTTCGGAAATTTTTCAAAACACACGTACTAACTTGAAAGAGGCTAAAAACATATTTTTTGGGCCAAATATTTTGTTATGGAGCCCAACGCGCAGTCTTGGTATGAAAAGTGTGTTTTGTTGAGATTCAATAAGAAGATCCTAGTGAAATTATGCACCTACACTAGGATGGATCCTCAGGCTATTTTTAGTTGGAAGTCTATTTTTAGAATGCATGAGAAAATTATATTTATAGATGATGTCTATTTATATATGGTGAGAAAATTCTATTTATAGATGATGGTCTATTTATAGATGTATGTGTGAGTTCTATTTATAGATCACATGTCTATTTATGGATGCATGTCGACTATTATTATCCCTTAATAATAGTTGGACAATAAATATTAATATATTCTCAATGAGCACTTGAAAATAGTTAACTGAAGTGGAAAATTAGTTAGCTATATGAATTTCAAGTTCAAAGGTTGGTTGGTGGGACATGCAAGTGGACTTAATTGTAACTAAGTGATTCGAAGTTGTAACAGAGTTGGAAGTGTAGTTATGAAAGTTGTAAAGTAGTTTAACTTCGTTAACTGAGTTAAACTCAGTTGTGCTAGTTGTAACTGAAGATACACTAGTGAGAGATTAGTGAATTAATTATTCATTAATTCACAATCAATGGTCTCACATGAAACTGCAGATTTACTACTGTTAACTACACGCATGTCAGATCTAGTGGAGACCCAGTTGAGATGTAGGTGAAAGGGACAGTTTGACTATCGGTTGTGACATTAGTGGTTACACACTTGCAAGCACACACACATTGGATGTGCCCATGAGGATTTTGTAGTCAAGGCAAGGATGATTCCATTCATTTATGGATTTCTATCAGTAGGGATTACGCAGTGGAGGCAGGTTTTCTGGAGGCAGTAAATTGGCACATGTATTTTCCAATTTTTGCATGACAGTGTGAGATGATTGTATATTGTACTGAGAGATATTAGATGAGATTTTTGTATGATAATGTTTCATGATCCATGTTACATACATCATATATGATATTGGGGTTTTTAGCTTTATGCTTTCCTGGTAAAAACATCTATGTTATGTGTGATTGATCTTTCTTCTTGATATTGCAATTGGTGATCATGTTTTAAATTTCGCAAATATTTTGTAGAAGCAATTCTGTATTTAACATTGGAATATAATTGATATATCAGGAGAATCTAGGAAATACAGATCTTGTATTATAATTTCTACATGGTATCAGAGCACAAAAGATTACAATTTTGAAGTAGGAGCTGAGTTTTTTGGTGGAAATAATTCGAATTTGTAGAAATATTTTCTTGGTGCTACAGTGAGTAAACATCGAAATGGATTTCAATGGTTTGTGGCTAGAGTATGAACTCGAGGGAAGCTTGAACTACATTTCCTGGAAGGACAGGATGGAGGTAGTTCTCAAAGATAATGGCTTGAAGGAATTCATCGACAGTGATGTTCCTCAGCCCACTTCGATATATGCTGCATTACTTGATGCATCTTAAAAGAAAGTGGAAAAGGAAAGAAGGATTATATTGGAAGGAGTATGAGGCCACATTGTCTCAAGCCTTCATGGGAAAGCCACACCATATGTTATGTGGAAGGCTTTGACAGATATTTTCCAAAGCAGCAATGACCATAGGAAATTGTAGGTCAAAGATAAACTCAGAAAGATCAAGATGGAAAAAGGCGACACCATTCCAAAGTATCTCACAAAGTTTGTCCCATATCGAGATGAACTGGGGAGTGTGGGAATAACGGTTGCTGATGATGATTTGGTGAGCTTGGCTCTCTTGGGACTTCCTAAGAGTTGGCACAATTATGAATACTTTGTCAATGGACAGGAAAAATTTCTGGATTGGGAACGACTGTGGTCGGATCAGGTGTAGGAAGAGTTCCGACGGACCACCAAAGATGGCTCTTTAGAAAAGCATGATGATGAAGAGGATTTTGCTTTGGCTTCCAATTCAAGGAAGGGGAAGGGGAATAAATTCCATTCTAAATTTGAGTCTAAAGGAAATAATTTGGACATGTCCAAGGTGAAGTGTTTTCACTGTCACAAACATGGGAATCTCGCAACTAACTATCCGAAAATGAAGAGGAACAAGAAGGTTGCTGGAGTTGCAGCTGGTGGGGCCCTTGCCTCACAATTTGAGCTTGAATTCTCTTTGATCGCATGAATAGTTTCAAGTGCATTGGGATCGGTGTGGTATTTGGATAGTGGCGCTTCCTTCCACATGATGGGAGATAAGGATATTTTTAGTGACTTGGAGGAGAAAGATCTCCAAATGCATATAGATATGGGCGACGATGGACTATATAGTGCGACTCGCATTGGTACCATTACCTTTCAGAGGGAGTCAGGTAAAACATTTAATTTGAAATATGTTATGCATGTTCCAGGTCTAAAGAAAAACTTGGTTTTAGTTGCAATGTTGGAGGATAGAGGATATGACGTTGTTTTTAGCTATGGAAAAGCCTTCCTATGACATAAAACAATGGTTCAAGTCAAGAGGATAGGGATTCAAGTTAAGAATATCTACAATATAGAGGTAGATGGCTGCGTTGCCATGATGGGCAAGGCAGAAAAAGTGGTGAGCCGAGATGAGGGAAAATTATGGCACAGGCGATTGGGCCATCCTCATCATGGAGCCTTGAAATTCATGCATCAAATATCTACTGGACTTCCAATGGGAACACTTTCTCAATTAGATCAGTGCAAGGGTTGCACCATGGGGCAGTATGTAAATTCCACCTTTCATGAAAAGGATAACTATGCTTCGGTGATCCTGGAGAGAGTTCACACAGATGTGTGTGGACCATTCTCAGTTTCTTCAACAGCAAAACATAAGTACTATGTTATTTTTGTTGATGACTTTTCTCATAAATGCTGGATCTTATTCATGCAGAAGAAGGATCAAACATTTTCAAAGTTTTGTGAGTTTCAGGCATTGGTGTAGAAAGAGTTAGGGAAGCAATTGAAGGCTCTGAGGAGCGATAATGGTGCAAAACACATCTCTAATGAATTCAAATACTTCTACAGCAAAGAATGAATTTGAAGAGAAATCATTGCGCCTCATAACCCACAGCAAAATGGGTTCATGGAGAGGAAGAACAAAATGACCGTGGGTGCAGCATAAGCGACGTTGCATGATCAAGGCCTACAAATGCATTTATGGGCAGAAGCATGCAACACTGCGGCTTATGTGAAAAAACGTTGTCCTCATAGAGTACTTGGCATGACTACACCTGAAGAAGCTTTCATTGGTAAGAAACCAGATGTTTCACACTTTAAGATTTTTGGCTCATCTATTTATGTGCATGTGACTAAGAACACCAGGAAGAAGTTGGAGCCGACTGCTGAAGTTGGAATTTTTGTGGGGTACACAGAAACACCCCATAATTATCATGTGTATTTTCCAAACATTCGAATGACTGTGATGCGACGGGATATAAAATTCGATGAGGAGAAATCCATGTGATTGTCGTTTGAGAGGGAGGTAGACTTGCATGCAGAGGAGGAGCTATTGGTTCCCAAAGATGAGTATCTATATGTGGATCAGCCACATAAGGAGGTTAATGGAGTGGAGGACTCTACTCATGCAGAGCCAAACATCAAAACAAGTAGAAGGCGTACCATAGAAGCTCATAGGCTGAGACTTGATGCTGCAAAAAATGTAGGAGCCTGTTAAACACCATGTTAAACACACACATGGTGTATGAGAAGAATAAACACACACACACAAGAGACTCAACACACAATGAAGGATAAGTGTGTAGCTCTCTTATTTTTCCATTATACATGATGTACATTTATACTACAATGGTGTGACTCTTGGTTTCACATTCCAAGGTCACTTGGACTCCATTGTGACTTTTCGCATTCCACACCTACCCATGTAGGATTAGGTGTTCCAACATCCCCCCTTAATCTGAAGGGGTATGTGTGAGTCCAAGAAGAGAGTTGTAATACAAATCTACAAAGTATGCATGGCAGCACTTGGGCTGAATCAACTCTCTGAAATGTTGGAAAAAAGAGATGGTTTAAGGATGACCACCAACACTGGAACACAATACTTGTTGCAGTTCCCGGAACTCTTCCAAAACTGGCAAGACGCTGAAAGCTTCTGCTAGAGGAATTGTCCCTCATAAAAAAAGGGAGACCTTCAACCTAAAATAAGGGAGGTCTACTACCTGTGATGGTTTTAGGATGACCAACAACTCCAGAATTCTTGAATCATTTCCTGGAACTCAACCAAAGCTGGCAAGAAGCTAAAGGCTTCTGCTAGAGGAAGTGTCCCTCATATATGAAAGGGAGACCTTTGACCTAAAAGAAGGGAGGTCTACTACCTGTGGTGGTTTAAGGTTGTCCACCAACCGAAGGCATGCTCATGGGCATCTGTGTCTCTGGCTACATCTCTGAATCTGGAATGACGAATTGTGGCTCAAGCTCGCTTGAACTGCTGTGTATCTGGCTACAACTCTGAACATGGAATGAGAGATTGTGGCTCAGGCTCGCTTGATCTGACGTTGCAGCTTGTACATGACCATCATTTTCCCCCCTATCAGGGACAAGGTGAGATGATGGCGAAAACTCAACTGCAAGTTTGCTCAATATCTATGAACAAGTTCTGACATGTGTCTTAAACATATTCTTGGCTGCTGATGACCATTGCCAATAAGTGATCCATCCAAGATGAATCTTGGTTCTTGCAGGAGGCTTGTTTCTGAAGCATCTATCTGAAGAATGGGTGTGCCGGCCACAGTGCTTGCATGGATGAAGATCAAAACAATGATCTTTCATATGGCCAACTCGATCAAAATGTTGGCATTTTACAATTTGATGTTGTTGTTGTGGAAGTGGAACATGATCTGGAACAGCTGCAAGTGAACTATCATACAGGAATCTGGCACTCTGAAATATGACGGGCTTGGTGTAGTCTGGAATATGAAAGGAAACATCCTTGTCATATCCAAGACCAGTTCTGTGCTTGGACAAGCTCTTCCCAAGGTCTGATGATGGGCTTGAGAAGTGCAGGTTGAACTGTTGCATCTGCTCTTGTACACGGAACTGAATGTGAATCAACTGCAAATTTTTCTTCTCTCTTCTGATGATATTCCTTCACAATCTTCTGAACAGAAACAGGTTCAGAATGGTGACTCTTTTGCTGAAGTTCATCTTGTTGGAGCTGAGATTCCAACTGCAAAAACTCAATCTTTTCTTGTGCATCTAGCAAACAATTTTGAATGTTACAAAGAGAATTCTTGCTCATTTTTATCATATCATCAACATTGGAATGAATGAGGTCATTCAACAACTCTAATGGCTCATTGATTTTAGCCATTTTCAACAACTTAGGCTCAAAAATAAGGGTGTTGGCTTCAACCGAAAATGCACCCGTTTACAATGTGATGCAACTTGCTTTCAAGAAATACAAATGACTCAAGAGAAATTTCAAAGTACAAATTCTGTTGATTGCAACTATGAAGAAGAAATACAATTTCAGTTCAATACAATATGTAGCAAAAATGTGCAGCAAAACAATTGTGCAAGAGGCCTTTAAGGCAGCTGAAATTTTTTTCTTCAAAATGATGGCAAACTTGTATTTGTATCACCCTTCAAATCACTTTTTCCTCTATGTGTATTGTCCATTTACTGATATTCCATTTCCATTTTTCTGCTATTCATTTTCTCTCTCTACTCTTCCTCTCTTCCTCTCTCTCTACTGTATTTTTTTTTTTTAATTAATTAAAAAGGGAATTAATTTAGTGAGAGGGGAGGGAAATTTATTGAAGGGAGAGTTTTAATTTAAAAAATATATATATATATTTTAAAAACGAAATATGGGGAAATTTATTGGGAGGGGGAGGTATTATATGAAATGGGGGGCGAATATTAAAAAAAAATTAAAAATATAAAAACCGATTTTAAAAAAGGAGGGGTGGTATTGCAATGGAGAGGGGGCGTATTGCAAGGAGGGCCGAGGTAAGGTGGATAGGGAGACGGCCGTGAGCGTAACGAGGCAGCAGCCGAAGGGGGAGGCAGATGTGAGGGCGGGTGTAAGGGCAGCGTCGAAGGGCAAGGGAGGGTAGGATAGTAGGGAGGCAGGGTAGTGGGTTGGAGTATGCGTAGAGGGGACGTGTGTGGAGCTCGAGTGGTGAGGGGGTGTGGTTTAGTTGCAGGGAATGGGGGAGCGGTGTGAGGGGGTGGCTGCAGGGTGAGCGAGAGGGTTAGTGAAGGCCGTGTAATGGTTTGCATAGAGGGGAATCGAGCGTATAGCAAGGGAACTAGGTAGCGTAGGGAATGGAGAGAGCATATGTGAGATGGGAGCACAACGCATAGGGAGGGCCGTAGGCCGTGAGGGATGGGTAGGCAATGGTTTAAGAGTTGCAGGGGGTGTGGTGGATTGGTAGAGAGAGGGTCGAGCCCTGTTCAGAAATTTATTTATTTATTTATTTTTTTAATGTAAAAACAGCAGAGAGCAGGAAATTAACCTTAAAACAGCAACGGAATTTTCAAAAATTGCAAAGAAAACTCAGAAATTTTTCTAGTAGCTCAGCAGCAGAGAATTGGACTTTAAAAATGCAGAATTCTTCCCGAAAATTTCAGTGGAAAACCCAGAAATTTGCAGACATTTTTCAATGAAAAACTCAGAAATTTTACTTGAAAACCCAAAAAATTTCTTCAAAACCCCACTTTGAACAGTATTTTCAGCAGCTCTTCAAAATGCAGAATTTAGTAGGCAGAAATTGCAGGAAGAAATCAGAATGAAAACCTTCAGATGCGCAATGCTGCTTTTATTCAAGACGAAATTTCTGAATGCTGCCAATTTCTGAAAGTTGCTCCTTTTCCAAAACCACTATTTGAATGCGGAAAAATGTATGCTGCATAAACTCTTTAAATGTTGCAAAAATGCCAAGAATTTTGCAGATATGTACAGGCCATAAAAACAAATGGCTCACTCAAGGTTGAGCTGTTTATGGATGTATCATCTCTGATACCATGTTAAACACCATGTTAAACACACACATGGTGTATGAGAAGAATAAACACACACACACAAGAGACTCAACACACAATGAAGGATAAGCATGTAGCTATCTTATTTTTCCATTATACATGATGTACATTTATACTACAATGGTATGACTCTTGGTTTCACATTCCAAGGTCACTTGGACTCCATTGTGACTTTTCGCATTCTACACCTACCCATGTAGGATTAGGTGTTCCAACAGAGCCCTTACTTCACAGCACAGACAAAGAAAGTCTCCTGACTAATTTACTGGATACATGGCTCTCATAAGAAAATGTATTGTGACTGAGCCATCTTCCTTTAAGGAAGAATTGCAGGAGCCCACATGGGTAGATGCAATGGTGCAGGAGTATGACTCCATTCTAAAAAATAGTGCTTGGGAAATTGTTCCAAGGCTGATTGATAAATCAATGGTAGGTTCAAGATGGATCTACAAAGTAAATCAAGTTGTTGATGGGAGTGTTGAGAAATACAAGGCCAAATTTGTGGCCCGGGGATTCTCACAGATTGAGGGGACAGATTATGAAGAAATCTTTGAACCTATCGCACGGTATTCTTCCATAAGAACTATCCTTGCTCTCTCAGCGTAGATGGGCGCATTCATCAGATGGACGTGAAAATTGTGTTTCTCAATGGGGTCATTGAGGAAGAAGTGTACATAGAGAAGCCTGAAGGATTTGAGATCTTCAGCAGTGATTCACATGTGTGTTGACTCAAAAGAGCATTGTATGGGCTGAATCAAGCACCTCGTGCTTGGTACACTCGGATAGAAAACTATTTTACGAGACCGGGCTTCACCAAAATTGAAGTGGATGCAAACCTATACCAAATTGTGGTGGAGGGTAAGATTTTAATCATTGTTCATTATGTTGATGATTTAATATTAACTTGTGATGACCAACTAATACACTCATGCAAGGAGGACCTTGCAAAGGAGTTCGAGATGAAGGATATGGGCCTCCTTCATTATTTCCTCAGATTGGAAATATGGCAGCAAGATGGTGAAATTTTTGTGTCTTAAGGAAAGTATGCAAGGGAGATATTGGGTAAGTTTCACATGGAGGGCTGCAAACCCATGGATACTCCTCCTCTAGGAAACTAGAGGAAAAAGGATGCTACATCTGTAGAGGTAGTGGATTTTATTGTCTATCAATAGTTAGTGGGTTCGCTAATGTATCTAGTGAACATGAGACTAGACATTTTATATGTGGTTAACCAATTGATTCAAGCTATGGTTAAGCCTGCCAAGCTCTTTTGGAAGGCGGGCAAGCATGTCCTGAGATACATGAGGGGCACATCTGAGTATGGCTTATGGTACAAACATACGAATGAGGTGAAGTTGCATGGCTTCACAGATGCAGATTTGGCGGGCAACCCAACGGACAGAAAGAGCACATCAAGGGGGATATTTAGTATCAGATCTACAACTATTTATTGGTCCATTAGGAAGCAAAGATCTGTGGCACTTAGTTCAGCAGAAATGGAATACATGGCAACAAGTCAAGCTGCATGTGAGGCTATCTGGATGAGAAAGATACTGGTTGGTTTGTTTGGTTCTCATTTAGATCCGACAATGATTCATTGTGATAATTAGAATTGCATTAAAATCTCGATTAATCATATGTTTCAAGATAGATCTAAGAATATAGATATCTAATATCATCATATTAGAGATTGTGTGTAGTGATAGATCATGTTGCTTCAGTACATTCCTATAGAATATTAGGATGGAGACATTCTGACGAAGGCGCTCACCAGGAGAAAATTCAAATACCATAGAGACAGGATCGGGGTGAAGGATAATCCCTTTCCTGTTGAGACGGAGTGATGAGATTCAACAAGAAGATCCTAGTGAAAATTATGCACCTACACTAGGATGGAGCCTCGGGCTATTTTTAGGTGGAAGTATATTTTTAGAATGCATGAGAAAATTATATTTATAGATGATGTCTATTTATAGATGGTGAGAAAATTTTATTTATAGATGATGGTATATTTATAGATGTATGTGAGAGTTATATTTATAGATTGCATGTCTATTTATAGATGCATGTCAGATATTATTATCCCTTAATAATAGTTGGACAATAAATATTAATCTATTCTCAATTAGCACTTGAAAATAGTTAACTGAAGTGGAAAATTAGTTAGCTATAGGAATTTCGAGTTCAAAGGTTGGTTGGTGGGACATGCAAGTGGACTTAGTTGTAACTAAGTGATTCGAAGTTGTAACAGAGTTGGGAGTGTAGTTATGAAAGTTGTAAAGTAGTGTAACTCAGTTAAGTGAGTTAAATTCAATTGTGCTAGTTATAACTGAAGATAGACTAGTGAGAGATCAGTGAAATAATTATTAATTAATTAACAATCAGTGGTCTCATATGAAACTATATATTTACTACTATTAACTACATGCATGTCAGATCCAGTGGAGACCCAGTTGAGATGTAGGTGAAAGGGACAGTTTGACTATCAGTAGTGATATTAGTGGTTGCACACTTGCAACCACACACACATTGAATGTGCCCATGAGGATTGCGTAGTCAAGGCAAGCAGGATTCCATTCATTCAGGGATTTCTATCAGTAGGGATTGCACCGTGGAGGCAGATTGTCTAGAGGCAGTGAATTGGCGCATGTATTTGCCAATTTTTGCATGACAGTGTGAGACGATTTTATATTGTATTAAGAGCACTTGGATGAGATTTTTGTATGATATTGTTTCATGATCCATGCTATATACATAATATATGATAGTGAGGTTTTTAGCATTATGCTTTCTCAGTAAAAACATCTGTGTTATGTGTGATTGATCTTTCTTCTTGATATTGCAATTGGCGATCATGTTTTAAATTCCACAAAGATTTTGTAGAAGCGATTTTGTATTTAACAGTGGCATATAATGTTTAGATGAAGAGAATACAGGAAATACATATTTTGTATTAAAATTTCTACATGTATTTCTCTTGGACTCTCAGTCGTCAAATATAGCACAGATGTTTCCGTCTCCTACTCAGCTGGTACTTGTGACCTGCAAAAAAAACCATAAAACCACTAAAATCCAAAATTTTGACAAAATAATGGAGAAAAATATATAAATAGAAATGTGAGGCTAAAAATAGTTGTAGAAAACCCTGAAATCATTTAAGAAAAATTCACTTAGGAAACTGAATTGTTACACCAGTGGAGTCGCCATTTGTTAGCGTGAAATTTCTTGGAAGGTGTACCAAAAAGATCTCACTTAAGTCACAAGTGACTAGTGACCCTAACAACAATTATGGTTGCTTATACTTCATATCTGCAATAAAAAAGGTGAGAAAAACCTGCAGAAAAAATATATGTATGTGATCTAAAAGAACAAACAAAAAAATTAGTCTGATGTAATAACCCAATTACAACAAAGTATTTGAAAGAATAAATATTTTCTTAATAGAAATTGGTGAAGGAGATTTACAAAAGGGTCGTAAATCCCCCTCTGTGGGATGGATCCTTTGATTTTTTTGACGCTTCAGTGTTTAGATCTTCCTCTCTCAATTTTTGAAAACCCAAACAATATGTATAACTCTATTGGGATCTCAAAAGTATGAGACAATAATGGTGACAATGGTAATGATCATGGTGAAAAGTGAATGGAAATCTCTCTTATTTATAACAAAGTATTGGGTTGATCTTGAAAATGGAAAATAATAAAATATTATTTACCAAAATTTAGATCTAATCGTTAGGAATACTTAATCATATTTTTTGAGAAGGAAAATATATTTAAAATTATTACATATATATTTATTTAGAAATAATTAACAAATAAAATTATTTATTAATTACTTTGTGAATATTAAGAAAGGTGTGAAAATGAAATAATTATTAAATAGTCATTTAACAATTATTCCAAGAATGGAGTTAAGAAATAATAAATAAATAGTGATTTGTTTAATTATTCATAGGTGATTTAGTTAAATGTGACAAGGAATAATTATGAAACAATGATTTAATAATTATTCCTAGACAAAATTGAATAAAGAATGGTTTATTCAATTACTCTCATGGGGCTTTTTATTTTTAATCAAAAAAAACTTAATAAAAGTGTTTTATTAAATTATTCCCTATTGTGAAAGTGATTTTATTATGGTAAAATTAAACTTATATGGTGTATTTCGATTCACCTAGTTAGAAATGTCTAGGTGTGTTGGAAAAGTTGTCATTGATGGCAAAGGAGATGACAAAGGAGGAGCACCTAAAACATCATTCAAGGGGCAGAGAGGCAGCAGAAGAAACAGAGGAATTGAAGCAGAAGCAACAAAGGAATTAGAGACAGAGTAGTGGAGTTGAAAGGGCCTGAAGGAGTGTAATACAAAGGTTTATTTATGAATTAGGGGTTTAATACAGTTTGTAGATTAGGCAACAATTGAATCCTATATATGGTGGAGGAATTGATGATTTAATGCAGGGTTATTATTAATCTTGAAAAGGACCAGAGTTAGAAATTCATGTGTATCTATCGGAGACTCTGTAACTGGTGTGTATAATTTTGTCCCATACACAGTACTTAGAACAGGGGTTTGTTGATAAAATAAATCCATGTAAGTCTGCATGTAAATAGAAGAGATTGGTATATGGTATGCAATAAGATTGGATATGCTTTGAATCAGTTGGCATTCACTGTTTTAATTATGTTTGAAATTATCCCCAGTTTTGAACAGAGCACTCGTATTCGATTGACATAATAAACAAGTTCAAGAGATTTAAGGTGGCTTTTACAAAGGACTAATATTCAGTTATAGAGTGGATCCTGCATGGACTGTTATGATCATTGATCGAAGAGTGAATCCAGATCGGGTCAAAACAAGGTTTTGTTGAAAGAGTTAGCAATACTCTTTCAAGAATTAGTAATACTTTGTCTGCCGTATAAATGCGCTATTGTGTTAATGGTTGGCGATGGTAGTGAAGTTATCCATAACATCAACGGAGAAAACAAACCAGAGGAATAATCAAAATTCGCGTGGAGATTCAGACGGAACCTTGTGTAAATAAGCGGAACCCAGAACGAGCGCTGTGAATAGTAACGGTGGTTTCTGGTATTCATCGCACCACCCTTATACGGAGAGTGGTATTAGAGGAGTTGGGAGCGATTCCATAGATTGATTGACACGTGTCCCTGACCGACATTGCAAAACCACCCTCCACTGCGCGCCATCACGCATTACTGTCCGTGCAAGTTGGTCGAGCGATATCCGTCGGATTGGATGTTGCGACGCGATGGGATATGAACCCTCCAATCGGGTCGACGGTTAATAGAGGTATGGGTCGTATGTTGGTGTGGGCCATACTTTAATATATAGTGGTGATTGATAACTAACCAAGGTCCGAATGGTATATGTATACGATCGGAATTATAAGTGTTGACCTTAATGCGTCGGGTTGGAACCTTAGTTATGAGGTTCTACAATAGAATAAAGTCCAGAATATATTAAAGATGTATTAAGGTTGTGAATTAATATGGTCGAAGGGTAGCACGATGGACTTGTAGCCCTTGGATGAGGGCAATAGTTAATATATGTATGATGTGGGTCCAATGTGGTTTTTAAATGTTGATGGTTGACCTTTTATTTAAGGTTTGGGTTATAACCATAGTGCAATTAGAAAGTAAGCCTCCGCAGAGTTTTATAACAGTAGACCAGTAATAAATTACAAGGTTTATTATATGTTTGATGGCTGGTATTTTGGGTTAAAGGAAATTCGAGTAATTAATCTGAATACTCTTAAGAGTAGGCCCTCATATGGTGAAATTGTAAAATCGATATTAATCATGAGGATTGGGAAAAGCTTCTAAAATTGAAACGAACATTGGCTGAGTTTTATTAAAAAGAACATCGTATATGCTTAAGGGTTTATAACCTTATTAATGGAAGGTTCTGCACAATATTGAAATTGTCAATCGAGATTATGGTGAGTTGCTCAGATTGTGCATAGTATTGGAGAATAGACCAACCATTTGGGTTATGGTTTCTAAGGTTCGAATATCAAAATAATAATGCCGAGAAGGAACATTAAATGCTTGAAATTGCATAGAGAGCATATATATTGGATTTATGACCATGGCGATATTAAAGCATCCACATTCAATTATTCAAACTGCCAGTGAAGGAAACCAAAGCATTGGAATTTGCCCAGATTTAAAGTCAGCAGTTATATATATATATATATATATATATATATATATATATATATATATATATTGTAAGACAACTATATATATATACAGCAGACACACAATCACTATGAACAGGAATATGCACAGGAATGAATTTGACAGGTGTATAAGCACAGAAAACTGGAAAATATGCAGAACACAACGAGCAGAAGAAGGCAGAACAGTCATCTAACAGCAACAGAAAAGACAAAGCCAGCAAAGTCAAAAGCCAGAATATGGGCTAAGTAAAATTGTCTTTATGTAACCGAAAATTTGAATGTTGCAATTGTTTTTTTGTTTGTGATGCATTGGAAAGTCTGCGGAAGAAAACAAAATCCCACTGTAATATTAAAATTAGTACCTACAGTTATATTTTTCTAAGTGAGCTGAAAAGAAATGAGGAGGCAGAAGACCAAGGGGTATGACTATCCATTTCGAATTCCTGGAGGAAAAAAAATAGTCATCAAGAAATTTCTATAAGTAATATCATCTTGATATGCATAAAGAGTGAGAGGATTAGAGAGTGAGTGAAGAGAATGCATAAATGAATCAGTGAAGCAGAGAAGAAGGAGGAGCTGAACAGAGAAGAAGGAAAAGCTAATAGAGAATCTGAAAAGATGCAGAGATGATACAGGGCAGATATGAGAATAGATGAACAGCAGAGTAGATGGAACAGAACTGAGCAGAAATGAAGCAGTGAAGCAGAGAAGAAGGAGGAGCTGAACAGAGAAGAAGGAAAAGCTAATAGAGAATCTGAAAAGATGCAGAGATGATACAGGGCAGATATGAGAATAGATGAACAGCAGAGCAGATGGAACATAACAGAACTGATATCCAAGGTAAATCAGCAAGTGTTTCTTTTTGAAAGAGTAAGGAAGTTGGAGCTTCCCTATCAAGTTGTAGCTTGATAGATGTCAGTTGTAGCTGACTGAGGTAGGAGCCTCCTGTAGGTTGGTGCCTGTAGAAAATAGATTGGATTTGGTGCTTCCACATCAAGTTGTAGCTTGATAAAATGTTAGTTGTAGCTAACTGAGGTTAGAGCTTCCTGTAGGTTGGTGCCTGCAGAAAATTAATGGGAGTTGGAGCTTCCTTGCAAGTTGTAGCGTGCAGAATTGAGGTAGGAGCCTCCTGTGGGTTGGTGCCTACATAAAATTAGTGGTGAGAGGGAGTTGGAGCTTGCCTTTGCATCACAACAATAATAAGATGTGGTTTTCTCCCTTTATGGGTTTCCACTTATATCTGGTGTCTCCGTGCATGTGTTGATGTGATTTATCTAATCTGCTTAATACTTGTTGCTCACATATTAAGACTGCTGTTACATTAACAAATCTGTTTGATACTTTCTGTTCACTAATAAATATTTCTCACATATTAAGTTGATCATGAAGTAAAGGTGTAAATAAGTTTTAAGAGAAAAGTTTTAAAAGTCCATGTATGTGTTAAACTGATTCACCCCCCCCCCCCTCTCAGTTTAACCAAGGGTTCAACAATTGGTATCAGAGCAAGTTCCTTTGGTGTAAGCTTAATAGCTTGAAGGAGATCTGTTTGAGTCATGGACTATCAAAATGTACCTGTGCTAAATACAACAAACTTTCCTGAATGGAGAGATAAGGTTAAAACAGGTTTACTGGCTAGTGAACCTGAGGTATGGAAACTTGTTTGTGATGGTTACTACACAAACTCCCCCATGGTGAAAGAACAACAGAGGAATGCCAAGGAAAAATGTGTGATATATAACAATATTCATAACAATGACCTTGAGTTGATAATGGATTTAACCTCTACAAAAGAAATCTAGGATAGATTGCTCTTCATACATGGAGTAGACACTAAGGACTGCATTGACAAGAAGGATAAGATAATTAAGAAGAAGAAAAATTCATGTCAACAGGAAAATATTCAATCAAATGAAGTACCTGCTAGTATGAATGGAGATAAGAAACATGAAGAAATTATAGCTAAAGAAAAAGCCAAGCTTGACACTGCTTTGACTGAAATAGAAAAATTGAAAAATGAAAACAAAGACCTTAAGAAACTGGTGCAAATATGTGATGAGAGAGAATATGAGGACAAGAAAGAAATTGTTGACCTGAAGACACATCTTGAAGAAGCAAGGAAAATAGAAGACACTCTGCTGCAACAAATGAGAGAGAAAAGTCAGGAATGTGAAAGATTGGAAGAAGAAGTAGTGAGCCTGAGAAAGAACTTAGAAAAAACCCAAAGAGAACTATTAATGAATACACCTCTAATGAAAGGCTCTGGACAGTTGGACCAGATTATAAATGCACAAAGGTCACCTACCATAAAGACTGGGATAGGATATGAAGGTGAAACCAGTAAGTCCAAGGTTGAAGATAACAAGAAAATCATTTTTGTAAAAGCTGTAAAGAACAGTGAAGCAGCTCAGCAAACTCCTACAGAAGCAGAAGCCAGCAGGAACATGAGCTGTAAAGAAAAAAACAGAATCAAGCAGCAACATGAAAGAACAGAGAATGAGAGGATGAAACAATCAGTTGGTAAAGGCTCATATGCTCCTGAAGATAAATTGAATAAATTTGGAAGATGTCAAAGGAGGTTCTTTCCTCCTATGAAAAATAGCACATGTTTCTCTTGTCATAAACCAGGACATAATGCAGCACAATGTAAGAGAAGGCCTATCAACTTCAACCAGCAGAAGATGCAGCAAAAGAGAAGACTACCTCAAGCAAGCAAATGGACAAGACAATCTTTCACCAGGTACACAAATCATTTCCATTGCTATTGTTATGCATGCAATAATTTTGGACATAATCTGTTGAATGTAAAATGTATTCAAGAAGGAGAACAAAGTATTGTACATCAACTCAAATGTACTATGATAAAATAAGATGTTATGTATGCCTCAAACTTGGTCACAAAGCAAAGGACTGTAATCTGCCATATACATTAAAGAACTCTAGACAGATGATGGGACCAAAATAGATCAATCAAAACTATGAATCTAAAAGAAGAGCAAGCATTATGATGAACCCCAATAAAGTATGGAAGGAAAAGAGAAATGGGGAGCCTATTATCTCAATAACATAATGAATCCTCCATAGTCTCAGGCGGAACTGCTCTAGGAAGCAAAGCACAAATCCATCTAGTGACAAATATGAAGCAACATCCCAGGGGGAGAGCAGTTCATATATAGACCCCATGAAAGTAGTCTGAGAAGAGCTCCTAGGAATGAAAACAGTTATAAGATCAGGAAGGGAAAGAAAATTTCTCTAAAAGAAGACTATAGAGGAAGAAGATCATCTGAAGTATTAAGTAGCAGACAGATTGATGAAAGAAGAGAAGACAGTAAGAAGCCTTGGTGGTAGAGAGAACATCAGCTATGAACATGTAAGCTTGGAAGACATCAGCACATTAAGTGGTGATCACATTGTGTATCATTCTACTATAATTAACAATGAATCACATTAAGAAGATTAAGTAAGAAAAGAGTCTACTATCTTGATTTCAGTACATAATTTATCTATGAAAAGTCCCCTTGGAGGAATGAAGTCAAATAAGTGACAAATCTCTGAGTAATCAGCCCATGAAGATTCATAGTATAGAAATTGAAGATGTCCTTCTAAATATCATTATGTCAGAACAGTTGAAAGTGTATATAAAGCAGCAATGATTCTGGAGCAGTCCTAGAAAAGAAATGTTGTGACTTCCTCTAAAAAAATGACAGAAAAAGCAAAAGATTAATGAGGCCAAGATCAGATTCAGTATATTGATGATTGTTGTTGAAAACAGTGGAGGGCTCAATAATAGAATTTATGAAGGGTGTATTAATTATGGGTAAATGTGCAAGCTAAAGTGAAAGCTCTACATATTTTATCAAGGTAATATCAATTGGTACTAAGTACAGGTAGCATGTCTATCAACAGAATATCAAGAGTTATCATGGAGCAGCAATGTGGTACAGGTCCTCAGGATCAAAGGTTATGGCAAGAGTACATCCAGCATGAAAAGGTCAGTAGCAGTACTAAAGGATCAGTATTTTGTTCACACTTGAAGCAGTATCCTTCTCTATATATAAATGCATGCCTTCCACAAGTCAACACTTATATATCTTAAAGGCCTCTTCCTTAATATCAGTTATAACACCATGTGAAGGCTGTTTACAAAGATATCAATTAAACATCATGAAAATTCTTTGTGGAAGATCATCATGACACAATAGTTAAAGTATCTGAAGTTTAAAGGAATAGTTGTGATTACCATTGAAGCTCAAAAGTATTTTATTAGCTCATCCAAGCATACTTCAGCACAAAGTATTTGCTAGTAATCCATCTTTAAAGAGAGATTGATTATTGACATACATACTCCATTATGTCATTAATAATTCTGCATGGTTGATAAGTGAAACTGACCAGTACATTGAAGGGTTTATTTTGAAAATACAGTGTGCAAGTAGTAAAAGTCATTTGGCCTCTCATATTGAAAGATATTGCCTAATCTCACAGTAAGTTGTAAACTCTGGATTGATTCATTGTTCACATCAACAACGAGAACCTCTCGGTATTTAAAAGTAATATCTTTGCCAGAAACCTAGCTCATATCATCACCAACAGGCAGGAAAGGTGTACCACAGCAATACAAGATATATTGGAATCATTATCATAATTGAACAAGTGTGGTACTACAGGTGAGTATTGCAGAAGAAGACATATTCTATCCACAATCTGCCCCAACAAAAATGTATTGGCACACTACATCAGATAGAGACTGAAGTATATTTGAAGCATTCTCAGTATTTTTGGTTAATCCAGTGATGCATCCCTGATTAGATAAAGCTGGTACAATGTGTTCTATGAAGTGTCATTATCCTCACTTTTAGCCTTATACTAGTGAAAGGAGACTGTACTTTGGATTGTACCAATTTACAGTGTATATTCAAGTCCAATAATCCTCAAAGTGTTCTCTCAACAAGTCTTGTACATCACTCTGGAGCAGCATGGTATCACAGGTATCAAAGTCAGCAGAAGAGGGCCTAAACATAACTCAGAGAGAGGAAATGCAGAAAGAAAACTAGGAAATGAGCAACCCTTTGCCATTGATGTCAAAGGGGGAGGAAAAACAAAAAGGGGCTTTTAAAAGGAAATCAAGGGAAATATGTTGCCATCAATGCCAAAGGGGGAGACTATTGGAAATGTTGTCATTGATGGCAAAGGAGATGACAAAGGAGGAGCACTTGAAACATCATTCAAGGGGTAGAGAGGAAGCAGAAGAAACAGAGGAATTGAAGTAGAAGCAACAAAGGAATTAGAGACAGAGCAGTGGAGTTGAAAGGGCCTGAAGGACTGTAATACAGAGGTTTATTTATGAATTAGGGGTTTAATACAGTTTGCAGATTAGGCAGCAATTGAATCCTATATATGGTGAAGGAATTGATGATTTAGTGCAGGGTTAGTATTAATCTTGAAAAGGACCAGAGTTAGAAATTCATGTGTATCTATGGGAAACTCTGTAACTGGTGTGTATAATGTTGTCCCATACACAGTACTTAGAACAGGGGTTTGTTGATAAAATAAATCCATGTAAGTATGCATGTAAATAGAAGAGATTGGTATATGGTATGCAATGAGATTGGATATGCTTTGAATCAGTTGGCATTCACTATTTGAATTATGTTTGAAATTATCCCTAGTTTTGAACAAAGCACTCGTATTCGATTGACATAATAAACAAGTTCAAGAGATTTAAGGTGGCTTTTACAAAGGACTAATATTCAGTTATAGAGTGGATCCTGCATGGACTGTTATGATCATTGATCGAACACTGAATCTAGATCGGGTCGAAAAAAGGTTTTGTTGAAAGAGTTAGCAATACTCTTTCAAGAATTAGTAATACTTTGTCTGCTGTATAAATGCGCTATTGTGTTAATGGTTGGCGATGGTAGTGAAGTTATCCATAACATCAACGGAGAAAACAAACCGGAGGAATAATCAAAATTCGCGTGGAGATTCGGACGGAACCTTGTGTAAATAAGCGGAACCCAAAACGAGCGTTGTGAACAGTAACGGTGGTTTCTGGTATTCATCGCACCACCCTTATACGGAGAGTGGTATTAGAGGAGTTGGGAGCGATTCCATAGATTGATTGACATGTGTCCCCGACCAACATTGCAAAACCACCCTCCACTACGCGCCATCGCGCATTAATGTCCGTGCAAGTTGGCCGAGCGATATCCGTCGGATTGGATGTTGCGGCGCGATGGGATATGAACCCTTCGATCGGGTCGACGGTTAATAGAGGTATGGGTTGTATGTTGGTGTGGGCCAGACTTTAATATATAGTGGTGATTGATAATCAACCAAGGTCCGAATGGTATATGTATACGGTTGGAATTATAAACGTTGACCTTAATGCGTCGGGTTGGAACCTTAGTTATGAGGTTCTACGATAGAATAAAGTCCAGAATATATTAAAGATGTATTAAGGTTGCGAATTAATATGGTTGAAGGGTAGCGCGATAGACTTGTAGCCCTTGGATGAGGGCGATAGTTAGTATATGTATGATGTGGGTCCAATGTGGTTTTTAAATGTTGATGGTTGACCTTTTATTTAAGGTTTGGGTTATAACCATAGTGCAATTAGAAAGTAAGCCTCCGCAAAGTTTTATAACAGTAGACCAGTAATAAATTACAAGGTTTATTATATGTTTGATGGCTGGTATTTTGGGTTAAATTAAATTCGAGTAATTAATCTGAATACTCTTAAGAGTAGGCCCTCATATGGTGAAATTGTAAAATCGATATTAATCATGAGGATTGGAAAAAGCTTCTAAAATTGAAACGAACATTGGCTGAGTTTTATTAAAAAGAACATCGTATATACTTGAGGGTTTATAACCTTATTAATGGAAGGTTTTGCACAGTATTGAAATTTCCAATCGAGATTAAGGTGAGTTGCCCAGATTGTGCATAGTATTGGAGAATAGACCAACCATTTGGGTTATGGTTTCTAAGGTTCAAATATCAAAATAATAATGCCGAGAAGGAACATTAATTGCTTGAAATTTCATAGAGAGCATATATATTGGATTTATGACCATGGCGATATTAAAGTATCCGCATTCAGTTATTTAAACTGCCAGTGAAGGAAACCAAAGCATTGGAATTTGCCCAGATTTAAAGTCAGCAGTTATATATATATTGTAAGACAACTATATATATATATATATACAGGAGACACACAATCACTATGAACAGGAATATGCACAGGAATGAATTTGACAGGTGTATAAGCACAGAAAACTGGAAAATATGCAGAAGACAGTGAGCAGAAGAAGGCAGAACAGTTATCTAATAGCAGTAGAAAAGACAAAGCCAGCAAATTCAAAAGCCAGAATATGGGCTAAGTAAAATTGTCTTTATGTAACCGAAAATGTGAATGTTGTAATTGTTTTTTTGTTTGTGATGCACTAGCAAGTCTCCGGAAGAAAACAAAATCCCACTGTAATATTAAAATTAGTACCTATAGTTATATTTTTCTGAGTGAGATGAAAAGAAATGAGGAGGCAGAAGACCAAGGGGTATGACTATCCATTTCGAATTCCTGGAGGAAAACAAACAGTCATCAAGAAATTTCTATAAGTAATATCATCTTGATATGCATAAAGAGTGAGAGGATTAGAGAGTGAGTGAAGAGAATGCATAAATGAAGCAGTGAAGCAGAGAAGAAGGAGAAGTTGATAGAGAATCTGAAAAGATGCAGAGATGATACAAGGCAGATATGAGAATAGATGAACAACAGAGCAGATGGAACAGAACAGAGCTGATATCCAAGGTAAATCAGCAAGTGTTTCTTTTTGAAATTGTAAGGAAGTTGGAGCTTCCCTATCAAGTTGTAGCTTGATAGATGTCAGTTGTAGCTGACTGAGGTAGGAGCCTCCTGTAGGTTGGTGCCTATAGAAAATAGATGGGAGTTGGTGCTTCCTGGGGACCGAAGTTGTGAAGCTTGTTAAAATGTCGCCGGGCCAGAAGCCGATCGAGGTTGAGCCTCGTAGGTTGGTGCCTCGCAGAAAATTAATGGAGTTGGAGCTTCCTCTTCGTTTGGAGTTGCGTGCACTGAGGCAGGAGCCTCCGTGGGCGTGGGTGCTTGCCGTAAAATTAGTGGTGAGAGGGAGTTGGAGCTTGCCTTTGCATCACAACAATAATAAGATGTGGTTTTCTCCCTTTATGGGTTTCCACTTATATCTGGTGTCTCTGTGCATGTGTTGATGTGATTTATCTAATCTGTTTAATACTTGTTGCTCACATATTAAGATTGTTGTTACATTAACAAATCTGTTTGATACTTGCTGTTCACTAATAAAGATTGCTCACATATTAAGTTGATCATGAAGTAAAGGTGTAAATAAGTTTTAAGAGAAAAGTTTTAAAAGTCCATGTATGTGTTAAACTGATTCACCCCCCCCCCCTCTCAGTTTAACCAAGGGTTCAACAAGGTGATACTTGTTTGGTGATAACAATATTATAATAAAACTATCAACAAGTGTCTCTTAGTCAATTAGAGAATACACCATGCAAATATCCCATCTATGATACTTCTAATCATATTAAGAGGAGCATAGATTATGTAAAGTGAAGAAATATAAACAATCAATCAAGTCTATTCTGTAAATTGCAAAATGAATCAATATATAATCACACAAAACGATAATAGAAAAAAAAGAAAAAGAACTTAATAAATAGTGTTTCCAAATTTCATAACAAAATATTACAAAAGTGTCATGATCGTTTTGTGCAGTAGGTGCAGTCAGACTGTCAAGAATTATAAGTTTATTCTCCCTTCCAAATCTACCCATCTCCCCACCCAAAAAAAAATGAAAATTGAGGGTTATTATATACAAAAAGTTTAATAATTGTTTATATAACTATATCTTAACAACTGTTTTAAATGAAAATAAAATGTTTTCGTTTCTTGATGTCAACTTTAAAACTTTAGACCTTTCTCATTTCAATTGACCTTGAGGACTCCAAACATTCTTCGGCTTTGAATGGTTATAAATATCTCCTCATATAATCCTCCATCGAAATAATTTTACTTAGATTATAATAATTTCATAATTAATATCTTGTATAACACAATTAGGAGTTAGTCTTTAAAAAATCAGATAACAACTCTTAATTAAAATGTCATAAATGTCCTTTCCTTACCTCATCTATTTCTTGAAAGGAAACTATTTAGGCACCTTATATTCCTTTATATATTAATGTTTTATTGATTTGATTTCCCATGATAAATCCTAGTAAATCCTCCAAACTATAATTAAAAGCCTCACTCCTATAATTCTCAAACAAAAAACTAACGAAGTTCAAATAATCGTTTTCGTGAAGTTAAGTAAATTTAAGGTGTGCAAGGCTTTAAAATCTCCAGCCGAGGTGCAGACCCGATGAATTGGGTAGAAAGTTGGAGGGGGGTTAATGGTCCTTGTTTGACCAGATGTAATTGAATTGTTAATATGATTTTTTATGAAGGGTCCATGTTTCATATCCGGTGGAGAGTTGGAGAGTGTATAAACCCCCTCTTCCAACCCAATGACATTCACACGAGTGTAGTGGGGCCTCATATATTACTTTAATCACAATAATCTTAATGAAATATTTTAAAATTGAGCCTTCATTTAATGCAATATCGTTTAATAAGCCTTTTTTTGATATATTTCACATATTTGCAAATGATTTTAATAGAATGTAATAAATTTGCAATAGGCAACTTTAGATATTTCCTATGGCTCTTTTTAATTAATGGTTTTAAAATTTTAGATTGGTTTGTGATTTACAACGCAAAAAACGTTGCACATTCTAGATGGTAAAAAGAGACAAAATATGTGAGGTTTATAAAAATAGTTACTATGGAATAAAATGAAGTATTATTCATGATAGGATACCATATACATTACTGATTTTTCAAATGATTTCTTCTTCTAGTGAATATTGAGACAAAAATTGCAAGCGACCCAAAACCCTAAATATTTTTAATAGTTGATCATAATGTAAATGATTCTGGAGGAGTTAGTTCGAAAATCTAAGGCCTAGTGAATGTCTAAAATATATTTACGTGGATGAATTAATATTTTACAAAGCAAAACAAATCCTAGAAAAAATATTTTTTAAGCAAATAAATTTATTTGGAGCTAAACCAAATTTGAGGAAATGTGTGATACTTTAATAAACTTGTTGTAAATGGAAATGAAATTTAGGAAAAATAATAGCTCACTTTAGTTTTCGGGTGGAGAAAGTCTCCACATTTTCCAGGAAATGTTTTTAACGTCAGTCAAATATTTCATACTTCATTTGACGTGTGTTTATTTTTAGGTATTTTAAAATATTTTAAACTTTAGTTTTCATTTATCATGATTCAAATGTTTTCTAAATAAATAATTTTAGCGAGAATTAAAATTATTATTTAGGTTCCTTTTGGAACAAGGTCTCGCGCATTATAATGGATTTTAGATTAGTGCATAAAAAATATTTTGATAAACTTTTTCATGAAGTGATTTGTTTAATTTTTATGAGATAGAGGAATTTTGATATAGGCTGGGAAGTGTAGATTTTTAGTTATTAGTTATACTAGAGGAATTTGAATATTAACTCTCACATTTTATCTATTTTTACCTTTGTAAAATATGCTTTATGAACTATATATATATATATATGTGGAAGTCAACTCTACTAAAAAAGGGTTATCGTAAGAAAATTTTTATTTATATCTTTTCATTATTTAATTTCTCTCTTTTTTAGAGACTACTCCCCTTTTTCATGGACAACTAGTTGTTTAGCATGTTTAGTTACAATTATGATTATTGATAATGTTTTAGTGGTATATATTATTATGACATCTTAGTTAGTGTTATTAATCAGTGATGCATGTTTATTTATATGTGATAAATAACATAAAAGTAAATAAAATAATTGTAACAACACACATTCTAATGGATATGAGACATTATCTAAATAATGTAGCAAAATATCATTAATGCTATTGTTCATGATTGAAGGATTTTTTTTTTTTTTTTTACTAATTTGATTTTATGTGTGACTAGGGATAACATGTGAAATATGAATCCAGGGGGGCACAAAAGACCGGTGAAAAATATGATAAACACTAATGAGTCAGAATCCCTAGAGGTAGACAAGTTTTCAGAGAGGATCAAATTTACAACCAACATATATCTCCTACTAGGGATGATGCCTCACTGTAAGGCAGAAAGAACTATAGCCCTAGTGCCTTCAAATGGGCATGGATTCAACTCATATTAAGAATTAGACCCTTTGAAATACAAACATCCTATATCATATTTGTAAATAGTTATGAATGATGAAAATTCAACAACTAAGTGAATCTATTGAAAATTCATTTGCTCAAGAAAAATTCACCTTTATGTGGAAGCAATTATTCTTAGTATGAAAGCTCTACAACAAAGGTAATGACTGATGTTTGAGTGTCGAAATAAAGGTTAGGGACTCACTGACTTCGTCACTTAGTTATTCTTACCCTTGTTTTGGAATGTGCGAGTTACCAATGCAATTTCTCTGTAATAGTCATTTCATAATCAGATGGATCATGGAGATTACCATTGGGAAAATCAAATTCTAACATAATTTATGAGTCATCATTCTATTTGTATCATAGCCATCTAATTTCATCGGGTGGTAGGAGTTTTGTTAACAGGGCCATACTTTTCCATCCCATATGACCCAATGGGTCGTTAGATCAAAATACCACTGATCGTTGTATCATATTGGGTGGTCAGGATCCCATTAAAGTTCTCAGATGTTGCAACCCGAGATGAACAATATTCGTTGGATCCGAAAACTATGATTCCTCGCATCATATCAAATTTCAAGGCCACCGTTAAATATCATACATTTTATGGCCTGATATGGTTTACCGTCATTAGACTTAAAAAAAATCCATTTGTTCAATCATGTCGAATCAAGTAGTGTGCATTAATGTTGGCACTTTTCCAAATATGAGGGAATACCATCCATTGGATTTATAACTTTATAACTGTTCGATTATGTCAGGAATATGATTCCAAGCTTCTGACGAATCTACATAAAAAATCAAATCATTTAGCATATATTTTGTAAGGTTCGAGCGATCAAAATGAATTTCGATAAAAATAAAGCATATCGAAATTTCAAAAAAGGAGAAAATTTTAATACTGACCATTTTCCATTTTTACAGGATGTTGTGTCATTCTCATAGTCATAAGAAAATTAAGATAGTCAAAACCCTATATTTTTTAACAAGAGGAGGGAAGGAATCTTTTGTTGTAGACAAATTCAAACCCTAATCTATCCAAGGAAAGAAAAAGAAAATCTTTACATCTTAACCTTTGAACTAATCAATAGCAAGAATGAAACAAAGATTAATCACGTGAAAACACAATATATAAAAGCTTATGATTTCAATGGTTATTAGCATACAAGACATTAGGGTGATTACAATAATGATTCAAGGCATATCGATCATATTTTGATATATGTCTCAACCTTCATAGAAGAATTTCAAAACTATATAAAAATAATTGCATTCTTATAGTTTACTAATTAAAATATTGTATAAATTATGGTACTGTTTTAAGGTAATAACGATGGCATTCTTTTTAAACCAAAGTTCGACTGAAACAATGAGACTAGTTATTAGGGTTTACTTCCCTTTTTGTGTACACTATATGAGTTTCCAAAATCATATGTCACTCAGTTGCCAGCAAGAATCCATGGCCCCGAAGAAGTCATCCACTATCATGAATAAAGAAATTCCATCCTTTTTCATTCACATATAATCATGAAATTTAGAAGCTTCAATTTTATTTCATTGATTAATTATTATGGGATGATCACACACTAGGATTTAACCCAATGCAACTGACCTTGCTCCACTTCTAGCGAGTGTATATAGCCCCAACGAAGATGCCAACATTTCCCATTTTGAAGGAACTTAATGGGATAATTATGCGTTGGGGTAACTCAATACCACATATATGGCTCTGCTGCCAGTGAGCATCAACAATCTTGGAAAAATTATTTGTATCCCCCACTATGAAAAAGGATTAGTTTCAAGTATTTGTGAATAGTATGATGATTAGGGAAGGTCTAATGCATGGAGTGTTAATTTAACTAGCTAGTACATTAAGAGTTTTAGTATCATTGGGTTTTTTGAAAGCTAAACCTTGTGTCTATAGTTTTAGTACTAATAAAGTATTGCAATTCCTCAAGATATTTATGTCTAAGTGATGCAAAGATTCTACATAAATCAGAGTAGAGAACATAGAAGGGTGTGTATTTCCTTTGGCATGAAAATCCTCATCAAAATATTCATTAAAACCACATTCAATTCAACTCAAAATATATATAAAGAAGAGAGAACCGAACACAAACAAAATACTTGTATATAATATTAACAAGAAATTTCAAATTCAAACCATTTTGGCTGAATATTACAATTATTGGCCTCTCGGCTCTCGCCCCCTTTACATAAACTCTCACACCATTTCTCTCTATATCTTTATGTCTTCCATCCTCACACAAACCTCATATTTATACATAATTGTGGATTAATTTCAATCCATGATTTCCTCCACAAATATCTCAACCAAATCCTAAAATATCTTTATCCCTCCTTTGACTCAACTAAGTTCCTGTTGTTTCATTAGATTTTGTGCCAAATTTAGGTTATCCTTTAAGAGTTGGAGAAATTTTTGTTGATGCTCGATGTGATCTTCCACTGCTTGAACCTTAGAATTTACTATTAAAGATGATGTGATGCACGGTGGATGATATCCATAAAGTGCCATAAATGGGGTCATTTTTGTTGCAGTATGGAAGGAAGTGTTATACCACAATTCAGCCAGAGGTAACCACTTGACCCATTGTCTTTTTTTATCAGATACAAAACAATGAAGATATACTTCGAAACATTTTTTCACTATCTCAGTTTTCCCATCAGATTTAGGATGATAAGATGAGAGCTATGAGCTAGTTGAGTACCCAAACAAGAAAACAATTTCTTCCAAAAATTTCCAGTAAAAACAGGATCTTTGTCGCTTACAATAATCTTTGGGTTTCCGTGTATCTTTTGAATTGTTTCCATAAATGCAGTAGAAATTGTACTTTCTTTAAATGGATGAGATAATGCACAAAAGTGTGCATACTTGGTAAGTCTATAAACTACCACCATTATGACACTCTTTCCTTCGGACTTAGGTAAACCTGTGATAAAATCCATTGAAATCTCCTCTCAAATTTGACTTGGAATGGATAAAGGTTGTAGAAGACCTGGGGTCTTAATTTTCTCAACTTATTTTGCTAGAAAACCAAACATTCCACCACAAACTTTTGAATATCAGATTTAAGGCCATCCCAAAAAAATTCCTTCTTCACCCTATGGTAATTTTTTAAAAATCTTGAGTGTCCTCCTAAGGGAGAATTGTGCAATTCCAAAAGAATATTTTGTTCTATTTGGGAATTATTACAAAGATATAAGCGATATTTGTACCATAAGGAATAAATTTTCCAATTAAATGTATTAGATGTACAAGGATCTTGCTGCAAATTTTGAATGAGTGTCCACAATTCTTCGTCCTTCTTCCATTCATCCCTTGCTTCAGTTATCCAATATGGTTGGATAATATAAATGGAACAAAGAAATGCTTCCACCTCTTCATCCTTTATTAAGAGTGCATCTACAACAACATTTATCTTCCCTTTTTGTAGATGATTTTAAAGTCATAACCCGACATATGTGTGACCCATTTTTGGTGCTCTTTTGAAGATAGTCTTTGTTCCAAAAAGTATTTAAGACTATCATGATCAGTTTTTACCTTGAAGTGTCTTCCCATTAGGTAACATTGCCATTTATTTAGTGCATGTAGTATTTCCAACATTTTCATCTCATAAATACTTTCCTTTCATTGGATGACTTTCAAAAGCAATGGGTGTTCCTTCTTCCATTAAAACAACACCAATTCCATTTCATGAGGCATCACATTCCACAATAAAGGTTTTTGTGAAGTCTGGCGTAGCTAAGACCAGTGCTAAGAACATTGAATCTTTAAGATGTTCAAAGGCCTTATTTGCTTCAGGAGTCCATGAAAATGCATCTTTTTTCAATAATGTTGTTAGAGGTGCTGCTATTCTCACATAATTATTAACAAACTTGTGATAATACCCTGTTAACTCGAGAAATCCTCGCAACTTATTTATGGTTGTGGGGAATTTCCATTCCTTAATGGATTTAATTTTGTTAGGGTCTACCTTAACACTGTCATGAGATACCATATGACCCAGATATTCCACCTCTTGTACTCCAAAGAAACATTTGGAGTTTTTTGCATATAATTGTTTCTCCTCCAATAGTTTGAGCACCCTGTCAACATGTTTAACATGATCCTTCCAAGACCTGCTATAGATTAGTATATCATCTACAAATACTAACATAAATTTTCTAAGGAAGGTTTTGAAAATGTAATTCATCAACCCTTGAAATGTAGAAGGTGCATTGGTAAGGCCAAAAGTTATGAACAAAAACTCATAATGACCCTCATGAGTTCAAAATGTTATTTTTAGAATATCTTCAGTCTTAATTCCAATTTGATGGTATCCTGAATGAAGATCCAACTTGGTAAAATAGTTTTCTCCATGTAATTCATTCAATAATTCATCAATAACATGAACGAGAAATTTATCTTTAATAGTGAGCTTATTGAGCTCCCTATAATCTGGACACATGCAGCATTATCCATCATTCTTATGCACCAATACTACTGGAGTAGAGAAAGAACTTTAAGTAGGTTGAATTATACCATCCTCTAACATTTCTGCAATCATACGTTAAATTTCACTCTTTTGGACATAAGGATATCTATAAGTCCTGATGTATGGAGGAACACTTCCTGGAATCAAATGAATAGCATGATCATGATCACGAATAGGTGGGAGTCGTTTGGGAGTTTCAAACACCTTGGAATGATTGTCCAAGAAATTTTGGAGATCTAGAGAAATAGATGATTTTGATGTTGGAACTTCTAGTGAGGATAATTGTGCAATTATGCCTCGTTTCTTTCTTCAAAAATTTTTTCATGACATTAGAGCTTATTGTATTTCTCGGCTTCCCCACGATACCCCGTAATTCAACTTCCTTTCCTTCTGAAAAAAATTCAAGAAAATTTCTTGAAAATTAAAAGCTACTGTCCCCAAGTATTGTAACCATTGTACTCCTAGTACAACATCATCACCTCCCATTGGAATGGAAAGCATTGGAATATTCAATACATATTCCCCCATGGTTAGCTTGATATTATGGAATTTTCCAGTGCAAATTATAGTTCCTCTGTTTGCAACCATCACTTGACATTCTGGTGCTGGGTATGGGAAGCAATTCAATTCCTTGGATACTTTACAATGAATAAAATTATGGGTACTACCCGAATAAATCAAAAATATTACCTTTTTCTTCTTGATATGTCCTTCTATCTTGAGAGTTTGAGGAGTGGTAATTCCTGCCAATGCATTACATATGGTCAGAGTCATTTATTCTTCTTCTGGGGTTGGTTCCTAGCGTATATCCGCTTCTTTTGAAGTTTCTTGTTCATTTTCTTACTCCTCTTCACAATCTATGTAAACTAATTTCGTCTCAGCACACTTCTGACCTTTAATGTATTTGTTATCACAACTATAGCAAAGCCATTTTTCTCTTTTTTCTTCCAATTGTTGTGGTGTCAACCTTGTCGGTTGCGGAATTCTAGGAGTAGAAACACATCCATATTTATAGATGTGAATGGTAGGCTTCTTGTCACCATAATTCTACATTCAATTTTTCTTCCCAAGCTAAATGCCTTCTCCAATGAATCAGGTTCCCAAAGGAAAACCTCATGTTGGATGTTATCCTTTAAAATCCCTATGAAGACATCAATCTTGTGTCCCTCTGGAATATCAGTTACCCTTATATTCAATTTTTGGAAGTCCTCAATGTGCTCCACCACTAAACCATTTTGTTTGAGATTTATCAATTGGCTAAATAAGGTTTTTCTCTTTGTATCCTCATAATGTGCTATCATTTCCTCCATAAAAATTGACCAAGTGAATTTTTTTACAGGTGCAAAGCCGTCGATACCACACAAATGCATTTTGTTCTAAATGTAAAGTTGCAATGAGTACCTTTTGTGTATTTTGCACATTATTGAGATCAAATATTGCTCCATATGTAGTATCCATGTTACGGGATCCTTCCCATCAAAATCCTCATATCCATATTTGGAATATGGTGGTTCTTCCATCCAACATTAGAGTTTATGAAATCACGATTAAAATTTAATTTTTCTCATCATGAGCTTCCTCTACTCTCTTTTTGCCATTAGGAATCATTTCTTGTATCAACTTTGTCAAACCTTCCTTCAAGCCTTCCATGTCTACTTTTATATCATTCTTCATGTTTTCCATGTTGTCTTTCATTTTTTCATCGATCTTAGCTTCCATGTCATCCATCTTAGCTTACATGCCACTTCCATGCCATCCATATTAGCTTCCATGCCATTCTTCAAACCATCCATCTTAGCTTTCATGCCTTTCTTCAAACCATCCTTTTTAGTTGCCATGCCTTTCTTCAAAAATTCCATTTCATTTTATGTTGCTCTTTGCGAGAGCGAAAATTGGTGCACTTGCTCTTGTAATTTTGATATCTCATGTTGCCCTTCTTCCTCTTCATGAGTCATAGTAGAGCCTTCTAAAGGCTTAATGGGTGTTGAATTATTTTTAGGCGGAATTTTAGAACCCAATACTGATATCTGTTCTTCAATATTCCCCTTGGAATCAATTCAAACTGATTTTTCAAACAAGTTATGCAATTCGAAAAAAAAAATAAGCACCTTTTTCTTTCTTTTGAGGAGCTCGATATTGAAACTGCATTATCTCTGTGATTTTGGATCTTCAATATCTGAAATTTGGTCTTGCAGTATCCCTCTGAATCTTCTTTTGAATGCCATAGGTATGACCTGATTTGGATTCTTCAATGAAAAGTTATGCCCAATCTCCCACAATGACCTAATTATGGACTAGTTTAGTAGAGCAAACTTGTATGACGTTCCACGTGTCATTATTTCCTCCTTCGGCTATGAAATTGGTATAAAAGAAACTACATTCTGTACTGTACTTGCAGCCACTTCTTACAAAATTCCAATTTGATGATTAGAGAGAGAGTTATGATGATTTTCCCACGACGGTCACCTCTTTGAGATGAAATTCGGGAGCCTGAAAAACCCCTAACTTCCACAGATCATATCTCTGAAAATATTACGAACAAAGATCTGAAATTTTTACACGAAATGCCTCAGGATCTCGACTTCTCGTGGTAACAATTTTATCTTCGTAACCTTCGAAGAATTTTTTTTATAGTGCAAATTCCATGATTTCCTGTTTGGAGTAGCGAAACCCTAGAATCCAAAACTCTCATACCAAATGTTATGAAACCAGCTCCAAGAATAGAAGAAAAGAGAGATTAATGCCTTATAAATAATCCAATTCAAGGGGGAAACCTCCTTTACATTACGTAAATGAATCATTCTTGGATTATACAAATGAAAAAACCTCCTTTCTATATATAGGATTCCATGGGGTCATAATATAATCCTAACCAACTTAACAATAATAATGTAAGGGCACAATAATAACAATATGGGTGTTACAGGGGTACAACAATAACAATAAGGGGGGCTACACTAGCAACAATAAGGGACTACACTAGTAATATAGGGAGCTAAAAATGGCCAAGACTTAAAGCACTACTTTCAATGATGATTTGGGGCTATGCCCTACGCTATGTACATATTATTTCTTGTTGTTTGATTTATGTTTTTATGTATTCATGTGAATAAGTGTTGTCCGTGAACATGTTTTGGATTCTTAATTTGTGTGTGTTTGAAGTCTAAAGAGTCTTATGACACTTCAAAAAAAAAAAAATTAAACCTTTGGTCCTTCTTCCTGATGTTGGTTATTTCTTTCAGTCGATGAAGTTCCCACGGAAAATATGATCCGAACTTGAGGCGAATTTGGTTAAACCATGAACTCATGTCTATTTGGGAAACCATATGCCTATATTTGGTTATTAATGTTTTTTTTTTTGTGCTTATCCAACTAGTAGAAGAGGAGAAGGGGAAAAAATATAAACGAGAAAACCTAAATCATAGGTATTTATATACTTCTTTTAAGGAACAACCTCTCTAATCTCAATAAGTTAGGATCCCTCTTCCGCCAAAAAATAAATAAGTGTCAATGCACGATCCTATAAAAAATAAATATAGGCGAAAGAAGAGAAAGGGTTACTACATGTTGGCTCCCTGTAATTTATGAGAGTGGCAAGAATAAATGCTACAGGGGCCACATCAGAACCACTTTGGAATCCTAGGATCTAGCCTTCCTGGATTCAGAGAGGGATATATCTATTAGTGTCTTTGAATGATATATATTTATGCTTAATTATGATATTAGGCTAGTTATGAAGCTCAAAGGAACTTGTTTGTTTGATTTATTGGTTGGGATGGATATCAGAAAAGGAAAAGGTCACTAGAAGGCTAAAGGTGAGAACAGGTTGAAAAATGTTTCAGCTGATAGGATAGGTTAAAAGACAATATCAATCCATTGGGCTTATGGAGTCACAAAAGGATTTAATTGTACAACAGATTTACAAGGGTTACCATGGGGAAAGTCATCTATATCAAAGGATCTCTTTAGATTGATTTGTGGCATGAAACATCAAAAGTGTTGTGAAAGAAGCAAAGCTAGCAACCAATTAAGAATCTATTAACTTCACTAAACAAGAAAAGCCTTTCAAAGTAACTGTTTGAAGCAAGCCAAAGGACAGGGCATACCATAGACTTCTTTGGACAAAATTTTACTAAAGCACACTTTTCAGACAAGAATCCAATAATCTAAAAGACTACTTTCAGAAAGGAGAAAACATATAAGAAAACGAAGGGCAACCTAAGATCAGGTAAGAACTTTGAATCTATCATGATTTTAGCATACTCTAAAGGGAAACATTCAAAACAACTGTTAAAGACATGACCAAAGGACAAGGCTAACCACAGACTTCCCTGGTTTAGACTCTACTTAGCATGCAATGAAAATATCATTCAAGAACAATGTCTTAAGTTTTACACAGCAAGACATGGGCTCACCAACATTCCTTGACTAGTTATACTCTATTGAATAATTCCAAAATTAACTATTAGAATAAAATATAGAGATAAAGATTTCAGACAGAAATAGGGTACTTTGCAGTAAATCCTACTCTAAACTTTATGTTCTTTATCAGAGAAAATGGACAGTATGAAAAACACAGAAAAAAAAAATACAGTGAGGAATAAAATCACCATTAACATAGACCAGGATCCCATGAATCAACTTGTATTATTGATGTTCAAACCTGTTACATTCTTCATGTATAACAAGTCTCTACAGCTCAAAACTTCTCTTCTCAGCCTAGTGTTCTTCAATTACATCATAGCACTTCAACAGCTTCAACAACTATTTACACTTTGATAATAATTCATCTAAGTGTTCTAATTTGTTCATTTAAGACAGAGTAAATGCTTCTTGACCTTAGGGAATTTAGTACATAACCCAAGATAAAGAATATCTGATGTTTTAACTCTGTTAAATGAATGTTTTATCAAATTCTGATCTACTTAGTCACTTATGTTGACTTTTAGGCATATTTGGTAGGCTGGCAACAACTTCGGAGTTGTCTATGTAAAATATCTTTGACTGTGCATTCAATTTGTATTCTTTTGAGTTAAATATAACTGTAGGTGGCATTTTTGGATTCTGGGAGATTAATTTCTTCATTGATCTAGCATTTGAAGCGGTCCCTTTGCTAAAATGTCTTATTTTGTGGCTTTAAACTCTGATTAGGCCTCTGATAATACTTTTTAGGCCTTCTTTAATTATCTCCGGTCTCTGTCCTTTCTGCTGACTGTTTTTACTTTAGTTCTTTTGTTTTTTGCACCCTGTCTTTATCTATGATCTACTTGATTAAGTCTTTAACATGTAACTTTCACTGATCTTCATCGTTTTTCTGTTGTGTACAGGTGGCTTTTCTTCACGCTGGAGAGTTTTTTCGGATAACCAATGTCCATGAAACATTGATTAAAACCCCGAAATTACACCCTAAAATCTCCCTTTCTGCTTTATCCTGCCTCAAGGATCGTCATCCTAAGGTTTCATGCCACGCAGATGGCTGTGGGAGGGCCTATTCAATTAGCCACCATTTTGAAACCTACAAACAAACCAAAAAACAATTATAAAACCTGCGTTTCGAGGGATAAACTGCTTCAAAGGTGATGGCGAGGGTGAAGGAGCATTTGCAGAGGAAGGGAGGTGTGCAGTGGAGGGGTTCCACTGGCGGAATCATGAAGAACAATGGTGAATTCAAATAATGGCATGAAATGAAAAAGGTGGTTTTTCATAAAAAAAGCGTGGTATTCGCGCAGGGCACGGGCGGTAAGTGGTAATGGGCTAAATGAATGCAATACATGTCAAAGGCTGACGCGTGTCCCTAACGAAACCACTTATTTTGCATGGAAGATGCACGTTGGAGTGTTTTGGGCGCATTGAGTGCGAAATGGAGCGTAGACCGTCCAATCTGGGGGAGCCAAATCGACGGTGGAGAGGGAGCGCGATCGAACGGAGTATCGATGGAAGGGGATGGTGGAGGACAGGTGTCAGGAAAGGATTAGATGATAGGAGGAGAGTGGAAGGTGGTCCAATAGGGTGTTTACTGGTGGGAAAGCGCGATGGCTGTCGAATTGGAATGATCGACGGTGGAGATCGGTCCACTAAGAAAACAGATGGGGGCGGGGTAAGAACATGGGAAAATGGGGCTGAAGGAAAAGGGAAGGCGCGATCCCGTGGGAAATAAATAGGACCAAGGCTAAGACGGAAAGGGCTGAGGGAATAACGCATGGTCGCGCCCTTGGGTCATATGAGAAACAGGAATAGAGGGCTTAAGCTTGAAAGGGCTTAAGGCCTAATTGTAATAAATGGGTTGGAGATAAGAGTGAAAAGTGGGTTTTGGAAGCCTTTTTTAAAGGTTCCGATAGGATAAAAAGGGTAGTTTAAATCATATAAAAGGGATTTTTTATGATTTAGAGGGTTTTTATGGGAAAATGAGGGTAAATGAGGAATAAAAGGGGATTTTTAGGGGAATGAGATGAATGTTTAGGATAAGTGAAGATAAGTGAAAAATGGGTGGAATGGGGCTTATGAAATGAACTGATGGAGAAGGGCTTGAAAATAGTTCCTTTGGTATCATCAGGATAAATTTATAGGCTTTGAGTGAAGATTTTAGTGGAGTGTTTCTTTGAAGATAATGAACACAGTGAGGTTTCAAGAACTCACGGATTTTTCACAAAAAAATGTTTCTTGAAAGCTAAAGACATATTTAGCCATCATTAGGTATAACAAAATTTATAGATGGCTAACAGTGGCTCCACTTGGGGAGGGAAGATCCTTGGAGGTGTCAAGAACCTCAGAGATAAATCTCTGGAAAGTAGAACAGTTCCTTGATGTTTTGTTGCACTTTGACAACCTCTTTCTTCTTTGGTCATGCTGCTTAAAAATATGATCAGTATTTTATCATAATAAGATGATTTCCCCCCAAACATTATACCTACACATCCTACTTTTCCTACCATTTTTTCTTCAGTGGGTGTACTTGGATTTGCAAACCCTTTGACATCAATCGTTTTGTTCATTTAAAAAAAAACAGGAAAAACTAATCTATTGCTACCCTTATTTCCTCCCTGAGTTCAAATTAAATAGTTGAACTCAGTACTTCTCTACCTAATCTATTATCTGTCAAGATTAAATTGTTTGACAGATATTCATTCTCTATATTCTAAAACATAAATTTAAAACATAGTCAAATCAGGATTAAACTGTCTGATTTGCTATGGTGTCTATGGATGTATGTACAAGCTGCACATATACTTTATTTGCAGAAAATATAAAACAAAATTGTGAAGGCTTAAGATCTGAAAATTATGAACATCCTTATTTCTTTCTTTGGCTCAGATTTTGAGTTTGTTAGAACCATTTCTTTTCTATCCTTATCTACTCTACTGATAAGCCAAGATTACATAGTTTGGAAAATATGTTTTCACTAACCTATTAGGATAAAATTCAAATTTATTCAATCATGATTAGGCTGTATGACTAAATAACAGTTTTCCTCTTTTCAAGTAGTGGCATTTGAGCTTACTCACTTTAAGATTTTTCTCTTTTTTGGTATGGGGCTGTACCTTTTCTTTTAATCTGCCTTCTTTTCTCTTTTTCTTTTGTTTTTTGTATTTTCATTTTCAAACTTTCTTTCAAGCAATGTTATTTACAATGAATTAAAAACTTGGAACAAAGATTTTAATAAAAGTAATGTTTGAGCATCCTGCCATTGACAGAACCTCAAAAAAGTTCTGTACCATCCATCTCTTGAAGGAAAAAGGCATTGTTACCAGTAGCATAATAAATGAGATAAGGGCCTTTCCATAAATTTTCAAACTTTCCATGTTTGCCATTATCTTCTTTCCTAGAATCCCATTTTAGTACCTTATCACCAATTTTAAAATCACTTTCCTTTGTTCTTTTATCAAACAGCTTCTTGATGTTTTCTTGTACATGTTGTGCTCTGTTGTATACTTCCTCTCTGGTTTGTTGTAAATGTACAGTTTGGTTTATTGTTCTTGTCATATCATTTTCTTCAGATTGCACTTCCTGGATCAAATTCATGACTGGCACTCCTAGACTCGTTGGAAATATTGCATCTGCTCCATAAACTAGCTGATAAGGGGACATTCTAATTGAATTTTTGACTATAAATATGTCTACCCAAAGTGCATGTACCGGCTTGTTGTGCCATGATTTTTTATTCTTTTCCAGCAATTTCTTTATTATGTTTACCAAACTCTTGTTTGAGGATTCTGCTAGACCATTACCTTGAGGGTAATAAGCTGTGGAATGGCCCAATATAATCTGATATTTACGACAGAAATCAACCATATTTTTGGATTCAAATGCAACAGCATTATCTGTGATAATTTTCCTAGGACATCCAAATCTAGACAGGATATGATTTTCAAGGAATTAAATGATAACTGAGTTTGTGGAATTCCTAGAAGGGATGGCTTCTATCCATTTGGTAAAATAATCAGTGGCTGTGAGGATCCATTTATGTTGGGCAGATGAGGCAGGATGGATTTCCCCAATAAAGTCTAGACCCCACTGTTGAAAAGGAGCTTCAAAAATGATTGAATGCAAGGGTAAGGGAAACAATTTTCTTTTGCCTTCAAAGATTTGACATTTATGACAGGCAATGACCATTTTGTGGATATCTTGAAAGAAGGTGGGCCAATAATAACCAGCTCTAAGGATTTTATTCACTGTAGTCTTCCAGTAGAGATGGCCTCCACATTCTCCTTCATCAAATTCATGCTTGATCTTATCTGCATCATTCTCACGCAAAAAATTAAGCAATAATCCACTATCATTTCCAATATAAACACTTATCTAAAATGCAGTAATTTACAGCTTTTAACTTTAAAAATCTTGCCTTTGTTTTAGACAAACTAGGAGGGACATTTAGAGTAAGTAGCACATACAAAATATCAACATACCAAGATGAATTCAGAAAATGATCTTCAATAACTGGAGCTGTCAACTCCTCCTGTTCATCTAATGCATTAAACATGTTTATATCAAGAGCATGAAAGTTATATTCAGCCATAATTTTTTCTAGTCCTTGAACTTTTATGAGCTTAGTGGGCTTGATTTCTAAGTCATATTCTAATATTACCGCAATCCACTTTCCTCTTTTACCATCTGGATCTTGTGTCAAGATGTCTTTTACCACTGAATGAGGCACAAATGCTATGAAATGTGAGTGTAAAATGTAAACTCTGAAGTCCTTTAAGGCTTTGAACAAGGCAAAGGCTTTTTTTTCCATTATATTATACTTCAAAGGTGCATCTCTTAATGCCTTGCTGAAAAATGCAATAGGCTGCTCTTGTCCCTTCATGTTTTTCTGTAATAGGACAGCAGCCACTGTATGTTCTGATGCAAATGAAAAAATGAAGAAATCTTTTGTAAAATCAGGATTAATGATAACTGGTGTTTTGGTAAGTGCTTTTTTTACTAGCTCAAATGATTTCTTTGCTTCTAAGGTCCATTTAACTCCTTCTTCTCTCTGAAGAATATTTTTCATGTTTCTAAAGAAGTTCGACTAGGTTGGGGTATGAACCTTCTCAAGGAATTAATCTTTCCAATGAAATATTGAAGTTCCTTGATGTTTCTAGGGTGATTGATTTGCAATATACCTTCAATCCTCTTTGGGTCTATCTTTATTCCCTCTTCAGATATGATATGTCCAAGAAGTTTTCCTTCTTAGAGACCAAACAATGTTTTATTGGGATTTAGGGATAAACCATATTTTCTACATTTCTAAAATACCTTTCTTAGGTGTATTAGGTGTTCTTCATCTATTTTGGAATATACTGTGATGTCATCTAAGTAAATCACAATGAAGTAGCCTATTTCTTCTGAGAATGCAATATCCATGGCTCTCTGAAATGTGGCACCAACATTCATTAAACCAAAATGCATTTTCACATACATGAAAGTACACCAAGGTGTAGTAAAGGTTGTTTTAATTTGATCATCAGGGTGTACCAAAACTTGGTTGTATCCTGAGCGACCATCTAGCAAATAAATTCTTCTAGAACCTACTACCCTTTGCAAGATATGATCCATTTTGGGCAAGGGATAGTTGTCCTTTAAGGAGGCTTTATTTAAGTTTCTAAAATCAATACAAAGCCTTATTTCTCCTGTTTTCTTCCTAACAGATACAAGATTGGATACCCATTCTGAGTATCTCACAGGGACAATAATTCCAGCATCATACATTTTTCTAATTTTTTTCTCTACCAGAGGTAATTGAATAGGGTTGATTCTGTGCAATTTTTGTCTAAAAGGCTTTTGGTTTCTTTTGAGGGGTATCTTATGCTGGATTATTTCTGTATCATATGATTTCAAATCTTGATAACTCCACGCAAAAACATCAGAAAATTCCATAAACAGCTCAAGATATTTCAATTTGATGTGAGCTGGCAGTGTTTTGGATAATTTGATCATTTTAGGTTTTGACTCACTGCCTATATTGCACTCTTCTACCTCAGCTTCAGTAGGTTCTATTTTCGGCCTTTTTGCAACATCATTAAAGTCAAACAATTCTTCCAAGGGTACCAGTCCCTTTGGCAAGCTTTTAGTTTTAGATTGCAGCACTTCTAGATCCTCTTTTCCTAAATCTGTGTAGTTCTCTATTTTATGTTTGGGTACTTGGGTTAACAGATTTATATCAGCAATATTAGGAGTTTATTCTTCTTTGAAAAGTGGTTTTTCCTTAGTAGGACTGTCTCCTTCATACTCTGAATTTGAGTTTGGAATTTCAAATTCATTTTTGGACTGCAGGAAGTCTTCTATTTGTTTATCTCCTTCAAAAACTTGCCAGTATTTTTCATTGTCTGGGACTGCTGGTCTATATTTGACTTTGACTGTGTATTGTTTTCTTTCATAAGGCTTCAAACATGTACTAGCAGCAAAGGCTAATCCATTGGCAATAATATTTTGGTTCATAGGGACAAAATTGAGTTCAAATTCTGCAAATGATTTCAAAAGGTCCATGACATCATATCTATAGGCTCTCAGTCTGGGGTGTTTAGAAATATATTCCCCATTTACTTGCCTAATTATCAATTTTGAATCCCCATGGACTGTTATCCTCTTGGCTCCTAATTTTCTTAGCAAGTGTAGTCCTAAAAGGAGTGCTTCATATTCTGCTATGTTGTTGGTGCAGTGAAAGTTTAATTTGTATGACTGACCTTCTACATGATTATTTTCAGTATTGTGTACCCATATGCCTTCCCCTGCACCAGTTTTAGTACAAGACCCATCAAAACTCATGCTCCAAAGAGGATTATTTTCAGATTTCTCATTAATTTCCTTTCTTTCCTCTATGTTTTGTTTATTTTGATCATCACTGTGTTCTTTTTCAGGGTCTGCACTATGCTTGTTCGTGTCTTGTTCCTCAAGATTTTCAATGTGTTGAGGAATTTCTCTTTGATTGCTATGATTAGCACTATTTTGATGACTGTTTTGTAGCTTAAGACCTTTATTTTGCTTGTTGTAATTTTTTGAATTAGAAAACTGTTTTGTGGATGATTTTTCTTTCCCTTCCTCTTGTTCTATGACTACCACTATGTTGGTGGAAGTTTCAATTTCTAATCCTTGCTCATTAGGAATCTCATCATTGTAAAAAATGATCGAGTCAAGGTCAGTAGTTATAGAACAAAGAGGGGAGTTTTCTAGTCTTTCCTGGCTACTCACCATGTATTTCATGTGTGTTTCCCTATATAGCCTTCTAGGTTGACTGAAAACATGGATGGTGGCATAAGTCATATCCATTTGCATTGTGCCTTGTAATTTAGCACCCCAAGATATTGAAAGGAGCATGCCATATTTGGGGGGTATATCAGCCACTACAATGTCCATTACCAGGATTTTGGCTGGGATTTGTGCTAAATTGACATAGAGATATTTTATTAGGCCTAGGCAATTGACTCTGCTGGAATCAAAGGAGTATAAATCTTTATAAGGTCTGGTTACTTCAAGGCCTAATATTTCCATTACACTTTGGGCATTAGAATGTGTGATGCTTCTGAGTCAAGCATGGAATTGTGCAGAATGTTATCATGGATGTTTAGGCTGACATAAAAAGGAGGAACTACTCCTTCTTGAAATTTTCCTTCAATTTTTGGTCCAAATAGGAGCTCAGGTTGGTCATCATTTAAGTTAACCGAGTCATTGTGATCTCCTATGTTCAAAGCTTTTAACAATTGGGACCTATATACATCTTGAGTGACTAACTCAGTGAGAGGGATAGAGATTTTTATCTTGGAAATTTCACTCTCTATGCTGAAAGGAGTTTGAGTTTTAGAAATGTTTAATTCAGCCTTTTTAGTCACTGTTTTTTCAGCGAAATCAGCTTGATAATTTTTATTATGAATAGCAGTTAAAATGATTTTTTCAGGAGCAATAGCGGAGGTACTAGTGCTGCTAAGGTCACCACTATGTTTGTCATGAATTTGAGTGTTTTTTCCCTTGTTTTTATTATAAATTTCAGCCACTGTGTTTTTGTTTTCTATTAAATTTTTAGACATATTTACAGGGTTGTTTTTGGCAGAAATTTCAGAGGTTTTCCTTTTGGGAGTTTCTTGATTATTTTTACTTATAAGGCCATACTGTTTATGCACTTCCATTATAGCATTCTCAAAGCCTTGTTTGTAATATTCAGATTCTGGGCTTTCTTCATCATAGGGTGCATATACTCCTTGTTCTTCTTCATTTAGGAAAACAATATCCTCATTGTTTACTCCCAATAAGTTTGTGTGATTTCCATCTACTTCTTAAATCACCCCCTCATCCTCATTAGCATAATTTTGGTGGAAAGGAGGTTTGACTTGCTGATTAGGACCTCTTTGTCTAATTTGAGGGGGATTCATTCTAAAGTTTTGGTTCTGATTTTGGTTTTTGTTTTGAGGAGCTATTTGGTTTTCTTTAGGATAAGCTCTCTCATTCATGTTTATTATTTCCATCATCATTTCCATGGTTCTAACCAAACTATCAATTTTGGCATCTGATGTGGAGGGTCCTGCTTTATCTTTGTAGGTAACCTTTTTCTCTTCTTTCAGTCTTGCCCTTCTGGTATTCAGGTTAGCTTCTACACTTACCGCCCCTTTCTGCATATCTTCTAATGTGAGGGGTTCTATCCTCCTTAATTAATAACACATGTCTGGATCATATCCTTCAGGAAAATTTATTAAGGCTAAGCCTTGAGGAGGTTTAATTTGTGGAGGGAGTGCATTATAAACACTATTGAATCTAGTGCAATAATCTTGGACACTCTCTCCAGAATTTCGTTTAATATCATTATATTCTGATAGGATTTGTAGGGGATTTATTTTAACTTCACATTTTTTTAGGAACAGTTGATGGAAAGCAGGAAGATCGTTGATACTGTTAGGGGTTAAGCCTTTGAACCATTTTCTTACTTCTCCCCCTAAGCTTTGAGAAAACATTCTAAGTTTTATAGTTTCATCATCTATTTCTTGTCTGTCAAAGTAATCATTCATTCTATCCACATGTTGTTGTGCTGTAGTAGAACTACTAGCATCATATAATAGAATCTTGGACTATTATTCCTGTGGTAGAACAAGTAAAGGCAAAGGAAGTACTAAGGGAGCATACCATGTCGCCATGATATGAGGTTGTGGAAACAATGGGGGATTCACAAGTGGAGGAAGGTGAGGAAGTGAAGTAGTTTGAACTGTGGATGTATGAATGGATGTAACAGAAGTACTTGGACCAGATAAGTACTGTTGAACATATTTAGGATGATAGAAACCAAAATTATGAATGATATGAATATCATGCGGTGTAGATGGAGGGGTTTCTCTGCTATCAGTATGGTCACCACTAGATTGGGGTGAACGTGGAGGCTCAAAGTCTATCTGATATATATCACTAAGTCACTTGGTTCAAAATGGATTCTTTATGACAGGTAAGTCAACTTGTGTATTTTGTAGAGCTGTAAGATTTTCAGGAACAGAGTTTGCTCTATGAATTGGTCTGAAGATATTTGGATTCTCGGATTTAGGAGACTTCCTAAGGATGCTTTTGGGTTTGTCAACTATTTCAGGAGGATTTGGGTCAGGATGGGCTCTAGTATGAATTATTTTAGAAGCCACTATGTTATGTTTTTAGACCCAATGATGAGAAAATTTCAGCCAAGTATGACAATATTTAAAAGGCCAACTAATCTTATGAAAGAAAAATTAATCCTCAAAGTTCTCTTAACTGAGTTTGTATGATGTTATGATAAAAGAGTTTCCCAGTGGATTTGTGGAAAACCAAGGGAAATCAACAGGCCTACTAAAAACCAGTGGAGTCTCTAGGTGGAGGATTTTTACTTGTTACTAAGGTCTGGTTGTTGTCCACCATCAAAAATCAGAAACCACTCTTGGAAGACACTTGATTCATTTTAAGGAATGGGTTTTTCTGAGTTGTGAACTTATCTATTACTCAGTATATCCCCAGTATGGTCGCCACTATGTTGGCTCCCTTAAATTTATGAGAGTGGCAAGAATAAAAGCTGCAGGGGCCACATCAAAACCACTTTGGAATCCTAGGATCTAGCCTTCCTGGATTCAGAGAGGGATCTCTCTATTAGTGTCTTTGAATGATATATATTTATGCTTAATTATGATATTAGGCTAGTTATGAAGCTCAAAGGAACTTGTTTGTTTTATTGATTGGTTGGGATGGATATCAGAAAAGGAAAAGGTCACTAGAAGGCTGAAGGTGAGAACAAGTTGAAAAATGTTTCAACTGAATGGATAGGTTAAAAGACAATATCAATCCATTGGGCTTATGGAGTCACAAAAGGATTTAATTTTACAACAGATCTACAAGGGTTACCATGGGGCAAGTCATCTATATCAAAGGATCTCTTTAGATTGATTTGTGGCATGAAACATCAAAAGTGTTGTGAAATAAGAAAAGCTATAAACCAATTAAGAATCTATTAACTTCACTAAAAAAGAAAAGCCTTTCAAAGTAACTGTTTGAAGCAAGCCAAAGGACACGGCATACCATAGACTTCTTTGGACAAACTTTTACTAAAGCACACTTTTCAGACAACAATCTAATAATCTAAAAGACTACTTTCAGAAAGGAGAAAACATATAAGAAAACGAAGGGCAGCCTAAGATCAAGTAAGAACTTTGAATCTATCATGCTTTTAGGATACTCTAAAGGGAAAATTTCAAAAAAAATGTTAAAGACATGACCAGAGGATAGGGCTAACCATAGACTTCCCTGGTTTAGACTCTACTTAGCATGCAATGAAAATATCATTCAAGAACAATGTCTCAAGTTTTACACAACAAGACATGGGCTCACCAACATTCCTTGACTGGTTATACTCTATTGAATCATTCCAAAATTAACTATTAGAAGAAAACATAGAGATAAAGCTTTCAGACAGAAATAGGGTACTTTGCAGTAAATCCTACTCTAAATTTGATGTTCTTTATTAGAGAAAATAGACAATATGAAAAACATAGAAAAAAACAAATATAGTGAGGAATAACATCACCATTAACATAGACCAGGACCCCATGAATCAACTTGTATTATTGATGTTCAAACAAATTACATTCTTCATGTCTAACAGGTCTCTACAGCTCAAAAATTCTCTTCTCAGCCTAGTGTTCTTCAATTACACCACAACACTTCAGCAGCTTCAACAACTATTTACACTTTGATAAAAATTCATCTAACAACCAACCAGCCCTTTACAATGTGATCCTCGTGGAGTATTTATAGATGAATGAGGAGGTGGAGTGAAAGAAAGGGTTCTAATTTTTTCATTTAAGACAGAGTAAATTCTTCTTAACCTTAGGGAATTTACATAACCCAAGATAAAGAATATTTGATGTTTTAACTCTGTTAAATGAATGTTTTATCAACTTCTAAGCTACTTAGTCACTTTTGTTGACTTTTAGTCATATTTGGTAGGCTGGCAATAACTTTGGAGCTTTCTATGTAAAATATCTTTGACTGTGCATTCAATTTGTATGCTTTTGTGTTAAATAGGACAGTAGGTGGCATTTTGTGGGTTTTGGGAGATTAATTTCTTCACTAATCTGGAATTTGAAGCGGTCCTTTTGTTGATCTGTCTTATTTTGTGGCTTTAAACTCTGATTAGGCCTCTGATAATACTTTTTAGGCCTTCTTTAATTATCTCTGATCTCTGTCCTTTATGCTGACTATTTTTACTTTAGTTCTTTTGTTTTTTGCACCGTGTCTTTATCTATCATTTGCTTGATTAAGTCTTTAACATGTAACTTTCACTGATCTTCATCATTTTTCTGTTGTGTACAGGTGGCTTTTCTTTGTGCTGGAGGGTTTCATCGGATAACCAATGTCCATGAAACATTGATTAAAACCCCAAAATTACACCCTGAAATCTCCCTTTTTTCTTTATCCTGCCTCGAGGATTGTCATCCTGAGGTTTCATGCCACATAGATGGCTGTGGGAGGGCCTGTTCAATTAGCCACCATTTTGAAACCTGTAAACAAACCAAAAAATTTTTATAAAACTTATGTTTCAAAGGATAAACTGCTTCAGAGGTGATGGCGAGGGTGAAGGAGCATTTGCAAAGGAAGGGAGGTGTGCAGGGGAGGGGTTCCACTGGCGGAATCATGAAGAAAAGTGGCAAATTCAAATAATGGCATGAAATGACAAAGGTGGTTTTTCGGAATACAAGGGCGGTATTCGCACGGGGCACAAGCGGTAAGTGGTAATGGGCTAAATGAATGCGATACATGTTAAAGGCTGATGTGTGTCCCTCACAAAACCGCTTGTTTCGCGTGGAAGATGCACGTTGGAGTGTTTTGGGCGGATCGGGCACGAAATGGAGCATAGACTGTCCAATCTGGGGGAGCCAGATCGACGATGAAGAGGGAGCGCGGTCGAACGGAGTTGACTGATGGAAGGGGATGATGGAGGACATGTGTTAGGAAAGGATTAGACGGCGGGAAGAGAGTGGAAGGTGGGCTAGCGAGGTGTTTACTGGTGGGAAAGCATGATGGCTGTCAGATTGGAATGACCGACGGTGGAGATCACTCCACTAAGAAAACGGATGGGGGCGAGGTAAGAAAATAGTAAAAGGGGGCTTAAGGAAAGGGGAAGGTGCAGTCCAGTGGGAAATAAATAGGACCAGGGATAGGATGGAAAGGGATGAGGGAATAACATATGGTCACGCCCTTGGGTCATATGAGAAACAAGAGTGGAGGGCTTAAGCTTGAAAGGGCTTAAGGCCTAATTTTAATAAAAGGGTCAGAGATAGGACTGAAAAGTGGGTTTTGGAAGCCTTTTTTAAAGGTTCCGATAGGATAAAAAGGGTAGTTTAAACCATATAAAAGAGATTTTTTATGATTTAAAGGGTTTTTATGGGAAAATGAAGGTAAATGAGGAATAAAAGGGGATTTTTAGGGGAATGAGATGAATGTTTAGGATAAGTGAAGATAAGTGAAAAATGGGTGGAACGGGGCTTATGAAATGAACTGATGGAGAAGGGCTTGAAAACAGTTCCTTTGGTATCATCAGGATAAATTTATAGGCTTTGAGTGAATATTTCAATGGAATGTTTCTTTGAAGATAATGAACACAGTGAGGTTTCAAGAACTCACAGATTTTTCACAAAAAATTGTTTCTTGAAAGCTAAAGACTTATTTAGCCATCATTAGGTATAATAAAATTTATAGATGGCTAACAGTGGCACCACTTGGGCAGGGAAGCTCCTTGGAGGTGTCAAGAACCTCAGAGATAAATATCTGGAAAGTAGAACAATGCCTTGATGTTTTGTTGCACTTTGACAACCTCTTTCTTCTTTCGTCATGCTTCTTAAAAAGATGATCAGTATTTTATCATAATCAGATGATTTTCTCCCATACATTCTACCTACACATCCTGATTTTCCTAACATTTTTTCTTCAGTGGGTGTACTTGGATTTGCAAACCCTTTGACATCAATCATTTTGTTCTTTAAAAAAAAAACACGTAAAAATAATATATTGCTACCCTTATTTTCTCCCTGAGTTCAGATTAAACAGTTGAACTCAGTACTTCTCTACCTAATCTATTATCTGTCAAGATTAAACTATTTGACAGATCTTCATTCTCTGTATTCTAAAACAAAAATTTAAAACATAGTCAAATAAGGATTAAACTGTTTGATTTTCTATGGTGTCTATGGTTGTATGTACAAGCTGCACATAGACTTTATTTGCAGAAAATATAAAACAAAATTGTGAAGGCTTAAGATCTGAAAATTATGAACATCCTTCTTTCTTTCTTTGGCTCAGATTTTGAGTTTGTTAGAACCATTTATTTTCTATCCTAATCTACTCTACTGATAAGCCAAGATTACATAGTTTGGAAAATATGTTTTCACTAACCTATCATCATAAAATTCAAATTTATTCAGTCATGATTAGGTTGTATGACTAAATAACAATTTTCCTCTTTTCAAGTAGTGGTATTTGAGCTTGCTCACTTTAAGATTTTTCTCTTTTTTGGTATGGGGTTGTACCTTTTCTTTTAATCTGCCCTCTTTTCTCTTCTTTTTTTTTTTTGTATTTTCATTTTCAAACTTTCTTTCAAGCAATGTTATTTACAATGAATTAAAAACTTTGAACAAAGATTTTTTAAAAAGTAATGTTTGAGCATCCTGTCATTGATAGGACCTCCAAAAATTTATGTACCATCCATATCTTGAAGGAAAAAGGCTTTGTGACCAGTAGCAGAATAAATGAGATAAGGGCCTTTCCATAAATTTTCAAACTTTCCATGTTTTCCCTTATCTTCTTCCCTAGAATCCCATTTTAGTACCTTATCACCAATTTTAAAATCACTTTCCTTTGTTATTTTATCAAACAACTTCTTGATGTTTTCTTGTACTTGCTGTGCTCTGTTGTATACTTCCTCTCTGGTTTGTTGTATATGTACAGTCTGGTTTATTCTTCTTTTCATATCATTTTCTTCAGACTGCACTTCCTGGATCAAATTCATGACTGACACTCCTAGACTGGTTGGAAATATTACATCTGCCCCATAAACTAGCTGATAAGGGGACATTCCAATTGAATATTTGACTGTCAATCTGTCTGCCGAAAGTGCATGTAGCAGCTTCTTGTGCCATGATTTTTTATTCTCTTCTAAAAATTTCTTTATTATGTTTACCAAACTCTTGTTTGAGGATTCTGCCAGACCATTACGTTGAGGGTAATAAGTTGTGGAATGGCCCAATACAATCTGATATTTATGACAGAAATCAACCATCTTTTTGGATCCAAATGCAGCTGTATTATTTGTGATAATTTTCCTAGGACATCCAAATTCAGACAGGATATGATTTTCAAGGAATTAAATGATAACTGAGTCTGTGGAATTCCTAGAAGGGATGGCTTCTATCCATTTGGTAAAATAATTAGTGGCTATGATGATCCATTTATGTTGGGAAAATGAGGCAAGATGGATTTCCCTAATAAAGTATAGACCCCACTTTTGAAAAGGTGCTTCAACAATGATTAAATGCAAGGGTAAGGGAAGCAATTTTCTTTTTCCTTCAAATATTTTACATTTATGACAGGCAATGCCCATTTTGTGGATATCTTGAAAGAGGGTGGGCCAATAATAACCAGCTCAAAGGATTTTATTCACTGTAGTCTTCTAGTAGAGGTGGCCTCCATATTCTCCTTCATGAAATTCATGCTTGATCTTATCTGCATCATTCTCACACAAACATTTAAGCAATAATCCACAAGCATTTTTCCAATATAAACACTTATCTAAAATGCAGTAATTTACAACTTTTAACTTTAAAAATCTTGCCTTTGTTTTAGACAAGCTAGGAGGGACATTTAGATTAAGTAGCACATACAAAATATCAGCATACCAAGATTAATTCAGAAAATGATCTTCAATAAGTGGAGTTTTCAACTCCTCCTGTTCATCTAATGCATTAAACATGTTTATATCAAGAGCTTGAAAGTTAGATTCAGACATAAGTTTTGCTAGTCCTTGACCTTTTATGAGTTTACTGGGCTTGATTTATAAGTCATATTCTAATATTACCAAAATCCACTTTCCTCTTTTACCATCTGGATCTTGTGTCAAGATGTATTTTACCACTAAATGAAGCACAAATGCTATGATGTGTGAGTGTAAAATGTAAAATCTGAAGTCCTTTAAGGCTTTGACGAGGGCAAAGGCTTGTTTTTCCATTATATTATACTTCAAAGGTGCATCTCTTAATGCCTTGCTGAAAAATTCAATAGGTTGATCTTGTCCCTTCATGTTTTTCTGTAATAGGACAACAACTACTGTATGTTCTGATGCAAATGAAAAAATGAAAAAATATTTTGTAAAATCAGGATTAATGATAACTGGTGTTTTGGTAAGTGCTTGTTTTACCAGCTCAAATTATTTCTTTGCTTCTAAGGTCCATTTAACTCCTTCTTCTCTCTTAAGAATATTTGTCATGTTTCTAAGAAGTTCAACTAGGTTGGGTATGAACCTTCTCAAGGAATTAATCTTTCCAATGAAAGATTGAAGTTCCTTGATGTTTCTAGGGTTATTGATTTGGAATATACCTTCAATCCTCTTTGGGTCTATCTTTATTCCCTCTTCAGATATGATATGTCTAAGAATTTTTCCTTCTTGGAGACCAAACAATGTTTTCTTGGGATTTAGGGATAAACCATATTTTCTGCATTTCTCAAATACCTTTCTTAGGTTTATTAGGTGTTTGTCATCTGTTTTAGAATATATTGTGATGTCATCTAAGTAAATCACAATGAAGTAGCCTATTTCTTCTGAGAATGCAATATCCATGGCTCTCTGAAATGTGGCACCAACATTCATTAAACCAAAAGGAATTTTCACATACATTAAAGTACCCCAAGGTGTAGTAAAGGCTGTTTTAAATTGATCATCAGGGTGTACCAAAACTTGGTTGTATCCTGAGCAACCATCTCGAAAAGAAATTCTTCTAGAACCTACTACCCTTTGCAAGATATGATCCATTTTGGGCAAGGGATAGTTTTCCTTTAAGGAGGCTTTATTTAAGATTCTAAAATCAATACAAAGCCTTCTTTCTCCTGTTTTCTTCCTAACAGATACAAGATTGGATACCCATTCTAAGTATCTCACAGGGACAATAATTCCAGCATCATACATTTTTTTAATTTCTTTCTCTACCAGAGGTAATTGAACAGGGTTGATTCTGTGCAATTTTTGTCTAAAAGGCTTTTGGTTTTCTTTGAGGGGTATCTTATGCTGGATTATTTTTGTATCATATGATTTCAAATCTTCATAACTCCACGCAAACACATTAGAAAATTCCCTAAACAGCTCAAGATATTTCAATTTGATGTGAGCTAGCAGTGTTTTGGATAATTTGATCATTTTAGGTTTTGACTCACTGCCTATATTGCACTCTTCTACTTCATCTTCAGTAGGTTCTATTTTTGGCCTTTTTGCAACATCATTAAAGTCAAACAATTCTTCCAAGGGTACCAGTCCCTTTGGCAAGCTTTCAGTTTTATATTGCAACACTTCTAGATCCCCTTTTCCTAAATCTGTGTAGTTCTCTATTTTATGTTTGGGTACTTGGGTTAACAGATTTATATCAGCAATATCAGGAGTTTCTTCTTCTTTGAAAAGTGGTTTTTCCTCAGTAGGACTGTCTCCTTCATACTCTGAATCTGAGTTTGGCATTTCAAATTCATTTCTGGACTGTAGGAAGTCTTCTATTTGTTTATCTCCTTCAAAAAATTGCCAGTATTTTTCATTTTCTAGGACTGCTGGTCTATATTTTACTTGGACTTTGTATTATTTTCTTTCATAAGGCTTCAAACATGTACTAGCAGCAAAGGCTAATCCATTGGCAAGAATATTTTGGTTCGTAGGGACAAAAGTGAGTTCAAATTCTGCAAATGATTTCGAAAGGTCCATGACATCATCTCTATAGGCTCTTAGTCTGGGGTGTTTAGCAGTATATTCCCCATTTACTTGCCTATTTATCAATTCTGAATCCCCATGGACTGTTATCCTCTTGGCTCCTAATTTTCTTTGCAAGTGTAGTCCTAAGAGGAGTTCTTCATATTCTGTTATGTTGTTGGTGTAGTGAAAGTTTAATATGTATGAATGACCTTCTGCATGATTATTTTCAGTATTGTGTACCGATATGCCTTCCCATGCACCAGTTTTAGTACAAGACCCATCAAAACTCATGCTCCAAAGAGGATTATTTTCAGATTTCTCATTAATTTCCTTTCTATCCTCTCTGTTTTTATAATTTTGATCATCACTGTTTTTTTTCAGGGTCTGCACTATGCTTGTCTGTGTCTTATTCCTCAATATTTTCAATGTGTTGAGGAATTTCTCTTTGATTTCTATCATTAGCACTATGTTGATGACTGTTTTGTAGCTTAAGACTTTTATTTTGTTTGCTATGATTTTTTGAATTAGCAAACTATTTTGTGAATGATTTTTCTTTCCCTTCCTTTTGTTCTATGACTACCACTATGTTGGTGGAAGTTTCAATTTCTAATCCTTGCTTATTAGGAATCTCATGTGTTTTCTCCAATATGTATTTCATGTGCATTTCCCTATATAGCCTTCTAGGTTGACTCAAAATAGGGATGGTGGCATAAGTTGGGAATTAGGTTGTGTGATGCTCCTGAGTCAAGCATAGAATTGTGCAGAATGTTATCATGGATGTTTAAGCTGACATAAAAAAGGAGGAACGACTCCTTCTTGAAATTTTCCTTCAATTTTTGGTCCAAATAGGAGCTCAGGTTGGTCATCATTTAAGTTAACTGAGTCATTGTGATCTCCTATGTTCAAAGATTTTAACAATTGGGACCTATATAAATCTTGAGTGACTAACTCAGTGAGAGGGATAGAGATTTTTATCCTGGAAATTTCACTCTCTATGCTGAAAGGAGTTTGAGTTTTAGAAATGTTTAATTCAGCATTTTTAGTCACTGTTTTTTCAGCGAAATCAGCTTGATAATTTTTATTATGAACAACAGTTAACATGATTTTTTCAAGAGAAATAGCTGAGGTAATAGTGCTGCTAAGGTCACCACTATGTTTGACATGAATTTGAGTCTTTTTTCCCTTGTTTTTATCAGAACTTTCAGCCACTGTGTTTTTGTTTTCTATTAAATTTTTGGACATATTTACATGGTTGTTTTTGGAAAAAATTTCAGAGGTTTTCCTTTTGGGAGTTTCTTGATTCTTTTTACTTCTAAGGTCATACTATCTATGCACTTCCATTATAGCATTCTCAAAGCCTTGTTTGTAATCTTCAGATTCTGGGCTTTCTTCAACATAGGGTGCATATATGCCTTGTTATTCTTCATTTAGGAAAATAGTATCCTCATTGTTTACTCCCAATAAGTTTATGTGATTTCCCTCTACTTCTTCAATCACCCCCTCATCCTCATTAGCATAATTCTGGTGGAAAGGAGGTCTGACTTGCTGATCAGGACCTCTTTGTCTAATTTGAGGGGGATTCCTTCTAAATTTTTGGTTCTGATTTTGGTTTTTGTTTTGAGGAGCTGTTTGGTTTTCTTTAGGATAAGCTCTCTCATTCATGTTTATTCTTTCCATCATCATTTCCATGGTTCTAACCAAACTATCAATTTTGGCATCTGATGTGGAGGGTCCTGTTTTATCTTTGTATCTAACCTTTTTCTCTGCTTTCAGTCTTACCCTTCTGGTATTGAGTTTAGCTTCTACACTTACTACCCCTTTCTGCATATCTTCTAATGTGAGGGGTTATCTCTCTCTTAATTGATAACACAGGTCTGTATCATATCCTTAAGGAAACTTTATTAAGGCTAAGCCTTGAGGAGGTTTAATTTGTGGAGGGAGTGCATTATAAACACTATTGAATCTAGTGCAATAATCTTGGACACTCTCTCTATCATTTCTTTTAAGATCATTGTATTTTGACAGGATTTGTAGGGGATTTCTTTTAACCTCCCATTTGTTTAGGAACAGATGATGGAAAGTAGGAATATTTTTATACTATTAGCGGTTAAGCCATTGAACCATTTTCTTACTTCTCCCCCTAAGCTTTGATAAAACATTCTCAGTTTTACAGTTTCATCATCTATTTCTTGTCTGTTAAAGTAATCATTCATTCTATCCACATGTTGTTGTGCTGTAGTAGAAATAATAGCATCATATAATGGAATCTTGGACTGGTAGTCCTGTGGTATAACAGGTAAAGGCAAAGGAAGGACTAAGGGATCATACCATGTTGCCATGATATGAGGTTGTGGAAACAATGGGGGATTTACAAGTGGAGGAAGGTGAGGAAGTGAAGTAGTTTGAACTGTGGATGTATGAATGGATGTAACAGAAGTACTTGGACCAGATAAGTACTGTTGAGCATATTTAGGATGAGAGAAACCAAAATTATGAATGATACTAATATCAGGCGCTGTAGATGGAGGGGTTTCTCTGCTATCAGTATGGTCACCACTAGATTGGGGTGAATGTGGAGGCTCAAAGTCTATCTGATCTATATCACTAAGTGACTTGGTTCTAAATGGATTCTTTATGACTGGTAAGTCAACTTGTGTATTTTGCAGAGCTGTAATATTTTCAGGAACAGAGTTTGCTCTATGAATTGGGCTAACGATATTTGGATTCTTGGATTTAGGAGACTTCCTAAGGATGCTTTCGGGATTGTCAACTTTTTAAGGAGGATTTGGGTCAGGATGGGCTCTAGTATGAATTCTTTTAGAAGCCACTATGTAATGTTTTTAGACCCAATGATGAGAAAAGTTCAGCCAAGTATGACAGTCTTTAAAAGGCCAACTAATCTTATGAAAGAAAACTTAATCCTCAAAGTTCTATTAACTGAGTTTGTATGATGTTGTGATAAAAGTGTTTCCCAATGGAGTTTTGGGAAACCAAGGGAAATCAGCAGGCCTACTGAAAACCAGTGAAGTCACCAGGTGGAGGATTTTTACTTGTTACTAAGGTCTGGTTGTTGTCCACCATCAACAATCAGAAACCACTCTTAGCAGACACTTGATTCATTTTAAGGAATGGAATATTCTAAGTTGTGAAGTTATCTATTACTCAGTATATCCCCAGTATGGTCACCACTGTGTTGGCTCCCTATAATTTATGAGAGTGGCAAGAATAAATGCTGCAGGGGCCACATCAAAACCACTTTTGAATCCTAGGATCTAACCTTCCTGGATTCAGAGAGGGATCTCTCTATTAGTGTCTTTGAATGATATATCTTTATGCTTAATTATGATATTAGGCTAGTTATGAAGCTCAAAGGAACTTGTTTGTTTGATTGATTGGTTGGGATGGATATCAGAAAAGGAAAATGTCACTAGAAGGCTGAAGGTGAGAACAGGTTGAAAAATGTTTCAGTTGATAGGATAGGTTAAAAGACAATATCAATCCATTTGGCTTATGGAATCACGAAAGGATTTAATTGTACAACAGATCTACAAGGGTTACCATGGGGCAAGTCATCTATATCAAAGGATCTCTTTAGATTGATTTGTGGCATGAAACATCAAAAGTGTTGTGAAAGAAGCAAAGCTAGCAACCAATTAAGAATCTATTAACTTCACTAAACAAGAAAAGCCTTTCAAAGTAATTGTTTGAAGCAAGCCAAAGGACAGGGCATACCATAGAATTTTTTGGACAAAATTTTACTAAAGAACACTTTTCAGACAACAATCCAATAATATCAAAGACTACTTTCAGAAAGGAGAAAACATATACGAAAATAAAGGGCAGCCTAAGATCAGGTAAGAAATTTGAATCTATCCTGATTTTAGCATACTCTAAAGGGAAACTTTCAAAAAAAATGTTAAAGACATGACCATAGGATAGGGCTAACCATAGACTTCCCTGGTTTAGACTCTACTTAATATCCAATGAAATATCATTCAAGAACAATGTCTCAAGTTTTACACAGCTAGACATGGGCTCACCAACATTCCTTGACTGGTTATACTCTATTGAATCATTCCAAAATTAACTATTAGAAGAAAATATAGAGAATGTTTTAACAACGTCTGAGCTACTTAGTCACTTTTGTTGACTTTTAGGCATATTTGGTAGGCTAGAAATAACTTTGGAGCTGTCTATGTAAGATATCTTTGATTGTGCATTAAGTTTGTATGCTTTTGAGTTAAATAGGACTGTAGGTGGAATTTTTGGGTTCTGGGAGATTAGTTGCTTCACTGATATGGAATTTGAAGCGGTCCCTTTGCTGATCTGTCCTATTTTGTGGCTTTAAACTCTGATTAGGCCTCTGATAATACTTTTTAGGCCTTCTTTAATTATCTCTGGTCTTTGTCCTTTCTTCTGACTATTTTTACTTTAGTTCTTTTGTTTTTTTCACCGTGTCTTTATCTATGATTTGCTTGATTAAGTCTTTAACATGTAACTTTCACTGATCTTCATCATTTTTCTGTTGTGTATAGGTGGCTTTTCTTCGTGCTTGAGGGTTTCGTCGGATAACCAATGTCCATGAAACATTGATTAAAACCCCAAAATTACACCCTGAAATCTCCCTTTCTGCTTTATCCTGCCTCGAGGATCGTCATCCTAAGGTTTCATGCCACGCAGATGGCTGTGGGAGGGCCTGTTCAATTAGCCACCATTTTGAAACCTGCAAACAAACTAAAAAACAATTATAAAACCTGTGTTTCGAGGGATAAACAGCTTCAGAGGTGATGGCAAGGGCGAAGGAGCATTTGCAGAGGAAGGGAGGTGTACAGGGGAGGGGTTCCACTGGCAGAATCATGAAGAACAATGGTGAATTCAAATAATGGCACGGAATGACAAAGGTGGTTTTTCGGAATACAAGGGTGGCATTCGCGCAGGGCACGGGCGGTAAGTGGTAATGGGCTAAATGAATGTGATACATGTTAGAGGCTGACATGTGTCCCTCACGAAACCGCTTGTTTCATGTGGAAGATCCACGTTGGATTGTTTTGGGTGGATTGGGCGCGAAATGGAGCGTAGACCGTCCAATCTGGGGGAGCCAGATCGACGGTGGAGAGGGAGCACGGTCGAACGGAGTTGATCGATGGAAGGGGATGGTGGAGTTCATGTGTTAGGAAAGGATTAGGTGGTGGGAAGAGAGTGGAAGGTGGGCCAGCAGGGTGTTTACTGGTGGGAAAGTGTGATGGCCGTTAGATTGGAATGATCGACGGTGGAGATCGCTCCACTAAGAAAACAGATGGGGGCGGGGGTAAGAAAATAGTAAAAGGGGGCTTAAGGAAAGGGGAAGGCGTGGTCCTGTGGGAAATAAATAGGACCAGGGCTAAGATGGGAAGGGCTGAGGGAATAATGCATGGTCGCACCCTTGGGTCATATGAGAAACAAAAGCGGAGGGCTTAAGCTTGAAAGGGCTTAAGGCCTAATTGTAATAAAAGGGTTGGAGATAGGACTGAAAAGTGGGTTTTGGAAGCCTTTTTTAAAGGTTCCGATAGGATAAAAGGGGTAGTTTAAACCATATAAAAGGGGTTTTTTATGATTTAAAGGGTTTTTATGGGAAAATGAGGGTAAATGAGGAATAAAAGGGGATTTTTAGGGGAATGAGATGAGTGTTTAGGATAAGTGAAGATAAGTGAAAAATGGGTGGAATGGGGCTTATGAAATGAACTAATCGAGAAGGGCTTGAAAATAGTTCCTTTGGTATCATCAGGATAACTTTAGAGGCTTTGAGTGAAGATTTCAGTGGAGTGCTTCTTTGAAGATAATGAACATAGTGAGGTTTCAAGAACTCAAAGATTTTTCACAAAAAATTGATTCTTGAAAGCTAAATACTTATTTAGCAATCACTAGGTATAACAAAATTTATAGATGGCTAACAGTGGCTCCACTTGGGGAGGGAAGATCCTTGGAGGTGTCAAGAACCTCAGAGATAAATCTCTGGAAAGTAGAACAATGCCTTGATGTTTTGTTGCACTTTGACAACCTCTTTCTTCTTTGGTCATGTTTCTTGAAAAGATGATCAGTATTTTATCATAATCAGATGATTTTCTCCCAAAAATTCTACCTACACATCCTACTTTTCCTAGCATTTTTTCTTCAGTGGGTGTACTTGGATTTGCAAACCCTTTGACATCAATAATTTTGTTCTTAAAAAAAAAACAGGAAAAACTAATCTATTGCTACCCTTATTTCCTCCCTGAGTTTAGATTAAACAATTGAACTCAATACTTCTCTACCTGATCTATTATCTTTCAAGATTAAACTGTTTGACAGATCTTCACTCTCTATATTCTAAAAAAGAAATTTAAAACATAGTCAAATCAGGATTAAACTGTCTGATTTGCTATGGTGTCTATGGTTATATGTACAAGCTGCACATAGAATTTATTTGCAGAAAATATAAAACAAAATTGTGAAGGCTTAAGATCTAAAAATTATGAACATCCTTCTTTCTTTCTTTGGCTCATATTTTGATTTTGTTAGAACTATTTCTTTTTTATCCTAATCTACTCTACTGATAAGCCAAGATTACATAGCTTGGAAAATCTATTTTCACTAACCATCAGCATAAAATTCAAATTTATGCAGTCATGATTAGGCTGTTTGAATAAATAACAGTTTTCCTCTTTTCAAGTAGTGGCATTTGAGCTTGCTCACTTTCAGATTTTTCTCTTTTTTCATATGGGGTTGTACCTTTTCTTTTAACTTGCCCTCTTTTCTCTTTTTCTTTTGTTTTTTGTATTTTCATTTTCAAACTTTCTTTCAAGCAATGTTATTTACAATGAATTAAAAACTTTGAACAAAGATTTTAACAAAAGTAATGTTTGAGCATCCTGCCATTGATAGGACCTCCAAAAAGTTTTGTACCATCCATTTCTTGAAGGAAAAAGGCATTGTTACCAGCAGCAGAATAAATGAGATAAGGGCCTTTCCATAAATGTTCAAACTTTCCATATTTTCCCTTGTCTTCTTTCCTCGAATCCAATTTTAGTACCTTATCACCAATTTTAAATCATTTGCCTTTGTTCTTTTATCAAACAGCTTCTTGATGTTTTCATATATCTTCTGTGCTCTGTTGCATACTTCCTCTCTGGTTTTCCGTAAATGTACAATCTGGTTTATTCTTCTTGTCATATCATTTTATTCAGACTGCACTTCCTGGATCAACTTCGTGACTGGCACTCCTAGACTGGTTGGAAATATTGCATCTGCTCCATAAACTAGCTGATAAGGGGACATTCCAATTGAATTTTTGACTTTCAATCTGTCTGCCCAAAGTGCATGTACCATCTTGTTGTGCCATGATTTTTTGTTCTCTTCTAGCAATTTCTTTATTATGTTTACCAAACTCTTGTTTGAGGATTCTGCCAGCCCATTATCTTGAGGGTAATAAGCTGTGGAATGGCCCAATATAATCTGATATTTATGACAGAAATCAACCATCTTTTTGGATCCAAATGTAGCTGCATTATCTGTGATAATTTTCCTAAGACAACCAAATCTAGACAGGATATGATTTTCAAGGAATGAAATGATAACTGAGTCTATGGAATTCCTAGAAGGGATGGCTTCTATCCATTTGGTAAAATAATCAGTGGTTGCGAGGATCCATTTATGTTGGGCAGATGAGGCAAGATGGATTTCCCCAATAAAGTCTAGACCCCACTGTTGAAAATGAGCTTCAGCAATGATTGGATGCAAGGGTAAGGGAAGCAGTTTTCTTTTGCCTTCAAATATTTGACATTTATGACAGGCAATGACCATTTTGTGGATATCTTGAAAGAGGGTGGGCCAATAATAACCATATATAAGGATTTTATTCACTGTAGTCTTCTAGTAGAGGTGGCCTCCACATTCTCCTTCATGAAATTCATGCTTGATCTTATCTGCATCATTCTCAGGAAAACATTTAAGCAATAATCCACTAGCATTTTTTCAATATAAACACTTATCTAAAATGCAGTAATTTATAGCTTTTAAATTTAAAAATCTTGCCTTTGTTTTAGAAAAACTAGGAGGGACATTTAGATTAAGCAGCACATACAAAATATCAACATACCAAGATGAATTCAGAAAATGATCTTCAATAAGTGGAGCTGTCAACTCCTCCTGTTCATCTAATGCATTAAACATGTTTATATCAAGAGCTTGAAAGTTAGATTCAACCATAATTTTTTCTAGTCCTTGACCTTTTATGAGCTTAGTGGGCTTGATTTCTAAGTCATATTCTAATATTACAGCAATCCACTTTCCTTTTTTGCCATCTGGATCTTATGTCAAGATGTCTTTGCCATTGAATGAGGCACAAATGCTATGATGTGTGAGTGTAAAATGTAAACTTTGAAGTCCTTTAAGGCTTTGACCAAGGTGAAGGCTTATTTTTCCATTATATTATACTTCAAAGGTGCATCTCTTAATGCCTTGCTGAAAAATGCAATAGGCTGCTCTTGTCCCTTCATGTTTTTCTGTAATAGGATAGCAGCCACTGTATGTTCTGATGTAAATGAAAAAATGAAAAAATATTTTGTAAAATCAGGATTAATGAGAACTGGTGTTTTGGTAAGTGCTTGTTTTGCCAGCTTAAATGATTTCTTTGCTTCTAAGGTCCATTTAACTCCTTCTTCTCTCTTAAGCATATTTGTCATGTTTCTAAGAAGTTCAGCTAGGTTGAGTATGAACCTTCTCAAGAAATTAATCTTTCCAAAGAACGATTGAAGTTCCTTGATGTTTCTATGGTGATTGATTTGAAATATACCTTCAATCCTCTTTGGTTCTATCTTTATTCCCTCTTCAGATATGATATGTCCAAAATTTTTTCCTTCTTGGAGACCAAACAATGTTTTCTTGGGATTTAGGGATAAACCATATTTTCTAGATTTCTTAAAGACCTTTCATAGGTGTATTAGGTGTTCTTCATCTGTTTTGGAATATATTGTGATGTCATCTAAGTAAATCACAATGAAGTAGCCTATTTCTTCTGAGAATGCAATATCCATGGCTCTATGAAATGTGGCACCGGCATTCATTAAACCAACATGCATTTTCACATACATGAAAGTACCCCAAGGTGTAGCAAAGGCTATTTTAAGTTGATCATCAGGGTGTACCAAAACTTGGTTGTATCCTGAGAAGCCATATAGCAACGAAATTCTTCTAGAACCTACTACCCTTTGTAAGATATGATCCATTTTGGGTAAGGGATAGCTGTCCTTTAAGGAGGCTTTATTTAAGTTTCTAAAATCAATACAAAGCCTTATTTCTCTTGTTTTCTTCCTAACAGATACAAGATTGGATACCCATTCTGAGTATCTCACAGGGACAATAGTTCCAACATCATACACTTTTCTAATTTCTTTCTCTACCAGAGGTAATTGAACAGAGTTGATTCTGTGCAATTTTTGTCTAAAAGGCTTTTGGTTTTCTTTGAGGGGTATCTTATGCTGGATTATTTCTATATCATATGATTTCAAATCTTCATAACTCCACACAAACACATCAGAAAATTCCCTAAACAGCTGAAGACATTTCAATTTGATGTGAGCTGGCACCGTTTTGGATAATTTGATCATTTTAGGTTTTGACTCACTGCCTATATTGCACTCTTCTACTTTAGCTTCAGTAGGTTCTATTTTTGGCCCTTTTGCAACATCATTAAAGTCAAACAATTCTTCTAAGGGTACCAGTCCCTTTGGCAAGCTTTCATTTTTAGACTGCAGCACTTCTAGATCCTCTTTTCCTAAATCTGTGTACTTCTCTATTTTATGTTTGGCTACTTGGGTTAACAGAATTATATCAGCAATCTCAGAAGTTTCTTCTTCTTTTAAAAGTGGTTTTTCCTCAGTAGGACAATCTCCTTCATACTCTGAATCTTAGTTTGGAATTTCAAATTCATTTCTAGACTGTAGGAAGTCTTCTATTTGTTTATCTCCTTCAAAAACTTGCCAGTATTTTTCATTGTCTGGGACTGTTGGTCTATATTTTACTTGGACTGTGTATTGTTTTCTTTCATAAGGCTTCAAACATGTACTAGCAGCAAAGGCTAATCCATTGGCAAGAATGTTTTGGTTCCTAGGGACAAAAGTGAGTTCAAATTCTGCAAATGATTTCAAAAGGTCCATGACATCATCTCTATAGGCTCTTAGTCTAGAGTGTTTAGTAGTATATTCCCCATTTACTTACCTAATTATCAAATATAAATCCTCATGGACTATTATCCTCTTGGCTCCTAATTTTCTTAGCAAGTGTAGTCCTAAGTGGAGTGCTTCATATTCTTCTATGTTGTTGGTGCAGTGAAAGTTTAATATGTATGAATGACCTTCTACATTATTATTTTCAGTATTGTGTACCCATATGCCTGCCCCTGCACCATTTTTAGTACAAGACCCATCATAACTCATGCTACAAAGAGGATTGTTTTCAGATTTCTCATTAATTTCCTTTCTGTCCTGTTTGTTTTGTTTATTTTGATCATCACTGTGTTCTTTTTCAGGTTCTGCACTATGCTTGTCTATGTCTTTTTCCTCAAGATTTTCAATGTGTTGAGGAATTCCTCTTTGATTGCTATGATTAGCACTATGTTGATGACTATTTTTTAGCTTAATACCTTTATTTTTTTTGCTGTGATTTTCTGAATTAGAAAACTGTTTTGTGGATGATTTTTATTTCCCTTCCTCTTGTTCTATGACTCCCACTATGTTGGTGGAAGTTTCAATTTCTAATCCTTGCTCATTAGGAATCTCATCATTGTACAAAATGAACGAGTCAAGGTCAGTATGTACAGAATAAAGAGGGGAGTTTTCTGGTCTATCTTGGCTACTCACCATGTATTTAATGTGTGTTTCCCTATATAGCATTCTAGGTTGACTGAAAACAGGGATGGTGGCATAAGTCATATACATTTGCATTGTGCCTTGTAATTTAGCACCCCAAGATCTTGAAAGGAGCATGCCATATTTGGGTGGTATATCAGCCACTACAATTTCCATTACCAGGCTTTTGGCTGGGATTTTTTCTAAGTTGACACAGAGATCTTTTATTAGGCCTAGGCATTTGACTTTGCAGGAATCAAAGGAGTATAAATCTTTATAAGGTCTTGTTACTTCAAGGCCTAATATTTCCATTATCACTTTGGGCATTAGGTTGTGTGATGCTTCTAAGTCAAGCATGGCATTGTGTTGAATGTTATCATGGATGTTTAGGCTGACATAAAAAGGAGGAACTGCTCCTTCTTGAAATTTTCCTTCAATTTTTGTTCCAAATTGGAGCTCAAGTTGGTCATCATTTAAGTTAACCGAGTCATTGTGATCTCCTATGTTCAAAGATTTTAAAAATTGGGACCTATATACATCTTGAGTGACTAACTCAGTGAGAGGGATAGAGATTTTTATCTTGGCAATTTCACTCTCTATGCTGAAAGGAGTTTTCGTTTTAGAAATGTTTAATTCAGCTGTTTTAGTCACTGTTTTTCAACAAAATCAACTTGCTGATTTTTAATATGAACAACAGTTAAAATGATTTTTTCAGGAGAAATAGCTGAGGTACTAGTGCTACTAAGGTCACCACTATGTTTGTCATGAATTTGAGTGTTTTTTCCCCTATTTTTATCAGAACTTTCAACCACTGTGTTTTTGTTTTCTGTTAAATTTTTGGACATATTTACAGGGCTGTTTTTGGCAGAAATTTTAGAGGTTTTCCTTTTGGGAGTTTCTTGATTCCTTTTACATCTAAGTTCATACTGTATATGCACTTCCATTATATCATTCTCAAAGCCTTGTGTGTAATCTTCAGATTCTGGGCTTTCTTCATCATAGGGTGCATATATTCCTTGTTATTCTTCATTTAGGAAAACAATATCCTCATTGTTTACTCCCAATAAGTTTATGTGATTTCCATCTACTTCTTCAATCACCCCCTCATCCTCATCATCGTAATTTTTCTGGAAAGGAGGTCTGACTTGATGATCAAGACCTCTTTGTATAATTTGAGGGGGATTCCTTCTAAAGTTTTGGTTTTGATTTTGGTTTTTTTTTTGAGGAGCTGTTTGGTTTTCTTTAGGATACGCTCTCTCATTCGTGTTTATTCTTTCCATCATCATTTCCATGGTTCTAACCAAACTATCAATTTTGGCATCTGATGTGGAGGGTCCTGCTTCATCTTTGTAGGTAGCCTTTTTCTTTTCTTTTAGTCTCACCCTTCTGGAATTCACGTTAGCTTCTACACTTACTGCCCCTTTCTACATATCTTATAATGTGAGGGGTTCTCTCTCCCTTAATCGATAACACATGTCTGGATAAAATATTTCAGGAAAATTTATTAAGGCTAAGCCTTGAGGAGGTTTCATTCATGGAGGGAGTGCATTATAAACACTATTAAATCTAGTGCAATAATCTTGGACACTCTCTCCAGTATTTCTTTTAAGATCATTGTATTCTGACAGGATTTGTAGGGGATTTATTTTAACCTCCCATTTGTTTAGGAATAGTTGATGGAAAGCAGGAATATCGTTGATACTGTTAGGGGTTAAGCCTTTGAACCATTTTCTTACTTCTTCCCCTAAGCTTTGAGTAAACATTCTAAGTATTACAATTTCATCATCTATTTCTTGTCTGTCAAAGTAATCATTCATTCTATCCACATGTTGTTGTGTTGTAGTATAACTACTAGCATCATATAATGGAATCTTGGACTGGTAGTCCTGTGGTAGAATAGGTAAAGGAAAAAGAAGGACTAAGGGAGCATACCATGTTGCCATGATATGAGGTTGTGGAAACAATGGGGGATTTACAAGTGGAGGAAGGTGAGGAAGTGAAATAGTTTGAACTGTGGATGTATGAATGGATGTAACAGAAGTACTTGGACCAGCTAAGTACTATTGAGCAGATTTAGGATGAGAGAAACCAAAATTATGAATGATATGAATATCAGGCGGTGTAGATGGAGGGGTTTCTCTGCTATCAGTATGGTCACCACTAGATTAGGGTGAACATGGAGGCTCAAAGTCTATCTGATATCTATCACTAAGTGACTTGGTTCTAAATGGATTCTTTATGACAGGTAAGTCAACTTGTGTATTTTGTAGAGCTGTAAGATTTTCAAGAACAGAGTTTTCTCTATGAATTGGTCTGACGATAGTTGGATTCTTGGATTTAGGAGACTTCCTAAGGATGCTTTCCAGATTGTCAACTATTTCAGGAGGATTTGGGTTAGGATGGGCTCTAGTATGAATTCTTTTAGAAGCCACTATGTTATATTTTTAGACCCAATGATGAGAAAATTTTAGCCAAGTATGACAATCTTTAAAAGGCCAACTAATCTTATGAAAGAAAACTTAATCCTCAAATTTCTCTTAACCGAGTTTGTATGATGTTATGATAAAAGAGTTTCCCAGTGGAGTTTTGGAAAACCAAGGGAAATCAGCAGGCCTACTAAAAACCAGTGGAGTCACCAGGTGGAGGATTTTTACTTGTTACTAAGGTCTGGTTGTTGTCCACCATCAACAATCAGAAACCACTCTTGGCAGACACTTGATTCATTTTAAGGAATGGGATATTCTGAGTTGTGAAGTTATCTATTACTTATTATATCCCCAGTATGGTCGCCACTATGTTGGCTCCCTATAATTTATGAGAGTGGCAAGAATAAATGCTGCAGGGGCCACATCAGAACCACTTTGGAATCCTAGGATCTAGCCTTCCTGGATTCAGAGAGGGATCTCTCTATTAGTGTCTTTGAATGATATATATTTATGCTTAATTATGATATTAGGCTAGTTATGAAGCTCAAAGGAACTTGTTTTTTTGATTTATTGGTTGGGATGGATATCAGAAAAGGAAAATGTCACTAGAAGGCTAAAGGTGAGAACAGGTTGAAAAATGTTTCAGCTGATAGGATAGGTTAAAATATAGTATCAATCCATTGGGCTTATGGAGTCACAAAAGGATTTAATTGTAACACATCTCTATAAGGGTTACCATGGGGAAATTCATCTATATCAAAGGATCTCTTTATATTGATTTGTGGCATGAAACATCAAAAGTGTTGTGAAAGAAGTAAAGCTAGCAACCAATTAAGAATCTATTAACTTCACTAAACAATAAAAGCCTTTCAAAGTAACTGTTTGAAGCAAGCCAAAGGAAAGGGCATACCATAGACTTCTTTGGAAAAACGTTTAATAAAGCACACTTTTCAGACAACAATCTAGTAATCTAAAAGACTACTTTCAGAAAGGAGAAAACATATAAGAAAACAAAGGGCAGCCTAAGATCAAGTAAGAACTTTGAATCTATCCTGCTTTTAGCATACTCTAAAGGGAAAATTTCAAAACAACTGTTAAAGACATGACCAGAGGACAGGGCTAACCATAGACTTCTCTGGTTTAGACTCTACTTAGCATGCAATGAAAATATCATTCAAGAACAATGTATCAAGTTTTACACAGCAAGACATGGGCTCACCAACATTCCTTGACTGGTTATAATCTATTGAATCATTCCCAAATTAAAAATTAGAAGAAAACATAGAGATAAATCTTTCAGACAGAAATAGGGTACTTTGCAGTATATCCTACTCTAAATTTTTTGTTCTTTATCATAGAAAATGGAAAGTATGAAAAACATAGAAAAAAACAAATACAATGAGGAATAACATCACCATTAACATAGACCAGGATCCCATGAATCATCTTTTATTATTGATGTTCAAACCAGTTACATTATTCATGTCTAACATGTCTCTATAGCTCAAAACTTCTCTTCTTAGGCTAGTGTTCTTCAATTACATCACAACACTTCAGCAGCTTCGACAACTATTTACGCTTTGATAATAATTCATCTAACAACCAACCAACCATTTACAATGTGCTCCTCATGGAGTATTTATAGATGAATGAGGAGGTGGAGTGAAAGAAAGGGTTCTAATTTTTTCATTTAAGACAAAGTAAATGCTTCTCGACCTTAGGGAATTTACATAACCCAAGATAAAGAATATATGATGTTTTAACTCTGTTAAATGAATGTTTTATCAATTTCTGAACTACTTAGTCACTTTTGTTGACTTTTAGGCATATTTGGTAGGATGGAAATAACTTCGGAGCTATCTATGTAAAATATCTTTGACTGTGCATTCAATTTGTATGCTTTTGATTTAAATAGGACTGTAGGTGGCATTTTTGGGTTCTGGGAGATTAATTTCTTCATTGATCTGGAATTTGAAGCGGTCCCTTTGCTAATCTGTCTTATTTTGTGGCTTTAAACTCTTATTAGGCCTCTGATAATAATTTTTAGGCCTTCTTTAATTATCTCCAGTATCTGTCCTTTCTACTGATTGTTTTTACTTTAGTTGTTTTGTTTTTTGCACCGTGTCTTTATCTATGATCTACTTGATTAAGTCTTTAACATGTAACTTTCACTGCTCTTCATCATTTTTTTGTTGTGTACAGGTGGCTTTTCTTTGTGCTGGAGGGTTTCGTCGGCTAACCAATGTCCATGAAATATTGATTAAAACCCCGAAATTACACCCTAAAATCTCATTTCTTCTTTATCCTGCCTTGAGGATCCTCATCCTGAGTTTTCATGCCATGTAGATGGCTGTGGGAGGGCATGTTCAATTAGCCACCATTTTTAAACCTGCAAACAAACCAAAAAACAATTATAAAACCTGTGTTTTTTGGGATAAACTGCCTCAGAGGAAATGGCGAGGGAGAAGGAGAATTTGCAAAGGAAGGGAGGTGTGAAGGGGAGGGGTTCCACCGGTGGAATCATGAAGAACAATGGAAAATTCAAATAATGGCACGAAATGACAAAGGTGGTTTTTGGAATACAAGGGTGGTATTCGGGCAGGGCACAGGCGGTAAGTGGTAATGGGCTAAATGAATGTGATACATGCCAGAGGTTGACGCGTGTCCCTCATGAAATCGCTTGTTTCGCGTGGAAGATGCATGTTGGAGTGTTTTGGGCGGATCAAGCACGAAATGGAGCGTAGACTGTCCAATCTGGGGTAGCCAGATCGACGGTGGAGAGGGAGCGCGATCGAACAGAGTTTATCGATGGAAGGGGATGGTGGAGGACAGGTGTTAAGAAAGGATTAGATAGCGGGAAGAGAGTGGAAGGTGGGCCAGCGGGGTGTTTACTGGTGGGAAAGCGCGATGGCTGTCGGATTGGAATGATTGACGGTGGAGATTGCTCCACTAAGAAAATGGATGGGGGCGGGATAAGAAAATAGTAAAAGGGGGCTTAAGGAAAGGGGAAGGCACAGTCCCATGGGAAATAAATAGGACCAGGGCTAAGACGGAAAGGGCTGAGGGAATAACGCATGGTCGCGCCCTTGGGTCATATGAGAAACAGGAGCAAAGGGCTTAAGCTTGAAAGGGCTTAAGGCCTAATTGTAATAAAAGGGTCGGAGATGGGACTGAAAAGTGGGTTTTGGAAGCCTTTTTTAAAGGTTCCAATAGGATAAAAAGGGTAGTTTAAACCATATAAAAGGGAATTTTTATGATTTAAAGGGTTTTTATGGGAAAATGAGGGTAAATGAGGAATAAAAGGGGATTTTTTGGGGAATGAGATGAATGTTTAGGATAAGTGAAGATAAGTGAAAAATGGGTGGAATGGGGCTTATGAAATGAACTGATGGAGAAGGGATTGAAAAAAGTTCCTTTGGTATCATCAGGATAACTTTAGAGGCTTTGAGTGAAGATTTCAGTGGAGTGTTTCTTTGAAGATAATGAACACAGTTAGGTTTCAAGAACTCACATATTTTTCACAAAAAATTGTTTCTTGAAAGCTAAAGACTTATTTAGCCATCATTAGGTATAACAAAATTTATAGATGGCTAACACTACACAAATAGATGAAGCAAGAAACTCTGTTGGGGTATTGACCAGGATAACTGGAAGTGAAGCAATGTTTGTGTTCCATAGTGACTTCATTAAGGTATTGTCTAGGCCTGCTAGCAGCGAAGAAACACCTGAGCTAAAAACTATACTGTGAAAATATTAAGCTGGTGAACTTGACTACACTTCCCAACTTGAAACATTGTGATATTGTTGAATTATATGTTGTGTTAAACTGAGAAGGTATGATGAAGACCATGTATATTCATGGGGTAAGTGGGGAAATCAAATTAATCCATACAATTAGTCAATACTCCCCAAAGAACCAAGGCTATGCACGAAAGAGCTAACCAAGGTAGAGAAGCTAGATTTATGTTGTCACCAAGTGTTGTCACTACTACAAAACTCTCCAACATTTTGGCCTAAGCTCAATTTCAGAGCCTTCCTTGGTATTTTTCATATCATTTCAAACTTTGAAACTCATACCATGTGTTTTCTTGAAGTGTTTGGTACCTTTTTCAGGTTAGTAAAATTGTCGCCTTTCCACATGTTAGTTGTCGCATCATATATATTAGCATGTTCTAGTAGTTTCAAGAGGTAATATTTATGTAAATGAGTTTTTCTAACCATTTAGACACCCATCACACTCATTTCCAAAATTTTAATCATTTTCGCACAAGTGTTGTCATGGTCGTCACAAAGTGTATCCTAAGTGTCACACTTGTCGTAAATAAGTCACACTAAGAGAAATACATTATTCATGTATCATATATGATCTATGTTGTTGTGCCGTCAAGTATTGTAAGTGTGTGATCATAGTCTAAGTCTTACCACTGTTCACATCAGTCTCATCGATCCCACACAACCATTTTTTGGAAAAGCTTTGCGAACAACAAACCTAGCTTCACCATGCCTCGTTGAACTGTACATTGTGAAATATTAGTCCTCTATTTGTGACCTTGCATCTTAGCATTGTGCAATTCGCACTTCCTTCCGCTCAGGATTGTTTCATTGCATAGTTTATGTGCTCAAATCTCGTCCTTGACTCCCAGAATTATGCAATTCCTCCTCCAGTATTGCCCTAACTGTGGATTGTGCAGTTACTAGCCTCAAGATTATTCCTTAAGCCTTTGAACTAAGCAATGGAATAGCCTCCCTTGTCTCCCAAAACTACGAAATTTATTCATTGTGTGCCCATCCCCTTAGCCTGTCTCACTAGCTCACTCAACTTCATAGTTTTCTCCCTCAACCCAACATAAACTACACATTGTGCAATCTCAAGGGTTGAGGCTCCCCCTTGGCTGCTTGAACTATGAAACTGAAAAGTAGCAGAGGCCCTTCCCTAACTCTCCATCCTGTTTCGTCTCGGGAAATGGATCAATATGCACAATCTTAGACTTGGGGGTTTTCCGACTGATTTCGTCTCATCATGAATGAATTGAAAAATATGTATTTTATCATGCCATGGTGAGATGATGAAGAAGGATATGAAGGATGGAATCATGCTGGAATACACTCTTGTATTTGATTTTTCAAGAAGATCAATCAAGAGAAAGAAAAGGGACACCAGTTTTTGATAACCATTTAAGATTTGAGATGTAATATTCCTATTCAATTTCTTTTTGTTTTCTTTGTTCAAAGAATAATTATGTAAAGGAGGGTCAAAAACTCCTAATAAAAGAATAAATACATGCCCAATGTGAACAGAGGTAAATCAGGCCTGTCTTGATAAAATCCATTTGTGTGTGAAACAGGATTGAGCCATTTGACTCGGTCAACAGACCAAATCACAACACATTCTAGATGCATTGAACCTCCTGGATGATCAGTGTAGTTCTAGAAGGAGGTCCTCCATGTGAAAAGGGTTAAATGAATGAAGGTGGTTTAGGGTTTTGGCAAGCTCTCATCTTATAAAAGGAAGGGGAAGGAAACATGTTGAGGTTTTTCATGATTATATTTCTGATTTTTTGTCTGTTTAGACACACATATCTCTTGGTTATTTAGCCTAGATTTCATATGCTGTTTAGGATTGGAATTTCCTGTTTAGGGGTTCCATCTCTTCCCATTGAGGAGCTCTTGGGAGAGCTTGTATTGCTTCTCCACTATCAGGTTGGAGACCAGGATTCTACTTCCAAATGCAACGCAGATCCAGTGAGGTTTTGCTTGCTTTCGTAAGTTGCAGCAAGTGGAATACTAGATTTGTTCAGATCTAGCTTGTATTGGAGCCTCTTCTCAGTGAGTGTGTCTTTTAACCTCCTGGAAGGGTGCATCCATTGTTGGAGCTTCATTTTTTGACCTTGGAATCAGGCCAAAGTATTCTACATCACCATATATGCAGTTCCATGGAGAGACTTTGTCCTCCTTGCAGAGCAGAGTTGTAGAGGATTTGGAAATTCTCCTAGAGGAGAGATCTCTAGTGAAAAGGATCCTTCCTTTCATTGAGGTGATCCATGGATTGGCCAACCAATCCATGTACCCTTCAGATATGATATATTACTATTTTATATACTACATAATTTCTGAATACTGCTTCAGAACTGTGACTTAGATCTCAGATCTACTCACTGTGATTCATCATTTGCTGAGATCCCCAAGGGGAGTGTAAATAAGGGCCTCTTTGGCTTACATATTTGTAATAGATATATTATTGTGCATATGGATATGCTCTAGATCTGAGATATAATAAAAAAATTCTTCAGGCCTCTGAAAATTACGCTGTCAAGCTCTTCAGTCTTAATACATTGTGCAACACCTCTATTTTGAGGGTTTATTCATGTTAAACCTCTGTCTTTCTCATGTAAATTGCATGATCCATATCATAGACATTATTTATTTATATTTATAACCTATTTCATCCAATAGATTTATAAAATCACACTTCTTAAGCTTCAGTAAATTCTGGATTATCTAAGCCATGGGGATTGAGCCTTTTTTAGCCCTATCGGGAGTGGGAGACCTGTTTAACTTAGCTAGAATGATTTTTTTTAGCTAAAGTTTGGTATGGGAGTCAAAAATGACCTAAGATAACAGATCCAACCATCAATTTCTTCTTTTTTTACACATATTTCTGAAAATGACCTTTTTAGGGCTTAAATCACTGTCTTTCCCCACTTTTGGTTAAAGGAATAAATACCTTTCCTTTCTGCTGCATATATTACTGTTATTAAAGTTTTTATTAACATATCCAATGTGTTATTAGCCTACTACTACTCCAATACAGTGTTTATATATTGTTGCAGTCCCTCATTGGACATTTATCAAGCCATACTAGGTGTGGGAGGCCTGTTTGCCTCACCTAGTTTGTTTGGTTTCTGATATTCTCTTGGAATTGGGTATTATATTATCATATATAAGGAATCCAAGGGCTGATCTTGGTTTCTAAAGCACACATCCCTAAAAAACACATTTTTCAGGCTTGTTTTGCTGAGAAGTCCCTTTTGGGATATTACAGTGGTATCAAAGCATGATCTCTTGCTCCGCCTGTGAGATCCAACTATCAGAAGACTAAAGAAAAGGATTATATTTCATAATTATGGAGAGGATGAGATTACTCTCATCAGTTTTTAGATCTAAGAAGAGCCTCTCCAAAGAGGTTAAACAGAAGAAAGAAGAAAGCTGCAGTGAGACCTCTAGAAGGTTTCAAGAAGAAGGAGAAGGACCAAGCACTTACTATTCTCATAGAGGGAGTGAAGAGCAAGAAGAGCACTTAGAACATGATATTCTAAGTAGGTACTTGACAGAGTACAAATGTCACTTTAGAGCCTTCACGGAGACTCTAAATTTTCCTCAATTCATCTAGATGAAGGAAGAGAAGAGACCTTGCAGTAAAAGGGTGATCAAGAGATTTGAGGAAGAGAAGTCCTCATTAACTCTTGAGGAGATATGCACCAGCACTATGACAGCCTTGGAGGGGTAGCCTTCAACACCTGCAGTTGAGGAAGCCAACATTTTGAAATAAATAACTCTTGCAACCATGCAAGGTGTTCCCAAAGTCCAACAAGGTGTGATTGTGTTTCCAATTCCTATTATTGCATAAAATATTTCATAAGATTGTGGAAATCGGCTATTGTGTGACCCAAGATCATCACTTACTGCTAATCTAGAGCAACAGGGTTGCACTGTATTGTCCAAGAGCAGCAGTGAAGAGTTGAGGACCCATTCCTCATGGGAACATTCAAATGCCAACTTCATTCAGGAAGCCATGGAGGAAGAAATGTCAAAGGGTAGACATATTGGGATGAGGAACTATTTCTCCTCTCTAGATGACACTCTCTCAATGAGCATGCCACATCTCAAAGAGAGACTTCTACTTTCAGGAGATCCAAGGCCTCTTTGGTTTTGGAAGGCCATGCATGAGGAGGAGGTCTCATCAGGAGATCCCATTGGAGGTGCACTCCAACATTTCATGAGGTGAAAAGTTATTCAAAGGTTGGAGGAAAATGGTGTCCTACCTTGGGAGGATACCAAGAAATGGCAGAATGAGATCCATCACCCACATTGGCATGAGTGGATGGCAGTATGGAGCAAGAGGTTTCCAAACCCCTTGCAGATCTATGATACAGGACAACAAGAAGCATGGATGCACTGGTTGTTTTTGGGTGAGTTTGGTCACTACCCAAAAATTTATATTTCTTTAACTCATGCCTTGAGTCTCAATGATAGGATGCATAATAATAAGGCATGGTTGTTGTGGATGTTAAGTAGAGATTTTGGACATCCTATGTCAAATCTTATGTCCATATGTTTACCTTTGTCAGAGATATGTCTCATGTGCTCACATGTATTTATCTTTGAGATGTATTTCATGTATGTATATTGCTTTGGGAGGAAGGATAACTTCCCCATGATGTATAAGGGAGCTGGTTTGTGCTTGGATGATGAGATAAATTACATGTCCATCAATGTATTATTTCTCCATGATCTACATTTTGATAATGCAAGGAGGCAGCAAGAGTCCTTGTTGCTATGGCTATTATTGAGAGAGTATGGGCTGGAATCTCTCCATACTCATCATGATGTTCTATAAGGAATGTATGGCACATTGTCTGGTTATTTTGATCATGCACAACTGATATATATTGTTGTGTACTGCTACCTAGTGGATGAACACTCATGCACAACTAGTACCTTGTTGGAGGACAACTTGCCACATGACATTCTCAAGTAGCAGTTGGAAGAACTGCGTTGTATCCCTTGGGTAGACCATTGGTATCATGGGACCATCAACATTTTTCTGATTTGGATGCCAAATGGTGATGAGGTGCCATTCCTTTTGGATGGGATGGTTTGGGTAAGGACTATTCTCAAACTTGGCCACTCCCTTGATAGGCTAAGGGAGGTCTTGCAGCATGATGGGTGCTTCCCTAAAGCACCAAATATAAATTTCACCTTCAGCCATGATGGGATGATGAGGGCAGCAAGTAAGTGGTATGTAAACCACTTACCACATCTAGATATGAAGCAGGGAGGAGATGACCTGCGCTAGTTTCTATTTGGTGAGTGTGGATACCACCCAAAGTTTTTTATTTTCTTGTCTCATGCCTTCTATTTCGAGAAAGGGATGCATAAGAAGGAGGCATGGTTGCTTGGGTTGACAAGAAGAAAGTATGGGCACCCCATGATGAATTCCATGTCCATACATTTTCTTATACCTATGATGTATGTACATGTATTTCTGTTTAGAATGAATATCATAATCATGTATGTACATGTACCTTGGGTTGGGGGAGAATGTAACCTTTTCATGAGTTGGTATGAGGGAGCTTGTTTATATCATGATGATGATGATGCTATGATTTTTTTTGGGAACATGAGAGGAGGGATGACACATTGGTTGAGTGTTTCCTTTGGGAATTAAATCTCCCATATTCATTCATGCTTCAAGAGGAGGATAGAACATTGTGTGGCTGCTACATTATATCATTTGTTTTCTTATGGTAGAAGCCATATGTTGGGCTTATGTCATTGGAAGAAGTCTCTCACTTGGGATAATTTACAACAAGACATGTGTTGTTTGAATCATATTCAGCCAACACCTATTACCCTCTACTATTTCCAAGCTTTGAAGAAGCTTTTTGCAGCAAGAAGGTGGTGGGATGGCCACTTATTGTACTATGATTTGAGGTAGCAAGATGAAGGACAACTTTGGTGTCAAGGGAGGGACTATTTTCACCATCCAATATATCATATGACACTTAGTCCATGGTTTTTTTGGAGCACATATGGTGAAGACACTCTATTCACTATATGCATGGAAGATTGGGCAAGAAGGCTCACTATAATCCATGAAGGGAATCATGAAGTTCCAAGTCTCTTTTGGCTTCATGAGGACTATATTATTGCAGCCCAAGATCATCAACTCCATATTTATCATAAATAGAGGGAGAGAAAGGGTGATTTGAGTATTCTTATCTCTCATTTCCAGCCATGGAGCCCCTACACATTGCATATGGTGGGGATTGGTGACTATTTCTTTGAGTTGTCAAGGATGGCTCACTCTGTTTGGATGATAGCATGGAGATTGGAGTTTCTCATGGGGGTTGAAGTGCCCAATGTTTACCATCTCTCATGCCTTGAAGGGACCAATGGACAGCATATGATTCTTTTATGTATCTCCCATTACTTCATGATGACAGCTATTTGGTTCATCCACCAAAGGCAGACTTGCATTCTTGGGAGGAGACAACTCCATTGGAGATTTTACAAAGTCCTTGTGAGTTGCTTGAGGACAAGAAAATTTTTGGAGGGGAGGACTGTAATGTTCCTATTTTAGTAGGAATATTCAATTTCATTTTGTTTTATTTTTTCAAAGAATAATTATGTAAAGGAGGGTAAAAAAATCCTAATAAAAGAATAAATACATGCCCAATGTGAAAAGAGGTAAATCAGGGCTGTCTTGATAAAATCCACTTGTGTGTGAAACAGGATTGAGCCATTTGACTGGGTCAACAAGACCAAATCACAACAAATTCTAGATGCATTGAACCTCTTGGATGATCAGCGCGGTTCTAGAAGGAGGTCCTCCATGTGAAAAGGGTTAAATGAATGAAGGTGGTTTAGGGTTTTGGCAAGCTCTCATCTTATAAAAGGAAGGGGAAGGAAACATGTTGAGGTTTTTCATGATTATATTTCTGATTTGTTGTATGTTTAGACACACATCTCTCTTAGCTGTTTAGCCTAGATTGCATATGCTGTTTAGAATTGGAATTTCTTATTTAGGGGTTCCATCCCTTCCCATTGAGGAGCTCTTGGGAGAGCTTGTATTTCTTGTCCACTATCAGGTTGGAGACCAAGATTCTACTTCCAAATGCAACGAAGATTTAGTGAGGGTTTGCTTTCTTTTGTAAGCTGTAACAAGTGGAATACTAGATCTGTTCAGATCTAGCTTGTATTGGAGCCTCTTCTCAATGAGTGTATCTTTTAACCTCCTGGAAGAGTGCATCCATTGTTGGAGCTTCAATTTTTGATCTTGGCATCAGGCCAAAGTATTCTGCATCACAATATGTGTAGTTCCATGAAGATACTGCGTCCTCCTTGTAGAGCAGAGTTGTAGAGGGTTTGGAAATTCTCTTGGAGGAGAGATCTCTAGTGAAAAGGATCCCTCCTTTCACTGAGGTGATCCATGGATTGGCCAAAAAATCCATGTACCCTTCAGATCTGATCTATTACTTTTGTATATACTGCATAATTTTTTAATACTGCTGTAGAACTATGACTTAGATCTCAGATCTACTCACTGTGATTCATCATTTGCTGAGATCCCCAAGGGGAGTGTAAATAAGGGCCTCTTTGGCTTCCAGATTTGTAATAGATATATTATTTTTCATATGGATCTGCTCTAGATCTCAGATATAATAAAAAATTACTTCAGCCCTATGAAAATTACGTTGTCAAGCTCTTCAATATTAATACATTGTGCAACACCTCTATTTTGAGGGTTTATTCATGTTAAACCTCTGTCTTTCTCATGTACATTGTATGATCCATATCATAGACATGGTTTACTAATTTTTATAACCTATTGATTCTAATAGCTTTATAAAATCATGCTGCTTAAGCTTCAGTAAATTCTGCATTAGCTAAGCCATGGGGATTGAGCCTTTTTTAGCCCTGTCGAGAGTGGGAGACCTGTTTAACTTAGCTAGAAGGATTTTTTTTAGCTGAAATTTTGTATGGGATTCCCACATGACCTAAGCTAATATATCCAACCGTCACTTTCCTCTTTTTTTATGCATATTTCTGAAAATGACCTTTTTAGGGCTTAAATCACTGTCTTTCCCCACTTTTGGTTAAAGGAATAGATCCCTTTCCTTTCTGCTTCATATATTACTGTTATTAAAGTGTTTATTAACCTATCCCATGCATTATTAGCTGGATACTACTCCAATACGGTGTTTATATATTGCCGCAGTCCCTCATTATACATTTATCAAGCCATACTAGGTGTGGGAGGCCTGTTTGCCTCACCTAGTTTGTTTGGTTTTTGATATAATCTTGGAATTGGGTCTTATATTATTATATCTAAGGAATCCAAGGGATAATATTGGTTTCTGAAGCACACATTCCTGAAAAACACGTTTTTCAGGCCTGTTTTGCTGAGCAGTCCCTTTTGGGATATTACATGAGATCACTAAAGATTCCTTATCACCAAGCCATGCGGAGGTGAAAATATAAGCATTTTAAAGAAGAAAATCAACAAACTGCAGCATCAATGGCTTGGAATTTCCATATCATCAAGCAGTCTATGTCAATAGTGTCATGTCATGTCTTTTCATTAGTGGTAACATGTCGCACCATTGTGGCTAATGATGTAAAATATGTCTCAGAAATGTATGGTAAAGTGAAATTCCAAAGGACATGTGTGGAATATGAAGAGTCATGTAAATTTTAAAATTCATAGGAATTCAAACAATTATGAGGGTGGATGAAGAGTCACAAGGAAGGTGAAGCATCACCTCCTCATTGTTATATATATCCCCTCATTGTAAGAGAAAAAGAATTTTCACCTTGGCTCCTCCCACAAAGCATTAGATAGATAAGATAGTTCTTTTGGGGAGCAAGGAATGGCTCCAATGCTCCACTACTAGAGCTAGTGATGTTCATTTTATACTTGTTTCTTATAAATTTTACTTAATAACATAAGCCTTCAAGGCCGACACATTCTCCATGCATAGATTATGAATGTTTGTAAGATATTCTATAGATGTTTGTATTTCATGTTTTCTTTCACATGTGCTAAATTAGTTCAAATATTTCAGTTATTTTAGTACTTATATTGTTGAGAATGTGCTATAATGGTTATTATTGTTGTCCCATCCTTATGGACTACTCTGTGGGATATTAGACAAAAATTTCTCATACATTTTTTGTAATGATCGTCACATCTCTTGTGGAATATTACGTTGGATGTTAGACATTTCCTTCTTGTTAGTGTGTGTCTCTTCTTAGGTGGTACTATTGCCTCTCTCTGAGAGGCACACTTTTCTTACTCCCTCCGTTGTAGAATAACTTGGACACATCTACAACTGAATACTCACCAGGCACACCTTCTTTCTTTTCAAATGAACTATTGAATCCCTCTCTCCTATTGCAAGTTAGGTCCAAGGCAAATATTTAATAATTTGGCAATCGAGCCATATTCCAGATGGGAATCCTAAACAACATGGTGTGAGGTATAATTAGGAATTCATATTAGGGATATCCCCTAAATTTTGATAGGACGAGCACTGTCAACACCAGCCATAAATGACTACCTTGTCAACCAGGTTTGTCCTTGGTACCAAAAAAACCATAACATCCCAAGCAACAATTCTCCGCCCTAGCTCTGGGATCTGTGTCCCATAGACTCAATTACCTTTTCTCTGATTTCAAAGATTTCGTAATATTTAAAACATATTTACAATGTGGCTCATAGAGAACCTTAGGTGGGGTTTTCATAGTCAAATTATGCCAAGCACTTTGAAATTTTCACCTTTACATAAAAGGATACTATTACATGTGTATTATTATTAAAAATGGACAAAGTATGTAGCACACCATTACCATTATGAATTGTGAGTTTAAAAGGAAAATAATATTACTCTATCATGGAAAATAAAGCTTGCATACTAGTTCACGTGTTGAAACATATAAAATATTACAATATAAATTTCACAACAATTGAGTCTTACATCAGCCAATGGAGAAATACTTTCTTTCTCAATAGGAATGTTTAGAAAAATGAGGAAAAAGGATCTAAAACCCAACAATATGACTTGGGATTGAAGCCTACGAGGTTGGTAAAAGGTTAGGGATTATACAAACTTCTTATAGAGAAAAATGAAGAATCACAACAACTTCAGGATGTGAAAATTTTAAAATGGTTGCAATTAATCTGGTCATTATTCACCTATCTTCAATATATTAATTTTCTTTTGTAAATAAAATATGGAAAATATTGAATAAAATACTAGTGTAACTTCACCAAAATTAAATCACAGGAACTGAGAAAATGTCACACACACAAAATAATATACCTTGATATTTTTGGACAAATTGTCCCTAGAATGAAGGATTTACAATAAACACACATAAATATACGAGCGACAAAATATTGGCAAAAAAAGGCCTCAACCTTAATGTATTCCTCTCATAATGTATTGTAATGTAATGTACAAAATAATGTAAATTATACAAATATAAATACATGAGGAAGTTTGTCTCAAGATAGTGCGTCTATCTTCGCCAATTTGGTTGAGATAATATCTCAACCATACACAAATATAGGAGCCTAACTAGTTGGAAATAATCTTTCAACCAACTAGACCTAAACTGACTCCTAACTATGAGGAACACAATCAATCTAGAAAAGTAGTAATAAATCATAACTTTCATGATTTCATTAATTTAATTATTTTGGACTTAGAATTTTTTTACTTACATGAGAGTGAGGCAAACAATCCCCGCCTCAATCATAAGTATAAAATAATAACTAGGAACCATCTTCCATGTTCTTATGTTGAAACTGTTGATCCTCAAAAACATTGCCAGAAAAAACCATCAAAGTTGGATGCTGAAAAAACTTCAATCTGAAGAGAACATGAGTCAGCTGCAAGTCTAATTCATCTCTAACTTTTTCTTGAAAACTCCATCATGTGGAAATCTACAAAAGGATCCATTTGTCCTTTGCTTGGAATCAACATCTTTTGTCCACTGAAAAAATGTTGATGACGCCCACTCATGAATTTTCTTGTCCATTGACAAAATATTGAGAACACCCACTAGAGAATTTGTTGATGTTGAAACTGCCCATTGGCTACTTGATTTTGACTACCCTCTGGCTGCTTTGATATTGACCACACAATAGCTATTGATGATGATCACCCAATGGTTGATGATTTCAAAAACGACCGAATGTTGCTTTTTTTATGTTGTTGAAAATTTGTCACTGCTACTTTGTAGATGTTGTCGAAAATTCTAGTTTGAAAACCTTTAATTCCATTATTATCATTCCCCCCCCCCCCCTTTCTCAGCTAAAAGGAGAGACAATCGGCATTTTAATTTGGAACTCCCATCCTTCAGGTGTAGGAGAGTTTCACCATCTTCATTATACTGGAAAAGTTTTCTTCATGTGAGATTGAGTCTTTCGGTAACAAATAGACAATTGTTTCACTCTAGATTACCACTTCCAAGGATCAATCCATGCATAATTGATCTTCACTCTAGGTGATTTATTTCTCTTGCAACGTATTTATAATGAATGATTTTTCTTTCCACAATGGTCACAAGGATGGAGGTCAAAGCATTTAGTATCCATATGGCCATTTCACTTACAATGGTTATACTTAACCATATTCTGATCACTGTCTAGAAAATTGACACTTACAAACTGAACTAGTTTTGAGAAATCTGGAGCATAAATTTTTTTGTCTTTGTTGTAACCTAGGCCATGTCGATCTTTGTTGAAGGAGATTTCTTCCCAAGGCCAGTTCAATTTCTTGGAAATATCATCTTGTTTTTGTTCTTCACAACTGATGTTGCTGCTAATATGTTGAGATGGATTAATTAAATCATTTGTATCACATTAAGCATCAACCATTTCTATTAACAATTCATCGCTTTCACACGTTGCATTAACTTTTTCACTTAGATATTCAATACTACTAGTTGCATTATGTAGTAGTATAACCGGCTAGATGAGATCACGTGTGTCGCAAATTGCATCAATCTGGTTGATTAGATATTCCATGTCACAACCTTCATTAGTATGTTGAATCAGGTCACTTGTATCACAATTTTCATTTTTTGTACAATGTGCATCAATAAGGTGTCGCAACTTGCATCAACCTTCTTTGTACAATGTGCATCAAGTAGATCTTATTTTTTACTTAATTTTGTTTGGAGTGTGTTAATGAGTTTCTCTTTCATTTCAAGCTCAATTTTAAATTCTTTCGATGCTTCTAATGTGTTGTTCATTTGATTGATTAATTTTTTATTCTACTTCAACTTCCATTCCAGCAGTTCAGTTGTGTTTTGTAACTCATGATTGCACTCTTTAAACTCTTTAATTTCTAGCTTTGCACTTTGAAGACGTTTTCCTCCTTTGCCCATTTTGACACCCTCACTTTTATTGACTCATTTGACCTCCTATCAATTTAAAAATTGGGTGTTGGTTTCAACCGAGAATGCACCCTTACAATTCAACTCAATTTTAATTTGATTATAAGCCGACATACATACATACATACATACATACATACATACATACATACATACATACATACATACATACATACATACATACATATATATATATATATATATATATATATATATTTGCAAGTTAAAGAATGACCAATTGTCGTTGAATGTTGATGTAGATTTTGCCTTGGAATACTTGAGTTTTTAGCTTCATTAACTTGATTGTCTTGAGTGAATTTGCTTCTTTATGTAGAATCATTTTTTGAATGTGGATGTTAACAACTTGATATTTTTGGTTATGTGTTGAAGCTTCTTGATTGCTTGAAGTTGATTTGATTACATAAGCTTGAAGAGAATTTATTGTGTGTGTGCATTTCCTTAATTTTGTGTGTACTCCATGTGTACCATTTTACAAAGAGAGTGTCAAAACTAGACACAAAAAATAAGAAACATCAAGAACCATTCACCATCACAAACATACCCATGGTGTACCTAAGATCCACTTATTCAATTTCAGGCAGATCTAGGACACAATCACCACCAAAAAGATATGTTTTTATTAAGTATTGAGTACATAAGCAATCAACTTCACCTTCAAGTAATGAAAATTCCAAGCTCACAACCCTTTGAAGCAACTCATATTCAAAATTTGGATGTTCACTGATTCAATCGATCTCAAATTAAAACATTACTTTGAATTACAACGATGACTTAAAAAAAATATTCCCTTATCACTCCAAATTTACAAAACACTTATCCCTCCAAAATTACAAAAATAATTTCACCTTATCACTCCCCAAAATCACACCTTATCACTCCATCAGCCTTATTATAAAGTCAATTCCAATCTTCACCCTTCTGACTCCCAAAATAAAAAATATTTTATCCAATCCTCTCTCCTAATTCACTCACCATTGACATTGAAAAAAATTATTAAAAAACTCCCATTATGTATGGAAGTATTCTCTCTCATGACTCTACTAAGTCTCTCTTTAAATTTTCATAAAAATTTTTATGAATTCAATTTAAAAAATTATAATTTATCATCATTTTTTTTAAATGAATTTATCATCCCTTTTAAAAATTAATTTATGACGTCAATTTATAAAAGGTGAATTCACTTTTAAGTTTAAATCATGTAAAAATATAATGCACGCACGATGCTTCCACTCTTAACAAAAATGACATTTAGGATCTGAGTAAAATGTTTTATAGCACTTGTTGTTGTGTGGGTTGACATCACACTCTAATATCTAAAGCGCATGCTCCAAAAAATTTCCAACAGTCGAACTTGTTGGTGCAAACTGCACAAAGATCTTGTTGTCTTGAAGGAAGATACTCCTCAAGAGATCCTACGTCCATTTTAATCTGGGGAGTCCTCCAAACTTAAAGTAGGTCAACAATGTTTTGCAATTGATGAACCATTTGGTTTTGATCACATTTTGACTGCTGGGATACTTTGTGGATTGAACGGTGAGATATTTAGTCAAGCAGGTGTGGCTATAAGTCGTGGTATTCAGACTGATTCAACCATCAATCCTGGTAATAGTGGTGCTCTTTTACTAGATTCCAAAGGAAAATTTATTGGGATTAACAAAACATATTTACTCAAATAGGAACATCAGCAGGAGTAGGTTTTTCTATTCCAAGTGACACAGTCCTCAAGATTTTTCCTTAGTTGATACAATCTGGGAAGGTAATGTGTCAAGTTTTAAATGTAGATATATCCCCTGAGGTAATTTAAAATCAATTAATTGTTAAAATTTGAGATCATGTTCTCTCGGTTCCGGAAAAAAGTGCTGCAAAAAAGGCAAGGATTATTCCAACAAAGAGAGGATTTGTTGGCAACCTAATTCTTAGTGATGTGATTGTTTCCATCGACAATTATATGATAAAAAATGTATCATAACTTTCTAAAATTTGGATGATTAAAATATGGGGGAAAAATTAGCCTTAAAGGTTTAGCGACTCAATGGTGTGGTAGAAACACCAATTATATTGGAAGAGAGCATAATATAACAAGCCAATCTCACCCATTTTAACTTGCTGCAGTGGTATTAAAATCGTTGATCAGGGTTTGCCATTACTTCTGGATACTGATCTGAAGGAAAATATTGTTCTGCAACACAACCTCCACATCAAATTTGTGGTACCCAAATTCAATCACGATGAGAAGGATGGAATTATGGACATTGATACTTCTATCAACAAGCTCATCAGTGATCTCGCGAAGAGAAAAATTGGAGGCATCTATCTTCCCAACATGTATCGATTTGCTGCATGCTGCTCACACACTGGCTTTTGATAGAGTGAACATGATGTGCGATAGACATATGGCACATACACTCCAGAAAGTCATGAAAATTTAGAGAGTAGCAGCATTGAAAATGTTTTCGTTCTACATACAACCTTCTTCAAAGAATTGTCCTCACTAGCACTCCATGATACTCTAATGTAGAATCACTGCACTCTAATAAATTGGGTCATTTGCATTGATGTCGTTCCACTCAGCTCACAAGCCTTGACCAATATCTATATCACAAAATGAAAATCAAGCGAAATGTTGTGAAACCAACTCCAAAAATAGAAGAAAAGAGAGATCAACGCCTTAGAAATAAGCCACTTCAAGGGGGAAACCTCCAATACATTATATAAATGAACAATTCTTGGATGATACAAATGTCCAAAACCTCCTTCTATATATAGGAGACCATGGAGCCACAATATAATCCTAGTGGGGCCACAATGTAATCCTAGTCGACCTAACAATAGTAATGTAAGGGCACAATAATAACAATATGGGGGTTACAGGGGTACAAAAATAACAATAAGGGGGTCTACACTAACATAATAAGGGACTACACTATTAATATAGGGACTTAACATGCCCCTCTCCTTCAAACAAGTGTTGTCCTCAACGCTTGATTATTTCTTGATGCTTCTATATAAAATTCTCTTCCTCCCATGTGGAATCTTCTAAAGGAAAGTTCTTCCACTTGCTGAGATACATTGAAATTAATCGTACTTGTCGAGTTCCTTTTTTTGTGACTAATTCAGAACATATTTCGATGTGATGTTGATCTTCTTGTTGTTTCATTAGATTCTGCACCAAAGTTAGGTTATCCTTTGAGAGATGGAGAACTTGTTGTTGATGCTCGATGTGATCTTCCACTAATTTATCATCCATATTAGCTATTATTTGATCCTTCAAACCATCCAACTTAGCCTTCATTTCTACTTTTAAACCATCTATGTCATCTTCGGTTTCTCTTCATAAGATCGAAATTTGTTGCACTTGGTACCATAATTTTGATATCTCATACTGCAATTCTTCCTCTTCATGCGTCATAGTATAGCTTTTTTAGGGCTTAATGGGTATGGAATTATTTTTTGGAGGCATTATAGAACCCAATACTGATAAAAATTCTAAAATATTCCCTTGGAATCACTTCAAACTGCTTTTTCAAACAAACGTTATGCAATTTTAAAAACCAAATACACACCTTTTTCTTGCTTTTGAGGAGCTCGATATTGAAACTCAATTATCTATGTGATTTTGGATCTTCAATATCTAAAATTCAGCATTGCGGTAGCCCTCTAAATTATCTTTTGAATACCATAGGTCTGACCTGATTTGGATTCTTGAAGGAAAAGTTGTGCCCAATCTCCTATGATGACCTAATTATGGACTGGTTCAGTAGAGTGAATTTGTACGACTTTCCACGTGTCATTTTTTCCTCCTTCATCTTTGAAATTGATAGACAGGAAACTAAAGTCCGTGTGATTGCAGCCACTTTTTACAGAATTACAATCCGATGCTCAGAGAGATATTTATGAATATTTTCCCATGATCAGCTCTTTGAGATGAAATTTGGGAGCCTGAAAAATCCCTAACTTCCATAGACCATATCTTTGAAACTCTTGCGAATCAAGCTCTAAAATTTTGTGACGATGTTCCTCAGGATTTCGGATTCACGCCCTAAATATTTTAGCTTCTGAAACTTCGTATAAAAAACTTTATAGTGAAAATTCCATGATGACCTGTTTGGAGCAGCGAAACCCTAGAATAAAAAGCTCTGATAACAAATGTTGTGAAACCAGCCCCAAAAATATAAGAAAAGAGAGATAAACACCTTATAAATAAGTCACTTTGAGGGGGGAACCTCCAATACATTACATAAATGAACAATTATTGGATGATACAAATGAACAAAACTATATATAGGAGTCCATGGGGCCACAATATAATCCTAGTGGGGCCACAATGTAATCCTAGCCGACCTAACAGTAATAATGTAAGGGCACAATAATAATAATATGTGGGTTACAAGGGTACAAAAATAAAAATAAGGGGGGCTAAACTAACCTAATAAGGGACTACACTATTAATATAGGGACTTAACATGAAAACATTACCTTCAAAGAGGTTGTCATCGTTCGACAGAATCTGCAGACTAGAGGGGATTATTGTTGGTTTGTAGGGAACATGATGGCCGAAGAATTGTCGGCATAAGACTCCAATGGCAACAGCTACAGTCTCGATGCCAATAATGCATGCCACAGTATTTTGATGGTGCTGAACATTTCCCGACAGCAAAAGAAGCCAGAGTCCTGATGAGATCCAACACCCACCGACAGTTGAACCTTATACCTTTCCCCCTTTAAAACAATTTCCCATCCAACACATGAGGGAAAATGTGTCTCTCAAAATAAGAAACATCAATATTTTTCAATGTTCGAATTCTCATGCCAGTGTTTTCAGAAAAAATCAATAAGCAAGAGACATTCAAGAACAAGATCATTGTTTCACAAAACTCATCAAAATATTGGCGTTTCCAAAGTATTTATTCATCACTCTCCTTTTGTTTTATTAAAAATTTAATAATTAAAAATGAGGCTGTAACTCAAATAAAATCTCTTTTCCTTGAAAAAATTAGACAATTTTCATACCAATTCAACTGCTGATTAATTCAATGGAGTTTTCCAAGAGCCTGTAGAGTTTGAATCTCCTCCTCACATCGGCTGTATTATTGGAGCTCTAATACCACATGAAGGATTTACAATAAACACACATAAATATACCAGAGACAAAATAATAGCAGAAAAAGGCCTAAGCCTTCATGTATTCCTCTCATAATGTATTGTAATGTAATGTAAAAAATAATGTAAATTATACAAATATAAATAAATGAGGGATTTTTTCTGAAGATAGTGCATCTATCTTAGCCAATTTGGTTGAGAAATTATCTCAACCACACACTAATCTAGGAGCCTAACTAGTTGGAGAGAATCCCTGAATAGACCTAAACTGACTCCTAACTATGAGGAACAAACTCAATATAGAAAATTAGGAATAAATCATAACTTTCATGATTTAATTAATTTAATTATTTTGGAATTATAATTCTTTCACTCACATGAGAGTGAAGCTAACATAGAAAAACCCCAGTGTGGGGAAAACGAGTTTTTCATATGAGGATTTTATTATTATTCAACAATTCTATAATTGAAATTACATACATTATTTTCCATAAAATTAGAAAACCTTTGAAAAATTATTTCTTCACTTCTTCTAGATGATTTGACCCCATATAAGTAACCGGGCTCCTATGAATCAAATTTTCCCTCCTCTGTGACCCTAAATCGACCTACAAGTGTAACCCTATGTTGAGCCCTAGAATTGCCTTCTCTTTTACAAACCTTCACTTCATTTCATCATTATTTTATCACTTCATAAGCCTAAAATCAATGAAGAATGATTAGGATTGCTTAAAGGTTACATGAAATTGATTACCATATTGTATTTTCATGATTTTTGTTGTTTTAATAATTTTCTGCAAAATAGCTACAGAATACAGGCGTTCCGTAGCTGATCACGCGTTCCGTAGCTGATCACGCGTTCCGCAGCTGTTTTAGAGTTTAAGTGGGTTACAGGTGTCGTCTCAAAGAAAGGCGCATATGGGTGAATTCCAGACTTCATCCTCATCATTCGTTGCTCTCCACAAAGTCTAAGCAAAAATATCTAAGTGGTTATGCACGTGGGACACCCAAACTAAGAGGCAGTCTCCTATTAAAACACGGATTCTACAGGTGTCCGCAATGAAGTCTGAGGCTGTCAATAAGAGTTTTAATTTGATTAGAAATAGGAAAGACATTTATCCTTATTTTTCTCAAAGTGTAGTTTGTAATTTCATTATAAGTAGGACTCGGGAGACCGAGAAACTGTTGGTTAGTTTTTGGCTTTTGCTGCTAGATTTTAGAACCGTGAATACTATGTTTTGAAGAAATCCTTTCTTAATGAAAGAAGCATTGTCTTATTGCATGATCTGAGTCAAAGTTAAGTAAATTGGCATGTTACTCTGGTGGTAGAGGGCCACTACTGCCCGAGGAGTTTTTAATTTAGATAAGTAACTCTCGTTTCATTCTTAGCTTACTTAATTTTCTGAATTCTGCATTTTTATGTTCATTTGTATTGAATGCTACAGTTTAGTCTCGTTCTAATGAATTCTTCCAAAATACCTCTAATGATGAATGGGAATTAACTGTGGTATTTTAGGAGTTTAATTGTGTTTTCATTTCGAACTGTGTTTATGTTCAATTGCATTGGATAATACAGCCAGGACTGTTTTACAAACTCTTCCAAAATATCATTCATCCTGAACAAGATAGGCTGTAGAATCCCATAGATTAATTGCATGATAACTTATTTAGAGCACTCCGGAGGAAAATTGCATTTAATTCATGCTCTGTTATTTCGTTTCAAGTTTGATAATGGCTTTTTAGTTTAGCACTGTTCACTGTAGACTAGTAGCACTCTAGTTCAATTCTAGCTTAGCTCACTTTATTTACATTCCACGTTTAGTTGCCATCCATTGCATTTTAAATTGCATTAGTTGTTAAACTTAAATACCACGGTCTTCATTATTTACAAAACTTCTTTTGTTCCAAACCTATATTAACTCATAATCATCTGGACAGAAGATAGTATCAGTCTAAGGCCTGGAGTACTTTTGCAACCTTTTTACCATCTCACAAACAAGTCTTTCCTCAAAGACTATTCTAAAAGAAAATCTATAACTTTTGAGTGAGGTTTAGTGGTGTTAAACTAAGTTGCAGAATAGAATTAGGAGTTAGTTTTAGAGTAGAGATCTTATGATGTTACAAATGTTCTTTTCCAAATATGTTTCAATAAACCTTTAATCATGGACGAGATGTTGTATCATTATAAGTTGATTGTTTAATTGTTTAGTTAGGAGAATTTTATTTACACTTAGCTGCCCATTTCTCAAGCTCTTCCAAAACATCTTTAATAAATGAATTGGACAAGTTAAGTTCATGTTGTGATTTATTTTCTTGAAGTCATTATCAAGCTTTGTATTTTTCTAAGTCATAGTTTAGGTTTGGTTCTGTTTCAGTATTTGCATTTGTCATTTGTCATCCATAATTTAGGCTTCACTCTATTTTTAACCAGTAGCTTCTTTCCACCAGCATTTAGTTCTTTCCCTTGTGAACATAAAACCATAAAAACCCAAAAACATCATAAAACACTAGACACAACGTAGTGAGAAACAATTACCTAGGCACATATAGTGCACCACACTTCAGCAGTTTACCAACCCTGGTTGACAATTAATGAACTCAATTTAGGAGACTAGGTTGAGCACAAACATTTTGGCGTCGTTGCCGGGGAAGTGTAACTAGGTAACCTTATTTCTTACATCCAAAAAAAAAAACAAAAACTCCAATCACCTACCACACCCACTATATCATGTGGTGCAGTAAGAGCCACACATCCACATCATGAATTCATATTTTTTCAGGTAGAAGAAGAGGTGACAAAGGAGGTTGAAGAAATGGATGGAGATGATGACAATGAGGAAGATCCTTTTGGATTTCCCATTCAAGAAACTGATATCAATGTTCAAATGAAGAACATCCATCCATCTGTGCTTCCTAACTTCAAAGGTATGAGATCAGAAGACCCGGAAACCTTTATTTTTGAATTTGAAATAATTTGTAGATCTTATGGCTACTCATTGCACATGCAAAAATTGAATTTGTTTCCAGCAACATTGAAGGATAGAGCTCTTAGATGGTTCATGACTTTAGGAACAAATTCTATAGGGACATGGGATGATATGAAAAGAGTATTTTTTGAAAAATAGAAAGGTTATTGCATGCACCATGACCTTAGAAAAGAATTCTTTAAGATGAACCAAAAAAAGGATGAAAGCCTAGAAGATTTAGTGGAGAGATTTACTTATAATATCAAAAGATCTAAATTTCATAATTTAGGATCAGATGCATTAAAAACTCTCCTACTAAATGCTATAAAGGATGAATGGATTGATCTTCTTAATCTTGTGGGAAAAGGAGATGTCTATCAATTTCCATTTCAAGAAATTTGTGAAATGTGCAAGAACATATCAAGAGGAAAAGCAAAGTGTGTAAGATCCCCTCAAGATCCATTTATGGCAAGAGTAATTAAGTCAACATCAAGATTGGTAAGTCAAGCTGAATCTAACAATTTGCTAAACATTCTTGGTAATTTAAATGAACAAACTGACATGCTAAGAATGCAAAACAAGCAAAAAGTTTCGTCATTTATATTTTTCCCTAAATGTAGAAAGAAACATGCTTTGCATGAATGTCCACTTGATAACATTAAAATGTGTAAAATTTGTGCAGGATCACATACTACTGAAGATTTCCCATCATTACCAGGGTTGAAGGAAATTTACCAGAAGGATAATGGATCAAATCAAGCACAAGAGCAACTTTGTTATGTAGCTCCAAGAGGACTATGGCAGCCTCATCAACCCAATATGATGCAATATCCTTATGCACAGTATCAAGGTTATGCACAACAATCTCAAGGTAATTGGAAAACACCCTTGCCTTAGCAACCTTGGGCATCTCAATCCCAACCTCAAAACCAACCTTGGAAACCTTGGCCATCTCAATCCCAACCTCAAAACCAATATTGGCAACAAAGTTGGCAAAGGCCCTATAAAGGAAATCCACCATATCCTCAATCTTTCCCTCTCTATCCTCAATATCATCATCAATGTTATTCATACCATTTTCCTCCACCACAACATCAATATCACCCTCATTTGACCTCAATTCAACCTTTCCCATTATCATCCACACAAGCACCCCAAAGATTCCCCACTCCACTACCTCCACAACCATTTCATATCCCCAACAATAAAACACCTCAATCAACTTACAATTCTGAGGTATTGCAAAATGATTCACCAGCTATCATTGAAGAACAACAACCAGAAGAAGAAGACTCAGATAAGGTCCAAGAATCATGGATGTCTATTGATAAAGAGGAGATATTGGAACCAAAGATTGAAAAGTCTCATGCATGCCTATCACCAGATTCTATGAATGAAGATCACATCTCCGAAGACTTGCATTTCATGATAGAGGAAAGATAAGGAAGACAAGATTACATTGAATCTTGGTTCAATTCAGTCATCGGATCCCAATGCTCAATTATTCAATATCTTTTTACACCATCTAAATCAAGACAGTTGGCATCTCATATACTGGTACATATCAAATAGTATCTTTCAAACCTGCATATGAGTTTATCTATCATCTTGTTACAGACATGGTTCCATTGGAAGTACTCATATACTTGAACAAGATTTTCTTTTTCAAGTAGAGTAGGACATAAAAAAAAAAAAAAAGTAAAGAGAAAAATAAGTCCTATTGTGAAAACCAGCTTGTTGGCACAATTGGACATGAGCTTTGCTTGAAAACCAGGAAAATGGCGAGCAAAGTTCACAATAAGTTCTGCAATTTCATGATGGTTTCAATCTTTCATGGTTCTTCAAATCATTCTTGGTTCTATGCTCGAGTTGGATGATGTGGAATTCCTTAAGGTCCACCTTCCAATAGATCTTGTCCCATCGACCTCAACACTTTATCTGGGGTCAAGATTAGAGATTATTTGAAGTGCCTTGGAGCTTGTATTCATCAATGGCAAGCCTCCTCGTTGATAACAATGGGAATACAACAATGTCTCTTGATTGTCAAATCTTGCAGGCGACTCGACTTCGACACATTCATTCGTCCCTGTCAAGATGCACTGAGGTACCTTGACACTCATTTACATTATCGGTGAGTTGTCTCGCATTGGTTAACGAATTTCATTATTGATCGGTAATCCAATGATTTCTTCCCATGCTCGACTTCGACACATTTATTCGCATGGTAAGAATTGTACCATGAATGTTGGCTTTGATGAAGACTAATGGTTTTATGGAATCAACAACAACTTGCAACAATTCATTTTATTAGTTTCCTGTAGCAGCATGTTCATATTTTTTTCAATTCAATAACAGCTGCGGAAAGTGGCAGTTTCTGCAGCTATTGCTGTAGCAGCCTATTTTTGTTTTTTGCAACTTTTTCCAGAAGACAGTTTTGGTGCAAATGTTGCAAGTGATTGGAGCAGAAATAAAAAATTCAGCGCTTCTGGGTTTTCTCAGAATATGATAAATTGAGTTAAATGCGGACAGAATTTTGAAAAAATCAATTTTTAAGGGTATTTCAGAAGGGTTTTTCAGGCAGATTTTCAATTTTCAGCATTATGGACAGAATAGGACAGATTTGAGTATTTTTGCACAGCAATGCCTTTTCTTCATCAAAATGAAATTCTGGAAGCACGTGGCAGTAGAGAAGTTAAAAATACACAGTTTCCCTTTTGAATAACTCAATTCAGCCTTAAAATGAGTTCGTGGCGTACTTTTTTGTTGCAACATTGGGCAAAATGAAGGGTGAAACAGGGCAGAAATTGATTTTATCATAACTTTCAAACCATGCATCCGTTAGTCCTAAACTTTTTCTGGTAAATGCATTGAGGTAGGGTGAATAAACACAAAAAATTTCAGTGTGTATTCTTCAATAAATTAGCCACTTTCACCTACAGCCATTTCTCATTTTTGGGATATCTGTGCAACCAATGGCAGAGATTTTTCGTCGGAAGATGCATAATAATATTGGTAACAACCTCAGAAAATTTCAGGGAAGCCTGATGCACCATTTGAGAGAAATTGCAAAATTCATTTCATTCTACAATTCCACTCCATCTCACTCCACTTTCACTCCATCTCACGCCATTTTCATTTCATTTCACAAGTCCTATTCCACTTTAACTCCATCTCATGTTATTTTCATTTCATTTCACAAGTCCTATTCCACTTTCACTCCATTAAATTTCACATCCATCTTCCATAGTCATACTTCATTTCTTTTTACAGATTGCATGTTGCAGCCACATCTTATTAAGCAGTTCTGACACAATTGTACAGCCTACAAAGAGATGATGATTACAGGAAATTGAAGGATTCTATTTTGAAGACCAATATGCTAAAAGAGGACCAAAGGAACAGCATCAAGCACAGCAATTAACAAGGTCAAAATTCTGAGGTAAATTGTGAAAATTATTTTAATAGCAAAAAGTTAAAACATGAAATAGATACAATGTGTATAATCATATGTTTCCTAAAACAACCTATCATTCGAATTGATTAACATATCTTGGCCATATCCCTTATCCAACATTCCAACCTACTATTCCACATCTCCTTAAGATTGTATCATTCACTTATTTCACCTTCCATCAGATCCATAGCCACTTCATTTTCCCTTATAGCTTAATTACCTCCATCCATTCACCTCCATTACACTTTGCAGCCAATCCATCTCTAAGTGCAGAAAGGTAATTCTAAGGGTGAAGCATCATTCTTCAACTAATCCATTTTCAGACACAGAGATACAGTTTCAAAAATAAAGCATTAGACTTTGTAGTCAATCTAGCTTCAAGCATAGAAAACTAATTCTGAAAGGAAGATAATCTGCATAGAGGAGGAATGTGGCTAATTGTCAAGACAGAATCAGTTGAAGTCAAGTATTTGGAAGGATATCCACAAGTCAAGGAGCTACTACAAAAAGCAGAGAGGCTAAATTTTATAGAGAAATTTGATGGCTTCCATAAGGAGATTACAAAATCTTTTGCCAAATATTTTGATGGAGCAGAAGAAGAAAAACTGACATGGTTATTGAAAATAAACTTGACACTCCACTACAAGAGGAAGATGAAGAACTAATTTCTGAAAAGTTAACAGAGATTAGAAAATAGATTAGGGCCAAAAGAAGTAGAAAGATAAAGTTGGATGTTCTAACAGAGGTTTCAGAGCACATGGAATAAAGTTTTGATGAAATTGCATGAGGACATTGTTGGTCGCTTTAATTGTTTTCACAATTCAAGCTCCACATAAATTGTCAACCCGAGGAAGTCTTTTTATTCCAAAGACAATCACGCACTGGATATGCTCAATTTCAAAAGCAAGAAAAATTTTGTAGTAAAATCCACACAATTACCAATCATACAAATCTAATTATTCACACTCTGTTTAATCAAAGCTGAAGTCAATTATGCTATAGCAGAGGTAATTCCTATGTTGCAGTTTAGAATTCAAATAGAAGGAAAATCAATCTGCAGGAAAGGAAACCAATCAACCATAACAGGAACAGGACCCTATTCCTTAATTAGGAACTTCAGCACCTGTTGCCTAACACTAATCACTCTGTAGCAAAGATAACTCAAGAGACCAAGACCCTATTCCCATGAACAGGAACCTTCAGCACTTGTCTCCTGTTTCTAATCACACTGCAGGAAAAGAAAGGAAATTAGTAGGAGTAGGACCCTATTCCCTTGCACAGGAACCTTCAGCACCTGCTTCCCAACATTATACATTCAAACATATAACATAAATAGATTTCTCAACTTCTTAGGAATGAATGTACTGAACACATGCAGCGTTAAGGAAACAGAATATTCAATAACTACAGAACTGTGTAACTGATGTCTCAGCAACAGAATTAAAGTAAAGTGAAAACAGCATAAAGAAATTAAACAAACTACAGAGACAGAAGGGTGAATCTTGTGAGGAAGGCGGGCCCTTTCCCTCTCACAAGATTCCCCAGGGAAAGAATTAAATTGGAGCGCTCAAAAGAAGATTTTATTCATCTGTCAAAAGAAATGATACAATACAGATGGAGTCTAGCTCCAGTTCTCACACAATGTTCTCCTGTAGCTTTCAAAAAAAATGAACTCTCCACTAATGATGATGTCTCCTCTTTTTAAAGAGGAGACATCTTTTACAATTACATGAGAGAAAATCTACGTTTATCCCAAATCTGTTCGCTTTCTTAAAACAGGACTATTCTGTTCTTCCAAAAAAAGATATTATTTGCCCAGTCTGACAAGAATGCTATCTTGAATAATCTGTGTAACCACGTCTTCATCTTTGTGCCAGCTGTTCCACAAATACTCTTCAAAGATATGATTACGAATGGCCAGATTTAGTGCTATTTGTTTGACGAGGTCAGAAAGAAGCTTGTTTAAACAGCCAAAATTCATTTATTCGACAGCAGTGTTGCTTTCAACAATGAAGTTATTTCAGCAACGACTGCTTGTTCCTAGCAAAGCATATAACTTATCTGCGATCTTTTAAACTTTATGTTAGCAACAATCCACTTCGCTTAATGATAAAATATAAGAGTATTTTGGAATTATATGTAAATAGATTAAACATATAATAAAGAAGAGGATTTTATATACCTTGGGATAAAGTAGATGAAAAATGCTAATGGAATCCTTTTTAATCATGGTTACAAAAGTAAAATGGTGTCAAAGTATATAGCAAAAATGATACATAGTGGAGTCCTAACATCCCCCCCAGCTGAAAATGTTGCATGTCCTCAGGCAACCCCTAGTCTGAGTCAGAGTCTGAGTACTGATACTGTGCATGCAAATTACTCAAGCAGTAGCTGGAGAAGGTGGCATCTGTAGGAGCTCGGAATCCTTTATTGTTCTGCAATTGCTGCCATGCTGAAGCTTCATCTCTGCCAGCCAATTGGTAGTGACACTGATATTTCTCTGAAGGCAGCCATAGAATTGGAAAATGAAAATGATAACCAATCCAGTTTACTCCACAATGTCGAATGCATCCAATGTAATTAGGTACCCTGGAAAGTGCAGCTTGAAGATTGTCAAGGTTAAAAGGGTGATAATCTTGTCTTTCTTTACATGACTGCTGCCAAAACATAGTGTTGGCCTTCAATGCAGCAGTCCCCTTTATTCTGATTTGCTGTTGACACTTCAAAAGTGTTGAAGCCTGTAGTTGTTGCATGTACCTATGCATTCCTGGCTTATGTAAGAATTGGTGATATTGTGCTATAAACATGGCTGGACTTAAAGTTTCTGGTCTAATCCAAAGGAGCCTATTCTCCTCATTATGACTGCTTGCAATAAACGCAGTTTGCCAAGTGAGCTGATTGGCCAAAAATGAAACAAATGCCCTTATTTGTATATCACCTGCAATTGGAATGAGATTGACTCTTCTATTGTCGGGAATGGCCTCATTATGAAGGTAAAGTTCGCACAGCAAATGCTGGTCACTTTCAAAGGCCTCAGTAAAAGTCTCAACAAATTGTTCTGAAGTAAGTAATTGATGCGGTCTGCCATCCTTTATTGCTTTTAATTGAAAATAAACTAATCGTTCAGAAAGGAAGAGAGAGTAATTTACAGAGGGTTTGCGGGTAGCCATCAACTTCTGCACTAATGAAAACATCAAGGCCATCTTTTCCTTTGATTCCTTGACTTCCTTCTTGGAATCCTTGAGCTGTTGCAACGTCTGTTCCCAACTATCCCAGTTGGCATACATGTGATTCTGCCATGCTAACTTGTGCTGCTGTAATATTGTATCTTGTTCTTCAGCATATTGTTTCTTCCATTTGTTCATCAGTTCTAATTGATTCCATGGCAGGGTCTGTGTGCTGGCATTAGAAGTGCTGGGTTGGGACATTGTTTGAGTGGCTGCATTGACTGACTCAGGGAAAGATACCTGTGGTTGTGGTACTGTCTGCGTGGCTGAGCTGACTAGCTCAGGACAAGATATCTGTGGTTGTGTTTCTGTCTGAGTGGCTGCACTAACTAGCACAGGGCGAGATATCTGAGGTTTAGTTTCTTTTTCTACACTTTTTGGGAGCCCTACTGGTTCTTGTGGAGTAGTAGGGCATTCTTCTTTTATTGCAGCTGATGTAGATGCCTCAGATACTTGAATTTGACTAGTTTGTAGCCTGCCTGCTGGTAAATATTGCCACACTCATGGCACATGTATTCCCTGCATGGCTCCCTATTTTGTGATGAGGCTGTGTGTGCCAGCATATAGAGATTCAGTTCTCTATCAAAGGCTTCTCATGCCATGATTAATTCATTCTTAGAGGCTTCTAACTCAGACTTCAAAAACTAATTTTCTTCCAATAAAGATGCCACAGTATATGAACCCTGTATGTTGGTTGATTTTGCTGTGGTTGTCTGCTGATGCACAGTCGTAGCTGGTTCTTGTGGAGCAGCTACAGCTGGTCTCCCTGTATCATCGTGCTTGGTGTATGATTTTTGTACCACAGTGGCTGGTTCTTGTGTTTCAGCCTCTGGGTAAGTGACTGGTTCTTGTGTGACAGTCACTGTTTGAGCCATAAACAATGTCGTATTATCCCGAGGCACTGATTCTTGTGTGGCAGTGCCACCGGCCGAGACGGGTTGGGGGATTTGAAATGGGGGTGAAGATTGGAGTTTTAACAGAATAGTGGCGGGGTCAGGGGAAATGGGAGTAACTCCTGTTTCAACAGTCATCTTCATTTTCCTTTTTGGTAGGAAAGCAGAGAAATCATTGTCTTTCCTTTTCTTCGCAGAGGAATATTATTTTCTCGGGGAAGGGCTTTCGGAAGAAGTAAAAATTTGGAATTTGGCCCTTGTTCGACGTTTTGAGACAGAGACTGCTGGGGTTCTTTTCTTCCTTTTTCGAGTAGGTGGGGGTGGGGGTGTTAGAGAGTCATCGCTAGGGATAGAAATAGTGGGAATGGTTGACTCTACTAAGTGGGATGAACTTGGGGTTGGGTCAACTGGCTCTGAGGATGGAATTACTGGGGAGTCTGGGATATCATCCAGTTGCCCTTCATAAGGAATCTCGGGAGTTTCTTGGGAGCTTTCAGCTTGTTGGGGGATTTGGGCCTGCTGAGGAATTTCAGCCTGCTGGAGAAGAAGGAGTGGATTATTCAGAGGGAGGTTTTGCTGAGCAAAACCCCTCTGAATTAACAATTGGCATAAACAATGGTGGGTGAGGGATAACAATGGGAATTTAGCTCGTCTGCAATAATAAGACATGTTTTTGATACAACCAAGCAGATAATAGGGAATATTAACTAATCAACCATTCCTTAAATGATTCATCAAAACGAAGTCATGCTGGTAGACTACCTGGTAACGCCCTTCGCATGTCAAGTAATGTTTGATGAATTCTGCTACTGTTGGCCATGGTCGAGGAAGTGAATGCAGACTTACACCGCGGCCTTTAAGTTCAACTGGTTCATTTGGACGAAGAAAATCTTGCTGTGCATTTAAAATCACTTGCTTCCTACTGAACCAGCGAGTCCCAATAGCCGGCAGACCTGAAACTTGAACTATGTCCTCCTCTGTAACTGAAATGCGGACGCCTTGAACCACTGAGAAATTCCCTTGAAGATTTTGTGCAAACTCTAAAACCTGCTCCTGATCAAATTCTCCTAACCGCTCAAAGTATGCTGTCCATCCTGCTTGTTGGAAAATTTGATAGGCTTCCAGGAACATTTGAAGAAGATTTATCGAACCGGGCTCGTGTCTGATAGCTGACCCTCCCATGGCTGCTAGCTTGAGTTATATGCAGAGGCACAGAAGACAGAAACACAGGCTTTGGTCAAGCTAATTGTTGCAACAGAGGATGTGGAGTCTCAATGACGGCGGAAGTGGATATGAAGAATGACGGAGGATTGGTTAATGTGAAATGATTATTCAGTTTTCGAAATCCCCCCCCCCTACGTATGGTGCAATGATGATTGGGCGTGTGGAGATTGCAACCATTATGAGCAAGATCCTCTCTTTAATATATAATTTAACTGCATTACATTAAAACCACATACCTTACATTTTTACCTTTGGTTTAATAATTCGAAGTGTAGAGTGCTTCAAAATGGCTTAATATACATGGAAGAATCCGTAGATTTCTCTGAAATTTAGAACAGGAGTGTAACAGGATCTGCTCAGTATTTGAATAATTTTCACTCAAGGGATCTGAAGCGTAGAAGTGGAGAACTAAAAAGCTTGTAAAGCAGCGGAAAGAAATGATGTTTTAATGATGAAAAAGATAAATGACAGGTTGCTGAAACTGGTGTTTCAGCAACGGAAAAATGAATGACGCGTTGCTGAAACTGGTGTTTCAACAACGGGAAAAATCAGGAAAATGGGATAAATGACTTGGGTTTGAAACAAGTGGGGGAAATGTTTGATAAGGGATAATTCCAGTAGTAAGGGATAGGAAATACTAGCTGAAGGATAATATTTCAGGAATGGTAGAAGTGGGAAAAATGGGAAAAAGGGCAATAATGTAGAAATGGGGTGAAGGGATTTGCTAGGAAATGAGTTGAAATAAAGGGAACAAGCTTCTGTGATTGAAGCTTCAGATCTTCTCATGATGGATCTGTCCTCCTTAATGAGCTTTTCCAGAATCTGCAAAATTGAATTGTAATATGCCAACCCTTGACAGGGATTATTAGTCTTAAATCTAATCTAATCTAATACTACAAAAACAGTGCAGAAAATTAAATGCTGTGAGGAGCAGAAGACTCCCCTAGAAAAAGATAATGAATATCAGTCATGCAAGCAGTCTTGAAATCCTCTTTAGAAACAGGGCGCTGGTATAGACGGAGCCTATGACCATTGACTAGTAGAGGTGTTTTAGAATTATCAATTGTTAAAAGTCTTACCGTTCCATTAGGAAAAACAACATCTACCTCATATGGTCCAAGCCAGCGTGTACGTAGCTTACCCTGAAAATTTTCAAACCGAGAGTCATACAACAAGGCCCAATTACCTTTTTGGAACTGCTTGTGTTTGATAATTTTGTCATGCCACTTCATTCTCTATTGTTGAATCATGTTTGTTTGGTGAATGGCATCTAATCTCTTTTCATCCAACTCAAGAAGTTGTTGCAACCTAGCTGTCTGCACATCAGTCAAATCAAGATTAACAGCTAAAGCAGTTCTTAGAGTTTTGAATTCAAATTCCACAGGAAAAACAACATTTTTACCATAGACCAATTCATAGGGAGAGAAACCTGTAGTGTTTCTCCAAGTAGTTTTGTAAGCCCATAATGCTTCAGGCAGCCTTTGAGACCAATCCTTCCGGTTGTCCTTCACTGTTTTAGTTAGAATGGCTTCTAATACTTTGTTTGTGCTTTCCACCTACCCATTGGCCTGGGGGTGGTATGGTGTGGTCATTCTATGTTGAATATGATATTTCTGAAGGGTAGACTTAAAACCATGAGAATTGAATGGAGGTCCTCCATCTGTAACTAGCTCTCTAGGAATTCCAAATCTAGTAAAGATTTCTTCAAATAAGAAAGCTAGGACAGCCTCTTCATTGGCTCTAATAAGTGCTTTAGCCTCCACCCATTTAGTCATATAGTCTGTACAGACTAATATATAAGTTCTTTGATTGGATGGAGGGTTAATGGGTCCTATGAAATCCAAGGCCCATCTTTCAAATGGTTCAGAAACTACCTGGGGGTTTAATGGCATTTGGTCTCTATGATTGGGTTGACCCATTCTCTGGCAGCTGTCACAAGCCCTTACATATTTCTTTGCATCCTTAAATATTGAGGGCCAATAGTAACCCAACCTCAAAATTTTGTGTGCTGTTCTTTTATCAGCGAAATGCCCTCCACAAGGGCCATCATGACAAGCTTTCAGTATGTCATACACTTCATCTTCCCTAATGCATCTTCGGATTTCCTGATCAAGCCCTGTGTAGAAAATACACCCACTTATCCAGCTATACCTGGCACTTTGTTGAACAATTCTTCTCTTTTCTCTGTATGACAGGTGTGATGGTAATTTTCCTGCAACCAAATAATTAGCAATATCTACATACCATGGAGAGTGAGCAGAAACCGCAAATAAATACTCATCAGGAAAAGAATCATCTACTGGAATATCATTGTCAGTTTTTAACCGTGAAAGGAAATCAGCCACCACATTTTCTTTACCAGGCCGATCTACATTTGTGATATCAAATTCCTGCAGTAATAATAGCCATCTGGTAACTCTAGAATTTGTAACAGATTTGTTCATTAAATACTTGATAGCTGAGTGATCAGTGTGCACAAAATTAGAATAACCAGTGATATAGTGTCGGAATTTGTTAATGGCATAAATTACTGCAAGAAATTCCTTTTCGGTAACTGTGTAATTAAGCTCAGCAGGGGTCATATTCTTACTAATGAAGTAGATAGCATAAGGAAGATGATTCACCTCTTTTCCCAAGACAGCTCCAATTGCAGTGTCTGAAGCATCAGAAGATATATGAAAAGGGAGGGCCCAATCAGGCCCCCTCAAAATAGGAGCAGTAGACAACTGATGCTTGAGTTCTTCAAAAGCTTTCTGACAAGAATTAGTCCACTTAAATTCAACATTTTTCATAAGCAACACAAATAATGGAGAGGCTATCTTAGAAAAATCTTTAATAAATCTTCTGTAGTATCCAGCATGTCCTAGAAAACTTCTCACATCAGTTTGTGTTTTAGGAACAGAAAGATTCTGAATGACCAATATTTTAGATGGATCTACCTGAATACCTTGAGATGAAATAAAATGTCCAAGTACTACTCCTTCACTCATCATCATATGGCATTTTTCAGTACTTAGGGCGAGGTGAGCTTGTATACATCGTTTAAGTACTTTCTCAAGGTTTTGTAATGCATCTTCAAACGACACACCATAAGGAGTAAAATCATCCATAAATATTTCCAGAGAATCATTCAGCATATCAGAAAAGATTCCTATAACAGCTCTTTGAAAAGTTGCTGGTGCATTACATAGCCCAAATGGAAGAACTCTATAAGGAAAAGTTCCCCAAGGGCTAGTGAAAGTAGTCTTGTCTTGGTCTTGGGGTACAATTCTAATCTGATTATACCCACTAAATCCATCTAGAAAAGAAAAGAATTTCTTCCCTGCCAGACTATCCAACACCTGATCAATGAAAGGTAAAGGAAAGTGATCCTTTTGAGTAGCTTTGTTCAAGGCTCTGTAGTCAACACATACTCTCCATTTCCCGTTTTTCTTAGCGACAATTACCAATGGGGAAACCCATTCACTGTCAGATATAGGGTATATAAATCCTGCATTAAGCAATTTCTGAAGTTCTTCTTTAACAATTTCTCGTAAATTAGGATTCATTCGTCTTTGGGGTTGACAAACAGGCTGTCATCCCTCTTTAATGTAAATTCGATGAGTACATAATTCAGAAGAAATACCTTTCATATCCGTGTAATCCCATGCAAATGCTTCCTTATATTCATGCAATAACTTCATTAACTATTGTGTTTCATCAACTGTTAGATCAGGATTTATGTTTAATGTCTTGCCAGGTTCAATTTCAACTGTTATGCTTTTAGATGAGATGGTGGTTAATGTCTGAGATAAGTCTTCAGATTCAATCTTTTCTTGGGTATCTGTTTCAAAAATTGCAGTCAATTGATTGTGTGTTTCAGCAATTACAGAAGAAGGTTCACAAATAAAGTTATTAATTACCTCATCCTCTGTATTGTCTTTAAGAGTTAAAGCTTGTCCAATAGTTAGAATAGGCTGAACATCATTATCATCATAATCCATCCACATAGAATCTTCATTATTAATTATTGGTGTAGCATGAGGATAAAGAGTAAGCTGTTTTGTTTCATAACCATTAGAAATTGTCATTGAACCGGATCTGCAACTGATAAAAGCATCAGCTGTGGCCAGCCATGGCCTTCCTAGAATTAAGGGATGTCCCCCCAGCTTTGTTTTAGTCTGCAATACAACAAAATCAGCTGGGTATTTCCAGGATTCAACTGAAATAAGTAGATCTTCAACAACTCCTTCAGGTTTAATTGTAGAACGATCAGCCAACTCTAGAATGGTGGGTGTATCTCTGATTGTGTTATTCAGCTGTAACAATTGTGAAGTTTCAAGAGTCGTTATGTTAATTGCAGCACCTAAATCTACCAAAACTTGGGGAATCATTGTTTTACCAATCTGAACTGTCACCGTAGGATGGCCGGGATCACCATATTTCACAGGAGGGGCTTTTCCGGACATTAATGCAGACAAGTCACCCATCACATGTACTATAAGGGGGTCTTTAGTTTTCCTACCAGGTTTCTTAACACAAATATCCCTTATTGTTCTGGCATAAATTGGTACATCTCTTAATGCTTGTAAAAGTGGAATTTTAACATACAAATTTTGCAATTCCCCTAAAAGATTAAAAGCAGGTGTTTCGGGCGTTCTAGTTAAAACCAAACGCTCGGGGAATGGTGGTTCTGTTATTTCAACACTCTTGTTAGAAGGTGGTTGTGCTTTCTTATGTTTCTCAGTTTCCTCTTTATCAGAATCAAAAGAAGTTATGTCATCAATAATAGGCTCTACTATTTTCCCGGATCTTAAATGAATATCATTACATTGCATAGTAGGAAATATAGACTGATTTTGAATATCAATGACTTGCACAACTTTATTATTGGGGTTAGGATTTGGTTGCACAGGTAGCTGGGGTCTCATTTGGTTATTTGGCGGAACATTTGATGGCAGAGGAAGTGGTTGTTGGAATTGAGGCAATTGATTTGGATACGGGAGTGGTTGACTTCTCCAATTTGAATTCCAAGGGTTAAAAGAAGATGGCTGCTGTGGAGGCCAAGGAGTCCACATTGAAGGATCAACAAAGGGAGGGTTTGATTGTTGCATGGGTGGGAAATTCATTTGATTGAAGGGTGGATATTGCATTTGATTGAAGTGAGGGTAATTTGTTTGACCGAAAGCAGAATAATTGTTCCAACGATTAAATGGCATACTAGAGTTCATACCTTGTCCTTTTGGTTGCCATTGTCTTCTTTGAGTTAGCAGGTAGACTGCTTCCGCTTCTTCTTCCGTTGGCTGCAATGTTGCCTTTATTCCTGGTAGAGATGGACATTGTTTTGTTTCATGATCTTTCTCACAAAGGGTGCAAATTGGTATTTTATCCATTGGGCATTCCCTTAGTGGATGTTTGTCTCTGCACTTCGGGCAAAAGATAGCCAGAGTTGCTTCTGCTTCAGCCTGCTTCTTCTTAACCTGCAAAGTGTCAATTTGTGAAGAAAAAGAACTTAACATCTCGGTTTTAAATTCTTCAAGTAAATTACCTATTTCAGCTCTTGTTGCTCCTCCACTGGCTGATTTCTGCACTCTTGAATAGGTGGAATCTCTATTACTTACTCTGTTCCTTGCAGCTCCCCTTGAACACCTCTTCGAAATTTCAACAATCTCATCATATGATTCCTTAGATATATCTCCCTTGCCCAACATGTTTAACATATCTAAACAATCATCCCTTAAACCTCTAAGTAATATTGTTTTGTGAATTTCCTTACTTATATTTGGATGATCAGATCTCTGTATATTGTACTGCAGCCTTTCTATATAGTCCTCCAGATTCTCATCCGGCTTTTGTGCCATATTGAATAGTTCATCCTTTTTTTCTCTCGTCCGGCAGTAGTCTTGATATTTAAGCAGAAATTTCTGTTTCATCTACTCCCATGTTGTGATTACCTGACTTCCAAGGCTCATGAACCATCTTAAAGCATTTCCTTTCAAGGTGGCTGAAAACAGTTTCAACTTTTGAGCATTAGTAACATAATCATAACTTCTGCATAATATATCAAATTCAAAAAGAAATTCATCCGGATCTTCAGAGGATAACCCATGGAAGTTAGGTAAAGTAGACAATGGAATGTTTTTCATAGGAGTTATTCCTGCAGGGAGATCACTGATAGGAAATCCCAAGGTAGAGAGGGAATTTTCATTCCTTCCTTCTCCTTCAGGATCTACACGTCCTCCACCAAAGAAATAATCATTGTTTCCTTCCATTGTTGGCTCTCCTACTGCACTTGCTCGATCGTCAAGATCTTCTACTGGCTCTTCAATGTTTTCCACTGGTCGTCCAACACTCTCTATTATTTCCTCGATGTGCTCTGCTGAATTACTAACACTTTCTTCTGACTCTCCAGCACTGACTGCTGGTTCCTTAATCATTGGTTCTTCTATATTTTCAGGACCCACAACTTCCTCTGTTTTGTAATCTGATTGAGGGGAGTGCTGAAGTTTTTATCTTCGAGAACTTAATCTCTGTGATGATTCAGCCTTTGATACAATCTCGTCAATAAAAGTCTTTCTTCCTCCCCTTCCTTTGCCTTTGCCACCTGTGGGGTTATTTTTCTTCTGGTTTCCGCGTCCTCTCATACAATCTGCACATCTAAAAAGAAAATATTAATGCTTTTGAAATCTATAATTGCCTTCCCCGGCAACGGCGCCAAAATGTTGGTCGCTTTAATTGTTTTTACAATTCAAGCTCCACATAAATTGTCAACCCGAGGAAGTCTTTTTATTCCAAAGACAATCACGCACTGGATATGCTCAATTTCAAAAGCAAGAACAATGTTGTAGTAAAAGCCACACAATTACCAATCATACAAATCTAATTATTCACACTCTGTTTAATCAAAGTTGAAGTCAATTATGCTATAGCAGAGGTAATTCCTATGTTTCAGTTTAGAATTCAAATAGAAGGAAAATCAATCTGCAGGAAAGGAAACCAATCAACCATAACAGGAACAGGACCCTATTCCTTAATTAGGAACTTCAGCACCTGTTTCCTGACACTAATCACTCTGTAGCAAAGATAACTCAAGAGACCAAGACCCTATTCCCATGAACAGGAACCTTCAGCACTTGTCTCCTGTTTCTAATCACACTGCAGGAAGAGAAAGGCAATTAGTAGGAGCAGGACCCTATTCCCTTTCACAGGAACCTTCAGCACCTGCTTCCCAGCATTATACATTCAAACATATAACAGAAATAGATTCCTCAACTTCTTAGGAATGAATGTACTGAACACATGCAGCGTTAAGGAAACAGAATGTTCAATAACTACAGAACTGTGTAACTGATGTCTCAGCAACAGAATTAAAGTAAAGTGCAAACAGCAAAAAGAAATTAAACAAACTACAGAGACAGAAGGGTGAATCTTGTGAGGAAGGCGGGCCCTTTCCCTCTCACAAGATTCCCCAGGGAAAGAATTAAATTGGAGTGCTCAAAAGAAGATTTTATTCATCTGTCAAAAGAAATGATACATTACAGATGGAGTCTAGCTCCAGTCTCTTAAATATAATGTTCTCCTGTAGCTTTCAAACTCGAACTCCCTCTAATGATGATGTCTCCTCTCTTTAAAGAGGAGACATCTCTTACAATTACATGAGAGCAAGTCCACGTTTATCCCAATTCTGTTCTTCTTTCTTAAAACAGGACTATTCTGTTCTTCCATAAAAAGATATTGTTACAACAGATACAACAAGAATGCTATCTTCAGAATAATCCATGTAACCACATCTTCATGCTATTGCCATTATTCCACAAAATACTCTTCCAGAATCGTAAATTACGAATGACGGAATTTGCGTGCTTGCTGGCTGTTTCAGCAACGAGGTCAATTGTTTCAGCAACTGAGTCAGCTGTTTCAGCAACGAAGTCGGCTGTTTCAGCAACGAAGTTTGACTGTTTCAGCAACGGCTGATTGTTCCAGCACAGCATATAACTTATCTGCGATCTTTTAGACTTATGTTAGCAACAATCCACTTCGATTAATGACAAAATATAAGAGTATTATGGAATTATATGTAAACAGATTAAACATATAATAAAGAAGAGGATTTTATGTACCTTGGGATAAAGTAAATGAAAATGATAATGGAATCATGGTTATAAAGATAAGATGGTGTCAAAGTATATAGTAAAA